>CM040118.1:41137512-41796617 GCA_022559845.1 Amorphophallus konjac | reverse complement strand
TAAGCCCATTCCAAGGGTGGGATAACTCGGTCCCTTCGGCGTTGACTAGCTTGTAAGCGTTGCCAGGGTACACGGCTTGAATTACAAATGGTCCTTCCCAATTGGGTTGGAGCTTAGAACGCGGCCCTCCAGGTTTGACAAAAATTCTTTTTACGACCATCTCACCGACTTTGAATTTTCTCTCAACGACTTTCTTTTGGTAAAAGCGAGCGAGTCTATTTTGATACACACGCGCGTGTTCGGCAGCGGTCAGCCGCTTCTCATCCAAGAGTTCCAACTGGGCGAGGAGTGAATTACGACGATCGTCGAGGGGAAATTCCTCGTCCAATTGTACCCTGAGAGAAGGGATCAGAGTCTCGTACGGGACTACCGCTTCCATACCATAAGTAAGGGCAAATGGAGTCTGCCCGGTGGGGGTACGGATTGAAGTGCGATAGGCCCATAGAGCTTCGATAAGCTTTTCTGGCCAGTCTGAAAACTTACTAGACTCGCAGGTTTTTTTGATGATTTTGAGCAATGTTTTATTGGTGGCCTCCGCTTGGCCGTTACCTTGTGGGTAATATGGCGATGAATGATGCAATGCAATTGCGTACCTTTTGCAGAGGTCCTGTAGGTCCTGAGAAATGAATTGTGGCCCATTATCGGTGACGATCGTGCTTGGGATGCCGAATCTGGCGAGAATGTTCTTCATGATGAACTTGCAGACTGTTGACGCCTTAATTTCCGCGTAAGCTTCGGCTTCGGCCCATTTGGTGAAATATTCCGTCGCAGTAAGGATGAAAGATTTCTGCTTGGTGAGGGAATTGGGATCACCTAGGGGACCAATGATGTCGAATGCCCACATGGAGAAAGGCCATGGGGAGGATATTGGATGAAGTGAGGAAGATGGTGAATGGATTTTATCGGCGTGAAGTTGACACTTGACACACCTGCGGACATAGACAGCACAATCTTCTTCCATAGTGGGCCAGTAAAAGCCTTGCCGAATGATCTTCTTGGCGAGCATCTGACTATTCACGTGGCCACCGCACACACCCGAGTGCGTCTCCTCTACACATTTCCAAACCTCATCGTCACCAAGACATCTTAACAGAACACCAGTAAGGCTCCTCCTATAGAGTAGACCTCCAACCAATGTGTATTTCTGAGCCACCCTTCTTATGGCTTTCTTGTCCTCTGTGGTGGCCCTTTCAGGATAAGACTGATCTTGGCAGTATTTGACGATTTCATAGAACCATGGTTTCTCTTCATCAGTCAGTTCTTCTTCGACCTCTGCCAACATGATTTCTCTCTTTTCAAGGATATCTTCTTGCAGGATCTTCCTTGCTATCATGTCTTTGATGTTTACGTAGGAAGCATCATCGATTGCAGGAGCATGAAGTTTGTAGATGGAAATGGACTTAAACCATCTTCCTAGAGGGAACCTTATGGATGATGCCAACGAGGCGAGGGCATCGGCGAGAATATTCTGATGACGAGGGATATGAACAAAGATCAGTTTGGCGAATAGTTTGGCAAAGGCAGCAGTGAGTTCTTGGTATGGCTTGAGTTTGGGATCGCGAGTGCGATACGTAGTGAGCACCTGGCGAAGGATGAGTTGACTATCACCTACGACTCGCAACTCAGTGATACGAAAAGAATGAGCGAGTTCTAGGCCAGCTAGAAGAGCTTCATATTCGACTATATTGTTGGTAACTGGGAATTTAAGCTGGTATGCCAATGGGAATGTGAGGCCTTCAGGCGACAGGAGGGCGATGCCGATTCCTCTCCCTTGAGAATTCAGAGCTCCATCAAAATATAGTGTCCACATTGGCTCATCTGATTGGTTGACGGATATTAGTTCCTCATCTGAAAACTCTGATTGGACGGGATCGAACTTGGGAAGAGGATGGTGAGCGAGATGCTCGGCTATGGCATTGCCTTTAATCGCCTTTTGCTGGATGTAGGTGATGTCGAACTGAGAGAGAAAACTTTACCAGCGTGCTAGCCTATCAGTAAGGACGGCTTTCTCCAGAAGGAATTTGATAGGATTCATCCGAGCAATCAAGTGGACCTCATGAGCCAAGAAGTAGTGTTTCAATTTCTGCACTACCCAAACGAGGGCAGCACAGGTTTTCTCCATGACGGTGTACTTCTGCTCACAGGGATTGAGAAGTTTGGACAAGTAATAGGTTGCTCGTTCCTTACCTTCTTCATCAGCTTGTGCGAGGACGGCTCCCACGGAGTCATCCAAGACTGAGACGTAAAGGATCAGAGGTTTTTCTGGTTTGGGTGGAATGAGAACGGGTGGACTAGCCAGATATTCCTTCAACCCTTCAAAAGCTTTCTGATATTTAGAATTCCAGTGGAATTCTACTCCTGGCTTGGTCAACTCGTAGAGAGGTCTACACCTTTGTGAATGTTGGGACACAAACCGACGAATAAACTGTAACCTCCCGATTAAACCTCGGACTTCCCTCAAATTCCTGGGAGGTGGCATATCCCTGATGGCCTTAGCTTTGTCGGGATCTATCTCGATCCCTCTTTTACTCACAATGAACCCCAACAATTTACCCGACGACACACCAAACACACACTTTTTCGGGTTCATTTTCAATTGGAACTCTCTTGACCTTTGCAAGACCTTAGCCAAAACTTCTGGATGTTCCATCCTGGTCCTTGATTTCACCAATAAGTCATCCACATACACTTCCAGATATATGTGCATCATGTCATGAAATATGGCCATCATCGCTCTTTGGTAAGTAGCTCCAGCATTCTTTAATCCGAACGGCATGACCACGTAACAATATGTTCCCCAAGGGGTAGTGAATGACATCTTTTCCTGATCCTCTTCTGCCAAACGAATTTGATTGTATCCTGAAAATCCATCCATGAAAGAGAGGGTTTCATAGCCTGCCGTGTTATCAATCAACACATCAGTGTGAGGCAAGGGAAAATCATCCTTTGGACACGCGCGGTTAAGGTCCCGGAAGTCGATGCAAATCCTGACTTTCCCATCTTTCTTCATGACCGGGACAATGTTCGCCACCCATTGAGGATAAAGGACGACTCTAATGAACCTGGCTTTGTGGAGCTTATCGACCTCTTCTTTCATTTTCAAAGCCATCTGAGGGTGGAAACGCCTTAACCTTTGTTTTACCGAGACGGACCCTGGTTTTAGGGTTAAACGGTGTTCGACCAAGGTTGAATCCAGACCCGGCATATCCTCGTAACTCCATGCAAACGTGTCCTTATATTCCTTGAGGACCTCAATTAATGCCTCTTCTTCAGAGGGTGGTAGGTTGTCACTTATGAGGATGATCCTAGGGTCTTCCTCAGTTCCCAAGTTGACTTCTTTAGTGGATTCTTCTACGGCGGTTGACGGCTCGTCGAATCTCCTCATTCCACTTGCGTATGCGCCCGCCGCATCTTCATATTTTTCACCCTCATCTTCAGTGGGGCATTCTTCATCCGTGATCTCGTAGACTCCATACCCTTCATCAGGTGCACAGTCGCCCTCGCATTCTATTTCGGGTAGTTGGATGGGATTTTCTAACAACTGGGGGATGGCAAGAAGGGCCTGACACTTGGCGGCCAAATTCAGAAGGAATCGACGAGGGATCTGCCTACCCTTGGATTTCTTCCTAGGTACTACCCTTGGCCTATCATTCCTAGATTGACTGACAATATTTACAGAAGAAGAGGAAGATGAAGAGGATGGTGTAGAATGTACAGGAGAAGACCCCTCAGAGGAGGGGTAGAAAAGGTCGCTCATCGGACCTTGGACGGGTGGTCCGCAAGGCGGTACGCACCCGTGGGAGATGTAGGAGGTTTCCTTAACGAAGATGTGTTGTTGGGGAGTTTGAAAATTGACGTTTTTTTTTCGTTTTCATTTTTAATGACAAAGCAGTGAAAAGAGATTGGAGGGGAGAGAAAAGGGGTTATGGCTAGAGGATTGTGAGGCTCATAGAGCAGATCATGGTTGAAGACCTGGCGCGGATTGAAAAGCCCGCGCAGGTATGTAAGCAGAGAAGGGGACCTGGGAAGATCATCAGACAATTGTCTGGCCCAGGAAGAAGATATCAGCAAAGGCTGAGACGAGTGGATGGAGAGGATGGCGGCTAATGAGCCGTCAACGGCAATGCTGAGGACGGATGAAGATCCGTCGATGACAGGGTCCTTCTGGCGAGGACGAGGATAGTTTGGAACCTTGGCAAGAGTGGTAATATTCTCTGGTATTTCGGAGATCAATGGTGGTCCTTCAAGCTGCGGAGACGAGAACATCCTTTCTAGTGCAACGGAAATGTCCCGTATGTCGAACCATTTGTCCCATTCGCATTCCGGATCTTTGATCTTGCCTCTTTTGGTGATCCTCGGACATTTTTCAGCCAAATATACAGCATGTGATCCCCCATATGCTTCCCGTGGATAATCTCCCATCTGAACAACAGGTCCTCTGCTGAAGTGGTTTGATAGAGTCCATGTGAGGGGCTCCCAATCCGCCTTGAACGGTCCTTTGAAGCCTAGGCCAAACCTACGGTTCGGCCTAATTTCTTTTGGCGGCTTGAGCATACCCTGTAACTGTGCGCCCAGACCTTTTCCCTGTTGATAGCCGATGTTCCTCATAATCTCCCAACCTTTGGAGTGAAAAGGGAGACATGATGTTGCGGTTGCCCTGACCGGCTCCTTTGGTGCTAGTGGAATGTGAGAGGGATCACGCACGTCCAGCAGTGATAATATGGGCCAATGAGACGGCCAAACAGAAGGCAGAGAGGTGTTGATAGCATCCACTGTGTGAAGGACAGGTGTACTGACCACTTTAATAATCCTCCCTTTGTAAGGAAACTTCAGACACTGATGGTTGGTGGAAGGCACAGCGTCCATGGCTTCGATGTAAGGGCGACCCAGTATAGCCTTGAATGTGGGGTCCATGTCGAGGACATGGAATTCCGTGAGAATTGCCATGGGGCCTAGTTCTGCCTTCAGAATAATCATCCCCTGCGGCGGCCTTTTGCTATTGTCATAAGCCGTGACCGTGATCGAGGAAGGTCTTATTTGTTCCTCGTTGACCCCACACAACTGAAGAGTGCTCATGGAGATCACATTTATGGATGCACCCGTGTCCACAAGACACGGGTTTATGGATACCCCATTAATTTTTATTGAAATGCACAATGCATATTTCCGAGCTTCCTTGGGAGCGAGCTCGTAGTTGTGAAACATGATGGCTGGTTGTGTGTCTGTTGGGGTCAGGACGGTCGAAATCTTCTCCACGGGAGGTCTTCATTAACCATGACCTTTTGAAGATATTCCATCAAGGCCGCCTGGTGGGATGTGGATCTTTGAAGTAGCTCCAGGATGGAGATCCGAGCAGGTGTCTTGTCCAAGTGTTTCAATAGATCATACTGTGTTCCGGGGATAGCTCTTTCTGGTTGTTCTGCATCATCCTTCTCTGGCTTAGATAGCTCAGGATTCTGACTGTTGTGGGGGAAAACCCTGTGGAAAATCCTTCCACTCCGGAGCACCATTGCCTGCGGCTTTTGTACCTCTGTGGGGGTAGCAGTGGGTTTTAACAGGGGTTTGAGGGGTAGTAGTGGAGGAATGGTTGATGAAGCAGGGGTGATGACGGGAGCATGGATTCTGATGAGGGGTTTGTTAGGTGGAGGCATGGTGGAGGTAGAGGGGATATCGCGCGGATTATGAAGGATAAGGGGTCTGGAAGGTGGAGGCGGAGGCAAAGTGGAAGTGGGTAAGGTTTGAAATGGGTAATGGTTTTGAGGTGGATGGTGGGTGATGAGCGGTTTTGAAGGCATTAGTGGTGATGTGGTGGAGAAAGACGGGGTTATGTATGGTTGACGGATGATAAGGGGTTTAGAAGGCGTAGGGGTAAATGTGGTAGAGGTGGATGGTAAAGTGGGGGAGTGAGAGAAGGTGAGAGGGTGTGAAGGCGTAGTGGAGAGTGTCGGTTGATAGGAGGTCGGGGTGCGGATGAGAGGGCGTAATGGTAGTGGAAATGATGATGGTGATACTGACGCGGGTTGATGAGAGAGAGGTGCTACCCGGGCAAGGTGAGGGTGTTGCGTGATGATAGGATTGGCGGTAGAAAGAATGGAGGTACTTTCCTGGTGCCACACCTGCTCTCTCCCGACTTCCGGGAAGGAGGAGATGGGGTTAACCTGATGATTGGGCTGTTGGTGCTCCGGTAATGGATTCTGGATTATGCCCATGTCGGGCTGTTGTTGTGGGGCCTACTGAGCCTGCTGTTGTTGTTGTGGTTGCTGTTGTTGTTGCTGTTGTAATTGCTGCTGTGGCCTATGAGGAGGTCTCCTAGCCTTGAGAGCCGCGACGTATCGTCTCATCTCATCCCAATCTATTTGATGTTCATCATTCATATCATGGATGTAATCTTTGAAGTGGAAGCAGTAATCTACTGTGTGTCCCGGCTGCCTGTGGTAGACACAGTATTTGGAGGTATCAACATTGGGGGGCCACGCGGGCCTTTCTCTGGGTAGGGCGAGTTGGTTTGATGCCATGAGGGCATTAAAAATGTCTGCTAAGGTTTCCGGCAATGGTGGATAGTAGGCTCTTTTGGGACCGAGCGGCCTCCTTTGTTGCTGTTGGGGACCATAGTTCCCCGGGGGTGGAACTTGGTTGTACTGAAGCGGTGGTTGTTGTTGCTGAGGTTGTGGTTGTTGTTGCTGGGGTTGGCGCAATGGAGGCATATTATCCTGGGGTGGATTATTTTGGGGTGGAGGACGAAGAGGGAAAGGACCTGGTTGAAGGGGAAGTCGGGGCATTTGTGGAGGCCTTGGGTTGACCGCATAGTTGGCATTGTTGACCGCACTGACTTGCTCATTTGTCACGACCCCTTCTGTGGCTCCGCCCGGGACACCAGCGCCTGTCTTTCTAACCACTTTGGGCTTCGGCGACTCAAACATGTTCATGATGGGGGAGTCTTTTAACTGGGTTTGGATGTATCGGGCCCTTTCATAGAGTTCCTCCATTGTAGTAAGTTTATTCATGGCCAGGACATGTCTGAACTGTGGGGTTGCATTAGACACAATCATCTTCACTTGTTCGGGCTCGGAGAGGGTATCCCTTATTCTTTCCGCCAGAGACCTCCATCTATCAGCATATCGGACAAAATCCTCGTCGGGTTTCATCTTTTCGGCCACTAGGTCGGTAATGGAGAGTGAGGGACCGACCCTATCCCTATATTTCTGCAAGAACCTTCTCTGGACTATTTCAAAATTCTCGGCCTCGCGGGGCTCCAGAGAATAGAACCACTCAAGCGCGAGACCATCCAATGATCTCCGAAAGAGGTATGCCAGGGACCTCTGATCATTTTGCCAGTAAGAGGACTCATACATGAAATCCTTGAGATGAATGAAGGGGTTGCCAGTACCATTGTATCTGCGGTACGTGGGCATTTCAGAAGGAGGAAGATGAATGACGGGAAGGATTGGCAAAGCAACCTCCGGGGTGGCTTTCACGTCCACCATCCTTCTTAGATTTTGAAACTGCTCGTCCATGCGGTTGAACCTATTGAGGAGCGATTGGGCGAGCTCCTCTGGGGGTGAAGGTGGCACTTGCCACTGGGGGAGAAACTGTCTCCCGGAGACTTGAGGGGGGAACCCAGAATGAGAGGGAGCTGTCGGACCGCCGACAGTTGGCCCCGGCTGAAGTGGTGTCTGGGGAACAACGGGAGTTTGAGATTGTGATGGGAACTGGAATGAGGGTGGTTGTTGGCTCGCTTGTCCTTGAAGCGAGGGAGACTGGATGGCTTGCGCCAATGAGGGAGATGGAATGGCCTGCACGGACTCTTGGAGAGGTGCGATGGCCGGAGTTGACTCCTGGGGCGTGGGGGAAACAGATTTCCCTTTTAGAATGGCCTGAAAGGCCCGGAGCTGTTCAGAGGTAAGCTCCGTGTTGGCGAGGACGCCCAGTAAGGAAGTGATATCCTGTGGCGGGGACGTGTCCCCGGCAATAACCTGTACCTCATGCGAGGGGTCATGAGAAGGACCCGAGTCCATAGCATAGACTCGCGGGTCGGCTGACAAACCACGGCTAGGGTGGTTCTCCTCAAAAGACTCGTGAGACATGCTCACAGTTTTCCCAGAACGCAAAAACATACACTAGCAAGTAGGTAACAGAGATTATCAAACAAGTGGATGCCTTTATGCCCTTTTTTATGTTTTGATTTTGATGATGATTTTTTTTTTGTATTTTTAGCGAGATCCGAAGTTCACACAAAATGGGGACCCTAGTTTGTTTTTGTTTCACCGCCGTGTCAGCTAGGGTCTCTCGTCTCACCACGAATGAAATGACTGACTCCGGGGAACTTCAATGGTACAACTAGCCCAGTGAACGAAGAGGAGATTCTTCGATGTCGAGGACTTACGGAGGTCCCAGTGTAGGAGATTCTAGTCCGTTGAGAGGAATTCCCAAACGGAGAGTCCTTCCTTCACCGGGAAAGGGTGATCCTCAAAAAATGAAAAAAAGGATAGAAAATAGGAATGGATGTATGCAATGGAATGCTGACAGATATATGGAGTGGGAAAACAACAGAAATAACAGACATATAATAAACAAAGAACCAATCAAAACTGACGGTGCTGCCGTGAGCACAACGGGGGCGCGCGCGGGCGCGAAGGTGGAGAGGCACGGGTGGTGCCGAACTTGCAAGGGTAGCCGAAAGGAAGCAGTAGAGGTCCCACCGTGATCGCCAATCTGTGAGCGACGTCACGCGGTTCGGGGAAGAGCGGAGAGGACGCGGAGCGCGCGCGGGCTCCTCTTTTCTTTCTTTTGGTGTTTGTTGTTTGTTTGCTGCAACACAGAAATAAGAGAAGAGAGAGAAGGGGCCACCACGGGAGATTACTCCGGCGGGGCGAGCGGGACAAGTGTGATATAGCAAAATATAGGGTTTAAACGGCCATAGCGGGAAGTGACTCGCCGCGGCCTCGGGGGGACGGGAATGGTGCAAAAATTAAATAACAAGAATTGAAACGGCCATTGGGGAAGTGACTCGCCGCGGCCTCGAGAATATGAGCAGATAATAAGATGACAGAATATAGAGAGAATACAAAGAGCGGGAATTTAAACGGCCATTGGGGAAGTGACTCGCCGCGGCCTCGAGAACACAAACAAATAAGAATATAACGTATAAGAACGTGAATTTAAACGGCCATTGGGGAAGTGACTCGCCGCAGCCTCGAGAACACGAATAGATAAGAATATAACATATAAAAACGGGAATTTAAACGGCCATTGGGGAAGTGACTCGCCGCGGCCTCGAGAATATGAGCAGAATATAACAGAGTATAAAGAGAATATAGGAACGGAAATTTAAACGGCCATTGGGGAAGTGACTCGCCGCGGCCTCGAAAATAAGATGTGATCGCCAGGGGCCGAAAGTCCCCAAAATAAGAAAGTGATCGCGCCTACCTCAAGAGCGGGAGATGGCGGGTTACTTCTTCCTCTCCCTCCGGCCAGCCGACGGAGAGGACTTTCCTCGGCTACCCTTGCAAAACAACGACAAACAAATGACAAGTGGATTAGAAAGATGGAGGTGTAGTATTCAAATCCTTGCGATAAAAATAACGAAATGATGGCAAGACACACACCTGGTTGGTGTTATCTTTTAAACCCCTCTCGGACTCGAGTAGGAGGAAAATGAGATGATGGATGCAAGAAGTATAAAAGAAGAGGCGCCCTTATGAAGGGGGATAGAGGATGCGAGATGATGAATGCAAAAGAACTACGAAGAAAAAGAGAAAGAAAAGGCTTATTGGATGAGCCGAGGGTGAAATCCGGCGGAGCTCCGGCAGCGTGGGGACGACGTGGAAGCGCGGTGGATGAAGACGACCTTCCTCTCGCGAGCGTGAGCACCCGAGAAGCCGGCAGAATCTCCACCTACAAAAGAACCCACGGGTTAGAAAATGACTCCGTAGCCTCTGGGCTCCAGCAGCCTATCGGATCACTTCGAAGCTCCCCCAGAACTGAGGGGGTGGGGCTCTATTTATAGAGCTCCGGAGGGTGGAGGCGTCCAGGACCCTGGACACCTCCATCATGGCCGAAAAAATATTTTATTCTATTTTTATTGATTTTTTTGGAATATTTTTGTGGAGGCGTCCAGGGTCCCGGACGCCTCAAATAGGTCCACCGAAAACCGACGACGGCCGCACGCGGTTTGGCACAACGCGTGGTTTTATGAGCGGCGCCTCGTGATTCAGAAATGGGCGCGTCCAGTTGACTGGACGTCTCCATATTTTGGATTTTTTCACACACGACAAACCGTCGTTCGGTGGCCGGCGCCCGTGAGGATTTTGATGGAGGCGTCCAGGGGCCTGGACGCCTCCAAAATTATATTATTTTTTTATTTTTCTTTTGTCTTTTATACCAGGGCTGGCATTTTAATTTTTTTATTTGTTTTTATGGAGGCGTCCAGGGGTCTGGACGCCTCCATTAATATATATATATTTTTAATATTTTTATCTTTTTTATGCCAAGTGGCATTTTATAAATATTTATTATTATTAGTTTTTATGGAGGCGTCCAGGGGCCTGGACGCCTCCATTAAAATATATATATATTTTTATTTATTTTTGGGCCCTGAGAAAATAATAAAATAATAAAATAAATTAAAAAGATGGGGGCGTCCAGGAGCCTGGACGCCCCCATTAAGACCCATCCGGGTCCTCAAATCAGGCGTCGGCGACCGCCCGGTAGTCAACATCTTGGTTCCGGAACCTCTTGATGCGTCTGACTGGTGTTGATGCCGTCCGAATGCCGTGACGAGACGATTCCGGATGCCGAAAAAGGCAGAAGAAGATCCGAGAAAAGGAAGCACTCGAGTGATTCAAAATGCGTAAGCCGTTGCGGGGCGTTGTATAGTAATATGAGACTTTCTCAGGAGACGTCAGGAATGGCGTGTCTACACCTGAATCTCAAAACTCATCATCAGATACATGAGACTGATCACCCGTATAATCTAACTCTATCCTAGTGGGTGGAGGTACATGTGGGTGGAACTGAAAATATGTAACCATCTGCACAAATGATGGGTCGTGTGCTGCGGTGGAGGGTACATGAAAATCTGTAAAAAAAGTCCTCACTACATCTATAACTTCAATTCTATCATGTGCGACTGGTACTGGTGCTGCTCGAACTCTGGACGTGGAGGAAGATCCTGCTCCGCCCTGTGCTTGTGGTGGGGGTACCCGGGACGTAGAAGAAGATGTCCTGGGTGTGCTACGAGAACCGTATCTATCATGTAACTGTGTCCGAAAAGAATGTCGGACATCTCCCGGAACTCGGTCGCATGCACGAACATCGCGTCCCACTCCCGCAAGGTGCTCCGCAAACCTGTGTATGCCGGTGACGCGATGTTCGCAGTATCTACAGTGCACATGTCCATCACCCTCAACAGAGTATCCATGCTCCCACGCAGGGTGACGCCGTCCGTCCATGATGACCTGCAAATGATGTAAAAGTTTACATTAGTAATTTCAATGATAAGTACAGAACTCAAGATACGAAGAAATTTATAATTAATTATTAGTTAGTTATAAATATAACCAAATGATACATACTCATTAAGAGTATGGACCCAAATTGGGCCAGTGCCTATCTCCAAATAATCCGACATTAAAAGTTCTCCGCATATAGGACAGATAGTCTTCATAGCGCATTGAACATGAATAGTTCTCCCAGTACATGCGTACGTAGTATTCATACTGCTGCGAACCTTGTGCGTACACGACCTCTACTGGCGCAGCTGCGGCATAAGGATATGGATACGATGGGAAAAATGAACTACTGCTATCTGAGTCGCCATGATACATCGGCTGCTGCGGCCATGACCGTCCATACGAGCTTCCAGATCCCTGGGAGTCATGTGTACTCATCCTCTCAAAATCAGACAACATGCCTTGATAGCTGGTACTATCTGCAACCGAACTTCCATAGTAGGGATCCCAATGATCACCTGCCCGCCTCGTCCCTGCCGATGGAGCACCGTGGTCCTCATCTTGCGTGACATGTGTGAAGTGCTTCTCCTCTGTCCATGTGGCATGTTGACGGCCCCCACGACCTCTACTATGACCATTGTTGTACTCTCTGCCACCAGTACTAGTATCCTCACGACGACTCAGTTGACCACCTTGAGAACCGCCACCTCCATGGGATGAAGACCATGTCGGTGTACTATCATCATCGGAGTCATGACTCCCACTGATGCGGGGCTCAACAGAGGGCTCGGGAGTGTCGTCATCTACATTGGGATCTAATGTCTCCATGTCTGCAATATCTATCGGATTTAATGGTGGTCCCTTGTCCTTCTTGCTGTTGAATAATATGGTCCATGATGATTTTTTCTTCTGTGGAGCAGGGGGCGACTTACCTGCTGCATGTTGTGTCCTTCTAGATGCATGAGAAGCAGAAGCGGGTGTCCTGGTCCGCCGCTGCTGCTAGCCCCACCACCGCCCCACCCCCCTCCCCCACCCCCACCGTCCCCCTCCCCCCGCCCCACCACCGCCCCTGGCCGCCGCCGCTGTGAAGCCCCACCACCGCCCCTGGCCCAGCCCCACCACCGCCGTCTCCCACCGCCGGCCCTGGACGGCCCTGGCCGCCCCTGCCCTAGCCCCACCACCGCCGGTGCCCCCCCTCCCTCCTCTGCCACCTCCTCCACCCTCCCACCGTCCCACGCCCAGCCCCAACGCCGCCCCCTTCCTCCAGCGCCGGTGCCCCCCCCCCCTCCACCACCTCCTACGCCCTCCCACTCGTAGCCCCACCGCCGCCCGGCCCCCCAATCGGCCACCCTTTATTTAATTTGAAAAAAAATTCAAAGGAGGAGGACTTACCTCCGATCACCGTCCACCGCCGCTCGCCGGTCGCCGTCGTCCACCGCCGCTCACCGCCCAACTAGCCACGGCCTGACTGGAATGCCCCCCGCCGGCCCGTTAAATGGCCTGACCGGCACGAGCAGGCCGTCCCGCACGTACCAGCCAGTCCCGTCCACGGACCGGTCTGGTACGTGGCAGAACGGACGGTCGGTGCGGGCCAGTCCGACCCGGCCACGACCCACGCCCCGCCCGACCCGTTGGGCGCCTGAGTCGGGGCGGGTCAACCCGGCCCGATCCGTCAAACCATGCTCCGACCTTTGATTTTCCAAGTTAACTCCATTCTTCTTGGGCTTAGGTCTCTTTTATAAGAGTTCGAGGTTAGAAGGGAAGGGACCTCCCTTTGGTGGCTTCTGATTGCAGGTGGGCATACCTCCGGTGCTTGTGTGGAGGAGGAAGTACGAATCTCTTCTTTCTTTTCTTGTCTTTTGATTTGTGCGAGAGAGAGGACCGCAGAGGGGTTTCCCTCTGCTTGCATAAGAACCGGAGGAACCTCCTTCAGAACGCACAGCGGGTGGGGCTTTCCTTTGGTGTTCGCGCAGTCTGACGGAGTCCCTCCTCCCTCCTACCTCCTATAGCGCACAATCATAGGGAGCTCCTCTGGAGCCTGCACAATCGGAGGGGTTCCTCCGATGTGCGCACAACCAGAGGAGGTTCCCTCTAGTTTTGATTGAATCTGTGGAGAGAATTTTGAGATCCAAATCATTGAAAGCTTTGACATCTCCACCGTCTCAACCAAATCATTGAAAGCTTTGACATCTCCACCGTCTCAACCAAATCATTGAAAGCTTTGACATCTCCACCGTCTCAACCAAATCATTGAAAGCTTTGACACCCTGGTGAATTTTTGGAGAAGAAAGAGACTCAAACCAAATCTATTTTGAAAATCTGCAAAATTTCACCCTAGATTCTACAACTTAAAAACGCATCCCCACAACTCCATAACCCATTTTTACTTTTGTTAATGTTATTCCCACGTTCCCGGCGACATCATCACCTGCGTCAGACAAATTAAAATTTATCTACTACGAACCATGGTTCGCCGACTCGGCCCGACTCGGGCCGACTCGAGCGTATCGTACCATATCAGGGCAAACCCGGTACACTGCAGATCACCCCTAGGATCGGCCGAGTCGGGCCGAGTCACAGTGAGAGAGAGATAGAGGAGGGGGAGAGGGGGAGAGAGAGAGCCGAGTCGAATACGAGTCGGATGAGACTCGGACGTACCGTACCGGATCAGGAGGATCCCGATCCGGTACGGATCAACGAGTCAGCGAACCTTACTACGAACAACGATATGTACAATTACTTTTTTATTAAGAAAACATAAATCACAACGACGCGAGTCGACGTTAAATGAATAATATCCCCTCGTGCCGATCGACGAGATTTTCGATAGACAATAATTCTATTGTAAATCAGGCCGAAAATAACTATACCCTCATGCTGACATAATTTACAATAAAATTATTAATTTATGAAAAATAAGAATCACGTTGACTGCCAAATTGAGACTCTTTATAAAATCCCTGACACAGGGATTATCCGGCCTCGTCAGAGATTAACAAAAAAATCTTTGAGCGAAAAGCCAAACCAAAGGGGGCCCTGAGTATGCATGCACAAACACACTTCTTTCAATATTCATGCAATTAAGCCATATACACAAAATCTGCTAGCCAGTAAGCGATGTTCACAAGGAAATATATTATAAAAACCCAAAAATTTGGGTCACCTATATCAGTCTCACTGGTCTCAGCACAAGATTAACCTCCAAATAGACTCACAGACATATGCCGAATCGTTGACGGCACCCTCTGATCGTCCTCAAACCATTCAAGTACATTCTATTACTGGCGAAGCTTGGACCCAAACAACATGGCACAGCCATCGGCCAGATTAGCCAGACATAAAAAAGTTCTCAGTCTCTCCATCTATACCCACAGCTCGGGTTGCAGCACACAAAAAACAATGTCATGCCTTCCTCTCCTCGTGTAGCAGCCTGCGCAACACATCATCACCGGAGAAGTATTAGGATCAATAATGAAACAACATCGAGCAGCTGCAGTTAGATAAGAAACATTTAGGGATGAGCACCCTCAGATAGTTATGCATGTAATAACCATTCCGTAATGCACAACTTTAGCACTTAGTGGACATCTTCAGCGGTTAAATTAGGCCAGGTAGGGGACTAGTTATCCCCTGCCAACAGGACAAAGGCTGGAACAAGTGCTATTTGGCAGTTCCCAATCTAATGGTTGATAAGCCGATGCTGTTGTAGGGCCATCTAGTTCTAGTGCTTCTACCTTCAAGCTAACCCACTGCAGTCTATAAGTATTCCCCGGAAATTGAAAGGTCTTCCCTTGCAGTTTGAGTGAAAATTGTAGTTGTTCGCGGTAAGCAAATAGCATTTCCTATCGATTTGTCCCCAGATGGACCTATGTTGATTCTGAATTATCCGTTGCTACGCTGTTCCCAAGGACTAGCGGAATCAAAATAGCAAAATGACTCTCAAAAGTTGGGTTTCAGATCAGTTCGTTAGCAGGGTGGAGTGATACCACCCGGTGTACTGGCACTTGCATTTCTGACTTGTGTCTTGTGTGCGTCCCAAACAGGCGAATCAGAAGGCGCACGCGTATCTCTGATTTAACCAGGTTTGGTAGTACTCAGCTGCATCCTATTGAGCGCAGCTAAGCTAATATGTGCCGAAGAAAGCTAGGTGCCGGAGGTACGCTCCATTTGGTCCGGAGCATTGATTCCCCATAACGAATAGGCTAGCTCTATCTAATAATAAAGCGAAGGGAAGCCCGCTTCCCCAAGAAAACATTTATACCTCCTAAAAGAATCGGTCATTCTGGACAAAGTTCCCCAACGCCCCCAGAGGTATACCCAACCCAATATTTAGGGATTCCCCACACATTGGTGAACTGTGACTGTAATTAGCTATATGGATCGTGTCAGGTTTCACTTTAACACCTGCCGGCCATACAGTAATTAACTTCTGTAAAGAGCAAAAGCTCAAACTCCTTCCCCATATGGAATTCGGAACCCAAAGGCAATCGTTGAGTGAACTGTATCTTATTCGTATTAGTTAACCTAAGCTGCACCATTACTGTTGGGGTGGGGCTAGGCCGCCTCCTTTCACAGCTTATTCGTCGTTGTGGTTTGCACTAGCAAATGGATGTGGGATGGAGCTTGAACTAAGGGACCCAGGGACGTAGCCTTGATGATGGCAACAGCCATGGGAAACTCGGCAGAAAACTAATTCTGTCAACAGACTGTAACATCCAGCCATTGAAGTTTGTTCTCTCTTGACCGAATTTATTAAACAATGAAATAAACAAATTTTGTGAACACCAAACTGAGCCTTGTTTGATAACTCTTACCGGGTCTAATTCTCTAAAGCGGTAAGATATGCATTACTTCAGACTGCTTGATGAGATCTCTTATATTTATAGTATTTTATCTGAAACTCCTCTCTTTCAACCGAAACTCCCCTTAAAATTTAGGTTTCTAAGAGGCAACTTATTCTTTTTCAGAGATCTATTAGAAATGTTCTGACTGATTTACCCTTCTCCAGTTTAAAAGGATGTAGACCCAGCTGGCCAGCCCTTCCCTTGGTGGGGGTTATAATGGTAAATCAACCCACATGTGAATGTCCATGAAGCCTGCTTGCCAAACAGAAGAGCCATAAACTTCCCTATTTTCAGCACCCTTTTTGTAACATCCTTAGACATTTGATATGAACCATAGACCTTAGACGCTTAAGTATTACCAAACACCACCTAAGTGAATAGGTTGAACTCATTTTTTTTTAATAGGGTGGGTGGAGGACGGTCAAGTGGTTTGTCAAATGACTTTGGCCAAGTATTTACGAACCCTCTCCCACTGGAAGAGTTTGATTCCAAGCAACATCAAGTATTACCCAAAGTAGAAGATTTTACTCACTGCTGCAACAATCGGAGGTCCTACTGTAGGGACAATAGGTTGAACATGTCAAGTACCACTTGTGCCGCTAGAAAAATGAAGCTCTGTGTATGGTCTGATTGACCAATGGGCTTGACCTTGTATAGGCTAAATATGAGATGGAAAGAAGACATTACATGCCACTAATACAGGAAAGAAAATCTTAGATACCCTGTTTATATGAAATGTAAGGGAAAACGACCCCCCATCCACATACTTTAAGAGCTACAAATTAAGTGGCTTGCAATATCTTGTAAAAACAATACTATTATTTTTTTAAAGTGACAACAATAATATTAATTAACATACCAGCAGCCTAATATGGACATAACAACCATAAGGTGAGTCATTGAGATTTGTGGTCTAAAGCTTCTCAAGCAAATTGGTTCTAGAAGCTTGAGGAATAGGAGACATCTGTCTGTCTGATTGGCACAATTTGTGCCAAGGCCACGAGAATATGAGCTACACACAGCACCTCTTTAACTGAAGCTGCTAGCATTTGTTAAAACTTGATAGTGGTTAAGGTGATTCCAGGGCAGCAACTTTCTATAGGTTTTTTCACTCCTGCATTTGACTTGTCAGATATATTGTTAATAATGCCAATGATGTGCAAAAAAAGCCATAAAATGGTCTTTCTGCACACAGAAGAGGATCTTTTCGCACATCATTGTATTCTTCATTATATATGTGATAATCCACATGCAAAAGTAATGATAAATAATTTTCGTTCTAACAATAGTTTTACATGCAGAAAACTCTTTTCTATAGCTATCAAGAACAGGCTGCATAAGCAGTGCCTCCCCACAAACGAACATAGACCTGACAGGTGCAAATCAATCCTTTTCTTTTGAGTCTATCAAACCATCGTTTCATTGGATATCAATTGTTGATGACAAGTCAAGAATTTTTTCCCCTGATGTAGGCAGGGACCTGGATGCCAACTTTCAGAAATTGAGCATTTGCACTACCAGAAATACTCTTCATTCTTAGATCCAACACTTCTCTAGATAAATGCTACTGTACCACACATTTTACCATAATTGTGCCACTATTCCCTAAGTTTGGGGCCATGCTCTCCTGTGGGAAAACTGAGATATCATAGAAAAGGGAGTATGAGCAGATGTGAATGGCATGTAAGACAAGTTATGGTAGGCTTTGACTACTCTTCTATAAATCAAACAGAAGAACTACCGCACAAAAACTAGTGATCACAATGACAATCACTTTGCTTTGATCCTTAACTACCGAAGTTTTGACAATTAATAATCTAGTATTTAATAGCTGAGGGACTCAATTTAAGTAACATGACAAAGTAGAAGAAAAATGAGTTTGACCTGAAAAAATACTGCTTCAGGGTGATTACATTTGGCACATCGAACGTTCTTGGTCCGAGGCAGGGTTGGATCAGCTGCAACATCCTGCAGCACTTGAGTGCGCTCACCTGCAGAGTGATGGATCTCATTTCTGTATACACAGTTATTGTCCGCAACCTCCTGCAAAGAAGGCCGTGATGAAAGCCATGTTTAAGTAAGAACATACCATTATTGTTGCGACACAAAAAATCTGCTAACAAACATTGCAATATCCCCAAAACAGCATAATATGACAAAACTATCCCTCCTTCCATATATATATATATATATATATATACCGGGCATGGATCCAACTTAGATGCAACACCCCCTCTAAATTACCATTTTACCCATGATTGTTAGCAATTCTCAGGCTAAAACAGTCAGCAAGCAATATGCTTCTTTTGATTACATTTTATCCTGATATATTATCATTTTATGTTCGGACACAACCCCCTATAAATGTACATGAATACTCTTCACACTTCCTCAAATTGTCACAAATACCCCTCCACACACACATCCAACCATGAATTATCACAAACACCACTTGTACCATAACTACCCTTACATCTTTTTTTGAAACGTGTCTTAACATCTTTTTTTGAAAAGTGGGTAGTACCGCTATTGTATAAAATGAAAAAGTATAGATTTTCAGCTCCCAAAAGATGACTACACTTAACATACCATCCATTTTTGGACACTCATTAGGGGGAAAATGGTGTACGTTAGATGCACCTGAAATGTGAGAGAAGCAGTCCTGTTATTAACAAGAAACATTAATTTAGACCCTCTAATTCAATCCAATGGCCTGAAGATAAAGAAATCCCACGTTCTGTTAATCACACCCCTTGCGCGGGATTCTCCCCTGTGTTGGGTGAGATCCCCACTAGTCACAGGAGTACCATGCAGGTGCAGCATGGACACCAGCTACACAAGGTTGGACTCATGGCATCGGAATCCCGTGCTGCACAATATTTATACCCATCTGATGCAGTTTAGGCCATCAGATAAACCCATCAACTCTATTTTGATGCAAATCTCATGGGGATTTTGCATCCGTCCCATTCTTGCGTCAGACCAATCTACCCCATGAATGTCCTGCAATTTGTTATTTGAAAAATCTAAACGATTCAATCGCACGACTGTAAGATCTAACAGTGCAAAAAGTGCTAATAGGAATGCTTCCAGTTACTACCATGCTATATACCTAAAAATTACCTTTCATGCCCAAAGTGGTACTTCATGTGCAAATAGTTAAAAGACAAGCCAATCTGGTCCCTCAGTTATATCATCAAGCTATAACGGTCGAGTTACTTGTTACCTGGACAAAAGTATGAGAACTGATGCCCATTTGTCCATGTCCGATCTAAATACCTAGGATCCATCCGTATTGACTATGACAAACTCATGAATATACATAGTCCAGGTTAAGAAATTAGCATAATGCTTTAGAGAAGTCCTTTTTTATATAAAAAAAGTGGTGTTGGAAACAAACGGAAGGTTGCTACTTATACCATAGAAGGAAATTTAAACAGGAACACCTACCACATTATTTATAATTTTTTTAGGTTGGTACCTTTTTTGTTTTTTTTTTAATGGGGAGGGGAAATGCAGGGGGTCCGTGCCTCGCGGGAGGCACGGATCAAACCCGTGCCCATCCATGCACACGCGCAGTTGGGGTGTCCACTGCACCATCAGGGGCGGTACCACATTATTTATAATTGCCCCAATGCAGACTCGCAAAAGGTAACTTTGCATATAGCTAAGTGGAAAGATTTGCAGATAAACACTTTTACATCCAATGGGGAGTTATTCGAATTTACCATAGCTGTTTAGCCTAAATGATTCTGCAATATTTTGAGTCATAAAGTTCTAAAAATGTATTGCCACAATAGCTAACACATAATTCAAAATTGACCTGGTATGATACCCTAGATGTTAAACCTAAAAAGTATCTGGCATAAGATAAAAAAGAGAGAGCAGAATCAATCGATGAACAGCGGATTGATAAATTGTTGGCCTCGCAAAAACAATTAGGGGGTTTCAACTGATCTTCTTCAGACTTCAGAGTATTAGACAGTCTCTGAAAGCTTGCACTTAGACAAGCACTCTAACCCCATGAGGAATACATTAATGAGAGACTACCAGGCAGGGAAGCAAAGGCTAGAATTCTTCATCAGCTGGAGGGCCTGGATTGCCTGGAGGAGGTAGGGCTACTGGATGACTCTGACAGGATGATGAGGGATGTACTTAGATCACAGTTTGATAAGATCCTCATAACGGAAGAGATTTACTAGAAGCAGAGGTCGAGAGAGAAATGGCTCAAGGAAGGTGACAAGAACACAGCTTATTTCCAAAGAATTGCATCGAGGAGAAGGAGAACCCACTTGATGGCATCAATCAGAGTAGGCCAGCAAACCTTCACATCTGATGAGGAGATCAAGGTGCAAGCTAGGGATTTCTACTCCAAACTATTCACTAAAGATTAGATGGCCAGACTTGGGATTGCAGATGACCTCCTTCCCCACCTTTCACCAGAGGAGAGGGAAGCTCTTTCCCTCCCTTTCTCAGATGAGGAGGTCCAACAGGCAACTTTTTCTCTTGCAGCAGACAAAGCCCCGAGCCCATATGGCTTTCCCAAGACCTTCTTCCAAAAGTGTGGGACATAATCAAGGATGACCTCCTCTAGACACTAGGAGAATTTCAAGAGGAGAGGTCTCATCGAAAAGGCATCAACAAAACCCTCTTGGTGCTCATCCCCAAAAACAAGCACAAAACTTTTTGGATTACAAACCCATTAGTTTGCTGAATGGAATATGTAAGATAATCACCAAGTTGCTGGCCAGGAGATTAGATAGTGTGATGAGCAGACTGGTTAGTGTACATCAAGGGGGCTTCATCAGGGGACGACACATTCAGAAAAACTTTCTAGTTGCACATGAATGCTTGTATGTCATGAAGACCCAGAGGAAGAAAAGAGTGGTTCTCAAATTGGACTTTGAAAAGGCATATGATTGGGTCAACTAGACTTGCATGTTCGAGGTCATGGCTAGAATGGGATTTGATGACAGGTGGATTGGGTGGATCCAAGAATGTGTCTCCTCGGCCACCTTTTCAATCCTAGTCAATGGCCAATCCACTACTACCTTTCACAGTAGCAGAAGACTCCGTCAAGGAGACCCTATATCCCCCCTACTGTTTGTTTTGGTAGCACAGATCCTAAGTAGGATGTGAATGAAAGCATAAGCGGCAGGACTGATTAGAGGATTCCAACCAAGACCCAACAATATGGGCATCACCCATCTACAGTATGCCGATGATACCTTCCTGTTTTTAGTAGAGGACGAGAGCCAACTATATATAGCCAGGTTGATGTTGGAGCCGCTAAACGGTGTCAATGGGCTGAAGGTGAATTTCAACGAGCCACATTGTTGGGGTGAACATGGAGGAAAGGCCCCTCAGGAGAGCAACATTCATTTTAAGGTGCCAGATAGGCGAATTCCCTTTTCTCTTATCTAGGCCTTCTGCTGTCCCTAGGGGTTTTACACTGCAACAATTGGCAGAATGTGGTACACATATATGAGTTTAGACTAGCAGGGTGGAAGGCAAGACTCATATCCTATGGGGCAAGAATGGTCCTATGTAAATCTATGCTAAATAGCATTCCAATATAACTACTCATCTATATTTCGGATCTCGAAGATGATGGTCAAGAAATTTGAATCTATTCAAGGATGTTTCTTCTAGCACGACAGTGGAGAAACCCGCAGGGCTGGCATGACATCTCTTGGGACAGAAAGTAAAAACATGGGAGGAGTGGGTATCAAGAATATTAGAGATTTCAACCTAGCTCTCCTATACAAATGGTTGTGGAAACTCAGAACCAATAAGAATGGTCTATGGCTACAAGTGATCAAGTAGAGGTACTACAATAGAACTAGGGATTGAGACTTGATGCCGGCATCTACACACTATATTTCACCCATCTGGAGAGACATTCTTCGGTGCAAGGACATAATTAATTCAAGTGTGAGGATCCGAGTAGGCAATGGACACAAGTGTTTGTTCTGGAAGGATAGATGGTATGAGAAATTCATTCTGGAGACAACATTTCCTAAGCTCTTTGTGATATCAGCTACACCTTTGGTTCGGTAGCCCAAACCTTTGATACACTACTGTCAGGGGGGCCATAGGCGCCGACTTTTAGGAAGAACCTCAGACCAGATGAGATGGACCAACTGGAGGGGCTGCTATTATTTCTTCTAGATTACACTCTGGTGCCAAGCAAGGTCGACATGTGGAGGTGGAGATGGGAGGAGGGAGGCTCTTCGGTGAGGTCAACTTACTCTTTCATCTCAGATAGTTGGATGCGTCACCGCTTAGCAGATTTAGCCCTCAAGAGCCCCCTCAAAGCCAAGTAATTAATTTGAAGGATAACACATGGCCGGCTGTCCACATATGATAGGATTGCTTCTTTCCTACAAGACATACCCACCCTTCGCTGCTTATGCAAGGATGAGGAACACATGAATCGCCTTTCCATAAGATGTGTGTTTACAAGAGAGGTATGGACGAGGTATGGATGCAAATCGCTAGTAGGATCCACTGCACTATTCGACCCCAAGAGAGTGTGCAACAATTGCTTGGCAACTGGTATAAGAGGTGGAATCTTAAGGGAGACAATCGGATCTCTTGGTTCATTCTTCATGCCACACTATGGGCCCTATGGGGAGATAGGAATAATAGATTTTTTAGGAATGAAGCAAGAACTGAGGACATGCTGGTATCTTTTATTTTTGACAAAGTGAGGGAAAAGCAAAAAAATCTATGTAAAGTGGAGTCGCACAACTCTCTTTTCCTTTTGTTGGGGGCTTAGTGAGGGCCATACCACCTTGGCGTAGAATTTTTTGTACAGGGATCTTTTGAGAGCCAATTAACTATACATGTAAATCCCTCTATTTTAATATTTAAAACATTTGTGGCACCACCCACATTAAAAAAAAAAAGGAATATTGACAACCAGAGCACAAAACACTGAATCTGAGACAATATGGAAAAGTATAAACACAAAATACTAGTGCTTTCTTTTAGTCTACCTACCAATAAGGGTATCATACTTCTTCATTTAATTTTGCTACATGAGATCTTAGTTGATGCCCCATCTAATCCCCAGTTCCCCACCTGTTTTTGTCAGCCTAAACTGCTCTAGGTCCTTACACTAAAGATGGCAAAGAAATTTTTTTTCACCATAGTCCTATGCTATTCTTACACCCTGAAAGCATTCATACTTCCTCACATCACACCATAAGGATGGTAGGCCATCTCATTAATGAGATAGATCACCCCCTCCAAGATGTGCTTCTTCAGTGTAATGTGAAGGGAGTATCTTAAGCAAGTGAGTTAAGGGAACACAAGTGGTATTTCCCATCAAACAAAGGGTTCCAGTCCAAATAAGGGGGGACCTAATTAATTTCCAATCCAAAGACCAGATTTTCGTAATTTCTGGTCCATTGACTGTGGATCAAATAATTTGAGGTCCGTTCCATTAAGTGGAAGGGTTTAGTTTATCAAAAACCCCAACATGCCCCCACAATTTCTGAACCAATCAGAGAGAGAGAGAGATTTCAGAATGCGACTCCCCAGCCTTCCCATCTCCCCTCCCCACCCCGGCAACATCTCGCCACAGCGGCGAGGTATTTCCACCTGAATCCGTCCTCCCGTCTCCCCTATCCACCCCGGCAACACCCCAGCGACGTCTCACAGCGGCAGCACTGTAGATGATGCAAGGTATTCACTTAATTATGCACTTTATAAATTTCTTCATTATTGTTGTTAACACCAGGATGATGCTTGTGAGTTCTTTATGTGGTGTGATCAATTGTAATATTTTGTCGTGTCATCTTCGATCTGTTGTTATGAGAAGGAAGCCAAAATCACATCTCTAGAATGTCAGATTGCACAGTTAGCAGAAGAACTCAAACATTGTCAAAGTCTTTCGAAGAAATCCAAGATGGTTGCCAAGGCTTTATCGGAGGCTTTCTCTTTTCTTAAAATTTCTCTTGATAAGGGTGGGAGTAACAGTTATTCTGAAAGAGTGAACGTTTGTCTTTATGATATACTCTTGAAGTACTTTAAGTTTGTATTAGATATTGCTCCTTATTTGACTTATGCACTTTCTTTTATGTTTGAACTATGTCTGGGAAGATTATTTAGATCTAGCTGCCCATCTGATCTGAACTTTGGTATTGTATTTGCCAATTGTTGATATTTAATATGCTCGTTATATAAGTTTGCAGGTTTTGTAGTCGAATGCATGTGTTGCTTGTGGAACCAGCAACTACGGAATAAACAGAGACTTTTGTAGGGTTGATGCTGCTGTTGTGTTTTGGATGCAAAAAATTGTCTTGATGAGGTCGCATAGTAGATGTTTCGAGAATTATCAAACAGGATTCTTTCGTTAAAGAATGCATTAGAGTTTGCTGAGATAGATGATTCCTCCTGTAGCCAGCATGCTGAACATTAGCAACCTATATGTATGCCTCTTAATCATAGGTAATAGATATGTGTAGAGTCCCTAAAAGTGACTCAGAATGTAGCAGGACCATTGAACAAACAAAATACAAAAGGGAGGGCTGACTTTAGGCATTTGCCATGGCAAGAAGAGGCCCCCATCAATGATAATGTCCAGCAGAAGTGACTCATTATGGCACATAAGCATGCTTGCATAAAGGGACATTAAAATACCTGTATAAAGAACTCATTTAGTTTGACTAACAACTTAAAGCATGGTGGATATATGTATGTATTTGTGAATGAAAATATAAGCGCAAGCATGGGATCAACCCTTGTACATGATATTCAAAATTTTCTTATGTAGGGCAACATGATTGTCAGTGAAGTCACAGCTTGGATACAGGCCTGGTAGCCCTATAGTTGTCTGAAGAACAGATCTATGATATCAACAATGTGTGTCCCCATTGTCCGACGATCATCTCAATGTTCATTCCCTTGTTGACATGTAGATATATCCAAATATCTTCATGACATACCAAATTTCTTTCGAGTCGTTGCAGTAGTTTACCAAAGGAAGAAAGGAAAAGACCTAAAATCAGCTTCCTAAACCAAAGTAAGCTGATAGATTGATAAGCGAAAATGTGTACCCTTCTGAGAAAAAAATGTAAACGGAATGTGTAGAGGGTCATTTTGGGTTCTTATGTAGGTACTGGGCATTTTCGCTTGTTCATGGAGCTAAAATTAAAAGTTGTGGACCAAAAATTAACATAGAGTGTCCACTAACACCAATGGGGAGGGCATTTTCGGGTTTTAAGTGTGCGCTGTTAGTCAAGCTGACGGTTTCCATCACAAAAGGATGGAAATTAATTTCCTGCATCTTTTGCACCGGAAGTTATAAAAGATTTCCACTTGAACTAAAATTAAACTTGGACCGGGAGTCAAATTCCCATCAAATAGAAGAAATATATAAATAAAATGGAGAAAAAGGCAACTGCATCCACCTGATGGTCACAATTGCGGCAGGCATACAGGAGGATCTTCTGCTCCCTATCATCCTTAGGGTACAGTATATTGTTACTGCAGGATCAACAGAATGGATGAATAGGGCAAAGTATATATTTCAGAAGCAATAATACAAAAGAGGGTATTAGCATTGTTGGAATTTGCATTAGCTGGAGATGGCCTACCACTCACGACAAAATTTCATGGTACTCATGTTGGTTGCTGAGGATGCAAAAAGAGAACGTTTTTTGGATGAGATGTCCTAGCTGCTAGCTTTGCCTCAAGACGGAGCTAAATCTACAGAAGTTATGTGCCTGCCAGCAAAAGAAATATGAGTACAGATTTAACAGTTCAAAACAAGAGACCTGCTGCCTGTACAAAAATGAAAAATCTTCGATCCGGGATTTACAGAAAAAGCTATAGCATTGAACTCGTTGCTGCTGCATGAAATCCCTGATAACCAATGGACGTTTACAAGAGTTTCAGGTTACCCTATTTTCCAAAAGTGGCTAGTACCAGGTGCCATAATTGAAAAACTAATAATACATAAATCCTGTCTTCGGCTAGTCGTTTTATCCCCCCTGGCCAGAAAGATATAATATATAAAACAAGTTCTCCATTTCCCCATCCGCCCACTTCACACACACACACACACACACACGCACGCACACACACACACACAGGATGAAGAGACTGGAAGCTCCAGTATGTGAAGTATGCCGGTCCTCGCGGCGCCGGGTACGACGAGGCTTACCTGCGGGAGAGGAGACGACGACACCGACGCCGAACGGGAGACGTCGTCGCCGGGGCTCGGCGGCGAGAGGTGGTCAGGGACGGATCCTTGCGTTGGGACTTGGGAGCCTTCTTCCCTCCTCTCCGATCCACCGGTTGGGTGAGGCGGGGGAACGGGACGAAGCGAAAGAGGTCGACTAAGGAGGGTTCAGCGGGGACCCGGGAGTGGGCTGCCGGGGTACGTTCTTAAAGGGAGACCAGCATTCTAGAATTTTCCAAATAGTTTTTATTTTCTGAAAAATACCTTCTTTACCATCGATTCGTATAACTACTTATTTTTTATAAGAATTTTTGCATGAAAATAATTAGTAGAGGTGAGTTTAAAAAATTATTCTTAAAAATATATTAGTAGAAATATCATTCAATTAATTTAAATAATACATAAATATTATTTAAATGTGATTTTTATAAAATTTTTATAAAAAAGTGATATGATTGTAAATAAATATGTTATTTTTACATAATTTAATTTTTCACAGTGATATATCTATTAATATTTTTACAAGAATTATTTTTGATAAATTCTCATTTGACAATAATTTTTATTAAAAACATATTATTTTTAATAATAGTCTTATATTGAAATAGTATCTAAAGTACTTCTACTGTTAACCTATGTTAAAGATGCAAAGAATATTTTGATTTTTATAATTTTTTAGATAAAGATATTTCTATGACAAAATCATGCTATCAAAGAGAGAGAGGGAAAGATAGAGAGATAGTCGCATAGACAGATGTATAGGGAGAGATAGAGAGACTAACAGATATTAGAAACGTTTTTGCCTTTTTTTAAGAATTAGTTAAAAGTTAAGAGAGATTTGAAAAAATAACCATGTTAAATGAAGAAGTTCAGAATTGCTAATCTTACATAGCTATTATTATTAATAAGTAACTCTAAGTGTAAAATTATCCATGAGATTTGTTACTATTTACAACTTCTATTTTAATTAAAAAAATTAAAATTTTATATGAAAATAACCCTATAAGAAGTGTTGTTTTTATTAGCACATTTTGTCGAATAAAGACAGTGAGAAATACTGAAGAGAGATAAAGAGTTTAAGAGTTATTAAGGTGATTGGATCTTTTTTAACATTTGATTATATTAACTAGAGTTAAATAAGGTATTACATCTTTTTTAATGTTGATTGATTTCCATACGCAAGGTGATTGGTCGCCTTGGGCCCACTTGGGACTAATAAGAACCCTTAAACATGACCCACTTTGAATCCTCGTATGGGGTGTTTATAACGCTTTGAAAAGGGATAACCCAAAATATCTTTATCTTCTTACTTGGGACAAGTTAGGGTACCCGTGCAAATGCACAAGAGAAAATGCAAAAAAGGGTATTCTAATATCAAAAGTACAGAGTTTTGTAGTTAGCTTGTGAGTTTAAAAATTAAAATATGTATATACTACTATAGTATATTAGAAACAAGTCTCGGTAAATTAGGTGCTATCAATGTAAAAATTGAATAAACGTATTTTTAAAGTTTAGATTATTTTAGTGCGAGAGAGAATTAGACTCAGACGGTCTCCAATTAAGAGATTGCCACTTGTCCCCTTGTCTCTCTTCTTAGGCTCCATGGTATCCTAATGCCTCTCTCCCCTTATTTACAACCGCCCCATCAACGGTCCAACACCACCCTTCTCTCTTGTGGTACAATGATTCGGCATGGATACAGTGGAGGAGGGTGGCACCGGGGAAGAGGGCGACCTTCAGCATCGTCTGATGGAGATTGACAGTGACAACGCCATCTGTATGTCTTCCACCGTAGCAATAAGTTGGGGGTATCGACTAGGAAGGAGATAAAACCAGTCGAGGAATGGAAAGGAAAACAAAGCAGTATTTGTTATTTTTTATTTTTTGACGTGGCGCAGTGACCAGGGAGAGTCCCATGGGAGGATATCAGGGGATAGGATAGTAGGGGTTCGAACCCCGTGAATAACCACAAATAACACCAGAAAGAGGGGGGGCGAGCCCTACAACCAAGGCACCATTGAAGCAGGGGCGTCTCGACTCCCCCGCAGGGGGAAAACTCATAATCGAACCCGAGTGCTCCCCCTGTAGGGGGAGTGACGAAAACAATGCACTAAGCACCACTTTTGAGTAATGTTTATTACATCACTCCTGAATTACACCGTCAATATATATTAGTACTTTTTTGAAATTTTTTTAGCGTGGGGATCACACCAAATTATCTTGACCTCACCCATCTCTCTCTCCAAGAAACTCAATACAAAAACCCCTTACTATTCATAGAGACTTTTTTTTGTTTGGCCCTCACATAGGATGGTGACGTGAGACCCACGTCAAGACCGATTTCGAGTAATGCTTATTACACCACTCCCTAACTACACCATCAAGAGATATAGTATTTTTTTTAGTTTGGAGACCATGCCAAATGATCTTGGCGCCACCCATCCTTCTCTCCAAGAAACTCAAAAAATAAATCCTTACTATTCATAGAGATTTTTTGTGTTTATCTCTCACGTCACGTCGGATGGTGATGTGGGGCCACGCCTGGCATGGATCCCACATATAAAAAATAAAAAAAAGTTACAATGATGGACAATGTACTTAGGGGGTGGTGTACTAATAAATCCTCAAAAAAAGAGAATGGGACGGGTGACAGTCAATCTTTTATTGGAGATTACCTCTCTCTCTCTCTCTCTCTCTCTCTCTCTCTCTCTCTCTCTCTCTCTCTCTCTCTCTCTCTCTCTCTCTCTCTCTCTCTCTCTCTCTCTCTCTCTCTCTCTCTCTCTCTCTCTCCCTTTAGTTCCATCCATAGAATAATTTAGGCTTCTTCTCCTTCCCTCTCTCTTGTTGAAGTTATATCCCATATGTGTTGTATCTTGTTTTGTTATTTTTGTTGTAATTTTTATGCACATGTGAGTTTGCTTTAATTTAAGTTTAATTCTAATCTTGTTGTTATTTAATTATTCATTTTAATTTAGCACAATCTCTCTCTATCTCTCTCTAATCTCTCTCTAAATTCTTCATCCTTCACCCTCTAAATTTCTTCCAAAATCGGTTCAAAAGGGATAGTTCCCGCGACTCCAGTCATGTGTACATAGTCGTCCGTCCCTGATGACTCGTGAATCGAATGATCGAGGAGACGGCGTCATTACCCTCACTACCACGGCCATAACATCACATTCCCTACTTCATCTACTTATGTTAATTAACATTTAGTTTTATTAGATTAAAATTTTCTCTCTCTAGATCTCTATCATTCTCTCTCTTAACCCTCTAATTTCATTAGATAAATTTATTTCATGTTCTTTTTAAAATTAAAGAAAATAATCATTTATTTTTATCCTAAAATAAACTCAAGATTTTCAATTTCAAAACTCAACCTCTCAGTGGATTCGACTCGTGTTCGTCATTACACTACGTCTTTTTATTTTATTACGAGTTCAGTATTTTTAAGATTGGTTGCCGTGTATATTTTTAACGATAAGCACTTTGGCAGATAAATTAAAAATTAAAAAAGTGAGAGAATAATTTTCATCCATGGATTGGGCACACAAATTAGACAGTTGGGACCGATTGACCCATAATATTGATCAATTATTAGCCATGGATCCAAACCTCTCCATACCACCTACTCATTAAGAGAATAATCACATGTGGGTCAGGCCAGCCCGAGCCGGCCTGTTATATAGGTGGGTGACTGACCCAATTATCACCTCTCACTCATCATAACCCGACCCATTATGAAAGCCCATACTCTTGGTCGGCCCGCAATGAGAGTTAGTCACCTATGGCGGACTAGTTTCTATCCTTTACCCAAGATCATGCCCAAACCACTCAGTTCTTTCACAATGTGGCCTATTATCTACCTTTCACCCAAAGATAAGCCCAAATGTCTCAAGACCTCTTCATACCTGACTATGACCTATGTTCATATACTTTAAACTCTGGTCGGAGAGACCAACAAACTTTTTATTGAGAATCTTATCAAGACCATGCCCAAAATCCTCTAGAACAAAATTTTTAAAATTGGGCTCAATGCCCAAACAACCATTATGATCAAGCCCAATATAAAGGACATCACATATGCTCTCACCATCTCACTATCAGACTGATTACTCTTCAAGTTCCTATCTGTCATAGCCCGATCCCCAACTCACTTATCCATGTACTCCACAAATAAATCTCAATAAGGAGGACAAGTTTAATGAATTGCATCAACTCATCATGGAATCTTTCTAAGCCAACCAGTAACTCCTTGCGGCCAACCAACAGACTTTTACAAGAATAGAGGCACATCTAGACTAGATTAATGAAAACACCATGGTTATGGTAGTGGACCAACTGTCTATCTATCCTACTGTAAGCCCTGAATATCAACTTCTTAGATTTGACCATAATGAAAGTTTATCTTATAAACCCATAATTTCCCGATCCACATATCATATCACTCTTAACTTAGATAATGAGGGGATTATGGAGGAGTCATACCATGAAAATAAATTAGAGAGAGGTGGTAACAGTCTTGACATCAATCTTGAGGAGCAGCCCAATGAGTCCAATCCCAATTCCATCTGTGAGGACGGTGATGATGAGTCTGTTGATCTTAAGTTGGGGGAAGAAGAAGAGGAATAGGATTTGCCAATGAATGAACAAATTCTATTAATTTTCCTTCTTGCATTTGATACATCCTTATTTCAAGTAAAGGACGAAGAAAATGTGAGAGTGGAAAGTGAATTGAGTGTTTACATAAGCCATTCTTCTTGGGTAAGAGAGAAGCCAGCCATTCTGCTCGACATTCACTATGGCTGGGAATCTCTTAATTTAGGAGAGGATGTAGATCTTTTACCCATCCCTGACCTCGGTAAAATTATCCCGGACATTCTACAACTAGTTGACTGGCGAGTTCCATCTGAAGCTTATGAGTATCCTTGTGTTGAGGAGCACACATATTTCATTCTCGATCATCCTTGTCTCCTTGACACTAGCCATATGTTGGAATCCCCAAAAATCTATGATACCCTCGCCCTTTCTCACCTCAACAATATGAAAGAGAATCCTAAAATTGAGGTCAAAGAAGAAAATTTTGGGGAAATTAAGCTTCGTATGGATGTGTTCAACACTTATAAAGACCTCAAGTGTGAAGAAGAATACTTTATAATTGAAGATATGATAATTTCTCTACCATTCTATTACCAGGGGGACCGTTCGGATTGGTAGACCCACCTTGGCATATTTCTGGCCCCCGTATGTACATGCATAATCTTTTCCTCCAATGGCACAAGGGTCGTAACCTAAAGGAGGACAAGATCACTTGATGGCTCATTCTGAATGTCACGCGTTAGTTATTGAGCCACATTGCGTCTGACTGAAGACGTTAAACTTAGCGTTTCTAGGAAGACAACCCAAAGTTTTTAAGATTTTTATGATAATAAATAGTTTCTTGGGAAGCAACCCAAGTTTTTAAGAGTTTTATTATGATTTTTGAATAAATAACATGTTCAGGGGAGAGATGATTGAATGTGCCCTCACCAATACTCCACGTGTCAAGTATGGATGCCCATCGAGGACCACTTCTACACACTCCAGGTTGTTCATTTTCTTCACAAAATTTCATATCTACATTATTATATTGTTACATATTGTTCATACCATTGATGACAATGTCATTTAAGTTGGGGGGAAGGAATTCATGTCCAAAATTACATACAACCTATTAAAAAAAATCTACTCAACCAAAACCCCAACTGAGATTTTCATCATGATCATATAAAAGAAAATATGGAATGGAAAAGACAATAGAGAAGGGTGATAAAATATTTCTAATATCTAGTATGGAACTGACTTGAAATATCCTAAAAGTCCTTTAGCACTAAAAAAAATGTATACTTGCACACTAATGAAACAAGTAGGACAAGTCTTCTGTCATTTGGTGTGGTATTTGATATTATGCATTTCCCAAAGAAGAGATATGTTTTTTGGAAAAAGTTACTTGCCAAATAAATTGTGAAAAAAAGTTGTGAAAAAAAGGGAAAAAATATAAAAAAATATCTCTGATTTAGTAACCATGTCTCCTCACCTAACAAGTGAAGAGCTTCGTGTAAAATGGTAAAGGGATGTGCAACACCATGTCTTTGAAAAAAAAGAGAGAAAAACAAGATAGTGTGAAAGCTAACATGCTCAAAGTTCTAATCTGGGATATGTGTAGCATTGAAAGACACCTATCTTAAATGGCAATATGAGGGATGAAATTGTTCAGTTGTGGATTTAAATTTCACAAGTACAAATACTATGAAACTTTTGGTGTGTTCTAAGCTATATGCGTTAATTTCCAATTTTAAGGCTAATGTACTTCAATGTTCCCAAAGTCTTAATCCTTAGTTAACTCTATGAAAGATGATCGTGAAATGAGACATGAAAATTTTTGAATTCTTTGTTAATCCATAATTTCTAATTATTTTCATTGCTAAGAGACTAGCAATGAGTAAGTTGGAGAGTGTGATAAGCGTCTATTTTTGTATATTTATTTATGTCACACGATCATTTCAAGGTTTTAATGAAATTAATTATGCAAGTTTTCCATATTAATCTCAATCTCACATAAAATTAATTTTTTTCTAATTAATTAAAATTTTAAACACAACTTAATCAATGAAAATTGAGACATATTTAAGAAGAATAGAAATTACATAATTAAATATAATATAATTGAGGGGCTTAGTTAATTTTTCTTTACATTGTCACAAACTTGACCAAAGTCCTCTTTTATGAATAATGATCTTCTCCCTTCTCTACAGTGACGGAGGCGAGTCCTAGGAGGAAGAAGACGATGGTGGCAGCATCGTCTGTGTGTTGCCAAAAGAAGAGAAAGAGAAGAAGGAGAAAGCAGGGAGCAGTGGCCCCTGCGCATGGAGGAGAAGCCGTATACTCTGCGTGGCGTCGTGCAGCCAGAAGAGAGAGAAGAAGGGCCGACGGTGGCTGGCATGGGCTCTGACGTGTGGCCTACTGACGAAAGAAGAAGGAGAGAAGAGAAGAAGTGAAGAGAAGAGAAGAAGAGGATGGACCTGAGGCCGACGGTGGGCTCGTAGAGAAGGAGAGAAGAAACGGCCGCGCAAAGAAGAAAAAGGAAGAAACAAAAAAAAACTGGAGATTGGTTGTCGACGGTAGCAGCAGGTGTGCCGGTGCGCGTAGGGAAGAAGAAGAAGAAGAGAAGAAGAGGAGCTCCGGTCGGCTCGTGGTGGACACGTGTGATGGCACAAGTAGTGGCGATGTCTGCCATTTGGGAGGAGGAGCACGGTGGCATTGGCTCCAACTGTAGCGACCTGAGATCCGAGTACTGGAAAGGAACCGGCGCGTCTCGAATCTCGGCCCGCCACCCACGAGCCCGAAGACTCGGAAGGGTTAAAGGGATGGTGTGCATGTAAACGGTCGGATACGGAGCGGATAGTGTGATATTTGAACTCGTATCCGATTAGTAATCGAATTATCCGTCGGATACTTTATTCGGATAACGATCGAATAAATTCGAATTCAAATTCGGTTCGAATTTTAAACGGATAATTACTAGACCTACTTAGGGGTGAATTGTGTTAGCCGTGTGAGAGCATCATATATTGTTTTCTCAAAAAAATAAAGAAAGAGTGAATTTTTTTTTATTTTGAGAGATGTTATCAAAAGATTAGACTTCATCTTAAAAATAGGAGATAACTTACGAAGTGGGTGTAAGTGAATTTCTTATTTTTAAATTATATTTTGAGACAAAAAAAGATAAAAAAGAATAATCAAATAATATATTAAGATTTAAGCTAATTATATATAGAATATGTATATCATTAGATTTTTATCTAAGGGTTCATATTCGGTCGGATAATATTCGACACAGATATCTCAATATTTGAATTCGTATCCGATTAACAATCGGATATCTGATATCCGATTAAATTATCCGTCGGATATTTTATTCGGATAATTATTCGATTAAACAAATACGAATTCGAATTCGGTGCGAATTTTAAACGGATAATTGCCAGACCTAGGTGTGGGAGTACAAGAGAAGCTAAAATAACTGTAAAGATAGCACAATAATCTAAAAGTAAATGCACAGAATAATATAAATATGTAAATTGCTACAAGGTCCACAGAGTCTCATGTCCAAATAAAAGTACAGTCCACAAAAGAAAAAGTACAACTACACGGGGCATATCTGGCTCTGGCAGACTGGCAGCTAACCCTGGCTAGAAGAACCACGCTGAAACTCCGCCGCGCCTCAAGTGTCTCCCTACAACGCCCCAGGCGGAGACTGAGACACAACAGTAACCAGGAACTCAGAACAAGGACTAGCTGGGGTCGCACTCGTCAGTGCGTGTCCTCTGCCCCCAACTACGCGTGTACACATAGACCAACTGCTCTAGGTCGGGTCCTCTAGCCGGTTTCCCCCCCCCCAGCCGAACTCGGGCTGCAAAGGCAAGAGGTGTAATGCCCTTGATTTTACGGATCTGGATCCGTGGGTTTCGGATCATTTTTCCGTGTGTTTCGGATCGAGTCTGATTGGACTTCGGACTATTTTTACCGGATTTTCGGACCCATTGGTGGTGTGCCCATGTGTTTCCTTGGGTCCGTGGTGTTGTGATGAGCACGCCGATAATTTTCTGTAATTTTCGGAGCGCCTTTATGGGTCTCGGGTTGCATTTTGGGTTTTACGCATGTTTTCCGTCTGTAGGACCTTCGGAACCCCGTACATGGTGAACCGTTGCCTTCTCTGACGCCGGGACGTTACCACAGCGATCAGCATGTTCCGAGGATCGCGGAAGCGTGATTTTCTATTTTTCTATATATTTTTCAGAATTTTCGGATTTTCCTATATATTAACCTTTCTCTCTCTCCCCTCTCATTTCTCTCTTCTCTCCCTCTCTCTTCTCACGCTCTCTCCTCGCTCCCTCTCTCTCTGGCGGCCGACGGGGTGGAGCGCGAGCGAGGTGGGGACGGCGTGGGCGAGGCACGGGCGAGGATGGATGAGGATCGAGGCGGTGGAGGCACGGTGAAGCTCGACCGCGAGATCGTGTCCCGGCGAGGCTTCAACGGCGTTTTCTTCGCAGATCGGCGAGCTCGGAGCGCAAAATCTTCGGTGGAGGTAGGGAAATGGACCCTCAACTCGCGTACTTCATTTCCTGTGAGTTTTGTAGGCCGTGGTGAGCCGAGCGGGCTTATTCGAGGGATTTAGGGAAAATGCATATTTTTGGGTGTGTGAGCCGAATCTTGTGTTTTGATCGTGTTTTTTGGGGTTTAAATGGGTCTTCTCGGTGCTAGAGAGGTTGGGGAATGTTTTTCCCTTTTGTTTCCCCTTCACCTGGGGGTGGATGGGGCGTGGAATAGTTTTCCCACCGTTTTCCCGTTCTTCCGATTTCGGACTGAGAACGCGCTAGTCTCAGGTAGCGCGTTCTTGAAGGTCACGCCACCTCGATATGGCACGTTCATCGAGAAAGATGAACAGTTAAGCGGTTCCTATCGCGCTATAGGGTCCTAGCGCGTTCTGTCTTGTCGCGCTAGGGGGTCCTAGTGCGTTCGGTCTTGTCGCGTTAGGGGATCCTAGCGCGTTCTATCTTGTTGCGCTAGGGGGTCCTAGCGCGTTCTGTTTTGTCGCGCTATGGGGTTATAGCGCGATCTGTCTCGTCGCGCTACCGGGGTATAGCGCGTTCTGTTTTGAGGTGACCATTCGGGCGGCCCAGTGTGGGTAGTCTATGGCTGATCATGCCTTCCTTGGCCGTGAGTGTCTCGGGCACCCCGTGAGTACCGCGACCGTGTCTTTGGGGTGTCTGGAGGTACCGTGTTACCTCGATAAGCGTACCCATGGGCTTGGCGGGTCTGGGTGACCCCAGGTGTTCCGGGCTTCCGTGTTCTTGCTAGATCGAGTCACCGTGTATCGGTATGGGTGCAGTGAGGTTTCCCCGCATGTCGTTGTTTCTCCGGAAGGTGGCTTCCGAGTGGGCCAAACGTGTGGCCTTGGACGGTGAGTCCAGTCTCCCAGCCTGGGGCTGGAGATTTCTTAGTTTCCCTCCTCGAGGGATGGGTCTCGACGGTTGTGAACTGCCTCGTGAGTCTTCCCATCGTTGTTTTGGACCTAGAGATTAGGCCAGATTGACGGCTCAGTGCTGTCGTGTGCAACGGTCTTGACCCCGAGTCTTGTGACTCAAAGGCCGTTGGGTTTAGTAGGTCTAGTGGACCATCTAGAGTCTGGTGGCGTCGTGCCACCTATTACTTCGCGTTACTCGCGATGGGTGCGTGCGTGATTTTCAGTGTCCACGTTATGTGACACGTCCACTAGTCGTAGCCTTCTTACGGCACGCGTGTGCTGACCCACCTGGGAGTGGTGGAGCGGCTGACCCGAGAGAGACGGTGAGTAGGCTGGTTATCGTAGGGCCCCCACGTACAGCCGAGTCCGGGCTAAGGGGGAATTACCAACTAGAGGACAGGCCTAGGGCGTATGGTCTGAGTGTGCACACGAGGTTGGGGGCGTCGGACTGTGCCGGCAGGCGCGACCCCAACTAGTCATTGTTCTGTGGTACTAGTTATTGAGTGTGTCTGAGTCTCCGCCTGGGGCGTTGTAGCTAGACACTCGTGACGCGGTGCAAGACGTCAGGGGACGCATCCGGTCGTTCTTCTAGTAGGCGGTGCTCCTATCACGTGACGTGTGTTGTCGTGTACCGGGTTCTATTTCTGTCCGCGAGACGGGACTTCGTGAGTGGTTTCAGGAATGTTCCCGGAGTCGAGGTCTGGTTTCCGGTGAGCGTCACCGAGGGCCTTTCCCCAGACAGCGTTGTGTTCACGACGGTGAGGTCGTGACCATGTTCCGTGACCGTGTGGTTTTGGCTCGGGCCCTTTTATGAGGGAAGGCCTCCGCTACGGAGGTATCGTGACGTTTTCCTAGTAGCATGGCTAGGGCGGTTCGTGTCTGGTGGTCCCCGATCGTGGAATCAGGTGGTCGGGTGCGTGGCTTGGTTGTCCCCCGACGGGAGACCGGGTCGGGTTTTCTGGTACAGTAGGAGTAACTGTAGAGACGAGGTTTTGTCGGCCACCGTAGTTACTTTCCTGCTTTCGTAGTTACTTCTTTCCATGCCTCTGTTGTTTCTCAGTTGGGGTTCTGCGGGATCCCTACTGGGCCAGTGATAGGAGGCTCACCCCTGCTTTTCAGGTGCGGCGGTTCCTTCTCGAGGTTCGAGGGTGTTGCGTCGAGGTTCTTAGTCGCCAGCTCGTCGGGCCGAGTGTTCACTCGGTGTTGGGTACGTTCTCTGCCTTAGACTGTACTTTCTGTTGGACTGGACTCTGTTGTAGTTGTTTATTTATTTCTGTTAATTGTTGAATTGTTCTTCTTTATTTCCTATTTCTTTGTACCTCCACACTCCTTTTTAGCCCTTCCGAGCCCTCCCGGCTCGTGGGCGGCGGTTCGAGTCTCGGGTTATCGGGCCTTCCCGGTAATCGGATTCTCAGGTCGTCACAAGGGGCCCTACGGAAATCAGCTTAAAAACCATCTCTCTCGAGTAAGCCGCTCCACCACTCCCGGGTGGGTCAGCACACGCGTGCCGTAAGAAGGTTATGACTAGTGGACATGCCGCAGGAGGTGAGACTCGACTCACGGAAACCACCGACCATACACTGACAAAGCACGGAGGCCACCCTCCGTACCGACACAGACTCTCGGTGACCGAAACGGGAAGTATGGATGCCGGGGACATGTACGAGGTTCGATCGTCCCTCAAGTCACGCGGCACCCCTACCGAGGTAACTACTCCTCCGGGCACCCCTGGGTGCCCCTGTGGCTTACACTGGGTGCTCACAGCAACCCTCGGGCCACACACCACAATAGGACCCAAAAGCTCACTCGACCGGAGGCTAAACTGCCCGAAAGAAACACAGCTCGAGGGGAGAAGAACGCGCTCGGACCCCTGGGCGTGACATTATCGTGCTCAAGTCCTGCAGCGCGACAACTGGAGAACGCGCTCGCAGAGGCGAGCACAATCTCCAAGAACGCGCTCACCAGGGTGAGCGCGATAATGGAAGAACGTGCTCGTAGTAGCGAGCGCGATCTCCAAGAACGCACTCCCCAAACCTGGCGCGACAAGGACGCGCTCGAGACGATGAGTGCGACCCGAACCACCAAACTGTTCATCTTCCTCGATGAACGCGCTCGGACGACACAGCGCGTTATGCAAGAACACACTCCTGGGACATAGCGCGATAGCCGGCCGAGCCCAGTTCGCACAGTTCGCACGGAAAACTCAATCCCACGCCCCATTCACTCCCAAGTGAAGGGGAAACCTCCCCCAACCTTCCTAGCATGCATCTAAATCCTTAGATCGGTCAAAAACTCTAAGAATCAGCAGATCTGGTGCTCAACCCTCGACATGGAAATTCCCTTCACAGCACGAAATAATCCACTCTCGGCCGCCCCTCGGTCTACAAATCGCGGGGAATGCTGTAAAGAGGGCAAGGATCCGTCCCCCTACCTCAATGAAGCTCGAAATCCGCCGGGAAGCTGCCGATCTTCAAATCTAGCTCGAACACGAACCCGCTCCCCACGCCGCGAGAAGGGCACCGCCGCAATCCTCTCGCCGCCGTCGTCGTCACCACGCCGCCACCAAAGCTCGTCGTCCATCGCCGGAGGAAGAAGGGCGTCGCGGGGTCCAACGGGAGAGAGGGGGGCGACCGTTGTGCACACGGGGGAGGAAAGAAGAAGAAAGAAGAAGAAAAATGAGAAAAGAAAAAGAAAATAGGAGGGGTTATAGAAAATCTGGAAAAATGCCAAAAATATCGAAAAATATAAAAATACGTTTCCGCGATCCTCGGAACACGCATAACGCACTGGTACCATCCCGGAGTAGGAGAACGCAACGGTTCGCTCGCAAATGCGTTTCGCAGGTCCGTCGGGGAAAAATACGTGTAAACCACAAAACAAGCTCCGGGACCCCCGAAAGTGATCCGAAACCCACGGATCCAGATCCGAAAAATGACCGAAAAAGTCGGGACATTACAGCCCTCCCCCCTTAAACAAATTTTATCATCGAAATTAAGGACAAGGCACAGGGACAGGGGAGAAGACTCACCCAAACAAATAAGGATACAGCTGCCGCATCTCATCCTCACACTCCCACGATGCCTCGCCACCAGAGTGATGCTACCAGACCACCTTAACTAGAGGGATAACCTTACTCCGCAGGCGCTGCTCACACCGGTCCTTAATGCGGATAGGGTACTCCGGAAGGGACAAGTCTGGGGTCACCTCGGACCAAATGGCATCCTCCAGAATGTGGGAATCATCGGGCATATACCTCCGAAGCATAGACACATGAAACACATCATGCACAGCAGACAGCTCCGGGGGTAACTGCAACCGATAAGCAACTTCACCAATACGCTCGACAATGAGAAAAGGGACAATGTAGCGGGGACTCGGCTTTCCATGCCTGCCGAAGCGCATCACACCCTTCATGGGAGAAACTCGTAAAAACACCCGATCGCCTACATCAAAATTGAGGGGCCGCCTCCTTCGATCGGCATAGCTCTTCTGTCGGCTCTGCGCGGCCAACATCTTCTGCCGAATCAAATGCACCACCTCAGTACACTGCTGCACCACATCTGGTCCTGTCAGGACATGCTCTCCCACCTCAAACCAATCAAGCGGAGTCCGACAAGGTCGCCCATACAACGCCTCGTACGGAGCCATACCAATGCTCGAATGATAGCCATTGTTGTAGGCAAACTCTGCTAATGGTAAATGGTGGATCCAACTCCCTTGCCACTCCAGGCAGCACGACCTCAACATATCCTCCAAAGTCTGGATGGTCCTCTCAGATTGACCATCCGACTGAGGATGGTACGCCGAGCTAAAACCTAACTCAGTGCCTAGAGCTCGCTGGAAGCTCCTCCAGAATCCAGAAGTGAAGCGAGGATCACGATCAGACACAATGGAGATGGGGACTCCATGCAATGGGACGATCCGCTCCACATACAAACGGGCCAAACGATGCACACTCTAACTGACCTTGATTGGTAACAACCGAGCCGTCTTCGTCAGTCTATCCACCAGTGACCAGATACTATCTTACCCACTGGATGTCCTCGGCAACCCAACCATAAAATCAGTGGTCACGTGGTCCCACTTCCACGCAGGAATCTCCAAGGGCTGAAGCGTACCTCCTGGTCACAGGTGCTCAGCTTTCACCTATTGACAAATCAAATATCTGACCACAAACTCCGCAACATCTCTCTTCATACTAGGCCACCAAAATTGCCTCTTCAAATTCTGGTACATCTTTACCGATCCGGGGTGCACGGCATACCGACTCCCATGAGCCTCTTGAAACACCGCGCGCCTCGTCTGCTCCTCGGCTGGGACGTACAACCTACCTCGGAACCTCACGGCTCCATCCTCACCAAACTCCACCTCGGCCATCGACAAAATTCGAGGTAGCTCGGGGTCCGCACGCTGAGCCTCAGTCACCTGACGACGAATAGCTGGCGTGACAATCAAGCTCGCAAGGAAAGCCGAACCCTGATCCCGAGGGATCTTGAGCCTAAAAGTCATGGCCGGTACCTGCTCCCATAACTTCCACTTCCTCAACAACATCTGACTGACCACCACCTTCCTGCTCAAGGCATCAGCCACGACATTCATCCTGCCAGGCTAATACGATAGAGTAAAATCACAATTCTTCATATACTCCATCCACCTCCTCTACCTGAGGTTAAGATCCTTCTGGGTAAACACATACCTTAAACTCTGATGGTCAGTGAACATATCGAACTTCTCACCGTACAGATAGTGCCTCCAGATCTTCAAAGCGAAAATCACCACCGCCAACTCAAGATCATGAGTAGGGTAGTTCTCCTCATGTGGCTTCAACTGCCGAGACGCATACGTCACAACTCTACCATGCTGCATCAGCACAACACCCAAACCTACCCTGGAAGCATCTGTACACACCACAAAACCTCTCGATCCCGAAGGCAATACCAGCACAGGAGCAATCGTGAGCAATCTCTTTAGCTCCATAAAGCTCTGCTCACACTCCTCCGTCCAGACGAACATCACATCCTTCCGTGTAAGCCTAGTCACCGGGGTCGTAATACGAGAAAAATGTTGGATGAACCTCCTATAATAGCCTGCGAGCCCAAGAAAACTCCGAATCTCCGTGACGGAACTCGGCCTCGGCCACTGCACCACAGTCTCGACCTTGGCCGGGTCCACGGAAACACCATCACCAGAAATCACGTGCCCCAAAAAGTGCACCTCGTGAAGCCAAAACTCACACTTGCTGAGCTTAGCATACAACTGGTGATCCCGTAAGGTCTGCAACACCATGTTAAAATGATGCACATGCTCCTCAGCAGACCGCGAATACACAAGGATGTCATCCATAAACACGACCACGAACTAGTCTAGATACGGACGGAACACCCTATGCATCAAATCCATAAATGCCGCGGGGGTATTGGTGAGCCCAAATGGCATCACCAATAACTCATAATGCCCATACCTCAAGCGGAACGTAGTCTTCTCAACATCAGACTCTCGGATCCGCAGCTGGTAATAACCCGATCTCAGATCAATCCGCGAAAACACCCGGGCCGACTGAAGCTGATCAAACAAGTCATCAATCCGAGGCAACAGATTCTTGTTCTTAACAGTCGCCTGGTTCAACTGCCGATAGTCAATACACAACCTCAGACTACCATCTTTCTTCTTCACAAACAACACCGACGCACCCTAAGGGAAAAAATTAGGACGAATGTACCCCTTGGCCAGCAACTCTTGCAACTGCGTCTTCAACTCTCTCAACTCCGCAGGCGCCATACGATAGGGGGCCCTCGACATAGGCGCCGTACCAGGTACCACCTCAATCACGAAATCAATCTCTCGCTACGGTTGCAACCCTGGTAACTCCTCGGAAAAAACATCGGAAAACTCGCACACAATCGGAATGTCCTCTACATCCGGACACGGCCGATCGACCAAAACCGCAGAAGCAAGAAAACCTTGACAACTCGTGTCAAGCAATCTACGAGCCTTAATGGCCGAAATAAGAAAACGGGAGGAGGAAGATCGGATACCTTGGAAATAGAAGGTGGGTCCATGAAGCTGCCGGAAGTAGACCCTCTTCGAGCCGCAATCCACCATGGCATGATGGGCCTCGAGCCAATCCATGCCCAAGATCACATCAAAGTCCTAAAGCGACAATGCATAAAGCCTGGCCGGTAGGTTCCGCCCATCCACCCACATAGGCACCTTCTCAAAGAAGTACGGGGTGAGCATGAAATCACCGGTACGCAACTCCACTGCCAGGTCACATGACACCTCAGTCGCCGACCCCTCGGCACTCTGAGCAAAATCCTCCGAAATGAACGAATGTGACGCACCCGAATCGAACAAAACCTGAGCCGCGCAACCCAAAATCGGAATAGTACCTTCCACCAACTGCGACGCCTCAGCTTCTGCTCTGGTCATGTGAGTAACTATGCCTCAGGATCTCTGCCTCCCTGTGATAGCTGACCGAGTCAACTGAGGAAACTGACCCTGCTGCTGGTACTGCTGCGGCTGTGACGACATCTGCTGGGGCTGAAACTACTGTTGTTGCTGGAACTCGTGCGGTTGACGCGGTCTCTGCGGACAGTCACGTGCCATGTTCCCTGATTGGTCACACGTGAAGCAAACCACGGGCGACGTGCACTGCCTGCCTGGATGCGAATCGTCGCACCGAGGACACCCGCCCCGAGAACCACTCAATGAACCTTGACGCTGGAATTGGGTAGGTTGCTAAACACTACCCACTGACTGCTGCCTCGACTCCTTGCGATCCTGACACCTCCTGATAAACCCAGCTTCCTTGAACAACTTCTTGAGCTTCAATCCAATGGATGACGAATCTACCGCTGATGCCACGGATGGGGATGTCCCTGAACCACATGCTGAAAGCTATACGGTACTCTGCTGCTGCACGGCTGTCGGCTGACCAAAACCCATCTGCACCTATCCTGCACTGCCCTGTTCTCAAGTCTTTTGAAAATCTCTCTCCAACGTCGATGCTGCTCTACAAGCCGCATCCAAGTTGGTCAAACCCGACGCAAGCAAGGGGTGCCTCAGCTCTGGCCTCAAACCCCCGACAAACTGCTCGATCTGCACCTCCTCATCTACCACAATGTGCGGTGCATAACGGCCCAGCTCAATGAACCTGGACCTAAACTGCATCACTGTCATGTCACCCTGGACCAGCTCTAGGAACTCACGCAGCTTCTGCAACCTGAGGAAAGATGGACAAAAAGCACACTCGAAGCCCGAGATGAACTCCTGCCACAAAATCTGCCGAAGAGGGCGGGACTAGAACACTGCTCCCCACTCTGACGTCCACCAAGTCCGGGCTGGCCCCTGCAATCGATGCGTGGCCAACATCACCTTATCCTCCTCTAGACACTCCATCGATCTGAACACTCGCTCCAGGTCATCTAACCACTCCCTGGCCACCTCTGGATCTGGTTACCCGCTGAAAGTAGACGGCTGGTACTGCAAGAAATCCCTCAGCGCGCGACCACTCCGAGAGGATGAGCCCTCACCAGCATCACCGCCCTGCTACTGCTGCGGTGGCTGCTGGTGCTGCTGCTACTGAAGAACATACTGATACACGCCTTGGAGAAACACCTCTGCTCCGGGGACTCTCGCCCCTCCCGCTGCATCATCTTGAAGCACTACTCTACTCTGCCCTTCCTGGCCCCCACCTGACTCTCCCTACTGGGAACGAGTCGCTCTCCTGGGCGCCATAACCCCCTATTAACAAGAACAAACAACAGGATTAATAAAACACACGGGGCCCTAAGCCAGTTGCCAACTGTACAGGACACTCATGGACCTTCTGGACCACTACAATCATTTCAGGTTCTTATGTACCTCCACAACCTACACTCTGATATCAACTGTAGCGACTCGAGATCCGAGTACCGGAAATGAACCGGCGCATCTCGAACCTCGGCCCGCCACCCACGAGCCCGAAGACTCGGAAGGGTTATAGGGATGGTGTGGGAGTACAAGAGAAGCCGAAATAATTGTAGAGATAGCACAATAATCTAAAAGCAAATGCACAGAATAATATAAATAAGTAAACTGCTACAAGGTCCACAGAGTCTCGTGTCCAAATAAAAGTACAGTCCACAAAAGAAAAAGTACAATTACACGGGGCATATCCCGGCTCTGGCAGACTGGCAGCTAACCCTGGCTAGAAGAACCACACTGAAACTCCGCCGCGCCTCAAGTGTCTCCCTATAACACCCCAGGCAGAGACTGAGACACACAATAGTAACCAGGAACTCAGAACAAGAACTACCTGGGGTCGCACTCGTCAGTGCGTGTCCTTTGCCCCCAACTACGCGTGCACACATAGACCAACTGCTCTAGGTCGGGTCCTCTAGCCGGTTTTCCCCCCAGCCGGACTCGGGCTGCAAAGGCAAGGGGCCTTACGGAAACCAGCTTAAAAACCGTTTCTCTCGGGTAAGCCGCTCCACCACTCCCGGGTGGGTCAGCACACGCGTGCCGTAAGAAGGCTACGACTAGTGGATGTGTCACAGGAGGTGAGACTCGACTCACGGAAACCACCGACCATACACTGACAAAGCACGGAGACCACCCTCCGTACCGACACAGACTCTCGGTGACCGAAACGGGAAGTACGGATGCCGGGGACATGTACGAGGTCCGATCGTCCCTCAAGTCACGCGGCACCCCTACCGAGGTAACTGCTCCTCCGGGGACCCCTGGGTGCCCCTGTGGCTCACACTGGGTGCTCACGGCAACCCTCGGGCCACACACCACAACAGGACCCAAAAGCTCACTCGACCGGAGGCTAAATTGCCCGAAAAAAACACAGCTCGAGGGGAGAAGAACGCGCTCGGACCCCTGGGCACGACATTGTCGCGCTCAGGTCCTGCAACGCGACAACTGGAGAGCGCGCTCGCAGAGGTGAGCGCGATCTCCAAGGATGCGCTCACCAGGGTGAGCGCGATAATGGAAGAACGCGCTCGCAGTGGTGAGCGCGATCTCAAAGAACGCGCTCCCCAACCCTGGCGCGACAAGGACGTGCTCGAGATGATGAGCGCGACCCAAATCGCCAAACTGTTCATCTTCCTCGATGAACACGCTCGGACGACACAGCGCGTTCTGCAAGAACGCGCTCCTGGGACATAGCGCAATAGCGGGCCGAGCCCGGTTCGCGTAGTTCACCCAGAAAACTCAATCTCACGCCCCATTCACTCCCAAGTGAAGGGGAAACAAAAGGGGGAACCTCCCCGAACCTTCCTAGCATGCATCTAAACCCTTAGTTTGGTCAAAAACTCCAAGAATCAGCAGGTCCGGCGCTCAACCCTCGACATGGAAATTCCCTTCCCGGCACGAAATAACCCACTCTCGGCCTCCCCTCGGCCTACAAATCGCGGGGAATGCTGTAAAGAGGGCAAGGATCCGTCCCCCTACCTCAATGAAGCTCGAAATCCACCGGGAAGCCGCCGATCTTCAAATCTAACTCGAACACGAACCCGCTCCCCACGCCGCGAGAAGGGCACCGCCATAATCCTCTCTCCGCCGCCGTCGTCACCATACCGCCACCAAAGCTCGTCGTCCGTCGCCGGAGGAAGAAGGGCGTCGCGGGGTCCAACGGGAGAGAGGGGGGCGACCGTTGCGCACAAGGGGGAAGGAAAGAAGAAGAAAGAAGAAGAAAAAGGAGAAAAGAAAAAGAAAATAGGGGGGGGGGTTATAGAAAATCCGAAAAATGCCAAAAATATCAAAAAATAGAAAAATACGTTTTTGTGATCCTCAGAACACACACAACGCACTGGTATCGTCCTAGAGTAGGAGAACGCAACGGTTCGCTCGCAAATACGTTCCGCAGGTCCGCCAGGGAAAAACACGTGTAAACCACAAACCAAGCTCCGGGACCCCCGAAAGTGATCCGAAACCCACGGATCCAGATCCGAAAAATGATCGAAAAACTCGGGACATTACACCGGCTGTGACTGTCTGCTGGCTGGAGGAAGAAAGAAGAGCAGCGGCAATGCTTCGCTAGCACTGGTCACATGGGAAGGCAAAATAGGGCACATCCAGTTGACCATCGCAGGGAGTCTGTCACACACAAGGCATCATTTGGGAGAGGCTACATGGGTTTAGCAGGTGGAGGAGGAGATACGTGGGCCACACTCACATGAGTTCGGCAAGTGGGAGGAGTCGCAAACGATGAATAAGGTTAGCTGGGGGTGGCTGTTCGCATGGAGAAGGTGGGCGCTTTGCGTTAGGAATGGAGGAGGCCCAGGTTTTTCAAAGGGAGCAGCTTTTGAGTGTGCAGAAGTAGGACAAATAGTCTTTCAGTTGGGATGACAAGCTTGTGGGTCGTGTGGAGTTGGCGCCGAGATGAAGAAAAATGTATGGTGGCCTCGGTTTTCAAAGAAGGTGGGAAGAAAGGAGTAAGGAGAAAATGAAGATGGGACGACTTTCACATGGAAAATGAAACAGAAAGAGGGCCTGGCTTTGGCTCTATAAAAGGGCAGAAAATGGGATGCAAAGACCCTCTTCTTCTCCCCCTCAAAACTGCTATCCCCGTAGTTAGATTTAGTTTTAGTTTTAGGCTCCCTTCTCTCCCTCACTTCTGTAGTTAGTTTTAGAGTTCCATCCATAAGATAATTAGGCTTCTTCTCTTTCCCCCTCTCTTGTTAGAGTTCTACCCTAAACTTATTATATTTTATTTTGTCATTTTTGTTGTAATTTTTATGCACTTGTGAGTTTATTTTAATTTAAGTTTAATTCTAGTCTTATTGTTATTTAATTCTTAATTTTAATTTAGCATAATCTCTCTCTATCTCTCTCTAAATTCTTCATCGTTCACCCTCTAATTTCTTCCAAAGTTGGTTGAGGGGCGATCTTCACAACTCCAGTCGAGTGCAAGTGGTTATCCTTGACGACTCGTGATTCAAATGCTCGAGGAGACAATGTCATCACCCTCATCACCACGATCGCAACATCATATTCCCTAATTTATCTATTTATGTTATTTAGCATTTGATTTCATTAGATTGAAACTTTCTCTCTCTAGATCTCCATCTTTCTCTCTCTTAATCCTCTAATGTTATTAGATAAATTTATTTTATGTTCTTTTAAATTTTAAAAATTAAAAAAACAATTATTTATTTTTACCCTAAAAGAAACTCAAAATTTTCAATTCCAAAACTTAATCTTCTTGTGGATTCGACACGTGCTCGCCATTGCACTACGTGTTTCTATTTTATTACAAGTTCGATATTTTTAAGATTAGTTATCGTGTGTGTTTCTAACAACGAATGTTCCGACGAGTCTACACTAAATTATATCAAAGAGAAAGTTGAAAGAGTGTTTTTACTTTGAAGTAAGAGAAAAGATAAAAGTAGTGGATCTAATGTGATTTGAAGGATCAAAAAATTACAAATAAAATTTACTTACTAACAACATCTGGATAACCAACTAAATCACACTTCAAAGTGGTGTAGTGAATATATGAAGATCTTATCATCATCCGAAACATTTGCAAAGTGACATCACTTTTTCCTAGGATATTTTAAAAGTTTGAACAATCATTTAAATATTCTATTTAATATGATTTTTATGATATTTTTGTTGAGTTTTATCCAATGTTAGTGATCCACTTATCATTGTTATTAGACTGTGCACCATGCTCAATCTAGTCGAAGAGATATAGTTAATGGGGCCAACTCATATGATCTCTCCTCTATCAATATTGACCCGACTCTGCCTCATAGAGGACACAATCATTGTGTCTCCATCCGAAATCAGTTCAACTCTCTAGTTGATCTTCTTTGTGCTGCCTTCCTCATATGCGTGTGGATACGACTTCCACTTCAAGTACGCACTCCAACATGTTGTATCAGAGCCCCGAGTTTTGATCCATCAAATTTTGTTTGTCGGTCTTCAAACTACCACACACCCACACATCGGCATCACTGGCATGACGACGTTGTGACAGTGTTGGTGGCGGAGGCAGTGACATATCAAGCCATGAGCCTAGGTGGCCGTCGACCTACCCACAAGTAAGCACCGTGGCAAGGCCGGGCTGCGGCCGGGGCCCTATGTGCAGGCATCGCGGCAACGACTGGCAGCGGCTAGTTCCACCCTGTGGGTGCGCAAGTGCCGCGACGGCTATCGGTCAACTTGCGAGCCTCCAGCCGAGAGATCAATAAATTAAAAAAAGGAAAAACAGGCTACCCCAGGTGGGAAAGCCGCCATCTCAAACAACGAGCAAGCAGGTGGCCAACGGTGTTGCCTCAAGGCCCCCCCTCCTTTTCCTCCCATGGTAGCGACGGGTACACAAGAGCTACTAGGGTTAAGGTTAGGGTTTGGGTGAGGAAGAAGATGGGTCATTTGACCCTTTTTTACCCAAAAGATTTAAATTTTAGAATTTAAAATTTAAATTTTGTTTAAGTAATGGATTCGATAAGTTTTTAAGAATCTGACTATTGGATCTTCATTAAGCTTTGGGTTCGGGTTTGGTTTCGAATTGGAGATCCTTATGAGAATTCGAACTAAAGTTATTTAATGGGTTTGGTTTCGGATATGAGATTTAGGATCTAGTCTTAATCTCATTTAAGATCCAAATCTGAATCTATTTTTAGTATTTGAATCCGAATCAAATCCAAATATGTAATATTCTGCTGATATCTATTATTGTATTTGTATCCTTTTTGTTTAAACAGTTAAGCAATAAAGATAATAACATCCTTTGTCCATTAAGGTATCTAGATTAGGATTTACCTGAGCCCATTTCAGCTCTGGACCTTTGGCCTATTAAGTATTGGGCTCTTTAAGACCCACTAAGAGACTTCAAGATAATACGGATTGTTCTGCAAAACATATTAGATACAGAAATAGTTTCAGAGGATATTTTTGTAACAGAGTTAGATATATTTATAACAACGTGCTAATTTTTTTTGGCCCTTTTTATTAGTTTTAACATGAAATTGGAGTATTATTGTAATTATTTCTAGAGATATTTTATGAAATTCTTGACCTCCATTGAGTTGTTTGCCATGAATACGTAATTGTATTTATGTCTTTTTGACTCTTAGCTGATTAAGTTCTAGGTAATTTGATTATATTAATAGACTTGAAAAGATAATAAGGACTGAATTACAATTAGTTTGAGTACGAAGGTAATTTAGAAGGGTATGTGTATAATTTATTTAGGATATTTAGGTAATATCATGTTAAAACTTTAATTTAATGTCTATTTTCATTAAGTTTTAGCACGATATTGAATTGTTAATTATTGTAGTAAATACTAGAGACATTTTTTTATGAAATGTGACCTTTTTAGCTGTCAATTAGGTTTACATTTTTTATTTTTATAATACAATAATTTTATAATAATGTCCTTTTGCTTATATTTATACAGTATTGCATTAATATTAGATATAATTTTCATGTTTTTTTGGCATGTATTTAGCTCTTCTACATGTCATAATATCTCTAATTTTGGAATGCAATGATACATTCGGATTAGTCATTTGTTTACATCTAAAGTTTTATTTATATTGTCATTAAAACAATTGGTAATATGATTGATCCATTATAAGATCCAATTAGTGTCTTTCTTAGCTCGATAAGGGTTGGATCTATAAAATTCATTAAAACTCTCTTTATTTTTCGACCGGGGTCGAACACGGTGCCCGACCCCGAATAAAGTTTATGTGTGTGAGGGGAGAGTGTGGACCCCCCATAATTCTCTCTCATCGGGTGGGGAATTCGGCGGACATTATTCGGATAACAAAGAGGGCTTAAGAAATTTTCAAATGACTTTTCATAATTATATCATATTATACGTAGGCATAATTTCAAAGAAAAAGTTTGATGTGATTGTAATAAGATGAACAAAGTGGGAGAATTGAATGCCGAGTGATCCACTTATCACTGTTATTGGGTCGCATAATTAACACACTCAACTTAGTAGAAAGGATATGGTTAACGGATCTAACCCATATATGGCCCGTGAGTTCCGGTTACGGGTAGGAACTCAATTAGGTCAAACACCTGCATTGATCTCTCTTCTCTGTAAATAAATATTACCATGTGTCTGTCCCATAGAGGACAGAAGCATTCATCAACTCTATGAAGAGAGAAAATCAGGGAGGCACAAGCAAGATCACGTGCGTCTTCATTTAGAATCGGTTCAACTTTGTAGCTGACCTTCTCTGCGACGTCTTCCTTACATGCGTGTAGATACGTCTTCCACTTCAAGTATGCATTCGAACAATTTTTACCTATATGGATGAGTATATCACATCCAAAGATGTTGATATAGGAAATAAAATTCTTACAAATCTCACCACATACAAAAAAACACTCGTACATGAACTCACTAATCCGATGGTGGTTAAATCCCTCCTTTAACATATTTGTTATAGATGAGATTTAAACCGAAAATGTCCTCCTAATAAAATCCTTGATCAAAGTGCTATCATTTTTTTTTGGGTCTGTCACCATACACATCAGAAATGTCATCGTCAATAGATCGTGGAGGCGTGGATCACAACAATCAAAAATTTGTGTCACTCGTAGCTGGTGAGACTCCATAATCATTTTTTCAGGTTTACTATCATAATTTTTAGTCGTTCCGGAGAATGTTGAGCTCGGTATATACCTTAGAGACTTTGAGGTAATTCGGTTCATGGAAAGGGGTGATGGGGGCATTCCCCTCTCTCGAGGAGCATATAGAAGAATAACTACGTTTGCGTGCGGGCATCTATTTTACGCTGTTTTTTCATTCATTCTTTCTAGTTCATTTTTTGTTTTCTTCCATATTAATTAAAGTATCTAGTAAAGCTGGCCTCTTGTGTGATCACTACTCAGAATACTTTTTAAAATCTGCCTTAATTTATTATTATTATTATGATTATGCTGTGTCCAGGTGTCCTATGACATCTATCCTGTTATTTTATTAACAAAGCAAGGGGTTGACAAAAAAAGGGGAGATGATGCGATGGGCTCACCTCGTAACCCCCGGGAAGGCAGGGCAGTGCAGGGAGAGGCCATCCGTGAGCTCGGTTTTGGTTGCTCCCTTGAAGAGGCCGCCATGGCGGAATCGATCACTTCCGCGGCCGCCGGCGCCGTTGAGGAGCTGGCCGCTTACCTTGAGGGGCCATGGCTCGCACCACCCTCATCCTCCGCACCCAGCAGCAGGGTCGGCAAGATGAGACAAGGCATTGCGAGGCTGGGCAGGATGCTCGTCCGGATCCGAGCAACACTCGACGATGCGGAGGAGACGGAGATCGAAGAGGGGTCCGCCCGGCTCTGGTTGAGGGAGTTGGAGGGAGTCGCCGGGGATGCCGAGGATGTGCTGGATGAGCTCCCTTGCGAGGTGTCGCGTCTCCGGGCTATGGAGGAGGACAGTGGCTTGCCTCCGGGAGGCCGCATGGAGGAGGACACTGATGGCTTGTTCCGAAGGTTATGGAAGGCCGTGTGTCAGGTGAGTGGCCCGAGCTCCGCTACTAGATCGGATGTATTGCTCGCCTTTCTGGATGATGTTGAACAGAGAATAGAAGCGATCATTTCAAGGTTTGAAGAGATCACGAACCACAGAGCAGCCCTCCAGTTCCAGGAAAGCCATGGGCGGAGGCATGCTGGAATGCCCGCCAGGAAGACTAGCTCCTTGGTAGAAAAATCATGCATCTTCGGGAGGGATGACGATTTAGAAGCCATTAAGAAGTTCTTGCTAGATGCAGAGCCCAGTGGCACTCACATCATCTCTTTGATGGCCATCGTCGGCATGGGTGGCGTCGGCAAGACCACTCTTGCCCAGTTAGCCTACAATGATGACTCAATAAGGAAGCATTTTGATGTGAAACTATGGATATATGTGTCTGAGAACTTTGATTTGGTGCGGCTGACAAGAGCTGCGATCGAATCTTCTACTCAGAAACCATGCCATCTCACAGAGCTGGACCCCCTTCATATCAAGCTAAAAGAGGAATTGGACGGGAAGAGATTTTTGCTTGTGTTCGATGATGTTTGGGAAGATAAGAATCTTTCAAGCAACTGGGATACACAGACAGCTCCCTTGCTCCATGGTCGTAAAGGAAGCAAGATCATCATAACTACACGGAATGAGAAAATTGCACAGACAACAAGGGCAACTTCAACCTATCATTTGTCTTGTCTTCAAGAAGACCATTGTGTGGAGCTGTTTAGGCGATTGGCCTTTGAAGGTCGGGATCCTGATGCGCATCCAAACCTGATGGCTATTGGGGAGAAAATCTCAAAGAAGTGCAAAGGTTTACCTCTGGCAGCGAAGACTCTTGCAGGCCTACTACGTGGTGAAGATGACGAGGAGGTGTGGAGGAGCATTCTCCAGTGTGATGTCTGGGATACGGATATCGATGAAGAAACTGGTGTCATGCCCATATTGCTAGTGAGTTACCAGCATTTGCCAGCACACCTCAAAAGATGTTTTAGGTACTGCTCTGTGTTCCCTAAAGGTCATGTGTTTGATGAGGATCACCTAGTCCGGATGTGGATGGCACAAGGCTATGTGCAGGTGAAAGGAAAAGGACAAATGGAAGACATTGGTAAGGAGTACTTCCACGATCTACTACGGAGGTCATTCTTTCAATATTCACAAGAATCCAAAACATTCTTGATGCATGACTTAATCCATGATCTAGCACGGAATGTTTCAAGGGATGAATGTTGTAGTGTGGAGGGTGACATGTCTTGCTGCACCCCAGGGGATATCCGACACATTTCAGTTGTTCGCTGTAGTGATTCCAGATCCATACCATCACTGTGTCATGTTTATGGGAAAGGAACTCTTCGGTCACTCTTATTCATCCGCTGCTTGTTCAAAGGGATGTTCTTGATTGGGCCTTTGGATGATTTGTTCACCCAAATGAAACATTTGAGGGTGCTGGATTTGAGTTGTACTGATCTTGAGAATCTACCAACTTCTATTGGTTGCTTGACGCATCTGCGGTATTTGGGTCTTCAATCTAACGACATCAAACAGCTGCCTGAATCTGTGGGGAGTCTTCTTCACCTCCAAACACTAGATTTACAATCATCTGGCATTGAATTCTTGCCTAAAAGCATATCAAATCTTATCAACCTAAGGCATATCATCAGTAAAGATGGTTTTGAATATCCAGTGGGAATTGGAAAATTATCTAATCTTCAGACAATGGCTGGTTTTGTTGTGAGCTCAAGACATGACTGTGCTAAACTAGGAGAATTGAAGGACATCAACAACATCAGAAGTCTTCGTATTTCACGGATTGCCAACCTGACTGATGTGGATGAGGCCAAAAAAGTATGTTTGGAGAAGAAGGAGCAACTCCGTGTTCTAGACTTAAGCTGGGGCTACAATTCACCTATTAGTGACAAGGTGCTAGAAAGCCTTAGACCCAATTCTAAGCTTGAATGGCTAAGCATAGCTTGCTTCAATGGACTATCTCCTCCATCTTGGCTGGGGCATCCTTCCTTCTCCAAATTGGCCACTGTTACATTGTTTGGATCTAAATGTTGGACTTCTCTCCCACCTCTTGGGCAGCTTCCATTGCTCAAGTGCCTGTACATATCAACAGTGAAACGAGTGGAATATATTGGTGATGAATTCTTCTCTGGGGGTTTTCCACGACTGGAGACATTGACATTCAAGTACATGACCAATTGGAAGTCATGGCGTGGTGCCCAAAAAGGTGAATGCTGCCAACTTCGTAAACTTACTATTCACTTTTGTGAAAGACTGATATCCCTCTCGATGAACAACTTAGATGCACTCCAAGACCTAGAAATAATAGGTTGTGATGAACTCCAGTTCTCAAGTGACGACCAGCTGTCGTCAACACTGCAAGTTCTTACCATCAATAGATGTCCTTTCCTGACCAAGTGGTGCCAACATTATAGGCAGAGACTAATGCATGTTCGATGGACAGACATAGAAGGTATGTACAAGGGAGAGCTCATCTTTCTTTTGAATATGTTTTACACACATAGCACTTGTTTCATGCTTGCTGGGCTAATTAACCATTTGGGTGTTTATGGGTGTTGTAGGAATAGATAAAAATGTGGTGCTCCGGGATGTGTTTAGTGTGCAAGAAGCAACAGATACTTACCTATGTGGTCTGCAGAGGCTTCTCGCATTAGAGTTAATGTGGGACTATCAAGCTGGCCATAGTTCTTTCAAACAAGAGGAACCAGAGGAAGTGCTCAAGAATCTTCAGCCGCACACCAATCTCAACAAACTAGTGATCCAAGGATACATTGGTTTGAGGTTCCCAACTTGGGTCGGGGATCTTTCCTTCACAAATCTTGTATATGTGAAACTCATCCATTGCTCACAATGCAAAGTCCTCCCACCGCTCGGCCAGCTGCCTGTCCTCATGGAGCTCTACATCAGGGGGGCACACATGTTGAGATGCATTGGAAAGGAATTCTTCAATGGCAATTGCAGAACTGGTGGTAGGCCGGCTTTTCCATCTCTTAGAAAGTTGGAATTCAATGATATGCCCAGTTGGGAGGAGTGGGTAGATATGCAAGATAATTATCTACTGTGTCTCTGTGAACTTATCCTTAAGCATTGCCCTGTGCTGAAGGCACTGCCTCGCCTACCACCATCCCTTCGGGAAATAGAAGTAGCAAATTGCGATGTGATCACAATCCCTCATTCCTTGGATCACATTACCTCACTTTGCACCTTGAGAATCTCTGAAGTGCCTGTCTTGAAGAACTTGCCTGGCCTCCCCTGGGGTCTCAGAAAGTTGGTTTTAGAGAGACTCCCAGCACTAGCTGACTTAGTGCCACCACCTTCTCTCCGGGAATTGGTATTACAAAGCTGCAGTGAGGCAATGGTGGCTGCATCCTTACCTCATCTTACTCTTCTCACCTCCTTACATGTCTCTGATTTCCCAAAGCTGACAACCATTCTATTGCACAACCTGGGGATTCTTCAGGATCTTCATATTTCAAACTGTCACATGCTCAGAACCCTCGATTGCATCTACTTTTCATCTGCATCGTTGGAGTACATAGAGGGCTTGCAGGCTCTCAGAACTCTTGAACGTCTGTCAATCTCAAACTGTCCTAGGCTCTACTTCTCTGCAAATGAAAGGCCACCATCTACTCTTAAATCCATGGTTATCATCAATTGTCCCTTTGCACAACCATGGCAATATAGGCATTGGAGAAATTGCACAGAAGCTAACATGTGAAAGAAAGGCAATAAGGTAAATAAAAATTAGTGTCTTGGTATGTCTTATTTTACGCTTCTTGCATATATTAAAGATTTGTGATGGCATTTTTCCCCTAAATTGCAGCATTTACACATTTTTGGACTGTGTTATCTCACTTTTGGCTATGTGGTTCAGTGCCGCTTGCAGAAAAAGACTGAAACTTGTAGCTGCCTAGAGGGACTTGGCGGTCTGTGTTTCCATCACTCGTGCTCAATAGTTAGCGCAGCAACTTGTTTGCCTTCTCTTGGAGACATATCAACAAGCAACCTGCGCACCTCCCAGACATTAGAAAGGTCTTCCTTGATTAGTTTTCACTTCTCCTCGGAACATACATATGATTGAGAAATATTTTCTTATGGTAAACTATGCTGCAGCATTTGTTATCTACCTTATTAATTTCTCTTGAGGCATTTTTTAATATATATACGTATCTCTGTAACATATATAAGAAGCATATTATGGCTTGTTTTGTCACCGTTTTTTTTTCATCCAATTTAAACCGGTCTGGCTCTTCATCTCCTCCACACTTGGTCTGGTTCCGGCTTGCTTTTTGCCTCCACATCTCTTCCACCCTGGCTCGTACAAACTGCTCGAAGACGCCTGGTCCCAGCAGACTCCTGCTCCTTTTCCACCACTGTTTTCTCCCCTCCCTGCCCACTATTCAAGAGCAAAGAAGAGCTCTAATGAGTTTCGGAGACTAACTGCTCAATGATTCTTGGTTTCCAGCATCAATACAGCTCCCAGGCCCCAGCCCCAATCGGAAGTCTCTTTCTCACGCACACTCTCTTCCTCTCTGTCCCAATCAGAAAGAAAAAGAAAGTGAAGATGGAAGATGTGTGTCTTCCCTGCCTCCCCGGCTCCCCCTGTTTGCCGAATGGACCAAATATATTTTCCACCGTCATTCGTATTCATTGATAATATATTTTGTTGAGTTCATAAATCTAATGCATGTGCCGCTGCCCATGTGCAGGAGTATATTTCTATTGGATAATTTTTTTAGGGTGGTGGACCCTCCCCGCCTGCAGGTTCTGTGGACGCCAAGCCCGCCGCAAGAGCAGGGTATGACCTTGACCGCCAACTACTCTGTTTAAGCAAATAAAATCACATTAATCCTTTGGCATGTTGTCACGTTAAAAATCTCCCTTTCTTCTTTAAACCGTCTATTTGGCATTTCATCTAATCCTTTGGTGTAGATACATGAGGAATGATAAACTTATGTAATTTTTCAAAGTATATTTACACCCACGGGGACAAATCCCATGTCGCAGTGAAGGCAAGACTCAGAGACATTTTATTGTTCTGAAAGCTACATTGCAAAGAAAGAGAAATTTTATTCAACAAGTTCCCGTTTTCCTCCTATCCCCTCTCCCATGTCCCTTCTTAGACGAACACTCCTCTTTCGCTTCCTGCATATAGTAGCTGTTGCAAAGAGATGCACATTAGAGAGCACAAAACCAGTCTCAGACAATTTTGAAGGGCTGCTCCTTAGTAGTATGCTCAAGTTTTATGTTTTCTTTATCTTTAACTATGGCTTGCTCGATTGTTGAGGCTTTCATGTTCATAGTTCCCTACTTGGAATTTGCACCAGCTTACAGAGCGCCAATGGAGGGTTGCTCAAGTGGTCAGAGAATTTTGTAACATCCTTGAGTTCAAGAATTGGATTTGCAAACAAATTGACGTGATTAGGATTGACGATGATGACAGCACCCCAGTGATGGCCTATTAATCCCCAAGTACAAAAGCTCAAATGAAAGGTGAAGACGTACAAATTTAGGGTGTCTCCTTTGAGGTATTGTCCCCTCTGCGCCCGCCGCCCGGAGGCGACTGGGGTTTTGTCCTTTTTTATTGGTAAAAGGGTCTTCAAAGGAGAAGACTTGGGTCTTGCTTATAAGGACATGCCCATCTTTGTAGTTTCCAATATGGGATCTTTTGAGTCCCTTTATTAGGCCTCTACACTAGCCCCCCAGCAAAGGTGGGCTTTGTGCTTATTGGGCCGGGGTTCCCACAGACGGCGCCAATGAAGACGTACAAATTTGGGATGTCTCCTTTGAGGTATTGTCCCCGCTACGTCGTAGGGACGGCTAGGATTTTGTCATTTTTTGCTAGTAAAAGGGCCCTCAAAGGAGAAGACTTGGGTCGGTTTCCACAGACGGCGCCAATGAAGACGTACAAATTTGGGGTGTCTCCTTTGAGGTATTGTCCCCGCTACGTCGCAGGGACGGCTAGGGTTTTGTCATTTTTTGCTAGTAAAAGGGCCCTCAAAGGAGAAGACTTGGGTCGGTTTCCACAGACGGCGTCAATGAAGACGTACAAATTTGGGGTGTCTCCTTTGAGGTATTGTCCCCTCAACAGACGTACAAATTTGGGGTGTCTCCTTTGAGGTATTGTCCCTGCTACGCCCCGGGGGCGGCTAGAGTTTTGTCCTTTTTTGCTAGTAAAAGGGCCCTCAAAGGAGAAGACTTGAGTCGGTTCCCACAAATGACGCCAATGAAGACGTACAAATTTGGGGTGTCTCCCTTGAGGTATTGTCCCCTCCGCGTCCGGAGGCGACTAGGGTTTTGTCCCTTTTTACTAGTAAAAGGGCCCACAAAGGAGAAGACTTGGGTCTTGCTTATAAGCACATGCCCATCTTTGTAGTTTCCAATATGGGATCTTTTGAGCCCCCTTATTGGACCTCTACAAAAGGTTTTCTTAATGTGACAGGAAGGAATGGTGTAATTACCCCACAATCATTGCAGTGAGGATCCATTACGGGGCATTTGTAAAAATAATGTAGGAACCTCTCCTAATATTGTAGCCTTATTCATTACTTACTTGCAAACTATGCAGGGAAAGTGGCCATTTGTAGAGTGAGCCATTATTTAACATAATTCCAAGCCTTTACATCATGCTCTCTCGCTATATAAAAGTAATGTTTATTCTGTGTTACATAACACCACTGCATCCAAAGGGGAGTATTACAATTCCCTCATTATGTAGTAATTGGCATGACTCTCAGAAAATGTGGATCTAAACAGTATTGCTATACCCTCTGTTTGGCTTACCAAAATTAGGAACATAGTTAGGGCGTCAACAATATTATGTAGTAGATGGGGAAGGTTAGGGTGTAAGAGAAACCCATAGATGTAACACATTTACAATTCAGAGTAAGATTTTCTGGACCTCCCTGCATCCACCTTTCTTTATTGGTCTATCTGTGAAAATTCTTCACTCTCTCCTGCCTCTTGCCCTTTTCTCTTCAATTTTCTTTGTACAGCTGAGCAATATGAAAAAGTGTTTAGGAATCTATTATTGGATTAAACTATTGTGAGGCCTTACCCAGTCTGTAGAGAATTTTCCTACTTTTCAGATTTCAAAGATCATGCTTAGATCACAGGAATGTGTTACTTCCTATTTCAGATGTCGCATGGGAAGACATTTTCATGGATTTTGTGGTTGACTTAAGTGTGGCATGGATCCTACTCTTTTGGTGGTTAAACAGGTTCGTGAAGATGGTTCATTTCATACCTTATAAGAATATCCTTGTCGTTATGCAAGTTGATCACTTATCTTTCAAGAGATTTGTAGTTACATGGAGTACCGAAGACCATTTCACCAAATCATGATTCAAGGTTCATCAGTCTATTTTGCAAGACTCTGTGAAAGAGATTTTGCGACTTTTTTACAGTTCGGTAGTGCACATCATGCTCAAGACTGTTTACTGGACTTGAGTGGTAAGGCGACCTTGGACTTTGGGGGAACATGCAGTAATGTCTAGTAGGGAAGAGGCCAAACAAAGCAATTGGAATGTGATCTTGCCTGAATTTACTTTTAACAACATGAGGTGCTGCTCTATAAAGATGCCATTTTGCGATCGTGTAGGGACAACTTGTTAGTTGATGGTGAAACAGATCTTGGTTTGAGGGAGATCAACCGTTTGTTTGTCCCTTCCACTCCCCATCTTCTCTACTAGAAGAATCCTCACTTTATTCCATGTTTTGTCGCGAAGGATACAACGGAGAGGAACCTCCTTGTGCAGCAGTAGCATCCAAAGGTGACATAGTTGGTGGGATTGAGCTGTTCGAGATGTAATCCCATTGATGGGTACGTGAGTCTCCTATCAAACATCCAACCTTAGCACATGAGCGATAGGTATATTATATTATGTTATTGCAAGAAGGGAATTTGTCTGCAACCTCTGACACCATTCGGTGGCTTTCCATGCACACGCAACGTCTTCTATAATCCTCCTACTGACTTCAATGCTACGCAGTGTCTTACGCACCCATGACTGGATGGGAACTTGGCCAATTAGGTTTGCTGTGGAGCGAGCATGTGATTTGATTTTTTTTTATTTTTTTTTTTTTGGGGGGGGGGGGGGGGTGTTCGTGTCCGCCCAAACTGATATGGTATATATAAACATGGTTCTTGGCACAACATAAAAGGATTGAAATGCTTCCATATTGTAAAAGGTTAATTATTTGGGATAAGATTGAGGATTTTTGCCCTTGAAAAGTGTTTTTTATTGGCGAAAAAGATTACTGGCATGGTTTCTTGACACAATGGATTTTTTTTTAAAAAATGGAAATCTCTTATTACAAAAGGTCAGACAAATTGAACGTCTTTTTTAAGGTATGATATTTTTATTTATTATGTCGTACACTGTGTCAATAAAATGAGCAATGTGCTCATAAATTGGTCTCCTCTCCCTCAAACGCATAGAAGAACGTTCGGGCCCCTCGCCCTCAAATTTCCGGTATGATAATACCTTAAAATATCATAAAATACCATAGAATGCTGTCTTCTGTACGTCCAGAGTATTGTAAGATACGTTTTTTACTCGCATGGCACTGTTTTAATTCGATAAATCAAAATCAAGGGTTTTAAAATCAAAGATATGTGCCTTTGTTGGTCTTGACGGTATTTTATGTCAAGCCCAAATGACCCCTTAGCTTCTCAATCACTTCATCCATCACCACCAAAGCCCGCATCCCCCTTTTTCCCCTGAAAAAGTGGCTTTCGTCTAAATCACACAGATTGGGCTTAAGCCAGGCCCATGGATAGATTATCCTCTCATTTAATTATTAGCGGGGATGAGATTAGAAGATATCTGAAGTTAGTTCATAATATAACTCTCAACTCTCATTGGGAGGTCAATATTATCTTTTACATCATCACAAATGCATGCACATCTGCCCATCTAATGTTCAGGTCATGGGAGTTTACTTGGGACTTGATATAATCCCATCTGTTGATTAGATGAAAACGTTATAACGTGAAGAAGAAGAAGAAGAAGAACAAGAAGAGCGTCAGGGTGTTAATGTTCAAAAGTTCTCACATGACAGTCCGGTCAAATTGAGGCTTATTACAGATGAAGTGATTTGCACTTCTCATCTGCTAATCCTGCATCATAGAACCCCCAATTTCATCATTTTCTTCTTGGTCCCTACCATCTCGCATCATTAATTCAATGTAATGTAACCTTCCATTAAATGAGCTTGTTAGAAAGAGAGATCGACTTATTCTGATGCCCAAAAGTTTGTGAGATCCCCTCATAACCGATAATTTCCATGTTAAAATTAGGAACCAACGGTAACCTCTACCTAAAAATTTCAGTAAACACGTCCTTAATTTCCTCAAACCTGTTCCACCACGATGCCTCTGTCCTCTGATATAGCTCATGAAACATCTGAGCTCTCTCTCGACACAAACATGACGAGATTACATGTTCCTCTGCCACCCACCAAGAAAAACCATCTTGTGTGGGTTGGAGGGTGAGCAATGGAAGCAGCAGCACCTGTGTTCTGAAGCCTGAGGTGTTGCAGGTTTGCGGCATCCTCCTCCATGGCTGAAGCCTGAAAGGCAGCAGGGTGCACCGTCAAAATGGGTGTTCCCTTATGGCCACGATCTCTCAACTCACAGTAACTTGGTCCCCCTCTCAACAACCCCAACCAACAAGGGCGCTTCCACAGCTGCCATGGCAAGCCCTACGGCTTCACGGCTATGGGGAGAGAGAGAGAGAGAGAGAGAGAGAGAAGCTTCTCAACCTAAAAACCGAAAGAGCCTGCGTGTTCTTCATCATCAGAAGAGCTATCATCCATGGCGCCGCCGCCACCACCTACGCTTCCATGGCACCGCCGCCACCTCGGGACCTGGACATCCCGATCTTGGCGGCCACCTCCGCCACCACGAGCCTCGTCAGCAGCAGCCCGGCGACAAACGCCGCCCCCATCAGCATCGTGAACACCCCGTTCCAGCTCCTCGCCGACACGTACCCCGTCAGTAGTGGACCCAGCGCCGCCCCCAACGACCCCGTCCCGTCGATGATCGCCGTCACCGTCGCCAGCGCCGACCGAGGAGGCCTCCCTTCCCCCGCCGCGCCCCGCGCGCCGCCCAGGTCCGCCGACACTGCCGTCGTGATCAGCGCATAGGGCCCGTTCACGAACGCGCCGGCGACGAGCATGAGGGCGGCGTTCCAGCACAGGGACCCTCCCCCATAAACCCGGTAAAGGAAGAGCGCCGGGATGGAGCAGTACACGAACCCGGCGGCCGTGATGGCCCGGGCGTCGAGCCGGTCGGAGATGTGGCCGGCGAGGATCCCGCCAGCGACCCCCCCGACGTCGAACAGCGTCGACAGGGTGCCCGCCAGGGAGTCCGACAGGTACTCGCCATCGATGGCTGCACGCAGCAAGACCCCATCCCAGGTTAGATGGAACTGAGAAGAACAAAGGAGCCAGCGTTGCTTCCAAGCTCTGGTTTCATGGAGCATGGAGAGAGAGGAGGCGGCCACCCACCAGTGTGGCTGAGGTAGAAGGGGAGCCAGTATAGGAAGGTGTAGGCCACCAGCTTGGAGAAGAAGAGGCAGAGCGCGAAGCTGGCGACGCCGGGGATCCTCCACGCCTCCATGAACCCCACGGCTCGGTCCACGCCATGGTCGTCCTCTCCAATAAGTGGCTCTCCTGCTTCCTTCTTCCATGGCTGCTTGGCCTCTCTGTCTTCCCCCCTGTCGCCTCCCACGGGGTTAACAGGCAGGAACACGAGCACTACCGCCCCCATGGCGGCGATGAGGAGGCCGGGCGCCAGGAAGGACCACCCCCACCCACGCCTCAGCAGGGCCGCCGCAAGTAGGGACCCCGCGATGTTGCCCACCGAGGTGTGCGCGTTCCAGACGCCCATGATCAGCCCTCGCTTGCCCTTCCCACACCATCTCCCCACCACCGCCACCACCGATGGCCACCCCGTAGACTGCAGCAGCCCGGCGAGCACCTGCACCGCTAGGTAGTAGTAGAAGCTGTGGATGCCCAGCCAGTAGCCGGCTCCGAACAGGGAGGTGAAGATCCCCGTGCCCGCCATGCCCGCCGCCAGGAAGGTCCTCAGGTCCAGGCGGTCGCCCAGGTGCCCGGCGAAGTAGATCCCCACGGAGTACGCCGAGAGGAACGCCAGGTCGATCTCCCCCAGCAGCTCCCTGCCGTCGGGGCCGTCGAAGGGTGCCCAACCGTCGTCCGGGGCGCCATGGGGGGACCTGGGGAGGAGGGGGAGACGCCACAGCGGGGATCCCAGGTTCGGGGAGCTGGAGTCAAGGGCGCCCTTAACGATGCTGGCCGTCTTCCTCGTGGCGTGGTAGCAGGCGTAGGCGAGGAACGTGAGCACCAGGACGATCGCTTGCTGGGTTCTGAAGCCGAGAGTGGATCCCCTGGTGTGTTCGATGTAGCGGATGCCGGGGGGTTTGCTGAGCTCTGTTCCCTCCGCTTGAGTGCTCTGTTCATCACCCAAGGATCCCCCCATGAAAGCTAGGAGACCAGCTGTGGGGTGTTATCGTGGAAGATGATGCGACAGTTCAGGAAGAAACAATGGAAATCTTCTTGTTGCTTCCCCGGGGAAGGAGGAGGGGCAGCACCTGCATGCAAAGCATGGAGCAGGGGTTTCAGATTGCGGCAGCAAAGACAAAGCTAGTTAAGCATATAGCATGTCCATGGTCAGAAGAGACTTAGATAATTAAACTGTTGATCAGCAACTTACATAGATGAGAGCATGAAATGGCCGACTTAGATAATGAAACGGTTGATCAGCAACTTACATAGATGAGAGCATGAAATGGCCCTTCCTAGCTTGGCCTTAACCATGGGAGACACTGCAAATGGCGTACTATTTATTGTGCTTTATGTCATCGTTGGTACAAAGCATGCCAATGCCCAATCTGATCTGTAAACCCTTCACTCCTGATTTACAGCCACATTAATGCGAGTCAAATGGGAAAATAAAGGTTTATCTGACTCTGGGCGACATAAATTTGTTTGACAAATAGCATATCCGTTCAAATGCTTTTCAAATCTTTTGATTGGTTATCAAGAAAGAGACCCAACTATTTTTACCCGAATATTCAAGATTTTCTCCTTACCTCGATCCAATTTGCCTAACAAATCATATAAACTTGAATATTCTTGCTGACAGCTATTTGGTCGTCAAATGGTTTGAAGTACATGAGAAAGATGACTAAAATGCAGGCTTAAACAGTTCAAGCAACAATAAGTGTTCCTAATGAGACCGCCATACCCAACACATCCGAAGAGCATGATTATAAGAAAGTTGAAAAGAGAAGCAGAGCAAACATGGCAGCACCATCTCTACAGAGTAAAAGCCACTGACATGATATAATAATGGAAGAGAAACCTGCGAGTAGAATCTGATATCTTGACAGAAAACAAGGGGAGATCAGCAAGCAAGCGATGAGAGGAATTTCATGTTGTCGATTCCAAACGAAACTGCCCTGTTCTAAACGCAGAAAAGATAAACAGAGAGCTAACAGATCAGCTATAGCTTCCAGAAACACATGTATAAAAGAGAAGGAAAAAAAAAAGAATCCAGCTTGAACCCAGTTTGCCAAAATATTGGCCTGTGCAAAGACCTCCCAAACCAGAACAATTTCCATCATTCTTTCTTTCTGTGTCACCCATAAAGATGAAAACCCCAAGAAGGCAGATTGGAGTCCATGAACAGGAACCTTGAAACTGAGCCGAGATGACAGGCGCCCTTTACCTGAGGAGGCAGTCCTGTTAGTTGGTCGCAAATCTTCTTCTCACCTTCTTCCTCTTCCTCTTCCTCTGTTCTTCTCTATTCTCTTTTTCTCCCTTCCCCCTTCTTGTTTCATGTCCACGGAGCACGGGGGAGGAAGGGCGGAGGTGTTGGTGTGGACGTCTCATGGAAGCTGACCCACAGACATTTTTGTAGTACTTCATACCACCCTCTCATCTGTTGGGACCTCCTCCCATGTACTAATTACAGCGTTTGCCACCTGAAGCCTCAGCCCTTCTGGGTGATTTTGAGTAGTTGCTAAGCAACTTGAGTTGAGCTCAACCCCCTCCCTCTCCCAGTTTGGGATGCTTCCAAGTTCCAATCAACATTTTAAAAATCGGATTGGAGATCAGATGGGAAAGACTTTTGATTCCACTTTGAAGCAAGACCATATATAAAGCTGGTGAAAAAAAAATGGATGAGCTGTTACAAAACTGAAACCAAGAATGGCATGAATTGTTCTCCTTTTTTCTTTTTTCCCTTGTCCGACATTGGTTTTGGTCTGATTTTTAAAACATGGCTCTCAGCTTCTATCTTAGCCTTGTGGAAGGTGTAGAATCGCCTCAAATCCCTATGCCATAAGTTCACTTAGGCCACCTTTGCTAACCGAGCACGGTTAGCGGCTTCTCTGTGAGGGGGAGGCGGGGCCCGCGGCCATCTTCTCTCTCATCGAATGCGCCGCTCGGCCGACAATTCCGCAAACAAAGTCGCCCTTACTAATTGAAAGAATTTATGGATGATGGCATATATGCTCGATCTTGTGGGATTCTACTCTATACCTCTATATTTTTTATATCTTCATGTATACCCTCATAATTAATGTATTTCAACATCTATACGGTACATTAATTTTAGGTGGATTAAGAAAGGAAGGGGACTAGTTTGTCACTGCTTAATCTCCTCACATAGTTAAGATAATGACATAAGTATCCCTGGAATCTTTCATATTCTCTTATATATGTCTTCCAAATTTGATATTTTGCATGTTCAACGGCATGTTCTAACTCTGGTGATATTAGAACCTCAAGGCCATGTTTGTTTCTAGGTTAGAATAAGACGTTCGACCCTTTTGAGTCGAACAAAGTTTGTCGGGTGGAATAAAGGGCGTTGGGTGTGAGGGAGGGACGTGGGTCCCACACCGATTCTCTCTCATCGTATAGATAACTCAGCCGACAGTTCTAATAACAAACTGGGCCCAAAGGTATAACTCAAATATTATTATGTCCTATGAGGATATACATGAAAATATAAAGAACATAGAGTATGTGAGGTTCTGATGTTATATATGTAGTTATCCCAAAATTTCACTTGAGGTAGCACAGAGCTTCTTTAAATAAAGATGGTAAGGGTTTCAACTTCAAAATCTTAGATAATGTCAGTCCTTGTATATGTTAATCCATTGTGGGCAATGAGATGAAAACGGTGAAGAATGTTGGACTAAAACTACTTTCCTAGTAACTTTTGTCTGATCAAATGAGTTGTTTCACCATTCATTAAACTCCTGATTCATCCAAAAAAAAAAGGGAAAAAGTTGAAATGCATTGAAAATTTTACATCAAGAAGGAACGATCGGTAACGTTTAAGATTTGTGAATTCCGATTAGAAGAGCTCATTACCCTTTCTTCCACCAAGTATTTGGACTCCATATATCCTAGATTTCTAATTGTCAAATAGCCTTTTTTAGCAACAGTGACGAGCATGATCATTTATTCCATCCATGTACATTTGTCATACAAGGTCGGAATATGTCGGGGAGAGAGGCTGGTTTAACTAAATTCCCACGCTACTACGACACTGCAAGTGTATTCTTCCTTTTTTTTTTGCAGCAAATAAGAGATTATTTTATTGGAGTAATGTTTAGTGCACGACTATTTATCACTACGGGTGTGCAACAAGCAAACTCTTTTTTTCAAAAAAAAATTTGTGACATGGGACCTAAGTCACGTTAATTTATGGTGCAAGATAAGTACACTCACATCCGATACCTCAAAAAAAAATCAGATTCAATAAATAGTGTTGGGCCTAATTTATCTTGAATTGGTGCTTTTTATTTTAAATTTTTTTGAGTCATCGGATCGGGGTGTGCATGCCTAGCAACACAAATTAAGATGACTTGGGTCCAACTTCATAATTTTTTTAAAAAAATAAATTTACTTGATACACACCCGAGACGTGTAATTAGGTCCGGATATACAATAAGCATGACTCATTTTATTAATAATAAAGTTGCCGCGGATGCAAGAGACAAAGGCAAGAACCGTTCTTAAAAGTCCAGCCCAAGGAAAGGAATTAAGATCGAAAAACTAATTTACTTGATCTTACGGCAATTACAGAAGGATAAGTCGTCCGAGAGGTTTTCTAAGATGTTCGGTGATAATAATTACACTCTATTTGATAATACTTATATGATTAGAATCTCCGACAAAGGTTGATTCCCGAAAAATTCATTTAGATTTTTACGTCGATTTAAATTTTGAGAGAGAGAGGGCACAGAGATATAAATGGGTCGATCTCTATACTTCTCAAAAGCAGATGAGGGTGAGATTATGGAGGATTTCTCGTGATAACAAATCCCCCCATGTCAAACATACGTATTATGATTAAATTATTCAAAATATAAGTCAACGACTTGCATTCCCAGATGCAGCCTAAATCACTCCTAAAATTGGATTAGATGATTGAGTGGGGGTGACTATTTAAATGACCAGCCCATGTAGTCACTTAAACCAATCCCACTGGGTAATCCACCCAACTGGCCCTTGTAGACTGCCAATTTGGCAATTTCACAATGTACGTATGTATCATGTGGGAACGATTGCAACTATACAATGATAAATTAAGGCCTCGTTTGGAACAGAGAGACCCACTTATTTCATTTGTTTGTAAAATCCACCTTCTGTAGTAGGTGAAGGGTGTTAGGAGATTATTCATCATTGATAATCCTCGTAATTTATTTTACACCAGCTTCTACAAATTCACAGCGGAGTGCAGCTTTGTTCCTACAACCTCTCTCCTCCGAATTTTCATTTGACTTAAAAGCACAGGCAATTGTTAAACATTTGATAAAGATTAAACCCTCTCGAAGATTTAATTTTAATGATTAGAATTCTCGTAGAATAATATGTTCCCAAACCTGACCTAAACTGACATCCAAGCTAATTTCTATAAATTAAGCAAGGACTGTAATGTGTTGGCAAAGTATTAATGTCAACACCATCATATGGATGTGGGTCTCCATCACGTCTGTCAATAATTAAGGTATAATATTATTTATTGATTTTTTTTGCAAAAAATAACTGTCTTAAATAACATAATTGTAACATCTTTTTTTAATATTTTTAATAACTTCGGTATATGTAATAGTTACGAAAATGTCACCGTCAATATCACCATCTATTAGTATTCCATTATCACCATCTATTAGTATTCCATTAAAATGTCTTACTTAATTCTAATTAATTTTTAATCAAATTTAAATTAACAAGAGTCAAATATCTATCTCTCTCTCTCTCTCTCTATCCCTTTTTATATATCTCTCCCTCTCTTTGTTTGGCACAAGAGGCACGTGATCAATGTAACACTTTTCTATCTAAAAAATTAACCTTATTGATAGGAATAGAATATTGTTTGCATCTTATAAGTAGAGGCTAATTGCATGAATATTTTTGTCTCTAAGGTTGCATAAAAAATATTAAAATAAAAAATAATTATATATGTAAGAAGATTATTTTTACAATTATATATTCCCAAACTATTTTGAACATCAGACTAGACAACAGAAATGACCTCACTGCAGGCCACCACCCGACAACCCCTCCCCACCCCCCCCCCTACGCCTCCTCAACCAGTTATCTTTCCCTTGCAGAAGAAGACACTTTAAATTCGCTAAAAAGGTGATGATACCCCCATCCACGAGCGTCAGATTCCAAAGGCGCAGCGTCATGTCCGATTCCTTTCGACCGTCTCCGTCACGCAGACACTCGGGGTCACCAGACTCGACCTCAGTTAACTCATCCTAATCTAACTTAATCCGTTACCAAAGAGACACTTTAAATTCGCTAAAAAGATGATGATACCCCCATCCACAAGCGTCAGATTCCAAAGGCACAGCGCCATGTCCGATTCCTTTCGCCCGTCTCCATCACTTGTTTTGTTTTCATATATGTATATATATATATGTATATATATATATGTATATAATTATTCTTCTTCGGTACGTATTCCTTTGCCTTTGTGTTGGTGTTCCATGAGGCGAAGCGAAGCTTCTCCCCTGCTTCCCTTCGTTTTCTTCCTGCATGGGGAGCTCACGTACGTCACATTGAAATGAACTCCGGGGAATCTGAAGGAGATCAGAAGACGGTGATATGTGTTTACGTGCGTGTGTGCGCGCGCGGCCTCCGATGGCAACGGCACGTTTTAACTTCTTTTCTTGATTTCCTGGATGTAAGACGTATATGACATCCATATATTATATGTATACTTGTATAGCATATGGTAGCTATATATATATATACATACGCGCGCGCGGAAGGTATCAATGTCTTCACTAGTAAGTTGTAGCTTATCGTCCAACCCCGCGTACAAGAGCTGTCATTAGTCAAGGGCCTGAGAGGAGATTAATTGAGATCGTCTACTCTATTTTTTTAATATTATTTTATATCTCATTTTATTTTGACGGTGTATCTTTATGATCTCTTATCTTTCACGTATATAGATTTAATTTCTATGAATGAGTTTTATAAAAAAGAGACGCATGTAATTATCATGTAATTAAATGTCATATCAGATGGTAAGGCTGCGATGGAGAGGTACACGGTAATCGCCAGCTGTCTTTTCATGGAGTCGGGAAGATGGGAGAGTTGGATCACCCACTCATCTATACGTAAGCATCTCCCTTAATTGCACCAGTAGGAAAGACATCTTATTTCTTTAAAACGAGGGTCTCATCACACCCGAATACTTGTCCAGATAGAGGTGGGTATAGGTACAACGGTAAGTAAAGTAAGGGACTAGTATAGTAATATGAGAGAGAGAGAGAGAGAGAGAGAGATTAGGACCGTAAACCACACGCTTTGCCCACCCACACAGTGTCAGGTCCCCCCCTCGTTGGATGCGGATTGGTTGCTGCATGGACCGACGCACATGGCACGCCACGACATTGTGACGGCCAATCACCGTCGTCGGATGGAGACGCGTGGGCGCCATCACTCCACGGGTGATGCATTCTCCTGTAACCATCCAAAAAAAGAGATGCACGTCAACTCATTCGTGCCTTAATCGATGTAATTTATCTCTAATCGTAGAGGTGAAAAAAAAGTTATCATGAATCTCACGTCACTTTTAATATTTATTTAGTGAGAAAGATAGTTAATCATCCGCGAAAACATGCGAACACTAAAAAAATGACATCAAAAATAACCTTGTGCATTATTTTAGGGGATAATTGTATGATGCTTAAATCAGGACCGTATTACGTGAGAATCAATAGAAAATGAAGAAGAGAGAGGAAAATGAGAGCAGAGTGATCTAAGTCTGGAGTGAAGATTAGACTTTCGGAGATGACTGGAGGCGTGTTTGGAAGCGGATCGAGACTCTCCTCTATAGATGACTCTCTCCGTCGGTAGACATCTATTTCTGTCAGTCTCTCTCTGCGTGTCTGTCTCTGTGTGTGTGTCCTGATTGGAGGTCCATTTATAGCGGTTGTCTTGACGGTGGAGACCTATCCCTTAACAGGGAAGGGCGTGAGTCGTGGGGTAATCTCTCCACGCAATCGTAGGGGATTTTCCGTTGTGCTTCCGTTCATTCGGGGCTAAGTAATTATTCAGGCGAATCTTACGGCACCCGTGGGACGTGCTCGTCTTTACTGGAGGGGAGGCCGATGATGGCGAGAGTAACGTTCGATCTTCGGAGGGTCATCCGACATCTGATATGGCTGAGTTGATGACTTTCGTGGGCTAGCGAATCCATTGTTTGGTCTTATTAGGCCGCCTGGTGTAGGCCGTCAACTGTTGGGGGTCCGTCATGTGCTGTGCGGATCTTGGGTCGAGATGGACCTTACGTTAATGGGGCGCGCATGGGTCATATAGATTTTACCCTCCTCGTTAATTATAAGTGACTTTGAGTTTCGCTACCATATATTTTAAGACACTTAAGTATACTATTTATCTGAAATTTTAAATCGCATCTAATATGTTAATACATTAATGTACTCTCTAAACGTAACTAAAGGTGATGACGCTTGACAAATTTTCTAGATGAGCATCTAGCTAAATATAATTTGATAAGATGACCGGGGGTAGCATTAGAGGGCACCACGATGACAAATGATAGGTAACAAGTGGTGGCAGACCTAGACCACACTGTCGTTGAAATTAAGATGAGAGCTGTGGGATGTATAAGGATATCGTGATGGAGAGAGAGTTTATAATTTTTTTAGATTAAAAATAAATAATACGCGCCCTCTTGTAACTTAAAAAGTTGAGAAATATTTTTTATACAATTTGAAAAATTAAGACATTGGCTAAGATATTTTACCATGCAATCTACGACAGCGAACAAGAACACATCTAATTGCTTCATCTAAACCCTAAACCCTAAATAACTTTAATAATATTAATACTAATCATGATCATTAAAGATATAGTTAATTAATTTTTATCTAATTTTGAAGAGAGAGAAACAACGTTGCCCCTATTTCTAACCCTATTTTTGAGGATAACTCTATTCTTCCCAACCCCCTTAATTATCCAACTTAAAATGATGTAGCTAAACGTGAAATGGAGTTGTGCGGGAGATATCTCCGCCTTACTTATTCTGGAACCAAATGGGCCCTTAAAACCCACAAACATCCTTTTAGCTAGCGAGCATCCAGTGGCGTGGGATCAAAGGGCATAAATCGACACTCGACTCACCATCGCTCTCCTGCCTTTGATGTTGGGGGCTCCTCTCCATGCTTGGCTTCACAAAACCTCCATATCGGGCTCTGCCTTCGAATTGTACTCTTTGTGCTGATCGGGCACCATTTAGAGTTCATGCAAGAGGTGGATTTCACATAGAGACATCAGAGAAAACGGCTCAAGTAACATCGCCCCCTCATTGGCAAAACAGCAGCGAAGTTGTTCGAAAAACGTTGCCACCAGATCAGCGCTAGCAGTGCACAACCCGAGAGAGCTGTTGTCATCACATGAACAGGGGCTGTTCTGAATCAGAAAACACCATTGAAATCCGCACCCAAACGACGAAACACGCCTGGAACGAGGGACTTGGGAACCCTCCGTCTTTTTCTTATATTTTACAAAACACAAAATGACGGTGTTTTGACATTTTTAATTGCAAAAAATATATTCAATAAATAATTGAAGACGGTAATTCATCTCAATCAGCTAATTGATCTCAAAAAAAAAAAATTGATGACAAGAAGAAATAAGAGGACATGAATCAGATTCCTACTTTCTTTCAACATCACTACTACGTAATAAGATGGCAGATTTTGTAGCCCACCTAAATAATTGAAGAGTAATGCTCGTAACATCACCACTCTAATTACACCACCCAACGATGCACCAAAATTTTTAAAAAATTACTTTTACACGCGAGACTTAACCTCAAACCATCTTGACTCGCCTCATGTCACCGTCTAACGTGACGTGCATTAAATGATATCTCTATGTTCACATTTTTTTTTCAGTTTATGCGAGGGGGATAGGTGGGTGAAACGTAGACGTGTCGAAAGATTCAGATATTAACTGAATCCGTTTCTAATAGATAATATTTAAATTCGTCTTTATTTTTTCGAATACAAATAATATCTAAATTTAAATCAGAACGAATATTATAATATTCACTTCTAAAAATATTCATTCGTAATATTATATATTATATAATACATATTTTTAAATAATATATTATAAAATAAATAATATTATAAAAATATAGATATTTTATAATTATATTTTAATTTAAAATTTATTTTATATATTTTTAACATTTTATAATTATAATTTATATACTTTTATCATTTTATAATTATATTTATATACTTTTAAATTTGAATCAGATAATTAGAATTTTAAAACGGAACTATCTGAATTTAAATCGGAGCAGATCAAAATCGAATAATTCAAATTTTAAAACAGAACTGATACGGATAGTCATATATTCACTTCGTATCCGCTCCATTGACAGGTCTAGTGAAACACACCCCAAAAAAATTCAAAAAAAAATACTCATACTTCAAAGTTCATTCATTACGCTACTTCATAGCATCAATCACATATATCGCACCTTCCGACGCTAGTAAACCCCGATGAAATATAATGATACGAATCCACTTTAACCATAGCCACTAAAATGAAAATTGCAAGAAAACAATAGAATTTCTACAATTGCAGCACTGTGCCGATTAACCAACCCTTAGATCCTTCATACGAGGCATTCCTACTAAGAATATGAAAAAAAAATTGAAATAACAAAGACATACTAAAAAGGCCCGCTTATGTCAGCATTAGGAGCTGTTTTAATGCTACAGACACAACCAACAAAAAGTACGAATAAAGAACCATCTCACAACCACAGGAAATTGCAGCGGGGTCATTTCTTCAGAAAATATCCCAAGAGAATTCCCAATACTGCAACAAGCACCACCACAAGCACAAGGGAGGAACCACCCCCAGCATGATGTTTACGTGCTTCTCGCCTCGAAAGTTCCTGCACAAAATGTAGAGCACAGAGCAATTTTAAGAAAGAGATGATGGTAGTTTCACATCATGTGGATGCTGTCTCCAACATGAAAATACAGCTCACTATGCAATTATGCGTGTAGTTTACGCGACCTGATCTTGTTAAGTTGGTGACTTGGTAAAGCCACTATAGACCAATAAAAAACAGTGACTGGCTTTTTCATCTCAAGCTGTACATACCAACACATGATTCTGTATTGTAAATTTAGGGCATATACCGTTTTCTATCACCTCCTTTAAATTGCTGACGACCTCAGATTCGTATAACTCGTCCTTGACCTGCAGTGATGTTTAGTTCGACATCTATTTCCACCTATTTCCATGATATGATGTAGGGAATGACAAGGACAGCAGGGGATTGCAGCTGAGGCTATATCTATTATGAGGGATTCCAAACAAAGACTTATCAGGACTCTGTTTATGCATGCTTATCAACATGGACGAAACACAAGTACTTTACATGCCAGATGAAATGGCATATGCAACATATGCACCTTTTAACATCATTACGACCTTTCAGATGGCACCCAATACCCATCAGTTAGTTGGTCAACTTACAAAAATGATTGAAGTTCATGCTAGTGGTGTGGATCCAATTTTATGCCATGGTAAGCTCAAAGGGCCAGGGTAGAAGTATCCATTTTACAATAAAGCACATCCAATAATGTTTAATACAACAAATCATTTGGGAGATTGCGTCATCACTCATCACTACCATACGCCTTATCCCATTAATCGAAAGTAGCTAGATCCATCAAAGGTGACGAGCATGTGGTTGCTTCAAGACACCATCCCTCTAATATAGGGTAGTATCAGACTACCTCATCAACGTAACTTTGCAGTAAAGAATCTACCTCATCAAAGGCTGACATAAAGAGATTACATAAAACCTCACCTGTTCTTGGCGAAGCTTGTTATTCTGTTGGAGGACAGAATTCTTCTCCTCAGTCACTTTTGAAATAAGAGCCGTTGCCTGAAAAAGATGTCAAAAGAAACATTCACTCAAAAAAAAAAAAAAACAGAGCACTCAGTCTATGAGTAATCTCCGTTATTAATTGACAGAAAATATTTTAAGACTGACAAATTAGCAGCAGTATCAAGGAAAAAATGCACAGGTAAAAAAAAAAGTATAGGCCAACAACTAGATTTTTTTTATCTGTGCTGTCCCCGACATTGCAACACCAACTTGAAATCAAACTCTAGAAAGAGAATGATTAGACAATTGTAGAACTCATTAAGCAACAAGCTACCGCCAGCGGACGAATGCCCTAAACTCTCTGATCTGATCATCAGTTTCCATGTAGGAACCCAACTCGGTCCAATGTTAGGAAAACACTGCTGCTAGTTGGTAGAACCCCTCATATACATTATTATTTACCATATATATTTAATACTTTACTTTATTCATAAATTAATATTTGAATTTTAAACTTTTTTCATAGATATCTCATTTTATTCGTTTACATTTTAAATGTTGTTGGTTATGTACATACACTACAGATACCATGTAAAATATATCACACTATTATACACACCAGATGTCCTCATCCTTGTTTTGGGGATTTGGCCGTCAGATGTCAAAAACGTCAACTATATGATAAGAGGCACAACTTTGGGTTTATTTGAGCTGTTGAACCCTTTCTGGGTTTATTTGCAATCGTGAATCCCTTGTTTGGGCTTATTTGAGATTTTGAATCCTTTCTAGATTTATTTGCAATTTTTCCCATGAGTAGGGGTTGGCTTGCAACTCCTAGAAAAGTTATAGATATTTGTACAGTCTGTATAGACCGGGAGTATTTTTGTAACATCTAGATTGGACAGGGATTTTCGTGTAATCTTGAGATGAGACGCAAGTCCCTTCTTGGTCGAAGCGTATTGACCAAAGACTCTCAGAAGATTGTTTCTCTTTCTTGAGCTTTCATAAATTGTGGTCCAGCTTTATGCGTCCGTCAACATAACGTCGGGGATCGACCTGCCGGGTTAGTTCGCGGGGGGGTCAAGGGGGCGACGTCCCTTGCAAGGGGTTTCCGGAGGGCAGAACCCCCTGGAAGAAAATTTTCTTATAATCCCTCTCCAAGAAGTGACACAAGGGACATAACCACAATGACATCTATGCAAACCCTTTTTGTAAAAGGGCCAACCCAGGATTTTATCCAGACCAAACTCCAAGAATGAAGAATTTATTCGGAGCAAAGTACCCAATTGGGGTCTTAATCGGACCAAAAGCCGCATTAGGGGGTTTAACTAGTCCAAAATACCATGTTTAGGATTTTAACCGGTCCAAAGTGCCCATTCTAGACCTTCAACCGGTCCAAGATATCACATTGAGGGTTTTATAGTTTAACCGGGACAAAGCCCCCAACCCAGGGTTTTATCCGGACCAAAGTGTTCATTCTAGGACTTTAACCAGTCCAAAGTCCCAGTTTAAGGGTTATGGGTTTAACTAGAGCAAAGTCCCCAACCCAAAGTTTTAACCGAACCAAAGTGCACATTCTAGGGCTTTAACCGGTCCAAAGTCCCAGTTTGAGGGTTTTATGGGTTTAATCGGGGCAAGGAGCCCAACCTAGGGTTTTATCCGGACCAAAGTGCCCATTCTAGGGCTTTAACCGGTCCAAAGTCCCAGTTTGAGAGATTCAACCACTTTCTCAACAAATTCTCGAGTTTTACAAGGCCCTTTTTGCGGATGAACAAGACTTGTATACATTTCCCTCGTGTATTCCGGACTTTTGCACAATTGTGATAATCATATGGGCCCTTTTTAAATGAACTGGGAGTTGGGGGATTATATCATCTTCCCCAAAGAAATTACGTAAATCACATGAATATCATGTTCTGCACATACTAGGAGGGGAAGCTTTATAACATACCCTCACTATGAGGACAAACACAAGCATAAAATCTCTCGAAGGATGGACGTTTAAAAGTACAAGCACAAACACAAGGATCCTTAGAGCTCTACCCTTCTGTGATCTATCCTCTCTATCTCGCCTAGAGGTCCCACTGGGGTATTTATAGAGCCCAGGAGCAGTTATGCGTGGTTACACTCTTTATCCGGTCCAAAGGGGCCAACCCAGGGTTTCCGGACCAAACTTCAAGAATAAGGGGTTTATCCGGACCAAAGTACCCTACTTAGGGTTTTAACCGGTCCAAATACCCCATTAGGGGGTTTTAACCAGACCAAATATCCCATTAGGGGATTTAACTAATCCAAACTCCCCATCTGGGAGGTTTAACCGGTCCAAACTCCCCACCTTGAGGTTTTATCTGGTCCAAACCCCCAAGGTGAGAGTTTTATCCAGTCCAAACTCCCCACCTTGGGATTTTATCCGGTCTAAATCCCCAAGGTGGGGGGGTTTGTCCGATTAAAACTCTTGAAATGAGGGAAGGGGGGACCCTTTCTTCTGTCTCTCTCTCTCTCTCTTTTCTTCTTTCTCTCTTTTTTTGGTTCCAACAACCCTCTTCCCTTATCAACCATGGGTTCACATTATCCCCCCAGATTAATAGATACCATTGACAAGCCATGGTTGGCAGTATCGGCCAAAACCGATACGTTTCGGCCGAAACGTATCGATTTCGGCCGGTACCGATTCGAAACCGGACCCAAACACTGTAGCAGGTCTGATACCTAAAAAAATACTTTTTTAATGGTTTCGAACGAAACCATTAAGGGTTTCGGCCGAAACTGACATGTTTCGGTCCGAAACCAGACGGTTTCGGCCGAAACCAGAGAGGATCACTAATTTTTTTAATTTTTTGAATGGTTTCAACCGATTTCGGCCGAAACCGAAACCGATACTGCCATCCTTGTGACAAGTTAGGTCACAACCCACAACCTGAGCATGCATGCATTAAACTGAGAAGAAAACTACTAGTTAGTGACAATAAAACAAACAAATCTGACAATAATCTAATGCCAGAATCCCAATTTGAAGCAATCCCAAACTCAACCTACATTTTTTCAGTTACACCCCCTACTACCTAATCTTTTAGGTTCTTTGGCTTCCAAATAGAAGTTTCACAAAACATTCCCTGACAGACCTTGTGAGTAGTGCACTCTTCCCAATCTGTGGTTATTGCATATGATAAACTACCAACTTTCTTTTCGCTTATGCAATGCATTTTAATTGTGAAATATAAGTTTATAAAATTTAACCAACAGCAAATTAACGGATTTGTTTTTATAAGAATCCTTTGTGACATTCTCTCTCTAGACTTTTATGAAGAGAGAATCTCTAGGATTTCCGGGTGTCGGGAGGAGGTGATGTTGCGGGGAGGGGTTCCAGTGGGACTTGCCAGAGGTAGCAAAGGGCCCATGGTGGTGTCTGCCGGAGGAAGCGGAGGTTCGCATCAGAGATGTTTCTGGTGTGGGGCCGTAGGTCATGATCGTAGGGACTGCCTGGGAGCAGAAGGGGGGCGTCGAGCAGGCGCCGCTGGTGGGGTGCAGTCAACCAGGCGTTCATATGCAGAAGTGCTCTAGACCTCAGGCGGTGGCTTGGGGGATATGGGGAAGACCTGTATCGACGCAGCGCCCCTAGGCCCCCTACCGGCGGGGCTCTTGCAAGCTCGCCTCGACTGGGTGGATAGATGTGTCTGGGTGAGGCCAATGGAAGGCAAGGTCTTGAGGAGATGGCTCGGTAGATGCTAGGGGGTGGAGGTGGCTGGTTGATCACGCGGATGCAGAGGGGTTGCCTCCTGGCGGTGGCCCCCACAACGAAGGACGTGGACGACATGGAGAACCAAGGCTTCATCCTAGCCAACAGCACCCTGTCGAGGGTTGAACGGTGGGGATTGCTTCGGGGGACCTATCATGACCCCAGGGCATACCGAGTTAGGCTGTGGCTGGCCGGAATGCCTCTGATTCTAAGCTACAAGCTTGGAATCTCTTGCCTCGCTGGATGGTTCAGGGCGTTCCTGGGTCATGTCAGCATCCAATCGGTGGGAGACCTGAATATTTTGGAAGTGGGCATCATGGTCAGTAGCCCGAAGTCAATATCGGCAGTAATCATGGTGAAAGTCAACGCGCAGTGTCCCAATCAAGGTGTTTATGCCGCCAACGGAGGACGACATCTGCGTAGCTGGACGTGAGGTAGAAGATGGGTACGGAATCCGTTTTCAAATTTCAAACCGGTCGAATCTCTGGCCGGGTCGGGGGAGGGGGGGGGGTCGTCTGTCGGGTTACGGAGCCGTCAGGCAACAGTCCAACTCCTTCTAGGACTCGGAACTTACCCGAATCTAGAAACTTACCTCTTATTGGGCCAGCGAGACTCGCTCATGCGCTCCTTCCTGTTAGAAATCAAAATACCTGTAGAGATGGACAAACAACAGAGGAGGAAGAAGAAAGGGGGAAAAAAAGATCAAAGCCACAAGAATACCGAGATTTACGTGGTTCGGAGGTGATGTGCCTTCCTACATCAACGGCCGCAATAAGGTTTCCACTAGAATAACCACACCCAGATTCAATACAAAGAGAGAGTTCGCACCCTTTTATACAAGGAGATTAGGGCGCCACCGGTCAGGGTACCAAAGACAACAATGCCCCTGTTGTAAACATAAATTTTCTTCTGGGGGCTCCGCCCCCGAAAACCCCCGCAGGTCGATCCGCGTGCGAGGGCGTACGATGGCGAGTTCGGGCTCCACACTCTAACACTTCCCCTCCCAAACGTTGCATCAAAGTCCGCCACTCCGCAACAGCTGCCCTCATAGTTGTTAAAGCGCTCGCTTAAGTGCCGCTTAGGCGCAAGGGCGTTGTTGATCGTCCAAGGCGGCCGGCCGCTTTGTTCATTAGTGAAAAGGCAGAATAAGCACTCGCCTAGGTGGGCTAGGCGCCTAGGCGAGCACCTATTCGCTCGGTGTAGCGGATTGGGAGATCCGGGACCCGCCTGGGCAACCCGGATTAAACAGTGGCGGATCCCTTAAAATCCCTATGCAAGCCCCCCGTGCCCGATGCGATCCCAGTCTGACATCGACACCCTCCTTGATCCCATTGTGGCAGAGCTAGGGTTTGCAATGGTACCCCCCGCCGTCCGTCGCGGGCCTCCGCGGTCGGTCACCGTCCTCCGATGCCACCGCCATCGTCTTCTGCCGCCAAAGCGACCACACATTCCGTCTTCCACCATCGGAGAATCAACTTCCGATGCGGCTGCCCGTGTGCCACATCCACCATCGCCGAACCGTCATCTCTGTTGCCGGTATCCACCATCTCCAATTCTCTGGTATGTCCCTTTATCTCTCTCACTCTCTCTGTCTCGGTGTCTCCCCCACAGACCAGTCCCCCACTTCCCGTTCAACCTCTCTGAGCCCATCTTTCCACTCTCTCTCTCTCTCTCTCTCTGAGCCCCAACAGAGGGGCCCTTCCCTCTCTCCCATACGGTCCCCACTCCCTGACTCCCCACTATCTCTTTGTCTCCCATATACTCCCCACTCTCTCCCTATCGGTCTCACACACAGACCCAACCTCGAGCAAGGCCCCCCCTTCTATTTCTCTCCACTCTCCCACAGACCATTGTCCCCACTCCCCTGAGCCTGTCTCCCGACTCTCTCTCTCCGTTTGACCGAGCCCCAATAGAGGGCCCCTCCCCTCCCTCTTTGTCTCCCATACAGTCCCCAGACTCCTCTCTCTCTCCGAGTGTCCGAGACTCCAAGCCCCAACAGAGGGCCCCCCTCCACTTTCAATTTTTTTCACTTTAAAAAAAACAGAGGGCCCTGACAAATATTAGGTTAGTATTTTTCTATTTTCTTCATTCCAAAAGTCTAATTTTTGTTAATTATATCTCAAAATTAATTTTGATATTTTATTGTAATGTCATTTCTATTAGTTTTTATTTCTGTCCACACTATTGTTGTTATCTATATTTGTAATGATCATGATTAACTTTTATATAAAAAATTACATCTATATTAATGACCACATTTGTTTATGAGCTTGACACCTAAGCACCGTTTAGGCGGACGCCTAAACGCTTAGGCACTCAAAGACCCCAAGCTCGCCTTAGTCGCCTTGCGGCCTTGACAACTATGGCTGCCCTCTACGGCTTCCGAGTATACATGAGGCGCCATCGGGAGCTCCTCCTCCGACGTAGTGGTGGCAACATCGGGCGATAGTGTGGCGGTCGGAGGGGTCTCTGCTACGGAAACACCATCTCTCCTGATGCCAAGTGGAGACCACGCCTGATAGACAGAAGCTGAGGTCGAGGTCTGCGGCGGAGGCGTAGAGTGGTCTCCGATGAGCCAGGGCAAATGGCTGACGGTGCTACTACTGGAGGCCAGGCAATGGCAGGCTACCTCCTGAACCAGCCCCTCTCGTGTGATCGGAGAAGCAGGTGATGCTGGAGGGGGTCGATGGGGGTCTGCTAGAGCCCTATACACGGGTGCCAGCTATTACAGATTCAACCAGGCTTCTACCTGGGCAGTAAGAGATGGCTCTCATTACTTCTGACCCAAAGGAGGCTGTCCAGGTGATTGAAGCACAAGAGGAGGTTCTGTCGGAGGGGGAGGTTCCCAAAGTCTCCGGGTCGAGTTGCAAACAGGCGAGCCGTAGTGCCATGAATGCCCGCAACAGGGAGATAGTGAGAGAATTGGTGAGAGTGGTAGAAAAGATGCCAGGGGAGCAGGTGAGGGAGTTGGCCGACAAGGTGGGGATATCCTTCGTCGGTGCAGAGGACCTGAAGGGAGCATATTAAAAGAGGTGGTGTGGTAGTATTTTGCAAGAGAAGAGGTCTCAACAGGGAGGGGAGGGGGAGGGTGGTAAGCAGGAAAAGATCGCATCGTTATCTTCACGAGGGTTGTCTCATGAAATGTAAGGGGGCTAAGGGAGATGGAGAAGAGAAGGGTGGTGGGCGAGTTGATCAAGAGATGTAAGATTGCATCCAAGAGACCAAGTGTGAAGGGGATGGTCTTTAACTCATGAGAGAGATTGGCGGTGTTAGATTATCCATGGGAATTGCTTCACTGTAGTGGGTAGATTTCGGGAGAATTATTAGATTATCCATACGAGTTACTTCACCGCGGTGGGTAGGTGTTGAATCCCACAAAATTAATAACATCTTTTTGATATTTTCAGAATTTTTTGAAAAATAAAATGCATTATGTCATGGCGAAAAATGATACAAAATCGTCGTTGTTACATGAACACCCTCGGGTTCCGTCAGGCGGGCTATTTACAAAAGTTTTGCATGCTTTCATGCACATGAATTCTATCAAATAGCTGGTAGATGGCATGAAGCCACTCACCCATAAACTAACAACAAGAAGGTTAACCAGGGCTTTTAGACCAGCCCCGGTGGTCGGGGGAGTGTTCCCCACGCGACAAAAAAACCCGGACAGCAAGGAGCAGTCAAAAGCAAGCAAACGAGAAGCCTCCACGTGCTGCAGCCCGAACTCCCTGCAATAAAAAAATTGCTTGAAAGGATGGGCAGGCTTTTATAGCCCAAGGGAAACCACATGGCCCCCCTCCGCTCCTCTCTCTCTCTCTCAAGTACGCAGCAGCACAGGAGGGGGGTCCCTCCGGTGGCGCAGCACCGGAGGAGGTGCCCTCCGGTTGCACAGAACTAGAGGGACCCTCCCTCCGATTCCATAAACCGGAGGGGGGCCACCCTCTAGTCGTGCAGACAGGAGGGACCTCCCTCCGGTGTCATGCAACCAGAGGGGGTCCTCCGGTAACATATTGTACCGGAGGGACCCCCCTCCGGTCCGGCCCTTCCTCTCGTGTGCGCATACAACAAGAAAAAAGAGAGAAGAAGAGAGGGGAAGAAAGGGAGGAGTCATACTTCTTCAACAGTTCAACTTCAGTCTTACTTCTTCAACTTCCAACGGAGGAACAACTTCCACAGCTTCTACCGGAGGTGCCACACCTCCTCTCCACTTCACCAACACCTATAAAAGGGAGGAGAACAAGAATGGGGGGACAAGAAGAAGACCACCAAGGAGCCCTGGAGCAGAGCTTAAGAGCTGGAAGAGTTTGAAGACCTACGCAAGCTGCTAGAAGCGGCCTCTTCTCCCAAGGCTTGAGAGATTTGCTGAAGACAAAATTGCAAAAAAACCCTCATTAGGGTATGTCGACCAAAATACCCCCGACATGAGGGAAATCTTGTGTATTGCATGGAATTTGTCATGGAGCATAAGAAAATCATGTGAAGTCTAAAAATATGTCAAGGTCTGGGATGCTTGATGTCAAAGTAGGGGAAAAACCCTGCAAAGTCTAAAAATTGCAGTTTTACCTTGGAGTTTTGTAAAATTACACAAAAGTCTATGTAATTCAAGAAAAAATCCTGGAAATTCCAAAATTCAAGAAAAATTTTCAAGCTTGCAGAAATGTTCTTCATAATTGGCAAAATGTCTCGGTTTCGTTTAGAAGAACTAAAAATTGTTTTACCCCGAACCTTCACAAAATTGCGCAAATACCCAAAAAAATATAAGAAAATTTAGAAAACTCAAAGGGTTGCACAAGGATGTCCTGATCAGGGTTTGCCGTCCGATTTTCTGCTGGGACGGTACGGTACGGTATTGTCCCGCTCTGTCCCACTAGATATATATATATAATATATGTAAAATAATATGAGAAAATTTGTAGCTCAGTTGGTTAGGTGACTTGTTCGCTTTCTCTCAAATGTCACATGTTCGAATCTTGCAAACAACGTTTGAGATTTTGGTTTTTTAAATCAAAAATCTTGAAAAAAAATCAAAAAACGGACGTAACCCACAGGTTTCGAACCTAGACCGCCCCTGTGTGGGTGAAGTCACTCAACCAACTTACCTATACAATATTTGATGATTAAAATATAATATATAATATATAAAGCGTCCCAGTTGCGTCCCACAGACCGGTCGTCCCGGTCTGTGGCTAGGACGGGACGGGGGGTTCGGCCCATCCTGTACCGGTTTGTCAAACCCTAGTCCTGATTGTGCTAAGATTGCAAATAAATCCTTGCCTTAAAAAATTACAAATAAACCCTTACCTAAGAGAAAATTGCAACCAAACCCTTATCTTTGGAAAAATTGCAAATATATCTCCACCTCAGGGGATGTGAGTCCTTTTCAGATTAAGCCCCCAATATCACAACGGATATTGTAGAGGTTGAAAGGTCTTTGACAATTAATCAAAGATGTTCGGACTTGTACTGATATAAATTAACACCGACTAAGGTCGGTGGAGAAAAGTCCAGGACACGAACCCTAATCATCTGGTAAATGAATCGCGTGGAATTAATAATATGTCAAAATATATGCATATTTATCCAACAAATGGATGTTTTAAAATTTAAAATTTTCGCACATGAAACAATAGGTTTGGGGGTATTATGGTCCTCTAGAATGCTTATGAAGTAGAGAAGGTGGTTTTGGACAAACAAACACTTCAGAAATGTGAGGGATGGTTTCTCTTAAGACTTCACCGGGGTGGGTGTATGGACCTCAAAGCAAGGAAGGAGAAGCAGCTCTTGTGGGACGACTTGATTCGACATCACCTTTCCTCTAGACGGCCTTGGTGTGTTGGTAGGGACTTCAATGCGGTGGTTGCTCTGTGAGAGAGGTCGAGTGATAGTTTGTATACAAGGGACATGGAGGATTTTACTGATTTCATCAAGGAGGCAGTGCTTGTGGACAACTGGACATTGGTATGGCCTATGGGCAATATTTGGTCCAACCTGTGAGCTAATGCGTCATACTCTAGACTAGACATGTTCCTGATCTTTGTTAATTAAGAGGATCACTTTACTCATGTGCAAGTGTTACCTTTGGCTAGATCTACTTCAGACTATAAACCCATTCTTCTGAAAATCAGTCGGGTGCATAATAAGAGACACAACTTCAGACTTGAGAGGTTCTGGTTCAGGGAGGCTGATTTTATGGAGACTATCAGGGGAGCATGGAATGAACAGGAAGCGGGAAGTTCTGCTATGGCTACTCTGGTGACAAAACTAAAGCAAACTACTCGGGTACTCAGGACTTGGGGGCTGGTAAAACCCTTCTAGGGAAGGCAGCAAAGAACAACATTCTACAGCAGATTAAGGAGCTTGACTACTTGGAGGAGGCATGATTTATGGATGAAGATGAAAGCAGACTCAGGGATTCCTTGAGGGAGCAATTTGATGAGATCCTCTCTAGGGACGAGACCTACTGGAGACAGAGATCGAGAGACAGATAGATCAAAGAATGGGTCAGGAACACAACCTACTTCTAACGTATAACTTCAAGGAAGAAGAGAGTCAACACCATTACATACATCAGGGTGGGTGAGCTCACTTTTTTTGCGGATGAGGACATTAGGGGCCAGGTGAAGGACTTCTATTCCAGATTGTTAACAGAGGATGAGCACTTTAGATTGAGGATTGCAGACAATCTCCTACCCCATCTATCACCCGAGGACAACAGCGTTATCTCCCAGTGTTTCTCAGCGTAAGGCATCTACTAGGCAGTCTTCTCATTTGCAGGGGGCAGAGCTCCAGGTCCGAATGGCTTCCTCTTGGCCTTCTTCAAGAAGTGTTGGATGTCATCAAAGGAGAACTTGTGGCAGCCGTGAGGGAATTCCAAGATGGGAGGGCACACTTGGGAGGCATCAATAAAACCCTCCTAGTCCTTATCCCTAAAAAATAAGGAGCCCGAGACTTTTGAGACTTCAGTCCTATTAGTCTGTGAATGAAACTAAGATCATCACCAAGTTGTTGGCAAGGAGATTGATCAGTGTTATAGATATGTTGATCAATAAGTTCCAAGGAGCATTTATCAGAGGAATACATATTCAAGATAATTTCTTGGTGGCACAAGAGTGTTTATTCACTATGAAGTCTCAAAAGAAGAAAAGGGTGGTCCTAAACCTAGATTTCGAGAAGACTTATGATATGGTCAATTGGCAGTGTTTGTTTGATGTGTCGGACAAGATGAGCTTTGCGGAGAGATGGATTGACTGGGTTAGGGCTTGCATTTCCTCTACCTCCTTTGATGTCCTCATCAATGGGAAGTTGTCCTCTTTCTTCCACAAAAGTATGGGGCTCCGTCAGGGAGGCCCTATGTCCCGTCTACTCTTTGTGCTAGTGGCAAATGTTCTGAGTAGGGAGCAGAGGCTACTGGCCTGATCATAGGTTTTCAGGTTGGCAGAGGGAGACCTTCAATCTCTCACTTGCAATATGTAGATGATACTATATTGTTCCTGGAAGAGGATGAACAGCAGCTTTACATGACTAGGCTCCTGTCGGAGTTGCTGGAGAGGTTACCGAGCTTAAAGTCAACTTTTATAAGAGCATGCTAGCAGAGGTTAACATGGAGGAGTGACCTCTTTAGAGGGCGGCCAGCATTCTGGGATGTCCGATAGGAGTGTTCCCTATCTCTTATCTGGGCCTCCCGCTCACACCTGGTGTCCTACATTGTGCAGATTGGCTTCTTATTATTCAGAGATATGAGTCCAAACTGGGTGGATGGAAAGCCAGAGTGCTATCTTATGGAGGTAGACTGGTTCTATGTAGATCGGTGCTAGACAGCTTACCTATTTGTTTTCTTTTCATGTTCCGGATCCCGAAGACGTGGCTAAGAAGATTGAGACAATTCAGGGGAGATTATTTTGGCATCGTAGTAGAGAGAGATGTAGGGGATGGCATGATATCGCATGGGGGAGGGTGACAGCTAGGAAGAAAGAGGGAGGTCTAGGATCAAGGATGTTAGGGATTTCAATTTGGCATTTTTGTGCAAGTGGTTGTGAAGGTTGGGGGCAGGAGAGGATGGGATGTGGCCACAAGTCATCAGACAGAGGTATTATGACTAGAGGAGAGTCAGGGACTTGACTCCTATTTCTCAACATAGGACTTCACCTCTTTGGCTAGACATCTTGGCTTGCAAGAATGCCATCTACTCCGGCATCCAGGTCCAACTAGGAAAAGACGATAAGAGCCTTTTCTTGAAGGACAGGTGGTGTGGAGATTTTACCTTGGAGGTCTCCTTCCACAGTCTCTTTGCAATTTCAGCTAATCTTGGGGGCCGATCTCTCGGGCTTTTGACTATCAACTCTCGAAAGATACCTGGGCACTGACCTTCATGAAGGGTCTCAGGTTTGATGAGTTGAAGCAGCTACAGAATCTCCTTTCCTTCCTCCTCGACTTCCATCCTCAATATGACAGTGAGAATGAGTGGACATGGAGGTGGGGGAAGGAGGAGACTTTCTTGATCAAATCTGCCTATGCTATTATCTCGGATGGAGGTGTACGCTACAAGCTTTCACCTCAAGTCTGGAGACTGAAGAGCCTAACCGAAGAGCCTACTAAAGGTGAAGATTTTAACTTGAAGGATCTCCCACGGAAGATTGCCTACTCAGGATAGACTGCTGCTTCTGCAGAGAGGGGGATGAGACCATGGATCACCTGTTTGTAGACTGCACCTACTCACAGAGGGTGTAGAGGGAGGTTACTAGGAGGACTCACTGTGCTTTTGACTGGCAGAGAGAGATGCTTCATCTGTTTGAGTAATGGGGAAGAAGTTGGCTCCTTAGAGGGGACATGACTGTTTGGTGGCTGATTCTCCGTGCCACTCTACAGACGCTATGGGGGGAATGGAATAACAAGATTTTCAGAAGGGAGGCTAGAGCTGAAGAGACAGTTGTTTCTTTTGTTTGTGATAGAGTGAGGGATTGGAGTGAACTTCTTTGTAATGTGAATTCCCAAACTCCTCTTTTTGTTTTGTTGGGGGGTTACAATGCTTCACGCTGTCTTGGTGTGACCTTCTCATGTATAGGGATTTTTTGTGAATTTATTGACTATACTTGTACATTCCTTTTCTCATCTAATACAATAGTGGTACCACCCACTTTCCAAAAAACACCAACAACAAAGTAACTAATATGACTGCAATTAGAAGGCTGTAAATTTTGCAAATTACTGAACCAAAAGAAAGAGATAAAAAACTGAAGTACCAATATGCACCAAATTCAATAAATTACTTGCACCTTTGCCTTAAAGGTTTTAGCTATACTAGAACTGAAAAGAAACATGAATGAGCATTAGTTATAACCGTATGAAGTTTTTTCTTGAAAGTGGATAGTACCAGTTGTAACTGTATGAAGTTATTGGATTCTAACTCTTGTTCGGACTTTTTTTTTAAAGTAACTCCGTTTGAGATTGGGTCAGTTTTCTCTCTTATTCTTTCAATTTTATTGATAAAAGCAGGGGATTCTTTCCATTCAATGACTGTACTGGGCATTAAAAGAAACTATCCTGAATAAATAGACAGTAAAATGATAAATGCTTAAATCAGTTAAGGGGGCAAAAAGAGTTCACTTGATTGAACTATATTAGCACGTGCTGATAGTTGTGACATGGAGCAAAGAATATTAAAAAATAGAGGGAAAAGACGGAAGCAAGTAAAATGATCTGGGTTTAATCACCACATCAACCAATTATATAGCATATTTTATTTATCTAGTTCAGAACTCAGAAAAGATTCATCGAGAAGCCTGGGAAATTGAGACGATTAACTACTAGGCAACAGCAAAATTCAGGCTATTAGACATCAAAAACTAGGCTCAGCTTATGAAGCAAATCAAGTACCAAGATCTATAATGTCAATTATCACATGCATTTTCCTTTGGAAGTCAATGGTACCATGGTTCATCAGCAAAAAGAAAAAGGAATGTATGCATGTATGATGTATTATATCAGTAAGCTCTCCCCCCACCCCCCAAAAACGAAAACTCCATTTACAGACACCTCTAATTCTAATCCATGCAACTCAGGAGCAAATACAACATGAAAATTGGAGAAAAAATAACAGTTCACCTATGATAGGATTATTTAGTTACTGCAGCATCATTAAATCAAGCACAATGCCTTTCCAAAAATATTTATAGGAGCAGCGAGCAGATAAAGTTGCCTTTAAACATCCTTGTGGCTAGCTTAACCAAGCAGCATTCATTCCATGGCTCCACACACCATTACATGTCCTTTGGCTAATTTAACAAAAGGGCATTCATTATATTTTATGGTTCAATCTTTAGCATATCCTTCCCAACTTTGTATGTGCATGCTATGAAACATTCTTGTCTAAGGCTATCATTGGGAAAGGCACAAGGGACCTCCTTATGTCCATCCTTCGGAGATCACCAACTTATGGACAGTGCATTTTGCAGTGTGCTCCAAAAGTAGGTATCATAAGGTCATGTGGTATAGTGAACCAAGTCAGGAGTTCATGGCAAGTCTGCAAATTCAAGAGCGAACTCCTTCCCAAAACCTGAGTCAGTTTAAAAGAGAATTATAATACAAAAGTATATTGATCCCTAGAAGTTAAATTGTGTTCCTTCGCTTTGAGTGTAAGTATCATCATATATAGGAACAGAAGAAGACAATGGCACAGGGTGAGAACAAAACAAGGACAGAAGAGGGGGGGAATGAGAAATGGTAGATAGGACAAAATAATGATATAACAATACATGACAATAATAGAACTAAATGGAAGGAAGGATTTTCATTTCCTACTCTCATTTGACAGGGAAAGGGGATGCAGAAACAGCATACCAGAACATGGAGGAACAGGCGTGGGGTTGAGGAAAGAGGAAAGAAAGGGAGAAAAAATATAAGCTGTTGCAGCACATAGTACAATGAAGATGTTGTTGGCAGTAAATATAATAGCATATAGAAAAGCACAATGCATTGGGATGAGTAGCATGCTAGAAAAATCACTTACCATAGAATATCACTTACTTTCTGACAACAAAGTTGGCTTTCATATAAGTTCTCATCATTAAATGGTTTTTCATAACAAAAGCCACATGGGGTAGGAGAGAGGGGTGCACATGGGGATGGAAAAGAGAGTAAATGAAGGGGGAAAAAAGGTAGGCTATAGCAGCAGATGTTAGAACAGAAAGGTTGGCAGGGAATAGAAATAAAATGCAGAAAAAGCACAATGTATTGATGAGGAATAGTACAGCAGAAAAATCACATGCCACAGCACACCACTTTCAAAAACAATAGAAGTCAACTTTCATATAACCCAGATCTTTCCTGGCAAAGCAAGAGGAAGATTGAACTTAGGGAATTTTCGTTTCCCTCCTTTTTTTTTCCTTTCTTTCTTTCTTTTTTTTTTGGGGGGGGGGGTTGACCTGAGGTGACTTATGCAGATAGATTTAAATGTCGCCATAAGAGTTCAATGAGAAAAAGAGAAACATCAATGAAATGTAACAACCCCACAAAAGCATCATCCATTGCTAGTGTTTTACAGGAAGCTCTCGATCATAGTGGATAGAAGGAAAATATGGCTTAGCACACTAAAGTTCTACCAAAATTATTAAATGATTTATGATGCAATCTTTGATTAAATGCCAGAAATAACAAAGGAAGACTCACCTCGACAGATTTTTCTTGAGCACCAGACAACGCTCTTGAAGCCTGTTGCAAATTGCAAAATCATGTCACTCGCTGCTTCTCCCTTCCCAAAATCCAACTACAGATAAGATACCTACATAAACCAATTCCGAAGAACTGACAGCCCCATTTTCAGAAATTGACGTCCTGGGTGAAGATCCCTCCTCAGATCCTTCTCGGACAGGTGACGGTGGCTGAGGTGGCGACACATAGATCACTCTCAATTTACACTCCTCCACAGTTTTCCCTGATTCCGCCGTAAACTGCAGAGAGACCAACTTTAAATTGATCTCTGCCCTAAACAACATTACACGCCAAATAACCATGCATCCGATATAAGCAAAGATCAGAACAACAGGAGGACAGATTACCATCTCTGCGGTGATGTCCTTCACTGTCGTACCCCCACTCGCGACGACACTTTGAACAAGAAACTTGTCTTTGCACTGCATGTCAGCAGGAGCTTCTCTCTGGGCTTGCATTGTCACTGACCAATCACCACAATGCATTTGACGGAATTAATTCAAACACTTCAAAGACCAAGCACCATGTGAGCCATCAAACTCGCAAAAATTTATCGTCTCTGCCAGTAGTACCGATTATGTCGCATGTGGAACGGGGTAGCACGACGCCGGTGTTCGGCCGGACGCAGTACTTCTTGGGATTCGTCGTCTTGACCTAGCCAGGCGAAACATGATTTCAGAAAACCATCAAAAATCGTGAAAAAAACCGAAACTTTTTTCCAAAACCCCATAGAATCGGCAAGCCCATGGCTTCAAAAGTAGGGGGGAAATAGGGGAGCGGGGAGATGCAGGAGCAGGAGGGCGAGCACCCCCGGGTTACCTTGAACGCGACATAATCCTCCGTCTTGTTGAGCAGCTGCAGGGAACAAGAGATCTGCTTCTTCAATTCGACTTCTCACGCAGGCAAGCCAAACGCGCAAGGCATCAAAACCACCAAACCCTAGGGGAAAGCATGGATCAAAGGAGACAAACAGGCGATGATGGAGGGAGGGCGCTTACAAGGGAATCTGAGCTCCGAGGGCTCGATTCCGAGGAGCTCCCCGGAAATCATCTAGCCCCGAGAACAGCAGACGGGGGAGATGAAGCGGCGGCGGCGGCGGCGGCGGCGGCGGCGGGAGGGGCTGGGGCGGGTGTCCCTGCTTGTGCCCGAGCAGAGGGGACCCCCGGTCCCCGGCGAGGAGACGAGGGAGGAGGAGGGAAGTGACGAAAGCTGAAGGGCGTGGCCACCATTGTGGTGGCCGGAAAAGAAAAAGGAAACAGATCATTGGTTGAGAAATGAAAAAGAAAATGGGTAGAGGGACTTTGTTCTAATAGTCCTACTTACTGGCTTACTGCACACAGGGCTGTATTGCATCAAACTTGCTAGTGGGAGTCGGGTTTGTCGAATCGGTCTGATATAAATTCCCTATATCGGACTGAGCCATGTGGATGCCGAGACACCCAGACCGTGGTACGCGACTGGGATGCGTTGGCCCACACAGGACCGTATGTCCCGTTACGTACCAGACCGATTCGAAGTGGGGCCGGCCTGGTACGTGCGGGCCGCCCGGCTCGTGCCGGTCCGACATTATAACCTGGCCGTGAGGATGGCGGTGGTGGGCGTCGAACGCAGCGGTGCAGGCCGACGAGGGACGCTGCAGGCGACAATGCAAGCAGGCGAGGGGCAGTGCAGGCGAAGGGGATCGGCGATCGGAGGCCTCCGACGAGGTAATTTAATTTTTTTTTATTTTTTTTATTTTTGTAGAGAGAGGGAGGGGGTGGCCGGTGGGTGGGTGAACTGGGCGGTGGATGGTCATAGGGGACTGTGGGAGGCGGCTGTGGGAGGCCGTGGGTGGGAGGAGGGCACTGTGGGACGGTGGAGCCGTGGAGATGGGAGGGGGGTTCGACCACAGCCTCCCACCGCCCTCCCACGGCTCCTTCGGCCTCCCACTGGCCAGATCTAACTGGTGGGAGGCCGGAGGAGGAGGCGGTTGGCTGTGGGAGGCGATGAGGGGGGAGGGTGCAGGTGGGAGGGGCTGACCAGCAGGGTGGTGGGCAGCGGTGGGCGATGGGAGGCGGTGGCCGGGGGGAGGGTGAAAGTGGGAGGGGGTCCGACAAGGTGGTGGGAGGCAGTGGAAGGTGGGAGGGTGGACTTGGGAGGGGGGTCTGGCCACCGCCTCCCACTGCCCGGAGGAGGCGGCGTTGGGCGGCCGTGGGAGGATGGAGGGGTGTCTGAGAGGCCGTGGGAGGGGGCAAAGGGAGGCCAGAGGGAGGGTAAAGGAGGGGGTCCCGTGGGAGGGCGGAGGAGGTGGCTGTGGTGATTCAAATTTTAGATTTAATTTAGATGTATTAGATTTATTTTTTTATTTTAGATGTTCTAGAATTAATTTCATGTTTTAGATATAATTTACATTTGTAAATTTTATTCGACGGTCCTATTTAAGAATTAATACTTCACTATTCACGTGATATTTCATTATTTTTTACACATATAAATTTGTAATTCTTAAATTTAGGGGATACATTTAATCACTTTATAACTCCCAAGGAACGTTCATTCTTCCCATCGTACCCATATCCTCATGTCCATGCTTCAATACCGCAATATAGCGAAGGATACGATGAGCTCACAGCTGTGCCACCGCCAGTCGTATACTCACAGAGTTTCCAACAGTATGAATACTATGTATACATGTACTGGGAGCACCATACATATTCCATGCGTTATGAAGACTATTTGTCTTATCCTGGGGAGCACGCATAATGTCAGATTTTTTGGAGATGAGATGTGGCCAAGTATGGGCCCATATGATTAGGAGAATATATCATTTGTTTATATTTGTACGGAACTATAAATTAATCGTTTATTTCTTCATGTCCTGAGTTTTGCACTTGCCCTTCAAGTTACTGATGTAAAACTTTTCAACATTTGCAGGTCATCGTGGACGGACGACACCACCCCGCGTGAGATCACGGGTACACTGTTGAGGGTGATCGACACGTGCATTGTAGATACTGCGGACATCCCGTCACCGACATACACAGATTTACAGAGCACCTTGCGGGAGTAGGACGGGATTGCCGTGCATGCTCCTTAGTTCCATAGGATGTCCGAGATTACTTTCGGACACAGTTACGGGAGAGATATGTTTCTCACAACAGAGCCGGGACATCATTTTCCACATCTAGGGTACCCCCACCACCAGCACCGACGGATCATGATCTTCCTCTACATCCAGAGTTCGAGCACCACCAGCATCAGTCCCACCAGTAGCATATGATAGACATACATGTATAGATGTAGTTAGAGCTTTTTTTAGAGAATTTCATGTACCCTCCACCGCTGCAGATGGCCCATTATTTATACAGATGGTTACATATTTTCAAACTCACCCACATGCACGTCCACCCACTAGGATAGAGTTAGATTATACGGGTCTTGAGTCTCATGTATCTGATTCTGATTAGGATTCAGGATTCACAGGTGAGTCAGATGAGTGAGCTTCGACATTTTTGTACTTTATGAGTGAAGTTATATGATGTCATGAATTATGTATATGTTCACTTTAACATAGTAACTTATATTTTTTATATATCTTCAAATAATATGTCTAATTGAGAGGTGTAATAGATTATTTCAATAAATAAGGTATTAATAATTGTATATATGTAATTATTTATTGTTACATAATAAATTTACTAATGTGTAGTCACTCACCGTTTGTATCTGGGGTATCCCCACCACCAGGACTAGGCGGATCAGGATCTTCCTCTATGTCCAGAGTTCGATCACCACCATCACTAGTCCCACTAGTAGTAGATGATAGACATTCATGTTAGATGTAGTTAGAGCTATTTTTAGAGAATTTCATGTACCCTCCATCGCTGCACATGACACATTATTTATGCAGATAGTTACATATTTTCAGATTCACTCACATGCACGTCCACACACTAGGATAGAGTTAGATTATACGGATCATGAGTCTGATTCTGATTAAGATTTGAGATTCACAGATGAGTGAGTTTCGATATTTTATACTTTATGAGTGGAGTTAAATGATGTCATGAATTATATATATGTTCACTTTAACTAAGTAACTTATCTTTTTTTGTCTCTTCAAATAAGATGTTCAATTGAGAGGTGTAATAAGTTATTTCAATAGATAAGGTATTAATAATTGTATATATGTAATTATTTATTGTTACATAATAAATTTACTAATGTGTAGTCACTCACCGTTTGTATCTTAATAATAGTTGGAAGAGTCAGTAAAATTAATCATATGTAACTTAGTATGCATCTATGATCACAAAAAAAGAACTCAACATTCTATTATTTTTTGATGCATATATTAGTTTATAACTTAAATAAAATATTATTAAAATATTATTTTTAAAAATATATAAAAATAAATTTTTAAAAAATAAAAATCACGCCATGTCGATGTCTGTACTGGTATGCTACTCGTATCGGCCGTACCGTCCCGTATCGGGCCGTGACTGGTACGGTCGGTACTACAAACCTTGGGTGCGACTCTATTTTTTCAGATAGTAATGTTTTATGCAATGCTGGAGTCATTTTATTTTTTAAAATTTTTAGATTTTATTAAGTGGGACTCAATGTCTCTTAACTTTGATTCTAGAGTCAAACAAATTCGACGTGGCATGAGAACCAAACAAAAACAAACTGTATGAACATTATGCATTTTGTGCACTACACTATTCATACCAGTTTTTTTTTAGCTTGGCCCCAACATTACGTCATCTAATGACATGACTAACACCTCAAGATGACTTGACATGAGTCATTGAAAAAATAAAAATTGATGTCGACGCGTAAAGCTTTACTTATGGGACTTGAGTTGTACTAAAAGTCCCAGTAAAAATGAATTCCATGTTATTTTAAATTTTTTGAAGATGTGTTTTCTTTCTCCTCTAGTCCTAATAGTCCCATAATGAAACGTTAAGTGTAAGTTTGCTACACTCTAAGGTAGCATTGTAACGTTTATGATGTGACTTTCAATCATTGAAATCATTAACATACTTTAAGCGTTACTAAATAAGTCATATTGATGTTGGGGTACGTACATTGTAGACTTCTGATATTAGAGAGAGACATACAAAGGGCGTCTCTCACCCATGGAAAAGCAAAAACTTATGAGGACGAACTTCTGAGCCGTTGAAAGGGGCTTTTAACACTAAAGGTCACATTTACTCCCAATATCGGGAGGAGCGAGAGGTGAGGAGAGAGAGAGAGAGAGAATAATTTTAAATAATTTTATATTTTTATTAAAATATATTATGTTAATTATAATAATTAATATTAAAATAATTTTTTATAAAATTGGTTAAAACTCTCATTTATATTTTTAAAGATTCATAATCTGGTATAACCTAAAGAATCACGAAAATGTCACATACCCCAACATCATTTATCTTGAACTCATTCATTATTATTAATTTTATTAATTATTTTAATAGATTTTATAAAATAAATATATTATAAAAATAATAAAACATTTGACAAAAATAATCATTAATCATTCTCATCAAAATTCAAAAGTGAGATGATGTTTTAGGTTAAAGTAGTTTACAATGTACAAATGCTTCAGCTATTACAAGGGATATTAAGGTAATTTATGTTTCCTATAATTGTTACGTGCTCAGCATTCGGTGAACGGGATAGGAGAACTTTCACCCCAACGGACACAACCCTGACAAATTAGAGGGTCATCATTAAGGGTCCGAGGATCATCATTAAGGGTATGGCGGAGAAGTTTCTGACTTTTTTTTTCTTCATCGAAATGTTACCAAACGTTACCTAAAAGTGTCCAACAAATGTTACTATTCTTTTTATTAAAGTATGCAGCAGAAATGCATTTCTAAGTGTAGGGAGTTCTTCTCACGGGAATACTCTTTTTGACTGATATTTACAAGAAATCATGGTGTATGTTTTTATCACTATATAGTTTATTCGTCACCAATATCTTCGACTACATATGGGTTGCCTCGTACCTTTATGAAAATGACAGTATTGATTTTTTTTTTTAGGATACCATTCATAAAGAAGATTAGGGTCCTCCGGTTCACACTTACCACAGTCTTTTTTGGTCCCTCTTTTATTAAGCCACCTCTATATCATTCGTATATGGTCATTGCCACTATCTGCCATCAATGTTAGACTAATATCGTCATCAGTCACCATCCGTTATCATCTACTACATCTCACCACTGTCCATGTAATGCCCTGGAATTTTCGGATCCTTGTTCGTGGGTCTCGGATCTAATTTCTCGGAGCGTCCGACTCCGTTGTGTCTGAAATTTCGTTTCGGACATCTTTCGTGTTCGGATCGGCGCGATCCGGAGTCGTTTCGGAGGTCCGGAGGCGTTCCGCGGCTTTTTCCGCGTGTGATTTCCGATTCCCGGCGTGAGTTTCGGCTTTCCCTTCGGAACCTCGTTGCGGGTGAACCGGGCCGTTCACCTAGGCGAGTGTGGTACCGTTGCGTTCGGTGCGTTCCGAGGATCGCAAGGGTGTGATTTTCTATTTTTCGGTATTTTTGAGAATTTCCGGATTTTCTATATATAACCTCCTTTTCTCTCTCCCCATCTCTCATTTCTCTCTTCTCTCCCTCTCTCTTCTCACGCTCTCTCCTCTCTCCCTCTCTCTCCGGCGGCCGACGGGGTGGAGTGTGGGAGAGGATGGGACGGCGCGGGTGAGGCACGGGCGAGAATGGATGAGGATCGAGGTGGTGGAGGAGCGGTGAAGCTCGGCCGTGGGTTCGTGGAACGGCGAGGCTTCAACGGTGTTTTCTTCGTGGACCGGTGTCCACGGCGCGTCGTTTCTTCGGTGGAGGTAGGGAGATGGACCCTCGACTCGCGTACTTCCTTTCCCGCGAGTTTTGTAGGCCGTGGTGAGCCGAGCGGGCTAAACGAGGCGATTTGGGTAAAATCCATGTTTTCGAGGTGTGAGCCGGATCTCTCGTTTTACTTTGTTTTTGGGCGATCCAGGGATTTAGATGCATGCCTAGGGGCTTGGGGAATGTTTTCCCTTTTGTTTCCCCTTCACCTGGGAGTGGACGGGGCGTGGAATGGTTTTTCCCGCGGTTTCCACCATTTTCGGGCGCGGACTGAGAACGCGCTATGCTCCAATAGCGCGTTCTTGATGGTCGCGCTGCCTCGACGGGGCGCGTTCATCGGAGAAGATGAACAGTATGGCGGTTCCTGTCGCGCTATAGGGCTATGGCGCGTTCTGGACTGTCGCGCTATGGAAACATAGCGCGACCTGCCTTGTCGCGCTATAGGCTCCTAGCGCGTTCTGCTTGAACGCGCTATGGACCTATAGCGCGTTATTGTAGTACCATCCGGGCTGCCCGGGACGGCGGTCTGCGGCTGATCGTGCCCCCCTTGAGCCGTGTGTGTCCTGGACACCCCGTGGAGTTCCGTGACCGTGTCTTTGGGTATCCAGAGGTTTGGGTTACCTCGATTAGCGTGCCCGTGAGTTTAAGGGTCCGGGTGACCTTCTAGTGTTCCGATTGTGTTGTGTTGGTCTCCGGTCAGCCCGGTTGTGACCCAGTGGTCGACCTTTGGCCTTGTGAGTATCCCGGACATCCCATGGGTTCTGTGTCTGTATTTTTGGGGTGTCGGGAGGGACCGTGTTACCTCGATTAGCGTGCCCATAGGTGTGGTGGGTCCAGGTGACCCCACGTGTTTCGGGCTTTCGTGTTACGCTCGATCGAGTCACCGTGCATCGGCGTGCGTGCGGTGGGGTCTCCCCCGCATGTCGTGGGTTTCCTTTGGAAGGCGATTCCCATGTGGGCCATGTGCTTGGCCTTAGACTACGAGTCCAGTTATCCGGCCTGGGGCTGGAGGTTTCCCGCTTGCTACAAGATGGGAAATCGTCGTGGTGGCTTGTGTGCTGCCCTGGGAATCGTGCTTCTGTGTTTTCCGTGTGGCCCGTGTGGGTGGCCTTAGTCCCTTGCGTTCCCTTCCCGAGGGAGTGGTCTTGGCGACTCGTGAATTATCTCGGTACTTGTGCTACCGTGGTTTTAGACCTAGAGATTGGACTATATTGACGGCCTTGTGCTGTTGCGTACAACGGTCTTGACCCCGAGTCTTGTGACTCAAGGACCGTTGGGTGTCGTGCGTCTAGAGGACTGTCCAGAGTCTAGTGGCTTAGCGCCACTTGAGTTTTCTCGACTCTCGCGCACGGTGCGTGCATGGCCGTGGATTGTGAGTCCCGTTTCTTCTCCGACTGTGGTCACCGTGCGACGGGGCCGGTACGTGAGGTGGTCCCCGTACGTCGTCGGATTCGGACGTTGTTTTTCGTTGAGTTGAGAGTCTACTCCTTCAGTGACCCTCCACTAGTCGTGGCCTACCAGTACGCGTGTGCTGGTCGCACTAGGGAGTGGTGTACGGGCTTACCCTTAGAGGCGGTTTGTGGACCGGTTGCCGTCGGGCCCCACGTCTTGCAGCCAGAGTCCGGCTGAGGGGAAAACCGGTCAGAGGGCCAGACCAGGGACGCGTGGTCTGTGTGTGCACACGTGGTTGGGGGCGGTTGGACGCACGTTGACGGGCATGACCCCAGCTAGTCACTTGTTTGTGGTTACTTGTACGGTGTTCGCGCCTCGGGTAGGACCTACCACGTCAGGCGGTTCACCTGCGGTGCGGTGTAAGACGTCAGGGGACGCTATCGGCTGTGCTTCTAGTGGGTGGTACTCCTGTCGAGTACGGAGTGACAGACTGTCAGTTTCCGTGACTTTGACCTTCGAGTTTCGGTCGTGTTGACCGTTGAGTTCGGTGGGTTCGCCGTGACGCGTGTGTTGGTTTTCGCGTCATGAGATTAGTGCTAGTGGCTTTACTGAGGTTGGGTCTTGTTGTGCGGTACCCGCGATCGGATGGTCGGGGTTGCACCTTGGACAACGTGTCCAGGTTGGCCGTCCGGGGGACAGGCCTCTACGGCGTGGTTGCCGTGTGTTCTTACTTCGGTAGGTGGTACTAGCGTGGTTCGGTAGCTTCGACTGCGTGATCGAGGTCTGCCTTCTGGCAGTAGGAGTAGCTGTAGTGCCGAGTTTTTGACCGGCCGCCGGTTTGCTGTTCCTGCTGTAGTTGTAGCTCTCCTTTCCGCTACTGCCGTTGTTTCCGGTTGGGGTTCCGCGGGATCCCTACTGAGTCTCTATTCTGGAGACTCATTCCCTGCTTTTCAGGTGTGGCGGTTCTTCCTCGAGGTTCGAGGGTGCGGGGCGGAGGTTCTCAGTTGCCAGCTTGCCGGGCCGAGTGTTCACTTGGCATGTGGTACGTTTTACTACTTTAGACTGTACTTTCGATTGGACTGGACTTTGTTGTAGCTGTGGTTGTTCTTTCTTTCAGCTTGTTGTTGTTGGTTGTCCTGCTTTATTTCCTATTTCTTTGTGCCTCCACACTCCTTTTAGCCCTTCCGAGCCCTCCCGACTCGTGGGCGGCGGTACGAGTCTCGGGTTATCGGGCCTTCCCGGTAATCCGATTCTCGGGTCGTTACAGCTGGTATCAGAGCGGTGGTTGTGGACGTACATAGGAATTCGAAATATTGCAGTGATCAGAGTCCATAAGGTCCAGTACAGTCGGCAGCTGGCATAGGGTTTTGTGCTTGTTTTTTCGCTTTGTTTCTCGCTTGAGAGCTTGGGTGCGCTGTGCGGCGCTGTGAAGGTGGTTGTTGTCCGCGGCTTTCATGCCAGCATGGGGTCTAAGGATTCAGGTTGAGAGCCTTCTCCCTCATCGGTGATGGCCCTGGTTGTGCTGCGTTGGGCAGAGGTTGCTGGCAGGTGTGAGCTCGTGGTGCTGCGTTCGAGGAATCTGCGGCGTGGTCAGGTGGCTGGGGAGGACTGTTTGTGGTTAAGTGGCCGTGAGCGCGCTCTGAGGGAGCTGCTGTCGGTTTTGGCCACTCCAGCTTGAGATTTATCCAGCCCCTGAGGTGTTCAGGTTGTGGTTTAAAGTGGCAGAGCGGGTGTTCTGATCGAGAAGTGTGCTCGGGTGAGCGAAGGATCTTCTCGGTGAGCTGCTGTTTCGTCGAGCCTGATGATCTTGTCGTGCTCTGTGGCGTCAGAAATGACGTGTCGGTCCCGGTTGTTTTGCAGATTTCGAGGCAGGATTGGGCTGTGGCGTCCCAGTAAGTCTTGCTCCTGCGCTCTTATGTGCGAATGGGGTGTGTTCGCCTTGGATTTGGTCTGAGGTGTGAAGGTTCCGCGGTGAGTTTCGGGACTCGAGGATGAGCGTCGACGGTTGTCGTTACGGCTCGTGTTGCGGGTCTTGGCATGCCGTGTTGCAGTTCGAGGAATTGCAGCGGTGATGCATCGAGAGATGCTGTGATGGTGGTCTGACGTGACACTCGTCGAGTGTGTCGGAGGCGCTGACCTGATGGAAGCGATGGTTTTCCTTGGTGCTGGATGGTGCTGTTTCCAGCGTGCGCGAGGTTTGAGGTCAAGTCGAGCGTGGAGTTCTTCCGTTGGTCGAAAGTGCGCTGGTTTCTCCTTTGGTTGGAGAGATTGCGTTCGGCTAAGGATCGTCGTCTTGCATTGTGTGTTCGGATTGGTTGGCCTTGTGTGCCATGACGTCCGTGCGAGACGTGCTCCTTGACTTGGCAGGGTGGTTGCCTGTGAGAAGTCGTGCCCATTCCCTTGTCGTGTGAGGGTGCTGGCGCTGTTCCAGAAGGATGAGTGCTGGGTGGGCGGTGTTTGCTTTCTTGGCGGTGCGCGTGGATTTGAGTGCGTAGCGGAAGCGTGGTGGGCCCATAACCCATTGGTTCAGGATCGTAGCGTTGGTTGCTACGGGCGGATTCCTGAGTTTGCGTTGAGCATTGGAGGATTGGTTCCTCGGTGTGAAACGTGTTGTTGCCGTGCCGTTGCTCGAGGTATTATGGTTGTTGGCACTGGCAGGATGGAGTGTTGGGGAAAAGTGCTGGCTAGTGCGCCGCATGAGTACCCTGTTCCTGTGTTGAAGCCGTGTCAGGCGTCGGTGTTGGACCTGGATGAGGTTGTTGAGGATGTCGCCTGACGGAGGTCGAGGACGTGTTGGTCAGAGTCGGTGGCTTGGCGCCCGACTTGTGATCCCAGTCGTGTCCTCGGATGAGATCGTTTTTGGGGAAGTGGTCTCTGGCAGACTATGGGTCCCGGTTGACGGCTATGAGTGGCTGGTGAGCCTAACCGTGTGACCGACCACAGCAGTGTCTGTTGGTTCTACGGTCTTGTCGGATTGTGACGGTGAGATGTTTATTGTTTAGGGACCCGTGAGCACTGTTCAGGTGGTGTCCCGTGGCTCTGTGGTAAGGGCGGAATCGGGATTGGCAGGTGTCCACTTGGATTGATCGAAGGACTTGATGAGACCAGATGGATGAGTGACGCCTGTGGGCGGATGCCTTTTGTGAGATGGGCGTCGGAGGATGGTCCTTGATAGGACGTTGGTGTCGCAATGGTTATTCTGGTTTGGTGACCAGCATGGGATGATTCCCCTGTGAGTCTGAGTCCAGTGAGGTGATGACTGAAGACACCAGGATCCGTCATTTGGTTTCGTCGTGCTCCCCGAGAGGGTCGAGTTGGAGCGATGTTCGAGCTCGGATGCGGTGTCCGAAAGGAGTGCTGCTCGAGATGCGGCTTCAGTCTGTGTGTGAGTCGACGGATGGCTTGCTGAGGTTTGGAATGTTTCCTTTGGACCCGGTCGAGGACCAGGAAAGAAGGAAGAAGCTGAGCAAGCGGAGGTTTCCCGTTGACGAGCAGTTGGTGATCAGTGGATGGTCTTTTCAGAGACAGAAGATGCTGGTTGTTGGGGCTCGAGCGTGGCGTGAGCCGTGTGCCAGCGAGACCTTTGGTGGTCGTTTCCGTGATGTGCCTTTCCGGACGGGATCTGGACTTTGTCGAAGTTTATCTTCTGATAAGAGTTGGCACAATGTTATGTCCGGCTTTCGGCTTGCCATGTGTGAGGTGTTTCTTGGTGCTGAGCCGATGTTCTGGTTGCGGTCTGCGGAGAGGACTGCTTGAGCTGGTAGAGGCTCTGTTTTGGTTGCTCCCTTGAGGAGGGTGTGCGACCTGTCAGCTGGCTGCGAAGCTGATGTGCGATTTGTCTGCTGACCATAGGATGGATCGGTAGCTGTTGCTCGTGTCGAGGGTTGTGTTTCCGCGGTGAGCGAGATTGTGGCTACGGTGCCATGGTTGATTCTCGCATTGTCTGAGGTGATGCCGGACTGTGTCCTGCGGTATATGCCTGCTCTGTTGGCCAGTGTGCTCGGCGCGAGGAGCGAGGTGTTGCTTGTGATTGTAAGTCTGGCTGTGTCCCTCAGGACCGGTGTTTTCATGAGAACCAAGGTTTTCTGTGCTGGGGCTCTGACAGCGTTGTCAGTTGGTTCAGTGTTCTTCCCCTGTGACTTTGTGCTTGGTCCTGAATTTCAAGGACGAAATTCCTTTAAGGGGGGAGGGCTGTAATGCCCCGAAATTTTCGGATCCTTGTTCGTGGGTCCCAGATCTGGTTTCTCGGAGCGTCCGACTCCGTTGTGTCCGAAATTTCATTTCGGACATCTTTCGTGTTCGGATCGGCGCGATCCGGAGTCGTTTCGGAGGCCCGGAGGCGTTCCGCGGCTTTTTCCGCGTGTGATTTCCGATTCCCGGCGTGGGTTTCGGCTTTCCCTTCGGAACCTCGTTGCAGGTGAACCGGGCCGTTCACCTAGGTGAGTGTGGTACCGTTGCATTCGGTGCGTTCCGAGGATCGAGAGGGTGTGATTTTCTATTTTTCGGTATTTTTGAGAATTTCTGGATTTTCTATATATAACCTCCTTTTCTCTCTCCCATCTCTCATTTCTCTCTTCTCTCCCTCTCTCTTCTCACGCTCTCTCCTCTCTCCCTCTCTCTCCGGCGGCAGACGGGGTGGAGTGTGGGCGAGGAGGGGACGGCACGGGCGAGGCACGGGCGAGAATGGATGAGGATCGAGGTGGTGGAGGCGCGGTGAAGCTCGGCCGTGGGTTCGTGGAACGGCGAGGCTTCAACGGTGTTTTCTTCGTGGACCGATGTCCACGGCGCGTCGTTTCTTCGGTGGAGGTAGGGAGATGGACCCTCGACTCGCGTACTTCCTTTCCCACGAGTTTTGTAGGCCGTGGTGAGCCGAGCGGGCTAAACGAGGCGATTTGGGCAAAATCCATGTTTTCGAGGTGTGAGCCGGATCTCTCGTTTTACTGTGTTTTTGGGCGATCCAGAGGTTTAGATGCATGCCTAGGGGCTTGGGGAATGTTTTCCCTTTTGTTTCCCCTTCACCTGGGAGTGGACGGGGCGTGGAGTGGTTTTTCCCGCGGTTTTCACCATTTTCGGGCGCGGACTGAGAATGCGCTATGCTCCAGTAGCGCGTTCTTGATGGTCGCGCTGCCTCGACGGGGCGCGTTCATCGGAGAAGATGAACATTATGGCGGTTCCTGTCGCGCTATAGGGCTATGGCGCGTTCTGGACTGTCGCGCTATGGAAACATAGTGCGACCTGCCTTGTCGCGCTATAGGCTCCTAGCGCGTTCTGCTTGAACGTGCTATGGACCTATAGCGCGTTATTGTAGTGACCATCCGGGCTGCCCGGGGCGGGCGGTCTGCGGCTGATCGTGCCCCCCTTGAGCCGTGTGTGTCCTGGACACCCCGTGGAGTTCCGTGACCGTGTCTTTGGGTATCCAGAGGTTTGGGTTATCTCGATTAGCGTGCCCGTGAGTTTAAGGGTCCGGGTGACCTTCTAGTGTTCTGATTGTGTTGTGTTGGTCTCCGGTCGGCCCGGTTGTGACCCAGTGGTCGACCTTTGGCCTTGTGAGTATCCCGGACACCCCATGGGTTCTGTGTCTATGTTTTTGGGGTGTCGGGAGGGACCGTGTTGCCTCGATTAGCGTGCCAGTAGGTGTGGTGGGTCCGGGTGACCCCACGTGTTCCGGGCTTTCGTGTTACGCTCGATCGAGTCACCGTGCATCGGCGTGCGTGAGTGCGGTGGGGTCTCCCCCGCATGTCGTGGGTTTCCTTTGGAAGGCGATTCCCATGTGGGCCATGTGCTTGGCCTTGGACTGCGAGTCCAGTTATCTGGCCTGGGGCTGGAGGTTTCCCGCTTGCTACAAGATGGGAAATCGTCGTGGTGGCTTGTGTGCTGCCCTGGGAATCGTGCTTCTGTATTTTCCGTGTGGCCCGTGTGGGTGGCCTTAGTCCCTTGCGTTCCCTTCCCGAGGGAGTGGTCTTGGCGACTCGTGAATTATCTCGGTACTTGTGCTACCGTGGTTTTAGACCTAGAGATTGGACTAGATTGACGGCCTTGTGCTGTTGCGTACAACGGTCTTGACCCCGAGTCTTGTGACTCAAGGACCGTTGGGTGTCGTGCGTCTAGAGGACTGTCCAGAGTCTAGTGGCTTAGCGCCACTTGAGTTTTCTCGACTCTCGCGCACGGTGCGTGCGTGGCCGTGGACTGTGAGTCCCGTTTCTTCTCCGACTGTGGTCACCGTGCGACAGGGCCGGTACGTGGGGTGGTCCCCGTACGTCGTCAGATTCGGACGTTGTTTTTCGTTGAGTTGAGAGTCTACTCCTTCAGTGACCCTCCACTAGTCGTGGCCTACCAGTACGCGTGTGCTGGTCGCACCAGGGAGTGGTGTACGGGCTTACCCTTAGAGGCGGTTTGTGGACCGGTTGCCGTCGGGCCCCACGTCTTGCAGCCAGAGTCCGGCTGAGGGGAAAACCGGTCAGAGGGCCAGACCAGGGACGCGTGGTCTGTGTGTGCACACGTGGTTGGGGGCGGTTGGACGCACGTCAACGGGCGTGACCCCAGCTAGTCACTTGTTTGTGGTTACTCGTACGGTGTTCGCGCCTCGGGTAGGACCTACCACGTCAGGCGGTTCACCTGCGGTGCGGTGTAAGACGTCAGGGGACGCTACCGGCTGTGCTTCTAGTGGGTGGTACTCCTGTCGAGTACGGAGTGACAGACTGTCAGTTTCCGTGACTTTGACCTTCGAGTTTCGGTCGTGTTGACCGTTGAGTTCGGTTGGTTCGCCGTGACGCGTGTGTTGGTTTTCGCGTCATGAGATTAGTGCTAGTGGCTTTACTGAGGTTGGGTCTTGTTGTGCGGTACCCGCGATCGGATGGTCGGGGTTGCACCTTGGACAACGTGTCCAGGTTGGCCGTCCGGGGGACAGGCCTCTACGGCGTGGTTGCCGTGTGTTCTTACTTCGGTAGGTGGTACTAGCGTGGTTCGGTAGCTTCGACTGCGTGATCGAGGTCTGCCTTCTGGCAGTAGGAGTAGCTGTAGTGCCGAGTTTTTGACCGGCCACCGGTTTGCTGTTCCTGCTGTAGTTGTAGCTCTCCTTTCCGCTACTGTCGTTGTTTCCGGTTGGGGTTCCGCGGGATCCCTGCTGAGTCTCTGTTCTGGAGACTCATTCCCTGCTTTTCAGGTGTGGCGGTTCTTCCTCGAGGTTCGAGGGTGCGGGGCGGAGGTTCTCAGTTGCCAGCTTGCCGGGCCGAGTGTTCACTTGGCATGTGGTACGTTTTACTGCTTTAGACTGTACTTTCGGTTGGACTGGACTCTGTTGTAGCTGTGGTTGTTCTTTCTTTCAGCTTGTTGTTGTTGATTGTCCTGCTTTATTTCCTATTTCTTTGTGCCTCCACACTCCTTTTAGCCCTTCCGAGCCCTCCCGGCTCGTGGGCGGCGGTACGAGTCTCGGGTTATCGGGCCTTCCCGGTAATCAGATTCTCGGGTCGTTACAGTCCACCACTCTTGTGAATTTGGGCAATTTAGTGAGTGGTGATAACGAAAGATAATAGAGAACAACGACCGTCGACAACGGATTGTGAAGGTGGCTAAACGAGAAGAGATCATGAAGAATAAAATAAGTGTGGATCAAAATATGGTAGTCCTTATAAAGAGGGGTGTATGAAATTCATTGGTGATCTCATCCTAATAACTTATGTGAAGTCATCTTATAGACTCACATATAATTGGTCCGTATAGGATGTTGAGATCTGGAGGATAAAATTTTCTCTATTGGGGACTTTCTTGTCTTCTAAGTTCTATTATCTCGTGTAAACTAATCATAATAAGATTTGTAAGATAACAAAGCACAAATTCACCACCATATTCTATAGCAAATATTACTCTAATTGTTTTTTTGAAGGTACAATAGTATAACTTGATATAGAAACTAAAAAAATCTTTACTACATCAAGTTTGAATCTAGACAACTCCAGCCTAATTCTCTATACAATATCAACTCCAAAATGAACACATGTTAGTCAACTTCATAAAAGTTTGATTCACTCAATTTGTTTGTCATGTTTGGTAAAACTTTGATTGGAAGTCACTTTTTACTTTTTTTTTCAATCCCCAAGATATAAGTTGAAGATGATTATAACTAATTTGGGGGGTTTTATAAGTCAAAACTTCTCTAACAATCTTATTTTTAATCTTGTCTAGAAAGTAACAATTTGGAGTTTTTGATTTGAATTGAAAAATAATCTAAATACTACATAAATAGCTTTTGAAGTATGTTATCTTTTTCTCCAAAATAACTAAACCAAGGCCTATAATACTTCAAATTAAAAGTTGATATTGTAGCTTCCAATTAGAAGCATTTTTAGAATTTTATAAATTTTGACTCAATTATTACGAGGAGAGAATGGTGGTATTTAGAAGTTATTTATGCAATTTTAAGGTTATCATTGACTTTTAACTAAAACATTAATGCGTAATTTTCTGGACACGGGTAAAAATGGAGCTATTAGGGATAAAAATGGAGTTACTATATTACTACCCCTAATTTAATTTTTAAAATCTTTACCAAATACATCTTAATGAATCAAATTTGAACAAGATTTTAGACTCAACAAATAAATGAGTTGAACTTAAATGTACAAATATAGTTATAATTTCAAAAATTCACTTCAACTTCAATTGTAACTAATTTAATAATAAAGTTAATATGTAAATATAAAATGAATATCATTTATTTATTTTTATAAATTTATTGAAATCATAGTTTGTCATCTCGTACTGTACCTCTCGGAGTCAGATAACTCACACCGTACCATGAAAAACTCGATACTTAATACAATAATGAGGTGGTCTAAATCATTTTCCAACTTAGGTCCGCCTGTACCATACCAAAACGTATCTAGGTCGGTCCCTCCCAACAGTAAGTTAATAAATATTAAATGACTTTAGATTATATAATACTCAAAGATGGAATTAAAGGTAATTATTAAATGAGCTAAATCTGAGCAAAATAAAATCACACTCATTTACTATTTAAATAGCTCAAGCGTTATGAAAACTTATATTTATGTCTTGAGTCAAATAGTTTGCACCTATAATAATAATAATATCAAAAATAAATTAGATTATGTAACTAGAATGTCATTACCAAGAGAGCTCACTGAGTCCAACTGAATAAGACTTACATAAGCTGATGTCATAAATATTAACAAACTCATGTTTTTAATAGATCCTGTAGAGACGAAAAAATAGTCTCTCGAACTTATATCACACTTTGAATATTTATTTATTGGGGAAGATCGTCCAGCCACCCGTGGAAGCCTGCAAACATCAGAGAACAACGTCAGAAGGAGTCTTGGACGTTACCCAAGGGACAACCCTCTGATACTTAAGTTAGAACCTCGTTACGTGAGAATCAAGGGAGGATGGAGGAGAGAGAGAGAGAGGGAAAAATGAGAGTTGATTGATCAAGCCTAGAGTGGGGATCAGATTTCTGAAGGAGTGCTCTCGCAACGCCCAGCGGGTGCTCGGGGAGTGATCGCTGGGCTGGAAGAGTGCTCGGAAGCGGACCGTGGCTCTCCTCTATAGAATGCGCTCTCTGTAACTGTCAGTCTGTCTTAGTGTGCGTAAGCGTCTACCTCACCGTGTGTCCCTCTGTCCCTTATCGAAGGTCTATTCATAGGGGTTGTCCTGACGGTGGAGGCATATCCCTTAACAGTGAAGGGCATGAGTCGTGGGATAACGTCTCCCCGCGATTGTGGGGAGTTTCCCGTTGAGCATCCGTTCCTCTAGAGTCAGGCGGCCTTTAGGCGAGTCTTACGGCACCCGTGGCGAGTGCTCGCTTTTACTGGAGTCGAGGCCGATGATGGCGGGAGTAGCATTCGATCGTCGGAGGGTCATCCGACGTCCGATATGCCTGGGTCGATGCCCCTCATGGGCCTGGCGAATCCGATGGTCGGCCCTATTGGACCACTTGGCCTGGGCCGTGACTGTCGGGGGCCCATTATGCGCGTCGCGGGCCTTGGGCCGACACGGACCTGACGTCAACGGGCCGCGCATGGGCCATGTGGATTTTACCCTCCTCATATCTTATTGAACTAGATCGGTAGATGATTTTAATGATAAGATCAATTATTTATCTAAATCATATATAGTAAATTTTGGGTGAGAGATTAAATATAACAACTAAGCCAGATGACTTACCTTGTCACTAATGATTTTTTAGGAAGATATGTAACATGCCCAAATTGAAATATATTTTAAATGTATGCTATTTCTTATGACCAATCACAGACTATTAAACAATCTAACTTTAAATTTGGTCACTAGATTTCTCATTAAGTCTGATCAAGTAATCTAATATCTAATATCAAATCTAATATTAAAAATCATGGAGCTAGTCAATTCACATAGTAAATATCTTTTTAACCGTACAATCTAATCCTATTTGATTATGTAAGTAAATTGTCATTTACTAGAATTGTCCATTATCTCTAACTTTTATTGAAATAGAGTCACTATACATAGAAGAGGTAGCCCATATGGGGCGCCAATTTTGGACAATCCAAAAGCACCCCCCTCTCTCTCTTTCTCTCTTCTTAGTGCCCTCTAGTTGTCAAGAGTTTTGCCTCATTCATTGGAGGAGGCCTCTACGACATTCTCCGAGGATGTATTCACATTACCTCAAGATTTAAAGTGTGGAATTATTGGGAAGCAACTCTAATAACTTACTCCATTATCTTCTGTGTGTGAAGACTGTCTCCATAATTTCGTGAAAAGATATACTCTATATGTGTTATTCCACTACGTTATTTATTATTATAGTATATCGGCACTAACAACAATAAACTCACTTTTTCGAATGATCCCACCAGACTAAACATAATGGATTTATTTGGTGATTAGATGAACCATATTGTGCGGTCATATAAACTTAGTCTAAGAGAAAAATTGAATATGACATCCAAAGTTGGATAACTTACTTTGTCAATAAGGCTTATGATTAGTCAAGAAAGATGAAGCCATCTGAACTAGAATATCTTTTAAATGAACTTTATTCCTCCAGAGAATGCTACGATACAATGCAACATTATTGCAACCATTCATCTTTATTTGATTTATGAATTGGGCGAGAAAATGCTATGTTAATGACACATTTCATAGGAGATAATTAATAAATATGTTGTCCCAGGTAAATGAACCTATTTGCCTTCCCCATAAAAGAAATATGTTTATGGGAAGTGTTGGGAAAAAAACCTCTCGGGGATATACAACAAATATATATAATCAAACGAGTTCAAAGTTAGAGGACGTACCTCGCAGCGAAAACGAGACGTACACACGTAACAATGGAAGTGGAAATAGAAACACGTATGTACCTGTAGTATCCGGGTACAAGATCGGCTACCAGAGTCGACCCCTACCCGTAAATCGTCGCGGAGTCACAGAGTCGGCTACTAGAGTCGACTCTAAGGGTCCACACTCCAAATCCAGGAACTATGGTGATGGTTCCCCTGGAGATGCAGACCATACTCGTCACAGGACTAACCCACGACTAATATCATGAGGTCGGCACACCGACGCACTACCCTCGTCACTATTCCATCTAACATATAGATGAGAAGACGAGGAGAGAGAAGGAACCGAGAGAATCGAGAGACGAGCTGCCATCGCCATCACGGACGCTATGCTCTCATGCACACATCCTCTCTCTTATACACTTATCCGTCAATTCACAAACATACCTTGGCCTATGGAGACTATCTCCCACCATGGTACATCTCCCGGCGTCATCGTACTCAACGGACCGACGCGGGCATCGTGACGTCGACCACCGACACGTCGTCTCCTGTGCCACGCACACATAGTGCCACCTCTCTCTCTCTCTCTCTCTCTCTTTTATCTATTTCCTCTATTATCTCTCTTATATTTTTCCTTTTTCTTCTGTTTCGTTCTCACGCTTATCAACCCCCCTTTGGGGGGTATATATAGAGAGGAATGAGAGGGAGAGAGAAGATCGCGGGAGAGGGAGAGATCGACGGGAGGATAAGGAAGAGGAGGCGGGGGGGGGGGGGGGGGGGGGGGGGGGGCGGTGGCGCCCCGCGAACGCGCCACGCAGGCACATGCGCGCGCTCGCGGCGGGCGCACGCGGGCGGGCATGTCCCGGACGCGTTGCGCGCGTCGCGCGCGAGTCCCGCTGCCACCGCGGTGAGCCTCGCTGGTGGGGCGCTCGCCACCGTGGTGGAGGGCCCGGCGGCCCAATGGGCATAGGCTCATCAACATCTCCCACTTGCCCATTAGGGCCTGCCGTGCATATCCTTCATCTCACAATGTACAATTTAAAATGGTCTGCAGTTCTCGGTCATACAGGAAATGGAGCGTGTGACCTCCACGAGATTTATCCAAACAACTTGGGAGCATTCCGTTAAGCCATCACCTAACTAACGGAGTACTCATAACATCTCGGTATGTATCTCAGACATTTAATATTCACCGGATTTGACACTCTGGATCTCTCAAAGACAGGCAGTGTCAAACCCCCAAATGCTAAGTGCCCATGACTTTATCATCACACAGACAATAAAGCCTCCTCAGATATGAGCTACTAAGCATGGTGAGATATAAAATGTCTTCCCTATGCTGCTAATGTCAATCCAATTCGTCTTGACCGCTTTCCTAGACATGTCCCGCTGGACGGTATCAATCGTCTCCCTAAGTAACATGCTAAAGTAGCGACATCAAGCATCTTTTTCATGACACAGCGCTGCAGGTCACTGGGGATACATAAGGAATCACACTAATGTGATTCATGAGCTCACACAATGATGAAGAGGGATCCATTCATCATTCTCATATGCGGTCATATTACACATGCGGTATGATACGCATATTGCGCTGTTCTTCCATTTTCATGGGCGTGTCATTAGTATGATTAATTAAACACCGCACGGATACCAGTCTAGTTGCGACTTACGCAGCTAACCCGAGTCACGCAAACCAGTCGCTCCCACTCAGCGCCTTCTTGCGACTCACGTATCCGGATTTTCAGGCTCCATGGGATTGCAGTCAAATCCTCATGGCTGATCTGTGTTAGATCTCATCTTAGCCTCAGCTAAGGCGGCATATCTATGTTGTTTGGGGGATATTACGCTCGCACCTAGACCTCCAGGGTGACGTAATATCAAATGCCTCATCTTGCACGCTATCTGTAGCGTCAAGGTGAATCGCCCGTGTGAGAGGGTCGATTCTAGCCTGGTGACACTCTAACGATGTGTAAATCAACCATTCAATCCAAGGACACTCCTTTGGAGAATGATCTAACTATATTAATGATGTCCCATATTGATCTTTAACTAGAACAAATCTGTCAGATCAGTAACTACGACCAGAACAAATCAGTCGAAGCTCTACTAACTCTCATACTGGATGTAATGATATTATGTCATCTAACGTCCATGGCGAAGGCCAATGCTCACTATAACACCATTATCTCGAGGTGTATTCACAAAATATTATAGGACGTTTCACAAAAACACTACGTAAGAACGTAGCGGAACAAGCCACTCACTGTGTCTTTACTGAGGAGAAAAATAATGTGCGACTGACCTCTACCACGAGATAGCTCTACCAATCAGCAGGAACACGAATCCCGAGATGGACTTCTGCTTATCTCGATCATAAATTGACGTCACATTGTTACAATCAATCAATTTTGGCACATCTATCTTATAGTGTCCCTCGCAAGTCTACAAAAGATGTGTGGGACCTATATAGCCCAGGTGACAACTAGCTAGACTCACAGTGTAACTAATACACTACGGGCACACAACACCATGTGTATCTAGCTTCCAAGCGTATAAGGCATCCTTGACACTTCTTCCTTTTTATTATTAATACCAAGCACGGTTCATCAAAGGGAGTATGAATGGGTGATAAATTGTGCCGATTCAATCGCTCTATCACTATAGGACTCCTGAGATAACACATGATCCTTTACTAGTGATACTACACAATTTTCACTCCAAGCACATAGCTTGTCTCACCCATACAAGGGATCATACTCCAGATGATTATAATTAGCTATCAAAAAATCATTGACTTACAATGATAAATGGAGAAACACTTTCCTCCCACTCATTTGACATGCATACAGTGGCCATTGAAGATCTTCTCGAAACGAAAACGAGACAATCACCTTATTTCATTGTCTAGACGATCATTTCAAGCTCTATGCTTGGGGCAGCAAACTTTGCGCCCTTACCTTTTTGGCCTCAAAGCCATCTGCCTGAGCCATATAATTTTCTCATCTAGTTCTCCATAGAAAAATACAGTCAAAAACTAAAGATAGCTAATTACTGGCGAACGATGAACAGCCGAAAATCTCACCATCGAAGATAGTACCTCATCATAGACTAAATCAACTTTTAGATTTAATCTTTTGCCATAAGTGCTTCGTATAATCAATCGACCCATCTGTCTTGCGCTCATGTTTGAAAACCTACTAGTTTTCAATCTTTTCGCGCACCTGTAAGAGATCTACAAACTCCCAAAAAATATGTTGTGTCATGGAATCAGACAATGATGTAAAAATTCCTGGACAAACCTGGACTTTTCATCATTTTTGAGGCTCACAAATGAGCACATGGCCATCAAATTTTTTTTTTTTAAATTGACGAGAGACATACCCACGCTTGCCATTACATTCGAGTCTTAATGTTCTAGTGGTTTCACCAACACACTCCCACTGAGTGTGCACTTCTCACTAAGTGTGCACTCCTTAGTAGGTGTACTCCCACTAGGCTGATCATTCCTACTATTTTTGGCAGATACGTGGTGATCAGGCACGTGGTGAGAAACACATTCCCTCCCCACTGCTGAAAATGGTAGGATATCAAACTATGGTCCCAACGAATGAGAATTAAGACTCTTAGCACTATTGCTAAGGCAAGAAAATTTCCTTTCACAGGAAGACCATGATTTTTTCATCATCAGAGAAGGAAGAAACTCGACAATAATGATTCCATGACTCATAGCCTTTGCCGAAAGGCTTCCAACATGCTAGATCAGTCAAGCCCAATTCACACATAGGCATTGATCCTAGCACATGACACATGGCAGAATCTAGGTCCTCAATTTTCAACACATAAGTCGAATAAGAAAAGGAAGAAAAAGAAGACGATCCTTGTCAATAACGATCCAATATCGCATAAGCAACCCATGCTTATTTTGTCGGATCTCTACGGTGCCAAATACTATAACCAATTAAGTTGTCACCCAAAGTGAGATTGACAAACACATTGTCAGTGGTCATCACATTAAATCACTACGTTCTATTTTGAGAGCAGTGGACATCATTGTTACACATCGTCTTAATTTGTTACCAAAAATCCGAACCAATCACATTCAACTTTCTTATGTGGTGACATCGAAAGTAGACGCTAGGCAACCTACAATCATCTCCCACTCACATAAGATTATTGAATGGAATTAGAACGACTTCGAGCAAATTTTCTATTGAGAGAGAAACACATATTCTCATATCAATAAGCTGCAAATAAATGCGATCACATCGCAATAGCACTCAACCACGTGGCGCTAAATAAACATGCTTATCTATGCATTATTGTAAATATAAATGCAAAACAAATTTGCATATATATGCAAAACAAATTTGCATAATTTAAAAATACTATCATATATGCAAAACAAAATTGCATAAGTAATATGTAAAACAAATTCATATTTATAATATGTAAAATGAATTTGCACATAAATAAATATATAAATATGACATATTATCATGAAACATATTCATGACTGAAATCTAAATCCGACTCCATGCTTACAAGAGTGTAAATTCAAACATATTAAAAATACACTTTGAGCCTGGTCTAAATTGCACAAATACAAGAAAAGTCAGAAATAGCAGTAAACCACCACTCTCATTCCCTTTGAGGTTTTCAAAACAAGGTATGGTAGTGGTGCATAGTGGAGCTATATATTCCACAAACATCATATAGTTGTACAAAACAGTATATTGGACGGAACATATCCGTGATGTGATTTATAGGATGTCAGCCGGGTCGTCTCAACAGCACTATTTACCGTTGCCGTGGTCACTACCACCGGAAAGGGCAACAAATAGCCACTTTTATGCCAGTTCCTCTTTATCTATCAGTCCGAGGGATAAACGTCGCAATATACACATGCTCGTGTTAGCTCAAGAAAGAGAGGATACCATACCCACTGACAAATCCATCGTAAATTAAACCGCGACAAAACCTGGCTCTGATACCACTGTTGGGAAAAAAACCTCTCGGGGATATACAACAAATATATATAACCAAACGAGTTCAGAGTTGGAGGACGTATCTCGCAGCGGAAACGAGACGTACACACGTAACAATGGAAGCGGAAACAGAAACACGTATGTACCTGTAGTATCCGGGTACAAGATCGGCTACCAGAGTCGACCCCTACCCGTAAATCGTCGCGGAGTCACAGAGTCGGCTACTAGAGTCGACTCTAAGGGTCCACACTCCAAATCCAGGAACTATGGTGATGGTTCCCCTGGAGATGCAGACCATACTCGTCACAGGACTAACCCACGACTAATATCGTGAGGTCGGCACACCGACGCACTACCCTCGTCACTATTCCATCTAACATATAGATGAGAAGACGAGGAGAGAGAAGGAACAGAGAGAATCGAGAGATGAGCTGCCACCGTCATCACGGACGCTATGCTCTCATGCACACATCCTCTCTCTTATACACTTATCCGTCAATTCACAAACATACCTTGGCCTATGGAGACTATCTCCCACCATGGTACATCTCCCGGCGTCATCGTACTCAACGGACCGACGCGGGCATCGTGACGTCGACCACCGACACGTCGTCTCCCGTGCCACGCACACATAGTGCCACCTCTCTCTCTCTCTCTCTTTTATCTATTTCCTCTATTATCTCTCTTATATTTTTCCTTTTTCTTCTGTTTCGTTTTCACGCTTATCAACCCCCCTTTGGGGGGTATATATAGAGAGGAATGAGAGGGAGAGAGAAGATCGCGGGAGAGGGAGAGATCGACGGGAGGATAAGGAAGAGGAGGCGGGGGGGGGGGGGGGGGGGGGGCGGTGGCGCCCCGCGAACGCGCCACGCAGGCGCATGGGCGCGCTCGCGGCGGGCGCACGCGGGCGGGCGTGTCCCGGACGCGTTGCGCGCGTCCGGTCCCGCTGCCACCGCGGCGAGCCCCGCTGGTGGGGCGCTCGCCACCGTGGTGGCGGGCCCGGCGGCCCAATGGGCATAGGCCCATCAACAGGAAGGAATGGCCGTGAGCCGAAATCAAGCGAATCGTCAATATTATGCACTCTCTCATATTGTGTCATACTCTAAATTAAGATCTCTTCGTGGTTGTCTTCAAACAAGTTAGTCTGAAAAAATCAACGGTAATAGCTTCAAAAAAATATAAGTTGATCAACGTCTCTACTAGACCTACCCCTCTTCACTGCAACAAAGATTTACATTTTGATCTAAAAAGATAGGGGCCTCCACCATCAAAAGAGTCACAACTGGTCGGGCCAGTTTATGCACAGACTCAGTATAACAATTTTATCTGCAAATATAATGAGTCTAATTTCTTCAAAAGACAAGACGATCCGTTGATTTATAATAACTGCTATATAACTCAAAGGGTATCCAATTCCCCTAAACAAGCGTCAACAATTTTTCTTCGCACAATGGGTTATTCTGAAGAAGATAAATTTCATGCATATGCGTTGGATCATCCAAAAAATCTTAAAGAAGATACCACATCGGTTATCTTTGAGGGCAGAAGCAAATTTCCTGGATGAAGTGGAAAAAATAAATAAATCTCTTGACGCAGCAACTCCGGAACATGAGCATGACTGTTCACTAGAAGTTATTTATCTGGGACCCACTCCTATAGGTCAATGAAATCTTACGCAGAGAATTTATCTTATTCATCCTAACCCTACTAAACTATGATTATTGGATTGGTCATTAAGTCCAATCACCTAATCCAATCTTAAAAAATAACCAAGGTTAGAAATCAAATTATACAGTCACATTGATCACCAAAGAATATAAATAATTAAAACAATTGGAGTCCACTTCAAATTCATTCATCTAATTTGATCTCTCGCATTGTCCGGACCAATTTTATAGCTTCGTCACATAACCAATCATCATTTTTAATTTTGTAAGATGACTAAGAGTCAAGACTAATGGACTAAAATATAATGGATGTCATTTTCAATATCATTTTATTATTAATAAAAGTAGTTAATAATATATGTTAACACTATTTTACTAAGATCATAGGAATTATACAATGATTTCTTATAAAATATTAAACAACTTAAAATAAAATGAGAAGATTAAGAATTCTAGATTATCATCTTAGTCACAAAAGACACTTCTTAGTTATAGCATCCTGGAGTTCAATTAGATTAATGTCAACAAATATTCCACTGGTAAGTTGTAGTGAATTCTAATTAATAAAAATTTTAACTATTAAAAATTAATTTATCTCGATCAATTAATCCACTCTCTTTTATCTTAACTACAATAAAATGTTGATACATTGATGTTTATGGCTTTTGATTGTTATTTAAACCTATACTAAAAATAATTGCAGTTACCCCTCGTTACAAATGCATCAATGATTAGGATTTTGAAGCAAACAAATATTCAATTTAAACGTAAAAAATACAAACTTGATCAATTGACCTAATCTTACTTTTAAGTCCTTAGCAATTGGATAATAAGTACAATTTGGATTACATAATTATGTCTATTTTACATAATAACAATTTGAAATTATTGTCACTAACCAATAATATGCATTTAATCATTTCATATGTATTTAATTATCTTCTATCAATTGTGTTATTTATATGTTATATTTATATTTATCAAGATAAGTTCACAACAAAATTGAATCTACATTAAAACTAGAATAATTCAGATTTTTAAAGTCTCAAAACGTTGCTATTTCGTCTTTCTCCCCACCTTTAATTCTCTTTCTTACTTTACTGTTACACTCTATGTTACTACTGTATCGATCATAATATTAATTTTTAATCTCTAAAAATATTAAACATGATTATCCAAAATCAATGCTCCAACCAAGCCAAAGAGAGCATTAAATTTTGAAAGAATTATGGGGTGAACTTAAACAACAATTCTAACTTACATTTATCATCCTATTTATTTTCTATACCTTTTCAATGCTTACATTCTATGTTTTACTTTTAAATTTATTTTAAAAAATAAGAAACTATTTGGTTGGAGTATTAATTTTGATATGATATTATTTTTTATATTAATAATTTTATAGTATAAAATATGAATATTGACATTACTATATAAGAAGGAGAGTAACACTTACTGTGTGCACCATTTCTTTATTTTTTTTGAAAATTTTGAGATGTGGGGCCCATGTCCCACTACCTTGTCGTACACTATAATCTCTCATCCCATGGCCCAAGAAATCTCAAGAAAAAAGGGGCTATGTGAATAGTGAAAATTTTATAATTAAAATTTTCACTATTTGCATACCCCCTTAACTTTTCTTCTTCTTTTGTTTAACTTGGCATGCAATCTAAAACTGGCTTGCGCACTAAGTTAAAGGGTGGGGCCCATATCCCATTTTTTTTAAAAAAATGGTGCATAATAAAATGAGAAATGAACATTGCTAACAATGATTTATCAAATGATAGTAAAAATGAGGAATGAACGATGATTTATTGGATGAACAATGCTACAACCTCCCTAACCTTCCTCCTCCTCCTCCTTCACCTTTGTTGCGGTCTCCCCCTCTTCCCTCCATCATCATTCCGCTGCAACCTCCCCATTCTGCCTCCTCCCCTATCCTCCACCACTAGATTAGATGGGCTATATGCAAATATGTTAGCCAAAAACTCTTTGGCAGCTCCGCCCCTATCACTAACTATTTCTCAGTGTTAGTCCATAATAGATGGCAGACAAGAAGGGGGGTTGAATTATCCCCCAATCAAGGTGGTGGATTTTAAAAATAAACTAAACTAATTACAATGAAAATAAAATTAACTACGTTAATTAACCTAAACTGAACTTAAGTGAGATTAATGTTCACTTGACCTTTCCGATCTCACACGAACCTCCAACCAATAAGCGATGAACAATTACTCATAACAAATAGCAGAGCTAACGAAGTGTGATGGTGCAGTGAACAAAAATCTATAAAATAGACCTATGAACGGAGATAGGAGAAATGGACAATCGCACAAGCACACCACATGCAACACATATATTTTTAGGTGGTTCGGGACCACGACGGGCTCCCTACGTCCACCCCTCACCGAAACCCGGTGAGACTTCACTACCACGCTACGAACCGTAGCAACACAGGGACGAGCCCCAGCACCATACACGCTGGTTCCGCAGCAAGTCACACACATGGGGTCTGGCCCCAAGACGCTGCCACTGCAGCACACACACAAACACAGTCGGGGAACTCACCCCACACTAAATCCACACACACGGAGACGCAGCTCCGTCCACACACAATAATGTTCCGAGTTCAGCAAAATAAGAAGATCTACAATGTATGCTCTGACAAAAGTATAGAAATGAGAGAGATGAAGAAATCCCCCTTAGATATTGTCACGCCCCGAGCGCGGAAGATTATCCGAAGGCGTGACACGTCTATATAGATCGTGTCAATCATGTAAATATCAGAGTGCATAAATAACTAAGATTTAACTTGAAATTAATACAAATAGTACGAGCTGACAATTGTCACAACTAATCAAAGGACAAATACATACGTTCCCAGAGTCCAACGACTGGGCTTCAAACCTTGAGCAGTTCTAATCAAGTGGACTAATACAAGTGACACAGATGAACTGATACAACTGACATAAGTGGACTAATACAATAACACAAATGACATGATAATTTGATAACTTCACTCTAACACTCATCACTCAGTCTCATTCCCTTCCGAGTGTTGGTTGCCAGTCAAATTACCTGAAAATATTAGAAAATAACTAGATGAGCGAAACGCTCCGTAAAATTTACATCTCAAGATTTAACATGCTTTAAGTGGTTTACAGGTTCAATTAATGTAGGTAAATCTATGCATGTAGACAAGTAGACGTCAAGGATTGTAAAATCGACAAGATCAGTATAGGAAAAACAAAAAAATATAAGTGAGAGTATGTAGATTTCAGCTTCAATACAGCAATAGCAAGGGATATCAAGCAAGTAGGAACTGGAATTAACAATAATTTTTCCAGGAAGGTAAGAACTCATGTCAAGCAAGCAATAGTAAGCAACGTAATTTCAAGTGCGTATAACTAGAATTGGCTATTTATCAATTTCATTCAAGCAAATACTTTTACCCTTCTGCGGGCTTCAAGTCAATCAATCAAGTAATATCACGTGAATGAGTGGAATGCCTAAAGTCTAGCAAGCAAGTACTCCAGTGCAATGCCAAACACCGTTGTCAATAAACTCCCATGGGCACAAGTACCTTCGGGTGCTCCTCTCAGGACCAGACCGGGCCCTATATGCACAACATTAGTCATGTTTGTCGACATTCACTCTCATTTATAGCCAATATGAGATTTCCAAGGATTGAACATGTAGGATTTATCAGGTGGATTTTATAGAATAGAATCAAAGGGCGTATTGTTATATAGGGACGAACTAGGAGTAAAACCAATAACGTTTGATACACGGTAAAACTGGTGAGATCGGTGCCTTGTAGGCTTCCGGACATATTCAGAAATGATATCCTCACAGAGGAATGCCTCTTCTGTGAACTATACAGGGTTTAGAGAACCCTGTCAGGGGTTAAGTGGCGCCTCTCAGGGCTGCCATGTCAAGCTTTAGCCTCTCTGATAAAATTTTTAACATGGTCGTTTGTTTCATGCTTTAGTTTCCCTGATATAAAATTTTCCCTGATATAAATTTTTAACATGGTGGTTAACGTGTTTAACAAAACATGGTCATTTATTTCATGCTTAAAATTTCATGATATAAATTTTTAACATGGTGGTTCAAATGTTTAACAGAACATGGTCATTTATTTCATGCTTTAGTTTCCTTGATATAAATTTTTAATATGGTGGTTCAAGTGTTTAACAGAACATGGTCATTTATTTCATGCTTAAATTTTCATGATATAAATTTTTAACATGGTGGTTCAAGTGTTTAACAGAACATGGTTATTTGTTTCATGCTTAAATTTTCTGATATAAATTTTTAACATGGTGGTTCAAGTGTTTAACAGAACATGGTCATTTGTTTCATGCTTTAGTTTCCCTGATATAAAATTTTAATATGGTGGTTCAAGTGTTTAACAGAACATGGTCATTTGTTTCATGCTTTAATTTTCCTGATATAAAATTTTAAACATGGTGGTTCAAGTGTTTAACAGAACATGGTCATTTGTTTCATGCTTTAATTTTCCTGATATATATATTAAACATGGTGGCTCAAGTGATTAACAGAACATGACATAATGACATGTTATTTACTAAAGTATGATATGTAGTAAATCTGGTGTAGTTATTCAGCGTAAAACAGGTCGGTAAAACAAGTAACATGGAGGTTTAGCCTAACATGTAATTAGATTAGGCTAACAGATTTACTAGTTATGCTAACAGATTATTTAACAGATTAACTAATAGATTACGAAAAAAAATAACATGATAAAGCTAACAGATTGATAAAGCTAATAGATTACGTAAAAAGCTAATATATCATGTGATTAGATTAGGTAATCTAACTGATTAACTAACATATTTTAACATATTAGTTAACCTTTACTTGATCTATGTGACAATATGGTAGAAATTACTGTAAACATGATTTATCGCATGGAACATCGCATGGAGATGAGCTAGTACTATATTATATTTTTTTCCTAGATTAGCTATCTTAGATTAGCTAGTATTTGGTTAAAAGCCTGAGAACACCTACCTTTCTGAGATGACCACTAGGTACATGCAAAAGAAAAGGGCAACTTGCTTCCCTCCTCTGCAACCTCTGCAACTTCAGAGAATGCTCCCCCTTCTCTACAGCAAGTCTTCGGAAGAATGTAGGGAGCCTCAATATAGGGAATATTATAGTGTTTTGGGTAGACATGAGGGGAAACAAGATCCTAGATAATCGCGTCATAATGCGATGCCAGCTCAAACGTGCTGTTCATGTCTGAAAAGGACAGAGGATAATAGGATGCCAACGAAGGTTTGTCTAGAAAAAGTCACAACCTGGAGGGGGTCGTGCAAGCTAAATTACAGGGGCGCACCATCATATGTTAACATTGATTATAACGTTTAGAAATTTTATATCTAATGAACTATGTTAATAAAAATAGTAATTGCATATTTTTATGATCCCTAGATTTTTTTGATATTTCTCATAATTTTATTTTATTAAAAATATGCTAGAATAAAATTCAACTCGAAAACTCCGCATCTAACTTCACGTTTAGAAATTTTATATCTAATGAATCATGTTAATAAAAATAGTAAATTATATATTTTTATGATCTCTAGATTTTTCGATACTTATCAAAATTTTATTTTATTAAAACATGCCAGAATAAAATTCAACCCGAAATTCCGTATCTAACTTCAAAGATTTTTATCTTTAAAAATTGATGGAATCAGTTTATGAAATTTCATGGTTAAAATCCTTATATTTTTCTATTATTTTTCATAAAATTTATTTCTTAAATTTTTTTTTAAATAAAACTGATACAATTCATGTACCTAAGGTTGGTGCAAAATATGTTCAAACGTAGGTATAGGTCTAATAAGGTTGGTGCAAGTTTCTGCCTCAGTGCAAGTTTTGCTCAAGCCTATAGATTTCTGTAACTCGGTGCAAGTTTCAACTTGGTGCATTGGTGCAAATTTTCTACCTTGGTGCAAGTTTTTACCTCGGTGCAAGTTTTGCTAAAGCCTATTGATTTCTGTAACTCGGTGCAAGTTTCTGCCTCGGTGCAAGTTTTGCTCAAGCCTATAGATTTCTGTAACTCGGTGCAAGTTTCAACTTGGTGCATTGGTGCAAGTTTTCTACCTTGGTGCAAGTTTTTACCTCGGTGCAAGTTTTGCTAAAGCCTATTGATTTCTGTAACTCGGTGCAAGTTTCTGCCTCGGTACAAGTTTTGCTCAAGCCTATAGATTTCTGTAACTCGGTGCAAGTTTCAACTTGGTGCATTGGTGCAAATTTTCTACCTTGGTGCAAGTTTTGCACTTTCTGCCTCGGTGCAAGTTTTGCTCAAGCCTATATAGGAGGTCAACTCGGTGCAAGTTTTTTTTTCTACCTTGGTGCACTTTCTACCTCCAGCCTATATAGGAGGTCAAACTTAGGTCTCTAGGTTAAATGGCACATCACTTAACCAACTATACTAGGAAGTCACTTGTTAAGTGAATAATCTTTACATATGATGACTCCGTGTTCCAACTTCTTACTCAACCTTCCTATAGAGTGATCTAATATTTTTTTTTGGAGAAATATTATTAATTTTTTTCTAGCATTTTTTTTATACGGGGTGCTACAGATATCCAATAAATCCCGTCGATTGGAAGGTAGGGTTGTGCTGAAGTTGATCCTCGGAGTGGAAGTCAGCCAAGCTCGTAGGAGACGCCCAAAGAAAAATGATTCAATGATCACGTTCATAGTTGGGATTCAAATCGGCATGGTTTGCAGATGACGACATCCTGGTCTTCTTCTTCCTCCTCCTACCGATGAGCAACGCCTTCACCTCCTTTCCCTGCAAGAATAGAAGTCGATTAGCCCAAAAGGGATGTCCATCGAATGCAGTTCGCAGGTATTATAAACCATGTGAAAAGAGATGCAAAAGGACAAGAATTCCCATGCAAAAACCTCTCAAAGCCACACCCAAACAAGTGTAGAAACCCTAGGGATAGGATGGTAAAACACCATGGCAATCGGATCATGAAAAGTGGGGTTCGAAGCCAAAATTGGCTGACCCGATCCGGACGCCCAGGACAAGTTTCGCGGTCGTTCCGCCAACAAATAAAGAAACGGAACCCAAGGTGAAAGTGTCGACTCTTGGAGTCGACACTTTTTACCAGGGGTTCTATCTACGTTAAATACAGACCCCAGGTGTGCAGGTGTCGACTCTCAGAGTCGACACGTTCAGTGACCATTCTCAAAAGAGTCAAATGCAGCCAATAAAAGCCCAATGCCATGAAATATGCAATAACCCCATTTGAAAGCATGATTTTGCTAAGAAAATAACATGCACTAAAGAGACTTAAAACCATCATCCAATCTTGGTTTCAATAAGAGGATTGGGAAGCATAATGAGCAGAATACAAGTGTAGAGACATACCATGGACCCAATTTGTTGAGAGCATTTAAACCTGCACTTTGTATATAAAGTTTCATATCAAGCTTTAATCAATACAAATGAACTATACAGTGACTTAGCCATAGTTCCCTCAATTCAGACACAACACAAGCCCTCGTTGGAAAAGTTAATTCATGCATGAGAAGCCAATCAACAATTCAATCATACCTTGGCCACCTATCCTAGATATCATGCCAATTCACACATGAATTACAAATGCAGTCCAAGGCAAACTGAACTCACACAGTCCAATGCAAGCTAAACAGATAGGGGCACTTCAACCGCATTTAATTATAGTTAAGGAGCATGCATTCTCATGATTTAGAACCATCACAAAGACCAGATTCAATCTCAAAATCATGGAAGAGGAGTGCATGATTCATATCCACGGTTGATCATATTTCTGCAATGGGAAACCATGTTTCACAGTTGAAAGGTGAGTTAAATCTGCCATCCACAATGAAATATAAGAATGCCATTGTCCTGAATTTCACCATGATCAACATGAGTTTATAGAAAGGTTTAATCCTATGAAAGCATAGAAGTTAAACAATCAAAATGCTTGAACAACTAACATGAAATCCTCAATATCAAAATGCACGAGGACACTTGAAAACCCAATTTTCAAAGACAAGTGAAAACCATCTTTACCAAGCAATATGAGTATGCCATATGACAATATTTCATCATGATCAGGCATGAACATATCGAATTCATTAAACCTGTGAAAACTTAGATGCCATTCAATCAAAAATGATTTCCAAAAGAAATTGTAGTAGAAGGAATCATATAATGAAAATGCTTTATCAAGCAACTTGAAATCTTCACCGATATGCTTGAAACACCATCATGCTAAGGAGTGCAACATGAGAAGTGTCGACACTTTGTTGGAACAATAAGACCTGGCCATCCTAATGACATATATACATGGAGAACAATGAAGGCCATGCTAACCCATAAACTATATACATGAAGGCCCATTTATAAACAGTGCTCAAAGCAACCACACCCATCTATGTTCAAAGCATTAATTATTTCCACAGTTCATACCAAAGGTGTGATACAATCCAAACAATTGAAAAACATAACAAACCTGGCCAAGTCGACTTTGGCTTCAGCATAAGTCGACTTCAAGGAAGCAACCATGCATAAAGCATTCTTACCAAGTTTTCTGAAGAATGTACACAACATTTAGTACCAGTTTTGAACATTGGACAGCAAGATGCATGTCCATGCATTCATTTGACTCACGGAACAATGTCCATCATTTGATTCGAATCCTACAAAACAAGATCATCAAAATATGAGCTCCTAAAACATCAATGGACATTTTCCACAACACTTGAACACATACACGTAAACCACACAATATTTTGTTATCATCAAAACCATTATCAAAGACAAAGAGGGAGCGCAATGAACCCAACAATCTCCCTTTTTTTGATGATGATAAAATATTGTGGCAACCAAAACTCTCTCTCTCCCGTTGGCATTATCAAAAAGTGGGGGGCTAGAGGAATAGATGTGACATTTCAAAAATGAATGAGAAAGAAATATAAAGTCATTGGCGCACGAACCCAGCAATAAACCTACCATGAAAGGAAGGTGTGTGAATCATAAACACAAAGGAATGATGTGTAGTATGCAATATGTTTGAAATATGTCAAATGCTCAATTTTCGAACTATGTGCTGAATGTATGACCAAACTAAGCACACTGAGTATAACGAAATTGAACTATATGAAAATGTTATGCTAAAGAGCACATTATTCTACCCCTATTGTCATAAACAAAAATTGACTGACAATGGGGTTGTATCATGTATGATCTAAGGATGTATCAACGTGAGTTGAAGTATGAAATGAAGTATGCATGCAAGCAAACAAGCAAGCAAGCATGAAAGCCAATCAAACAAATATCTCTAGTACTCCCCCTTAGTGGGGTAAGAGGATAACAACTGAACAGTGTATTCAAAACCAAAGAGTGAGACATTAGGCATAATAAAAAAAGATAGTGCATGCATATGCTAGAGGCACTGCATAACCCATGATTATAACAAATTCAAGATATACATGCATCACAATATACCCAAAAGTGAACGTGCAGTATGAGAAATGAGCTTCAAATTGTATGGATGTCATTAGAATTTCTTAAGACCACTAGAGGGTTATTTCCTTCCTACACTTCTATTTTAGATCCTCGAGTATCGGTAGCTTCACACAACCACATTTATGATTCTTTTTATCGGACTTCACCATTCGACGCGAGTCACCTCATATGTCTCAATGGGGATTCTCGACTACTAGATTCGTCACTCATGGATTAAGCTTCACCGTTCGTCGCGAGTCACCTCATATGTCTCAATGGGGTTTCCCGACTACTAAGTTCCACTTTCCACTTATTTAAATTTTTATGTGGATTTTTGTTTCACTTTTTGACGTGAGTTTACTCATTTATTTCAGTGGGGATTCTCGGCTACTCAGTTCCACTCTCCACTTATTGATTTTTGTGGGGTTGACAGCTCTTTCCTCATGAATACTCTTAACTTCCATGTAGAGATTTAAGTTTCCTTTAAAGTGTTGAAAAGAATTTCTAGAATCCTTATCGATCGAAGTCATTTGCATCATTATGTGTATGGTGTGTGGGTAATTACTTTGTAAGTAGAAGATGAATTTGTCATTACATAGCTATGACTCCCCCTAAATGTATACACAATTGAAAATAAATCCTCTTCTTTTGTATATGTAATGATTCACAAATGATCTAAATCACTGCATTTTATATAACATGGAGGTGAGGTCTTAGAAGATTTTTAAGAAATGATTTTCTAGAAATATATACATGCATTCAAGCAAGGATTTGAAACTAGAGTCATGTAAGATGATTTTCGGTACGTGGCGGAGGTGTAGGTCTAAAGACCCGACTCACGCATGGTGAGTGTTTCCCGATGGACAGAATCCACCATTCCACAACACACCATTTTAAATACCGAAGAATCATGACATTCAAGCACATAAGTATGCGATATATGCAAATATATGCATGTAAATGGAAATGATTGAAGATTATCTCTATTTATAAATATGCAAGGATGTGTATGATATGTGCAAGAGGTTAAGTATGTAAATTGTATATGCAAAACTGAGTTGTTATTCACAAAAGTGAGCGAAGGTATGAAAGCCTTTATGAATAGTCTAAAGTATTCAAAAATCAAGTTTATTCACAAGATGTGAAACATGGACTATGCAAAACTGACTTAATCACCTAATCATTTAACCTGCAAATCTCAACACTTTAGAAGTTACAAAAATCAACAAAACGTGAATGCAATTGTTTAAATGCAAGCATTTTTCTCCAACATTCAATTTTTCCCTTTTCAGACTTTTCAAGGAGAACCTAAGCAGAATAAATTTCAAAACCAAACCGTTTTTCTTTCTCACCTTGAGAGTCCTTTATTTATTGACTTTCATTGGCCTCAAGGCGCCCCTGCAAAATAAATTCTCATTTTAAAGATTTGGGTACCCAAGTCATCTTGGGTCTCGAAGGGTTAGTTCTAGCATGATCAAATGTATTCTTATATCTCTTGAAACACCAATCATCATCATATCTCATTGTGGCACAGTCATCCATTGAATGACCATCCTGGCCACAATAAAAGCAGTGAGAAGATTTTCTTTTAATAAACCATTTATCATCATTTTTCATTAAAGAATAATTATTCATCATGTGTCCAACTTCACCACAATAATGACATGAAAAATTCTTTTTGACAGACCATTCATCATCATTTTTCTTTGTGAAATAATTTTCAATAACATGTCCATGCAATCCACAATAAAAGTAATGAACATTGAGTTTTTTCTTTATGAATTTCTCATGATTTTTAGAGTCAGCAGACATTTTCATTCTTGATTTTAATGCCACATCATCATCCGATTTCATCAAGAAGCAATCATACATTTCATGTCCATATTTACCACAATAAAAGTATGAAATATTAATTCTTTTCCTTGATGCATGATCATATTTAGCAATTAGAGGTTTTGCATGCACTCAAGAACAATCAATGACATTTTTCTGTTTTTACTTTTCTTTATCCCACAAGGACGCAGACTCATTCAAACTCTTGATTTCATTTTTCAATGTTGAAATGTGCATTTCAAGATCAGCAATCTCTTTTTCACATGAAGTGACTTTTTCATTCAATATGACATTGATAGTTTTATGACTTTCGATTTCTTGCAACAATACATGCACTTTCTCTGATTCCTCTACAGACATGCATTTTCCCTTTTCAAGGGCAAGTAATTTTTCAGACATAGCTATGTTTAAATGCTTCAACTCCTCATTCTCCTTAGCAAGTTTATCATTCATAATCAATACACTGCATAAATCATGATCAATAGAATTCGATTCTACTTTGTTTATTAGCTCATTTTCAATTTTCTCCATTTGAGTAATTTTATTCTTAAGAGCAGAATTTTCATTTCTCAGACAAGCAATTGTTTCTTTGTGGCTATCAACCTCAAGCATGGAAGACTTACTTGTTTCCTTAAACTCAGCATATTTTTCACATGAGAGATTGTCAACACAAGAGTTTTTAATTTTCTTTTTCAAATTTTTGTTTTCATATTTTAATGTTTTATATCTGTCAAGCAATTCATCATAAGCATTCATCAATTTATCATAACTCAGTTCATCTTCCTTATCAGAATCTGAGTTTCCCTTGGAACTTTCCTCGCTTTGACGATTATTCTCGTTGTTTGCCACGAGACATTCGTCATTCCAACTTTCTTCTTGAGCTTCGCTTAGCCCATCCCAGATCTCTTTAGCAGATCTGCAGTCAGAAACAAATGAAAATTTGTCAATGCATACTGCAGCTTTAAGAACATCCAAAATAAAAAGATTATCAGAATTCTTTTTCTTATGCTCATCGGTCCACCTTGACTCATTTTTTTGTAGAATGTAAGGACCATGAGTGATTAAATTCATAAGCTTCAGATCAACATTAGTAATCCAAACACAGAATTTTCCAAGCCATAAAACATAATCAAAACCATCAAAGACTGGAACCAAATTCACATTAGCCATCATAAAGTGATCTTTTCTCCTAGACCGTGAGGTTCGCTGATGAAAATCAGAGACTGTGCTCTGATATCAATTGTTGGCCCAGAATAGATGGCGGACAAGAAGGGGGGTTGAATTGTCCCCCAGTCAAGGTGGCAGATTTTAAAAACAAACTGAACTAATTATAGCGGAAATAAAATTAACTATGTTAATTAGCTTAAACTGAACTTGAGTGAGATTAATGTTCACTCGACCTTTCTGATCTCACAGGAACATCCAACCAACAAGCGATGAATAATTATTGATAACAAATAGCAGAGCTAACGAAGTGTGATGGTGCAGTGAATAACAATCTTTAAAATAGACCTGTGAATGGAGATAGGATACATGGACAATCACACAAGCACACCACATGCAACATAGAGATTTTTAGGTGGTTCGGGACCATGACGGGCTCCCTACGTCCACCCCTCACCGAAACCTGGTGAGGCTTCACTACCACACTACGAACCGTAGCAACACGGGGACGAGCCCCAACACCATACACGCTACTTCTGTAGCAAGCCACACACACGGGGCCTGGCCCCAAGATGCTGCCACTGCAGCACACATACAAACACAATCGAGGAGCTCACCCCACACTAAATCCACACACACGGAGATGCAGCTCCGTCCGCACACAATAGTATTCTGAGTTCAGCAAAATAAGAAGATCTACAATGTATGCTCTGAAAAAAGTATAGAAATCAGAGAGATGAAGAAATCCCCCTTAGATGTCCAATAAATCCCGTTGATTGGAAGGTAGGGTTGCGCTGAAGTTGATCCCCGGAGTGGAAGCCAGCCAAGCTCGCAGGAGACGCCCAAAGAAAAATGATTCAATGATCACATTCACAGGTGGGATTCAGATCGGCATGGTTTGCAGATGACGACCTCTCGGTCATCTTCTTCCTCCTCCTATAGATGAGAAACGCCTTCACCTCATTTCCCTGCAAGAATAGAAGTCGATTAGCCCAAAAGGGATGTCCGTCGAATGGAGTTCGCAGGTATTATATACCATGTGAAAAGAGATGCAAAATGACAAGAATTCCCATGCAAAAACCTCTCAAAGCCATACCCAAACAAGTGTAGAAACCCTAGGGATAGGATGGTAAAACACCATGGCAATCGGATCATTAAAAGTGGGGTTCGAAGCCAAAACCGGCTGACCCGATCCGGACGCCCAGGACAAGTGTCGACTCTCAGAGTCGACACTTGTTCATGGTCGTTCTCCCAACAAACAAAGAAACAGAACCCAGGGTGAAAGTGTCGACTCTTGGAGTCGACACTTTTTACCAGGGGTTCTGTCTGCGTTAAATACAGACCCCAGGCGTGCAGGTGTCGACTCTCAGAGTTGACACTTGTAGTGACCATTCTCAAAAGAGCCAAATGCAGCCAATAAAAGCCCAATGCCATGAAATATGCAATAACCCCATTTGAAAGCATGAATTTGCCAAGAAAATAACATGCACTAAAGAGACTTAAAACCATCATCCAATCTTGGTTTCAATAAGAGGAATGGGAAGCAGAATGAGCATAATACAAGTGTAGAGGCATACCATGGACCCAATTTGTTGAGAGCATTTGAACCTGCACTTTGTATATAAAGTTTCATGTCAGGCTTTAATCACTACAAATGAACTATACAGTGACTTAACCATAGTTCCCTCAATTCAGCCACAACACAAGCCCTCATTTGAAAAGTTAATTCATGCATGAGAAGCCAATCAACAATTCAATCATACCTTGGCCACCTATCCTAGATATCATGCCAATTCATACATGAATTACAAATGTAGTCCAAGGCAAACTAAACTCACACAGCACACTGTAAGCTAAACAGATAGGGGCACTTCAACCCCATTTAATTACAGTTAAGGAGCATGCATTCTCATGATTTAGAACCATCACAAAGACCAGATTCAATCTCAAAATCCTGGAAGAGGAGTGCATGATTCACATCCACGGTTGATCTGATTTCTACAATGGGAAACCATGTTTCACAGTTGAAAGGTGAGTTAAATCTGCCATCCACAATGCAATGTAAGAATGCCATTGTCCTGAGTTTCACCATGATCAACATGAGCTTATAGAAAGGTTTAATCCCATGAAAGCATAGAAGTTAAACAATCAAAATGCTTGAACAACTAACATGAAATCCTCAATATCAAAATGCACGAGGACACTTGAAAACCCAGTTTTTCAAAGACATGTGAAAACCATCTTTACCAAGCAATATGAGTATGCCATATGACAATATTTCATCATGATCAGGCATGAACATATCAAATTCATTAAACCTGTGAAAACTTAGATGCCATTCAATCAAAAATGATTTCCAAAAGAAATTGTAGTAGAAGGAATCATATAATGAAAATGCTTTATCAAGCAACTTGAAATCTTCACCGATATGCTTGAAACACCATCATGCTAAAGAGTGCAGCATGAGAAGTGTCGACACTTAGTTGGAACAATAAAACCTGGCCATCCCAATGACATATATACATGGAGAACAATGAAGTCCATGCTAACCCATGAACTATATACATGAAGGCCCATTTATAAACAGTGCTCAAAGAAGCCACACCCATCTATGTTCAAAGCATTAATTATTCCAGAGTTCATACCAAAGGTGTGATACAATCCAAACAAATGAAAAACATAACAAACCTGGCCAAGTCGACTTTGGCTTTAGCAGAAGTCAACTTCAAGGAAGCAACCATGCATAAAGCATTCTTACCAACTTTTCTGAAGAATGTACACAACATTTAGTACCAGTTTTGAACATTGGACAGCAAGATGCATGTCCATGCATTCATTTGACTCACGGAACAATGTCCATCATTTGATTCCAATCATGCAAAGCAAGATCATCAAAATATGAGCTCTTAAAACATCAATGGACATTTTCCACAACACTTGCACACACACACGCAAACCACACAATATTTTGTTATCATCAAAACCATTATCAAAGATAAAGAGGGAGCGTAATGAACCCAATAATCTCCCCCTTTTTGATGATGATAAAATATTGTAGCCACCAAAACTCTCTCTCCCTGATGCGGGACGGATACGCGACCTGGGACTCTAGCTTGCGATCGTCCCTAAGGACCAGGCGTGGTTGAGAAACCAGCCGTGAGTCTCGGGTATCGGCCTTTTCGCGTGAACTCGGGTCGAGTCACGGGACGATACACTCACTCACTCTCGCAGCGGTGATAACAATATATATATAGCTAGGAACCTATACTCGCAGCGGCATTCAAAGATATACGAGATAAGCAAAATGCGATAAAGAGTAAGGGCGAGTTTACCTCCACGCTCCGGGCGTGGGGAAGACGTTCCCGGCCAAGTACGATAACTCCCGGTAACAGCGGTAAAAGTTAATTACAATAGTGAATTTTATTGCCCACTCCATGCAGGGAGGTAAATGGCTATAAGTGGGGCCCGGGAGGACCGACCCTGGGTTGACGGGCAGCAATCTGGAGTTGCGTACGGCACAAACTCGGCCTGCTGGTCCGACTCGGTCCTACGCCGACTCGGTTCTGACTCGCTGGACAGTAAGGCGTGATTTCCAAAGGAATGTCGCCCTCCTGAGGTCTTCTAAAGGTGCCGCTTGGCTGGGACGATGGCGAGATGTCCCTGATCGACTCCCTGAAGTGGCGGTTCCAGAAGTTGACTTTTGATAATTTTGCACGAATTATTCTCGGACTGTAATTTCAGACCTGCACAGAGAACAGATCTGCACGTCTCGGCTGCAAGAATTAGGTGGCTCAGATCCGGAGGCCGATCGAGGCGTGGATAATATCGTTGGAAAGAGCACTCATAGAAATATAACATATATTTTTCATATATCCATCCACCGAACGGATTAAAGATGAGAATGACTGTAACACTGTTTTGTTTTCTGACCCGGACTGATAGACACACATGGCAGACTATGTTTTTCCTGAGACTAACCTTTGACTGAAAGAGAAATGATTTTTCTAGACTCCACGAAAATTATGGTGGAAGGGGGTATATGTGAGAAACACTGAGAGATTTTTGTGATTTTTTTAAAAATTGATAAGCGGGTGGGAAAAATACAACAAAGTGACTCTGTCCCCTAGATCTACAGAATGACAAATTACAGGGGGGAGAACAATAAATGCGGTAAAAATACCAAATGAAGTCCAAATGACACGAAATTTGAACTGGAGGTTAGGGGAGATGGACAGAACAAACCCTCAAAATTAGAGCTTGATCAGATAATAAGAACCAGAGATAATAATCCGGAGATGAGCTTCTGTCCTGATGTAGATAGAATCCGGCGATGGTGGCGGCGACGCGACGGCGGTGCAATGGCGGCGGCAGAAATGAAACTCAGAGGGGCTAAGGAGAATGGGATTCACACCCTAGAGGGCTGGAGGAGGAAGAAGAACCAAGGAGAGAGGGAGAGGGGCGCACCCTTCCTTGGAGCAAATACCAATTTTTCACTTCATTTCACTTCATTAATATCTCTAATGCCACTATACATAGGCTGATATAGAGAATGACAATGGGTGGGGGAATGGGAATTTCGTGGGAGAGAGGGAATTTTCTTCCCCATGTGGTCAAATGACCAAATTAAATAAAAAATACAACATGGGATAAACTATATTATAAGGGGGAAGCATCTTGGACTTTGCTTGGTCCAATTTTAAATTTTCGTCCACCTTGTCCCCTTGAATGGTCAAGCATCTAGAAGCCCACCTTGGACCTTTGACCAGCCCCACATGAGACCCTAAGGCTTAGGTGGACCAATGGGGAAAGAGATGGGGGCCCCTTGCTGGTCCTACTAGACTTTTACACAAAAACCAAAACAATCATAAGGAATGACAAATTGGCTTATAAAGTCTTACAATTGCGTACATTTTTTCCCAAGCATATAAATGCAAATAAAAGGACTCAAATGTAAAATAAAAAGTAAGTGGTCTTGCTCTGATGTCTCCATCAATTCTCCCCGGGTGGGAAGAACTCGACCCCGTCGAGTAAGGGGTGCAACTGCTCGTGACGCCGGCGGATCCGTCATCGTACCAGGAAGTGCGGAGTACGCTCCACTCCAAGTATTCAACACCTGCTCATCCCGTATAGATTCGATATGCACACGCTGCTGGGGAGGAGGCTAGAGGTGGACACTCCGGGGTGGGGTCACTCTCAAATGAGGGAGGCGGCTCGAAGGCTCACTAGGAATCACCGCTAGGTCCCTTTATGTGACTAGATCCGATATTCAGAGGTAGAGCCGATCCCAAAGATCGACAAGTATCGCATTCGAAAGGGACTGACAACGCGAGCGTACAAAGGACCGACTCGACTCGATATATGCACAGACACACAAGACCCTAGACAAACCTAGTGTTAGTCCGACCCATACATGTGCAGTGGCAGACCAGGACACCCGAATGTGTGCCATACATACACTAGATGTAACCGGTGGTTGGCAGAATGGGGAACTCCTAAACATCCTAAGAGGCACCATGCATGCACATGCTCCCCAGTGGATTTGATAGGTGGAGAACCGAATTCACCTTCTTTGACACTCCTATATGATGACTATGGAACGATCCTCGGGTTAGGTGTTGGTGGACTAGCCCGTGGGGAAGGGGTGTGGTAGTGGACTTCCCAAACAAGGTGTAAGGGAAATGGTGGGTCACGAGGTCCACTAGCGAAGGGGTCGAATGGGTTAAAGAATGTGTGACCCCTCGGTTCCTCCATTACATAGTCCCATGTTTGAAATTCATGAAGGTCATGGTCACCTCCATCCATCGTGGTAGATGGGACAGTGTATAGAAGATATGGCTCCTCCCCCGGGATAAAAGGAATGAAGTCGGGCTCGGCCGATAACAGGAGGAGTAGAAGAATCTCCGTGGTGACACAACCCACGGTGCACACGGAGGTAATGGATCCCAAAGCTAAATGGGTGAAGCTACGACCTGTGGGTCGGTCGAAGCCTAGGGCCAACAAGTGCGTAAATGTCAATTGCCGGTCTAATACGTTAAGAAGGTCACCCAATGTATCCACATGGTGACTAGATCGGAATGTTGTATGAAATGAGTTGATTGGCACTAGAGGTATTGTAATGCCCCATATTTTTTTTTCGGATCTTTTAGTGGGTCTCGGAGTGTATTTTGTGCTTTACACGTGTTTTTCCCTGATGTGCCTTCGAAACTTTGTGCAGGGCGAACCATGGCGTTCTTCGACTCAGGGACAATACCACTGCGTTGTGTTCCTTCCGAGGATCGCAGAGGTAATTTTTCGTAATTTTTTAAATTTATGCGATTTTTGGGTTTTTCTATATATATTAACCCTTTTCTCTCTCCCCCTCTCCCCCTCTCATTCTCTCATTCTCACTCTCTCTCATCTCTTTCTCTCCCCCTCTCCCCGGGCGGCCGACGGTGGCGGAGGAGGGTGAGGCGGCGATGGCGGGAGGTGAGGAACGGGGAACGGGTCGAGGGCCGGTGGCGCGTGGAAGCTCGGCCGCGGGTTCGTGAAGCGGCGAGGGTTTCACGGCGTTTTCTTCGTGGATCGGCGAGCTCGGGACGCGAAATCTTCGGTGGAGGTAGGGAGATGGACCCCCAGCTCATGTCTTTCTTTTCCACGAGTTTCGTAGGCCGTGGTGAGTCGAGCGGGCTAATCGGGGCGATTTGGGGAAAAATCCATGTTTTAGGGCTTGTGGGCCGATCTCTCGTTTCATTACGTTTTTGGCCGATCCGAGGCCTTAGATGTATGCTAGGGGCTATTTGGGGGCTTCCCTCTTGTTTTCCCCCTCTCACGTGGAGGTATGGGGGCGTGGGACATTTTTGGGGTCATTTCCCGCCGTTTCGCTCTCGGACGGGTATGACGGTCCTTCCAGTGACCGTCACAGCCTGTGACGCCCCAGGGTGGGTGCGTCACAGTACCCGTTTAGCCAATTGGTGGTCTGTGGGTGTGACGGTCCCACGATAGACCGCCACGGTGCTGTGAGGCGCATGGGTTGGACCGTCAGGGATGATCTCACCGTTGGCTTTCGGTCGTTGGTTTTGACTGTTCGGGGTCAAGGCCTGTGACGCACCAAGGCTGGCGCATCACAGCCTTGTAACGCCCCTGTGTGGGTGCGTCAGAGCGGATGCGTTCCCACCTTGTAACACACTAGAGTTGGTCCGTTACAGCCTGTGACGCACCGAGCGGGACGCGTCACGCGTCATAGTTGGTTTTATTTTATCTTGTGACGCATCAGGGCTGGCGCGTCACAGACTGTGACGCACTAGGGCTGGTGCGTCACAGACTGTGACGCACCAGGGTAGGCGCATCACAATCGGTTTGCACCGAGCGTGTGACGGCCCTTTGTTGATGCGTCAGAGTGGTTGTGACGGTCGGGGCTTGGACCGTCACAAACTGTGACGGCCCAAGGTTAGACCGTTAGGCTCTGTGTTGCGCCGAGGTGAGTTTTTATGTTCTCCGCCTTGTTCCGCGATGTGTGGATCCCCGGTCGACCCGGTTGGGACCCAGTGGTCGACCTGCAGTCTCGTGAGTGCCCCAGACACCCGTGGGATTCTGTGTCCGTGTTTTTAAGGTGTTGGGAGGACCGTGCTACCTTGTTTAGCGTGCCCGTGGTTTTGAGAGTCCGGGTGACTTCTCGCGTGTCGGGCTTTCGTGTTACGCTAGACCGAGTCACCGTGTGTCGGTGGGGGTGCGGTGGGGTCTCCCCCGCATGCCGTGAGTTTTCCTGGAAGATGATTCCCGAGTGGGCCATGTGTTTGGCCTTGGACTGTGAGTCCAGTTATCGGCGTGGCAGCTTGTTCGTTGCCCTGGGAATCATGCTTCTGTGCTTTCCGCGTGGGCCATGCGTGTGGCCTTGGACTGCGAGTCCAGTTGCCCAGCCTGGGGCTGGAGGGTTCCCGCCTTTCCTTGAGAGTGGGATTTGGTTTGGCGCCCTACGAGTTGCCTTGGGAACCGTGTTTCCGCATTTTTACGTTGCCGAGCGTGCGGCCCGTGGACTGTGAGTCCCGTTTCTTCTCTGACTGTGGTCACCGTGCGATGGTGCTGGTACATGGGACGGTCCTGTACTTCGTCGGGTCCGGACGTTATTTTCCGTTGTCTTGAGAGTCTACTCTCTCAGTGACCCTCCACTAGTCGTAGCCTGCTTACACGCGTGTGGTCCCACCAGGGAGTGGTGGAGAGGCTACCCTTAGAGACGGTTTGTGGACCAGTTTCCGTCGGGCCCCGCGTCTAGCAGCCAAAGTCCGGCTGAGGGGAAAATCGGTCAGAGGGCCAGAACAGGGACGGACGGTCTGTGTGTGCACACGTGGTTGGGAGCGGTTGGACCCACATCGATGGGCGTGACCCCAGCTAGTCACTTGTTTGTGGTTACTTGTACGGTGTCTCAGTTCCCGCTAGGCCGGAGGGAGACACCTGAGGTGCGGACTAAGACGTCAGCGGACGCATTCGGCCTTGCTTCTAGTGGAAGGTACTCCTGTCGAGTCGGGAGTGACGAACTGTCAGTTTCCGCGACTTTGACCTTCGGGTTTTTGGTCGTGTTGACCATTGAGTTTCGGTTGTTTCGCCGTGGCGCGTGTGTCGATTTTCGCGCCATGAGACTAGTGCTAGTGGCCTTACCGAGGTTGCGTCTTGTTGTGCGATACCCGTGACCAGGTGGTCAGGGTTGCACCTTGGACAACGTGTCCAGGTTGGCCGTGTCCTGGGAGGCAGGCCTCTACGGCGTGGTTGCCATGAGTTTTTACTTCGGTAAGTGGTACTAGTGTAGTTCGGTAGCCCCCGACCGTGAGTCCGGGGTGTGTTTCTGGTACAGTAGGAGTAGCTGTAGTGCCGAGTTTTGACCGGCCACCGGTTCGCTGTTCCTGATGTAGTTATAGCTCTCTTTTCCACTACTGCCGTTGTTTTCAGTTGGGGTTCTGCGGGATCCTTGTTGACTCTCTATTTTGGAGACTCATTCCCTACTTTTCAGGTGTAGCAGTTCTTCTTCCTCGAGGTTCGAGGGCGCGGTGCGGAGGTTCTCAGTTGCCAGCTCGCCGGGCTGAGTGTTCACTCGGCATGTGGCACGTTTTTACTGCTTTAGACTGTACTTTCTGTTGGATTAGACTCTGTTGTAGCTATAGTTGTTTATTTATTTCTGTTAATTATTGAATTGTCTTGCTTTATTTCCTATTTCTTTGTGCCTCCACACTCCTTTTAGCCCTTCTGAGCCCTCCCGGCTCGTGGGCGGCGGTTCGAGTCTCGGGTTATCGGGTCTTCCCGGTAATCGGATTCTCGGGTCGTTATAGGTATTGTGGGGTCCATGGATGGGAAGGGAGGTGGGACCAAGCCATTCTTGAGCCAGCTAAGGAGTGGCTCAACGATGAAAAGCCATCCTGTTAGAAACACGGGTGGCTCGAGTTGAGATAGCTCCACATAAAGATTGGAAGATAAGGGTGGTGGCAACAGAGCTCTAATGGGTGGGGAAGGAACGTCCTCTCGGAGGGGAAGAGGTCCTTGGGACCCCGGAGGTGGGGCTGGGTTGGGGTTACCGGCTATGACATCCCTAGGCTTGGGTATGGCTACGTCTGGTCTCGGAGGTAGGCAAGGGGAGACCAACGACTCAAAATACGCACACCTCCTATCCACCCGATCTGAAATCATTTGCACAAGTTCGGCAACGGTATGGGTTGGAGTACGGGTATCGCGGTGGATTCGCCCATAATCAACCGGCCTAAGCTTAAGTACCTGAGGGGCTTCTTGCCTCCAGATATGACCCACTTGGTTGGAAGTGAGTTGGTGGGGTCGACTGGAGGTGTGACCCACGTGGTTGGAAGTAAATGGGTGGGACGGGTTGGAAGGAACCGGATGGGGAAGGTAGACCATTCTAAGCTCTCTCTTCATGTCCCACCATGATTCGATGGGCCATTGCCTCCTAACATCTCTCAAGTGCTCAATGTGATCCCACTTTTCGGCGGCCTCGTGTAGAAGCCTCTCCTTGGTAAAATAGAATTGTCCGGCTTCAGACATGGTATAACAATCAAAGTATGTGTCCGTGGCGGCCTCCCACTTGAGGTAGTTGCCCGGGTCATTGGAGCCATAAAAATCCAAGGCTTCGGACCCACGGAAGTGGAGAGGATGGTTGCCCAACCCATGGGTGTGCCAACGGTTATCTTGCCTGGGCACCCGGAAGTCCATTGGAAATGGGGGGCTATAAGACGGACATGAAGACACTTGGACAAGACACTAGACACGACCCTAAATGATAATGCAAGTTGGAAAGCCGACTCGACTATGAACCTAGACACAACCAAGACTCGGTACGTGGCAGAGGTTTGACCCGAGGGTCTCCTCGACGCGAGTGTGCGGCCTTCCCGATAGTCGTAACCCAACGTTCGGGCGACACATTTTGATATACCGAACAATGGTATGCAAATGCACCCTTAGACTAAGACACTTTTTTTTCTTTTTGCGGACTTAGACACAAAGACTACCCTAGACTCAACTTGGCTCTGATACCAACTTGATGCGAGACGGACACGCGACCTGGGACTCTAGCTGGCGATCGTCCCTAAGCGAGGGAAGACGTGGGACTGGGCGCAGTTGAGAAACCGGCCGTGAGTCTCGGGTATCGACCTTTCCGCGTGAACTCGGGTCGAGTCACGGGACGGTACACTCACTCACTCTCGCATCAGTGATAACAACATATATATAGCTAGGAACCTATACTCGCAGCGACATTCAAAGATATACAAGATAAGTAAAATGCGATAAAGAGTGGGGGCGAGTTTACCTCCACGCTCTGGGCGTGGGGAAGACGTTCTCGGCCAAGTACGGTAACTCCCGGTAACAATGGTAAAAGTTAATTACAACAGTGAATTTTATTACCCACTCCATGCAGGGAGGTAAAGGGCTATAAGTGGGGCCTGGGAGGACTGACCCTGGGTTGACGGGAAGCAATATGGAGGTGCGTACGGCACAAACTTGGCCTGCTGGTTCGACTCGGTCCTACGCCGACTCGGTACTGCGCCGACTCGGTTCTGACTCGCTAGACAGCAAGGTGCGGTTTCCAAAGGAACGTCGCCCTCCTGAGGTCTTCTGAAGGCGCCGCTTGGCTGGGACGATGGCGGGATGTCCCTGATCAACTCCCTGCAGTGGCGGTTCCAAAAGTTGACTTTTGATAATTTTGCACGAATTATTCCTGGACTGTAATTTCAGACCTACACAAGGAACAGATCTGCACGCCACGGCTGCAAGAATTATGTGGCTCAGATCCGAAGGCCGATCGAGGCGTGGCTGGTACCGTTGGAAAGATCACTCATAGAACTATAACATATATTTTTTGCAGCTCCATCCACTGAACGGATTGAAGATGAGAATGACTGTAACACTGTTTTGTTTTCTGACCCGGACTGACAGACACACAGGGTAGACTGTATTTTTCCTGAGACTGACCTTTGACTGAAGGGGAAATGATTTTTTTAGACTCCACGAAATTTATGGTGGAAGGGGATATATGTGAGGAACACTGAGGAATTTGTGTGATTTTTTTAAAAATTGATAAGTGGGTGGGAAAAATACAACAAGGTGACTCTGTCCCGTAGATCTACAGAAAGACATATTACAGGGGAGAGAACAATAAATGCGGAAAAAATACCGAATGAAGTCCAAATGACACGAAATTTGAACTAGAGGTTAGGGGAGATGGACAGAACAAACACTCAAAATTAGAGCTCGATCAGACAATAAGAACCAGAGATAAAAATTTGGAGATGAGCTTCTGTCCTGATGTAGATAGAATCCGGCGATGGTGGCGATGGCGCGACGGCGGTGCAATGGCGGCGGCGGCAGAAATGGAACTCAGATGGGCTAAGGAGAATGGACTTCACACCCTAGAGGGCTGGAGGAGGAAGAAGAACCAGGGAGAGGGGCGCACCCTTCCTTGGAGCAAATACCAATTTTTCACTTCATTTCACTTCATTAATATCTCTAATGACACTATACATAGACTTATATAGAGAATGACAAGGGGTGGGGGGATGGAAATTTCATGGGAGAGAGGGAATTTTCTTCTCTATGTGGTCAAATGACCAAATTAAATAAAAAATACAACATGGGATAAACTATTTTATAAGGGGGAAGCATCTTGGACTTTGCTTGGTCTAATTTTAAATTTTCTTCCACCTTATCCCCTTGAATGGTCAAGCATCTAGAAGCCCACCTTGGACCTTTGACCAGCCCCACATGGGACCCTAAGGCTTAGGTGGACCAATAGGGAAAGAGATGGGGGCCCCTTACTGGTCCTACTAGACTTTTACACAAAAACCCAAACAATCTTAAGGAATGACAAATTGGCTCATAAAGCCTTATAATTGCGTACATTTTTTCCCAAGCATATAAATACAAATACAAGGACTCAAATGTAAAATAAAAAGTAAGTGGTCTTGCTCTGATGTCTCCATCACTCCCCCTTTGGCATTATCAAAAAGTGGGGGACTAGAGGAATAGATGTGACATTTCAAAAACGAATGAGACAGAAATATAAAGTCATTGCCGCACGAACCCAGCAATAAACCTACCATGAAAGGAAGGTGTGTGAATCATAAACACAAAGGAATGATGTGCAGTATGCAAGATGTTTGAAATATGTGCAAATGCTCAATTTTCGAACTATGTACTGAATGTATGACCAAACTAAGCACACTGAGTATAACGAAATTGAACTATATGCAAATGTTATGCTAAAGAGCACATTATTTTACCCCTATTGTCATAAACAAAAACTTACTGACAATGGGGTTGTATAACATATTATTTACATGTATGATCTAAGGATGTATCAATGTGAGTTGAAGTATGAAATGAAGTATGCATGCATGCAAGCAAACAAGCAAGCAAGCATAAAAGCCAATCAAACAAGTATCTCTAGTACTCCCCCTCAGTGGGGTAAGAGGATAACAACTGAACAATGTATTCAAAACCAAAGAGTGAGACATTAGGCATAATAAAAAAGGTAGTGCATGCATATGCTAGAGGCACTGCATAACCCATGATTAGAATAAATTCAAGATATACATGCATCACAATATACACAAAAGTGAAAGTGTAGCATGAGAAATGAGCTTCAAATTGTATGGATGTCATTAGAATTTCTTAAGACCACTAGAGAGTTATTTCCTCCCTACACTTCCATTTTAGATCCTCGAGTGTCGGTAGCTTCACATAACCACATTTATGATTCTTTTTATCAGACTTCACCGTTCGACGCGAGTCACCTCATATGTCTCAATGGGGATTCCTGACTACTAAGATTCGTCACTCGTGGATTAAGCTTCACCGTTCATCGTGAGTCACCTCATATGTCTCAATAGGGTTTCTCGACTACCAAGTTCCACTTTTCACTTATTTAAATTTTTATGTGGATTTTTGTTTCACTTTTCGACTCGAGTTTCCTCATTTATTTCAGTGGGGATTCCCGACTACTCAGTTCCACTCTCCACTTATTGATTTTTGTGGGGTAGGCAGCTCTTTCCTCATGAATACTCTTAACTTCCATGTAGAGATTTAAGTTCATTTTAAAGTGTTGAAAAGAATTTCAAGAATCCTTATCGATCGAAGTCATTTGCATCATTATGTGTATGGTGTGTGGGTAATTGCTTTGTAAGTAGAAGATGAATTCATCATTACATAGCTATGACTCCCCCTAAATGTATGCACAATTGGAAACAAATCCTCCTCTTTTGTATATGTAATGATTCACAAATAATCTAAATCACTACATTTTATATAACACGGAAGTGAGGTCTTAGAAGATTTTGAAGAAATGATTTTCTAGAAATATATACATGCATTCAAGCAAGGATTCGAAACTAGAGTCATGCAAGATGATTTCCGGTACGTGGCGGAGGTGTAGGTCCAAAGACCCGACTCACATATGGTGAGTGTTTCCCGATGGACCGAATCTACCATTCCACAACACACCATTTTAAATACCGAAGAATCATAGCATTCAAGCACATATGTATGAGATATATGCAAATATATGCATGTAAATAGAAATGATTGAAGATTATCCCTATTTACAAATATGCAAGGATGTGTATGATATGTGCCAGAGGTTAAGTATGTAAATTGTATATACAAAACTGAATTGTTATTCACAAAAGTGAGCGAAGGTACGAAAGACTTTATGAATAGTCTAAAGTATTCAAAAACCAAGTTTATTCACAAGATGTGAAACATGGACTATGCAAAATTGACTTAATCACCTAATCATTTAACCTGTAAATCTCAACACTTTAGAAGTTGCCAAAATCAACAAAACATGAATGCAATTGTTTAAATGGAACCATTTTTCTACAACATTCAAATTTTACCTTTTTAGACTTTTCAAGGAGAACCTAAGCAGAATAAATTTCAAAACCAAACCATTTTTCTTTCTCACCTTGAGAGTCCTTTATTTATTGACTTTCATTGGCCTCAAGGTGCCCCTGTAAAATAAATTCTCATTTTAAAGATTTGGGTACCCAAGCCATCTTAGGTCCCGAGGGGTTAGTTCTAGCATGAGCAAATGTATTCTTATATCTCGTGGAACATCAATCATTATCATATCCCATTGTGGCACAGTCATCCATTGAATGACCATCCTGGCCACAATAAAAGTAGTGAGAAGATTTTCTTTTCATAAACCATTTTTCATCATTTTTTATTAAAGAATAATTATTCATCATGTGTCCAACTTCACCACAATAATGACACGAAAAATTCATTTTGACAGACCATTCTTCGTCATTTTTCTTTGTGAAATAATTTTCAATAACATGTCCATGCAATCCACAATAAAAGCAATGAACATTGAGTTTTTTCTTTGTGAATTTCTCATGAATTTTAGAGTAAGCACACATTTTCATTCTTGATTTCAATGCCACATCAGCATCCGATTTCATAAAGAAGCAATCATACATTTCATGTCCATATTTATCACAGAAAAAGTATGAAACATTAATTCTTTTCCTTGATGCATGATCATATTTAGCAATTGGAGGTTTTGCATGCACTCAAGAACAATCAATGACATTTTTCTGTTTTTGCTTTTCTTTATCACACAAGGACGCATACTCATTCAAACTCTTGATTTCATTTTCTAATGTTGAATTGTACATTTCAAGATCAGCAGTCTCTTTTTCACAGGAAGTGACTTTTTCATTCAATATGACATTGATAGTTTTATGACTTTCGATTTCTTGCAACAATACAAGCACTCTCTCAGATTCATCAACATACATGCATTTTCCCTTTTCAAGGGAAAGTAATTTTTCAGACATAACTGTGTTTAAATGCTTCAACTCCCCATTCTCCTTAGCAAGTTTGTCATTCATAATCAATTCACTACACAAATCATGATCAATAGAATTCAATTCTACTTTGTTTCTTAGCTCATTTTCAATTTTCTCCATTTGAGTAATTTTATTCTTAAGAGCAGAATTTTCATTTCTCAGACAAGTAATTGTTTCTTTGTGGCTATCAACCTCAAGCATGGAAGACTTACTTGTTTCCTTAAACTCAACACATTTTTCACATGAGAGATTGCCAACACAAGAGTTTTTAATTTTCTTTTTTAATTTTCTATTTTCATATTTTAATGTTTTATATCTGTCAAGCAATTCATCATAAACATTCATCAATTCATTATAACTCAATTCATCTTCCTTATCGGAATCAGAGTTTACCTTGGAACTTTCCTCGCTTTGACAGTTATTCTCGTTGTTTGCCACGAGACATTCGTCATTCCAACTTTCTTCTTGAGCTTCGCTTAGCCCATCCCAGATCTCTTTAGCAGATCTGCAGTCAGAAACAAATGGAAATTTGTCAATGCATACTCCAGCTTTAAGAACATCCAAAACAAAAAGATTATAAGACTTCTTTTTCTTATGCTCATCGGTCCACCTTGACCCATTTTTTGGTAGAATGTAAGGACCATGAGTGATTAAATTCATAAGCTTCGGATCAACATTAGTAATCCAAACATAGAATTTTCCAAGCCATAAAGCATAATCAAAACCATCAAAGATAGGAACCAAATTCACATTAGCCATCATAAAGTGATCTTTTCTCCTAGACTGTGAGGTTCGCTAATGAAAATCAGAGACTGTGCTCTGATACCAACTGTTGGCCCAGAATAGATGGCGGACAAGAAGGGGGGTTGAATTGTCCCCCAGTCAAGGTGGCGGATTTTAAAAACAAACTGAACTAATTATAGCAGAAATAAAATTAACTACATTAATTAGCCTAAATTGAACTTAAGTGATATTAATGTTCACTCGACCTTTCCGATCTCACTCGAACATCCAACCAACAAGCGATGAACAATTATTGATAACAAATAGCAGAGATAATGAAGTGGGATGGTGCAGTGAATAAAAATCTATAAAATAGACCTGTGAACGGAGATAGGAGAAATGGACAATCCCACAAGCACACCACATGCAACACATAGATTTTTAGGTGGTTCGGGACCACGACGGGCTCCCTACGTCCACCCCTCACCGAAACTCGGTGAGGCTTCACTACCACGCTATGAACTGTAGCAACACGGGGACGAGCCCCAACACCATACACGCTACTTCTGTAGCAAGCCACACACACGGGGCCTGGCCCCAAGATGCTGCCACTGCAGCACACATACAAACACAATCGAGGAGCTCACCCCACACTAAATCCACACACACGGAGATGCAGCTCCGTCCGCACACAATAGTATTCTGAGTTCAGCAAAATAAGAAGATCTACAATGTATGCTCTGAAAAAAGTATAGAAATCAGAGAGATGAAGAAATCCCCCTTAGATGTCCAATAAATCCCGTTGATTGGAAGGTAGGGTTGCGCTGAAGTTGATCCCCGGAGTGGAAGCCAGTCAAGCTCGCAGGAGACGCCCAAAGAAAAATGATTCAATGATCACGTTCACAGGTGGGATTCAGATCGGCATGGTTTGCAAATGAGGACCTCCTTGTCTTCTTCTTCCTCCTCATATAGATGAGCAACACCTTCACCTCCTTTCCCTGCAAGAATAGAAGTCGATTAGCCCAAAAGGGATGTCCGTCGAATGAAGTTCGCAAGTATTATATACCATGTGAAAAGATATGCAAAAGGACAAGAATGCCCATGCAAAAACCTCTCAAAGCCACACCCAAACAAGTGTAGAAACCCTAGGGATAGGATGGTAAAACACCATGGCAATCGCATCATTAAAAGTGGGGTTCGAAGCCAAAACCGGCTGACCCGATCCGGACGCCCAGGATAAGTGTCGACTCTCAGAGTCGACACTTGTTCGCGGTCGTTCTACTAACAAACAAAGAAACGGAACCTAGGGTGAAAGTGTCGACTATTGGAGTCGACACGTTTTACCAGGGGTTCTGTCTGCGTTAAATACAGACCCTAGGCGTGCAGGTGTCGACTCTCAGAGTCGACACTTGTAGTGACCATTCTCAAAAGAGCCAAATGCAGCCAATAAAAGCCCAATGCCATGAAATATGCAATAGCTGACGCGGCGGCGACGTGGGAATGGATCGACGGCACTCCGGGACGCGAGCAGGATGGGAACAGATAACTGCTATCTCACACAGCTCGGCCTCACGCCGGACGGTCTCACACCGGGCGACTCTCGATTCTCACAAAGAGAAGGAGGGAAGGGAATAGCACAAGAGAGGAGCTCTCTCACGTACAACAAACTTTCTTTTCAATTCATCATATCATACATAACAAGCATTGACCTCCTATTTATAGGAAAGGCCCATTACATTCATACCTTCACACTTTTACTTATTTGCCTATATACCCTAGCCTAATAAAACAAAAGTAAATAATACATGTATTACTACATGTATTTTACACACAATACATATTTAATACACACATAAATAGGTGGACATACTGCTTGACGATTCTCGTCAAACCCCTCTGCTTGGAGGAGGTTCAACCTCGAACCTCGAACCTTGAATCACAGGACCCGTGGTGGAAGTGATAGTGGCGTTGGTGGAGGCGAAGGCAGACGGTAGAAGAGGACGGACCTGGAGCTTCAAGTGGGGCCTCGCACCCGTCCCCATCTCAAGGACGATGCACTCAAAGCTTCAATTCTCCCTTCAGGGCGGAGTGGAGGAGGACGGATCTGGAGCTTCGAATGGGCCTCGCACCCGTCCCCATCTCAAGGATGATGCATCCAAAGCGTCAAATTCTTCCTTCTCGACGGAGCGGACTTGGCGAAGGACGGTCACGCACACGACACTCCCGAAATCACAGACTGACTGTCAACGGCCAGGCGATGCGGGCACTGCTCAAGCCGCCGTAGTGGACTCGGGGGGCCACAATGACTTATTAATGCAAAGGATATATAGATATTATATATATATATATATATATATATATATATCCATGATATATATATAACACTCTTTTTTTTATTACATGGATACATATATATATATAATGTTATATATCCATTATCTATATGTTATATATAACACTCCTTTTTTTTCAAATCTTTCCTTTTCTCTTTTCAAACTTCTCATTTTCTTTTTTTCAAACTTCTCATTTTCTTCGAACCTCTTTTTTTTCTTTTTCAAACTTCTCATTTTCTTCAAACCTCTTTTTTTTTCGTTTTCAAACTTTTCACCTACTCTCTTTTTTTCAACACTTTTATTTCTTTCAAACTCCTTTTTCAAACTCTCTCTTTTTGTTTTTCAATCTTTCAGACTTTCCTGCGAAATGTCGGGGATGGTCGGCGGTCACCAAGGCAGCCGGGGTGGGTGGTTGGGTTAGTCAGCCAACGCGGCTGCTGAATCGTGGAGAGGGCGCGAGCATCGTGGGCGGCTGCGGCTGGGTTCACACGCTGGCGTCGGGTGCGAAACAGAGAGGGAGAGGGAGAAAACGGGCGAGAGAGAGAAATGGAGAGAGAGTGTGGTTCGGGGGAGAGGGGAGGCCAGTGGGCACGGGGTCGTAGGTCACGGCGGTGCGCCGGCGACTGTTGCGGCCGGAGGCTGCGGACTTGTGGGCGGGCGCAGGAGGCTTCACGGGCGCGGCGTCCGCAGGCGCTCGGGAGAGACCTGGAGGCGTGCGGTGGACGCGCGGCGGGCGCCTGCAGGCGCTGGCAGAAGAAGCCACGCCGGCGGAACCAGAGGAGGTCCCCGCCGAGGCTCCCGCCTTGGAGGAGGCAGCCCCACCTGCTGCGGAGCCAGTGGAGGAGGCGGAGCCGGAGGCGCCCGCCGAGGAGGCCGCGGCTGTGGGTGCCTTCGCGAACAGGAGGTGGGCCAGGGTGGTCGGCAGTGCCGACCGGGTTGGCCTGGAGGGGGGGTGGCGAGCTCGCCGGTGAAGGCGACGATGACCGGCGGCGGTGGTGTAGGCCGCTTGTGGAGGAGGAGGGCGCTGCTGTGGGGCCGACGCGCTCGAGGTGGGCGGCGGGGACGGCCGCAGGTGGAGGAGCAGGCTGGTTCGCGCGGTGGGGCGTGCTGGCGCTGTGCGTGTCAGAGAGAGAGAGAAGGAGGGAAACACGGGAGAGAGAGAATCTGAGAGAGAGAGAGAGAGAGAGAGAGAGAGAGATGAGCGTGATAGAGAGAGAAAGAGAGAGAGAGATTTATGGGAGAGAGAAGGGATTTTAATTAAAAAAAATCCTGAGTTTCTTCTGCTGCGCTGAACGAGAGAGAGGGAAAGAGGGAGGGAAACAGAGAGAGAACGCATGGTTTTTTTTTCTTTTTTTTTTCTATTTTTTTTCTTCTCCAAACTCCTCTCAACCGAACTCTTTATACTTCTCTTCTTTCTTTTTTTTGTTTCTCTTTTTTTTTCAATCTCTTCTTTCAACCCAGATTTGCTATTTTCTTTTGTTTTCTTTTTTTTTTCACTATCTAACAAGAGAGAGATGACATCGGGGACGCCGGGGTCGACGGAGGCGCCGTGTTGGGCTCTGATACCAATTTGACGTGGCGGCAACGTGGGAATGGATCGACGGCACTCCGGGACGCGAGCAGGACGGGAACAGATAACTGCTATCTCACACAGCTCGGCCTCACGCCGGACGGTCTCACACCGGGTGACTCTCGATTCTCACAAAGAGAAGGAGGGAAGGGAATAGCACAAGAGAGGAGCTCTCTCATGTACAACAAACTTTCTTTTCAATTCATCATATCATACGTAACAAGCATTGGCCTCCTATTTATAGGAAAGGCCCATTACATTCATACCTTCACACTTTTACTTATTTGCCTATATATCCTAGCCTAATAAAATAAAAGTAAATAATACATGTATTACTACATGTATTTTACACACAATACATATTTAATACACACATAAATAGGTGGACATACTGCTTGACGATTCTCGTCAATAACCCCATTTGAAAGCATGATTTTGCCAAGAAAATAACATGCACTAAAGAGACTTAAAACCATCATCCAATCTTGGTTTCAATAAGAGGAATGGGAAGCAGAATGAGCAGAATACAAGTGTAGAGGCATACCATGGACCCAATTTGTTGAGAGCATTTGAACCTACACTTTGTATATAAAGTTTCATATCATGCTTTTATCAATACAAATGAACTATACAGTGACCTAGCCATAGTTCCCTCAATTCAGCCACAACACAAGCCCTCATTTGAAAAGTTAATTCATGCATGAGAAGCCAATCAACAATTCAATCATACCTTGGCCACCTATCCTAGATATCATGCCAATTCACACATGAATTACAAATGCAGTCCACGGCAAACTGAACTCACACAGTCCAATGCAAGCTAAATAGATAGGGGCACTTCAACCCCATTTAATTGCAGTTAAGGAGCATGCATTCTCATGATTTAGAACCATCACAAAGACCAGATTCAATCTCAAAATCATGGAAGAGGAGTGCATGATTCACATCCACAGTTGATCAGATTTCTGCAATGGGAAACCATGTTTCACAGTTGAAAGGTGAGTTAAATCTGCCATCCACAATGAAATATAAGAATGCCATTGTCCTGAGTTTCACCATGATCAACATGAGCTTATAGAAAGGTTTAATCCTATGAAAGCATAGAAGTTAAACAATCAAAATGCTTGAACAACTAACATGAAATCCTCAATATCAAAATGCATGAGGACACTTGAAAACCCAATTTTTCAAAGACAAGTGAAAACCATATTTACCGAGCAATATGAGTATGCCATATGACAATATTTCATCATGATCAGGCATGAACATATCGAATTCATTAAACCTATGAAAACTTAGATACCATTCAATCAAAAATGATTTCTAAAAGAAATTGCAGTAGAAGGAATCATATAATGAAAATGCTTTATTAAGCAACTTGAAATCTTCACCGATATGCTTAAAACACCATCATGCTAAGGAGTGCAGCATGAGAAGTGTCGACACTTAGTTGGAACAATAAGACCTGGCCATCCTAATGACATATATACATGGAGAACAATGAAGGCCATGCTAACCCATGAACTATATACATGAAGGCCCATTCATAAATAGTGCTCAAAGCAGCCACACCCATCTATGTTCAAAGCATTAATTATTTCCACAGTTCATACCAAAGGTGTGATACAATCCAAACAAATGAAAAACATAACAAACTTGGCCAAGTCGACTTTGGCTTCAGCAGAAGTCAACTTCAAGGAAGCAACCATGCATAAAGCATTCTTACCAAGTTTTCTAAAGAATGTACACAACATTTAGTACCAGTTTTGAACATTGGATAGCAAGATGCATGTCCATGCATTCATTTGACTCACGAAACAATGTCCATCATTTGATTCCAATCCTGCAAAGCAAGATCATCAAAATATGAGCTCCTAAAACATCAATGGACATTTTCCACAACACTTGAACACACACATGCAAACCACACAATATTTTGTTATCATCAAAATCATTATCAAAGATAAAGAGGGAGCGCAACTAACCCAACACTCAGCACCATTACTGACTTCGTGGATGCTACTTCGATCCCCCTTCTCGATCATCTCCAATCCCTTAGCGGCTTAGCCCCCTTTCCCTTCCTTCCCCAAGTACCCATCTTTCACCAACCCACAACTCTTCTTCCCCTTCTTCTCTTACCCTCCCCTGTATACTATCCTCCGCCACAAAATTCAATAGGCATCAGTTGTTCCTTGCCCACATCGCAATGCCTGACGGCCGGCAACTCTCTGCCAACTCTACCTCTGCCAGCTTGAAGTTCCTCTAGTTGGGAACTCTGGTTGTAGCAACCCAAGATCCGGATACTGGAAAAAGAACCCGATACCATTCGAATCATGGCCCGCCGCCCACGAGCCGGGGCTCAAAAGGGTTAAAAAGGAGTGTGAAGGTACAAAGAAATAGGAAATAAGGAAGGACAATTCAACAATTAACAGAAATAAATCATCTAACTACAATAGAGTCCAGTCCAACAAAAAGTACAGTCTAAGGTAGGAGAGCGTACCCAACACCGAGTGAATACTCGGCACGACGAGCTTGCGACTAAGAACCCCCGTACAACACCCTCGAACCTCGAGGAAGAACCGTCGCACCTGAAACGCAGGGGTGAGCCTCCTTTCACTGGCTCAGTAGGGGTCCCGCGGAACCCCAACCGTAAACAATGGTGGTAAAAGAAAGCAGCAACAACAAGAACAACAATAACATTAGGAACAGCAAACCGGTGGCTGGTAAAAACTCGGCGCTACAGCTACTCCTACTGTACACGAAAACACGCACCCTGATCTCACAGTCGGGGGATCACCAGACAACAACCCACCCTAGTCACGCTACTAGGAAAATGACCACGCTGTCGGGAACTCAACGCTGTCTAGGGAAAAGTCCTCGGTGACGCTCATCGAAACCCCTAGACATCGGCATCGGGAAAGCACCCGGGACTCCACGCAAAATCACGTCTCACAGACGTGAACTGGAACTCGACTCACGAGAAACTCACGTCACGTGACGGGAGCACTGCCCACCAGAAGTAAAGCCGGATGCGTCCACTGACAACTTAGTCCGCGCCTCAAGTGTCTCGCTGCGACGCCCCAGGTAGAGATAGAGACACCACAGTAACCAGGAACACAAAACAAGGACTAGCTGGGGTCGCGCTCGTCAGCGCGGGTCCGACATCCCCCATCTAAGTGTGCACACATATACCATACGCCCTAGGTCAGATCCTCTAGCTGGTTCTTCCCCAGAAGCTAGGACTCAGGCTGCGTGTAGGGGCCCTACGGTAACCAGCCTAAAAACCATCTCTCTCGGGTAAGCCGCTCCACCACTCTTAGGTGGGTCAACACACGCGTGCCATACGAAGGTTACGACCAGTGGGAGGTCACTAAACGTGAACACGGAAAGCCACGCACGCATCCATTGCGAGTAACGCAGAGTAACATGTGGCTCGACACCACCAGACTCTGGATGGTCCACTAAACCTATTAACCCAACGGTCCTTGAGTCACACGACTCGGGGTCAAGACCGTCGTACGGGACGGCTCCATGCCATCAATCTGGCCTATACCTAGGTCAGAAACCACGGTAGCATGAATACCGAGGCAGCTCACTAGCCGCCGAGGTAATCCCTGGTCCAAGGGACACACAAAAAATCTCCAACCCTAGGCTGGTTGACTGGACTCACAGTCCGAGGCCACACGCATGGCCCACTCGGAGACCACTTCCGGAGAGACCCACATCGTGCGGGGAAGGCCCTCCGCACTCATACCGACTCACGGGGACTCACTCAAGCGTAACACGGAAACCCAGAACACGTATACAGGGTCACCCGGACCCTCCTAACACATGGGTGTTCAAATCGAGGTAACACGGTACCTACATAATCATGAAGAATCACTCGGACACTTCTTCCTCGAAACCATATAGCATACGGGCACTTCAGGACAAGAAAACGCGGGACACGACAGCCCGGGGGCAAACTGGGCTGGGCGGCCAAACACTTGGCCGCTCAGAGGCCTGGGCGGCTACACCAGTGACTGCCAAGCACCTGGGCACCCCTTGCCTGGGTGGCCACTGCTTGGGCCGCCCAACACCCCTAGGCGGCCAGGGTCATGGCCGCCCAGACCAGGGCACAGACAGCCACCTAGGTGGCCGCCCTCTGCATTTCCCGTGGACAAATCGAGCTCCGCCGTGAGCTCGGTTCCACGCCCCATTCGATCCCAATCGAAGGGGAAAGCATAGGGGATCATTCCCCTGACCCCAAAACCAAAAAATGGAGGGTGAAAAGCGGAGAAACCTCACTCGATCGGGCGAAACCGTCGCACGCCCTAAAAATATGATTTTTCCCCCAAACGAGCAATAAACCCCGCTCGGCTCACCACGGCCTACAAAACTCGCCGAAAATGAAATACTAGTGCTAGGGAACCATCCCCCTACCTCCACCGAAGATTTGACGCGCCGTGGACGCCGATCCACGAAGAAAATACCGTTAAAGCTCCGCCGACTCGTGATCCCATGAACCGCCTCCACCATCGCGATCCTCGCTCCATCCTCGCCGTTCCACTCCCCACGATCCTCGCCGCCTCGCCCCCATCCACCTCCGTCGGCCGTCGGAGAAGAGAGGGAGAGAGGAGAGAGCGTGAGAAGAGAGAGGGAGGGAAGAGAGAAATGAGAGATAGGGAGAGAGAAAAGGAGGTTAATATATATAGAAAAACCCCAAAATTCTAGAAATTCAAAAAAATATGAAAAATTATCTCTACGATCCTCGGGAAGAGCACAATGCGCTGGTCACATCCCAGAGTCGGAGAACGCAACGGTTCACCCTGCACAAGGTTCCGAAGGCATGTCAGGGAAAAACACATGTAAAGCATAAAACACACTCCCGACCTACGAAAATGATCCGAAAAAATATCCAAAAAAATCTGGGGCATTGCAGCCCTCCCCCCTTATAGAAATTTCATCCTCGAAATTCAAGACTGGCACCAAACCACAAGGGGAGGACGCCTTAACCACCTGACAACGCTGTTAGAGCCTCAGCACAGAAAAACTCAGAACTCGCAAAACACAGATCCTGAGGGACGGGGCCAGACAATGATCACGGACAACGCCTCGCTCACAATCCAAGACACAGCGTTCATCAGAGCAGGCACGTGCTAAAGAGTACAAGTCTAGCGTCACCTCGGACAACATGAAAACCAACCACCGGTCAACGCCCATGCTCAGCGGACCAACCAAACGCCAGCACCGCAACTAGCTGATCGATCTCACGCCCCACACCAAGGACAACCATCACTGAGCTTCCACCAGCTCTCACCTGGTAGGCCGAACACTCTTAGCAACACGTCCAACGCCGCCAGAAGACAAAACTCCTCGCAAATCCCCAGATCCAATCTGGGAAAAAGGCACACCTCATAATCTGTCACCCAAGGCCTCGCAGACACATGGCTCTTGCAATTCCCGAGCCCCAACAACCAGCATCTTCTGTCTGTGAAAGACCATCCACTAGTCACCAAACATTCTTCAACGGGAAACCTCCGCCGGCCCAACAGGCACGATCCAACTGGCAATAGGCCATCCGTTGACTCTCGCACAGACCAACACCACATCCGATCTCGAGTCTCACGCCAACTCTACCCTCTCAGGGGAGCACGGCGAAACCACATGACAAGGTCTCTCCTCGGTCCTCACGCCACTCGACTCAGACTTACGGGGAATCCTCCCTTGCTGGTCGCAGATCAGGGATCACCATTCCAACGCCAACGTCCCATCAAGGACCTCCACGCAACGGCACTGTCCAAAGCTATTCAATCACAACTTATCTCGACTACTCCCGATGAACGCCTGCCAATCCTGATTCCACTCTTACCACAGAGCCGCGGGACACAACCTCTCACAATCCACATCACCTTCTCTTCTCCAAAACTGACAAGTGCCGCTTGCTACCACAGCAAGATGGTCGACGATGCCACAACCAAAGCACACGGGTCCCCAAACAATACACATCTTACCATGGTTGACCACGTGGCTAGCCTTACCAGCCACTCACAGCTACTAACTGGGACCCGTAATCTCTCAGAGATCACTTCTCCAGAACACGATCTCATCCGAGAACATAACTTTCAACACACGAACATGGTACTCATGCGGCGCACTCGCCAACATATTTTCCCAACTCTCCATCTTACTAGTGCCACAAATCACAATGCCTCAAGCAACGGCACGGCAACAACACGTCTCACACCGAGGAATCAATCCTCCGATGCTCAACACATCCTCAACAATCTTCCCGTAGCAACCAACGCTACGATCAGCGCACTATGATCCACGCGCATAGCCAACACAACGAAAACTCGGGATCCTCCATCCCGACAATCTTCTGTAACTCCGCAGGCTCCGATCTTCAACACATCAGGAACCACAACACCAACCGCAGATTCTCACGAACACCACCCAACCGGCACTCGTCCTTCCGGAACAGTGCCAACACCCTTACACACCAGGAAAATGGGCACGACTTCTCACAGGTAATCTCCTTGCCAACACACGGGACGTGTCTTGCACGAACTTAATGGCACACAGAAGGCCAACCAATCCAGACACACGATGCAAGACGACGAACCATAACCCAACACGATTCTCTCTAACCAAAAGAGAAACTCAATACACCTCCGATCAACGGAAGGTCTCCACGCTCGACCTGACCTCGAACCTTGCGCACGCTGGGAACAACACCTTCCAACACTGGAAAACCATCACTTCTGTCGGGCCAACAACTCTGACAACACTCGCCCAGTGCCTCGTTGGACCACGATCATAGTATCTCTCGATGCACCACCACTACAATTCCTCGAACTGCAACACGCCACGCCAAGAGCCGCAACACGAGTCACAATCGGCAACCGCCAACGCTCATCCTCGAGTCCCGAACTCACCATGGAACCTTCACATCTCAAGCCAAATCCAGGGAGAACACAACCCATTCACATGCAGAAGCGCTGGAGCAAGAACTTACTGGGACATCTCTGTCCAATCCTGCCTCAAAATCCTCAAAGATAATCAGGACCAGCACGTCATTTCTGACGCCATAGAGCATGACAAGAACACTAGGCTCGATAAATCAACAGCTCAACAAAAGATCCTCCGCTTGCCCGAGCATAATTCTCGACCAGAGCACCCGCTCCGACACCTCAAACCACAATCTCGACACCTCAGAGGCTGATAACCTCAAGCTAGAGTGGCCCACACTAATAATAGCTCCCTTAGAGCACACTCATGGCCACTTAACCACGAACAATCCTCACCAGCCACCTGACCTCACTGCAAATACCTCGAACGTAGCACCGCAGATCCGCACTTATCGGCAACCTCTGCCCAATGCTGCACCATTGGGGCCACAACCCATCGGGATGAAACCTCTCTATCACATCTCTCGAGCCCCACACCAGCATTCCGACAAAATAACAACCACATTCACAGCGCCAACGCCACGCCCTCAAGCTCTTACGTGAGAAACCAAACGGAAACAAACACAAAACCCTATGACAGCTGCTGACTGTACTGGACCTTACGGACTATGATCATTGTAATATCTCTAATTCCCATGTATGCCAGATACCAAATGTAGCGACCCAAGATCCGGATACCAGGAAAATGAAGTCCCGCGATCAATGACACACAAGAGGGGGGTGAATTGGGTGTTTACAAATTTTAAAGAAACTTTTGACTTTTTACAAAATATGTGATAAACATTAATTAGCAATTTGAAAACTGTTTAACTAATTCTCTCAATCTCTCCATTCCCACACGACCATATAACGAAAACAATCAAACCACACAAATAACACACAATGCACAGCAGTTTTTAAGGTGGTTCGGATGCAACGACGACAATCCTACGTCCACCCCTCACCAAACCCGGTGAGGTTTCACTCGGGGATAAATCCCCAAACAGAGACGACGCCCCAACCACACACGCAGGACGACACCTACCCACACACATGGGGACGCACCCCAACACACACACACACACGGAGACGAGGTCTCCAACACGATCCAACAAGCGGATCAACAAAGCACACACACGCTGCGACAAGTGCAGCACTCCACACACACAAACACTAAGATCTAGATAAAACTACACACACACGCAGATCTAAGAAGACCTACGAACACACAAATCAAATACAACACACACATACACGACCACGGATCCAACAACGATCTACACACACACACAAGTTTTCGCAGTTTATGAGGAACATAAATATAACACCCAAAACACAAAGGCAATGAGGCACAATTTAGAAACTCATGATTTGGCTTCCCTTTGAACGTATGCTGCTGATCTTTGAACGTGGCTTCAATCTTCACTTGAGCAGAGCTTGAACGACTTCATATGGATCTTGAGAAACAATATTCTTTCACCTTTTAGCAGCCTTTTCTCGAATCGGTGCTTGCTTGCTTCTTCTTCTTTCCCCCTTGGGCAATCTTCCTTTGAATCCTTGCTTGCTTGCTTCTTCACTTCCTTGGAGGTTGCTAGCTTCAGCTTTGGCTTGAAACACCTTGGAGATGGATGAAGAACTTACAAAATGGAGTATGTTTGCAAGAGTTCCCGCAGCTTTCTTATAACGACCCGAGAATCTGGTTACCGGGAAGGCCCGATAACCTGAGACTCGTACCGCCACCCACGAGCCCGAAGACTCGGAAGGGTTAAAGGAATGGTGTGGAGACTACACAAGTATCACAAATAATTACATAAATGAACAGTTATATTATGAAGTAGGAAATAAATTAACAGTTCACATGATACATGGTCCACGAGATATAAAAATAACAACAGCAGTAGTCCACAACTAGTACAGAGACAAGAAAGAAAAGTACAGCTACACGGGGCATACCCCGGCTCTGACCTCTGGCACTAACGCTGGGCACCTGAACCACGCTGAACCTCAGACGCGCTCCCGTGAGGCCGCGACTCACCTGAATCACGGTGAAAACAAGCAGGGAATGAGTCTCGGAACAAGACTCAGTAGGGATCACTCGAACCCTACCTCGCAAACGGAGAAACCTCTACGCTAGCAATAAGCGAGTACCTCAGAAAAGGAAGCCATGCAATCTACAAAACACCGCTCCCACGGCACGAAAACCGACACACGTGCCACGGTGAAACGACCGGAGCACCACGGTCAACACGATAAAACCCGAAGGTTGAAGTCGCAAGGACTGACAGTCTGACACTCCCGACTCGACAGAACTACCTCCCACTAGAAGCACAGCCAGTAGCGTCCCCTGACGTCTTACAGCGCACCGCAGGTGAACTGCCTGACGTGGTAGCTACTACCAAAGGCACGAACACCGAACAAGTAACCACAAACGAGTGACTAGCTGGGGTCACGCCTGTCAGCGTGGGTCCAACCGCCCCCAACCACGTGTGCACACACAGACCGTACGTTTTAGGTATGGCCTCTAACTGGTTTTCCCCTGGAGCCGGACTCTGGCTACCGACGAGGGGCCCGACGGAAACCAGTCTAAAACCGTCCTCAGGGTAGCCTCTCCACCACTCCCTGGTGGGACCACACGCGTGTAAGCAGGCTACGACTAGTGGAGGGTCACTACGGAGTAGACTCTCAAGTCAACGGAAAACGTACGGGGACCGCCCCACGTACCAGCACCGTCGCACGGTGACCACGGTCGGAACAGAAACGGGGTTGCAAACCACCCGGGACAACCCAGTGCCTGACGGTCTACCCTAGACGCGTCACAGTCTCTGACGGTCTAGGCAGGACCGTCACAATCACTTGATGGCCCAACGCAGAGGCGTCACACGCTTGGTGCAAAACAGGGTGTAACACACCTACCATGGTGCATTACAGTCTGTGACGCGCCTACCCTGGTGCGTCACAAGACAACAAAGAACAGTTGTGACGCGTGCCACTCGGTGCGTCACAGCGTGTAACGGACCAACCCCGGTGCGTCACAACGTGGGAATGTGTCTACTCTAACGCACCCACATAGGGGCATCACATGGCTGTGACGTGCCAAGCCAGGTGCGTCACATGCCTTGACCCCCAACGGTCAAAAACCAACGGTCGGCAGCCAACGGTCGAACGCCCCTGACGGTCCAACCTAGGTGTGTCACAGCACCGTGGTGGTCTATCGTGGGACCGTCACAGCCCACAGACCCCACTTGGCCGCACTCAGGGTTGTAACGCACCCATCTGGGCGCGTTACATAGTGTGCCGGTCACTGGAAGGACCGTCACACCCGCCCAAGGGCGAAACGGCGGGAAACGCCCAAAAAAACTGGCCACGCCCCCATGCCTCCACCGGAGAGGGGGAAATCAAAGGGGAAGACCCCTGGGGACCCCTAGCATGATTCTAGGCCATCAAAACACGAAATCATGCATCAAATCCATAGATCGGGCGAGCTCTCCCCAAATCATGGAAAACCCCAAACCCACAAGGAATCCCATCTCTCGGCCTCCCCTCGGCCTACAAATCGCGGGAAAGGAAGGCTAGAGGCTAGGGAACGTCACCCTACCTCAATTGCGTCCCGAGACGCGCCGGATCAACCACGAATCGCAAAGAATGCTCGAAAACCCTCGTTCTTCCTTGAGCTCCCACGGTTCACGTACGCCTCCACGATCACCTCGCCGTCGCCGTCGTCACCACGCCGTCGCCCACAGCCGTCTGCAGCAGGAGGGGCTCGCCGCGGTCTCGCCGGACGAAGAAGAGAGGGAGAGAGGGCGTCGCACGGTGGGGGAGAAAGGAGGAAGAAGAAGAAGAGGGTGGGGAAGAGAGAGAAAAGGGGGGGTATTTATAGGAAAATCTAGAAATTTTGAAAAATACCAAAAAATAGAAAATTATATTTTCATGATCCTCGGAACGCACCGATCGCAATGGTACCACTCTCGCCTAGGTGAACGGCCCGGTTCACCCGTAACGAGGTTCCGAAGGAACTACCGAAACACACACCGGTAATCGAAAAACACGCGCAGAAAAAGCCGCGGAATGCTTCCGGGCCTCTGAAACAACTCCGGATCGCGTCGATCCGAACGCGAAAGATGTCCGAAATAAAATTTCAAACACAACAGAGCCGGACACTCAGAGAAACCAGATCCGGGACCTATGAAAAAGGATCCGACAGATCTGGGATGTTACAACCCTCCCCCCTTAAGGAATTTCATCCTCGAAATTGAGGACAACCCAAGGGGAAAGAAAGGAAGAATCACTCAAACAGGTAAGGGAACTGTTGACACATCTCGTCCTCACGCTCCCAAGAAGCCTCACCACCAGAGTGCCGCTGCCACACCACCTTAACCAAGGGGATGACTTTGTTCCGCAGGCGCTGCTCTCGCCTATCCTCTACGCGGATCGGAAACTCTGGGAGAGAAAGGTCTGGAGTCACCTCGGGCCAAACAGAATCCTCGAGCACATGAGAGTCATCGGGCATATACTTCCGTAACATCGAGACGTGGAACACGTCATGCACCGACGCCAACTCAGGGGGTAACTGCAACCGATAAGCAACCTCACTATTGCGCTCCACAATCACAAAAGGACCAATATAGCGGGGACTCAGCTTCCCACGCCGTCCAAAGCGCATCACCCCCCTCATCGGAGAAACTCTCAAGAACACGTGATCGCCCACGGCGAACTCGAGGGGCCGCCGCCTACAGTCAGCATAGCTCTTCTACCGACTCTGGGCTGCCAACATGTTCTGACGAACCAAGTGCACAACCTCTACACACTGCTACACCAACTCCGGTCCCGTCAAAGTACGCTCACCAACCTCAAACCAATCGAGTGGAGTCCGACACGGACGCCCATACAAAGCCTCATAAGGAGCCATGCCGATGCTCGAATGATAGCTGTTGTTATAGGCAAACTCCACCAACGGTAGGTGGTGAATCCAACTCCCCTGCCACTCCAGGCAGTAGGATCTCAGCATGTCCTCCAAAGTCTGAATGGTCCTCTCTGACTGACCATCTGACTGAGGATGATACGCCGAGCTAAAAGTCAAATCCGTGCCAAGAGCTCGCTGGAAACTCTCCCAGAATCCAAAAGTGAAATGCGGATCCCGATCCGATACGATGGAGATGGGAATCCCATGTAACGGAACGATCTGCTCCACATAAAGACGAGCCAACCTGGACACGCTCCAGCTGACTTTGACCGGTAACAACCGAGTCACCTTCGTCAGCCTATCCACCAGCAACCAAATACTGTCCTGACCGCTCGGATTCCTCGGCAATCCCACCACGAAATCCATGGTCACGTGGTCCCACTTCCACGCAGGAACATCCAAGGGCTGAGGAGTACCTCTCGGTCACTGATGCTCCGCCTTCACCTGCTGACAGGTCAGGCACCTGGCCACAAACGCTGCGACATCTCTCTTCATGCCAGGCCACCAGAACTGCCTTTGCAAGTTTCGATACATCTTCGTCGCACCCGGGTGTACGGTGTACCTGCTCCCATGAGTCTCGCGTAAAACCGCACGATGAACCCACTCCTCAGCTGGGACGTACAGCCTACCACAGGACCTCACGGCACCGTCCTCGCCGAGCTCCACATCAGCCAAAGCTAATATCCGGGGTAACTTAGGGTCCGCATGCTGAGCCTCTGTCACCTAACGATGGATAGCAGGCGTGATAGTCAGACTAGCAAGCACTGCCAACCCTGGATCCTGGGGAATATTAAGCCTGAATGAAACTTTAGGCACTTGTTCCCAGAGCCTCCACTTCCTCAACATCAAGGCACTGACCGCAACCTTCCGACTCAAAGCATTGGCGATGACATTCATCCTGTCCGGCTGATAAGATAGGGTGAAGTCATAATCCTTCATAAACTCCATCCATCGCCTCTGCGTGAGGTTAAGGTCCCTCTGCGTGAACACATATCGTAAACTCTGATAGTCAATGAACACCTCGAACCTCTTGCCGTACAGATAATGCCTCCAGATCTTCAACGCGAAGATCACAGCTGCCAACTCCAGGTCATGGGTAGGGTAGTTCTCCTCGTGGCGCTTCAGCTGCCGAGATGCATAAGCCACCACTCTACCATGCTGTATCAGCACAGCACCCAATCCGACTCCGGAAGCATCTGTACACACCACAAAACCTCCCGATCCAGAAAGTAAAATCAACACCAGAGCCAAGGTGAGCAATCTCTTCACTTCCCTAAAACTCTGCTCACACTCCTCAGACCTGACGAAAGGCACATCCTTCCGCATAAGTCTAGTCATCGGGGCCGCAATGCGAGAAAAATCTTGGATAAATCGATGATAATAGCCCGTAAGCCCCAAGAAACTCAGGATCTCCGTCACCGACCTCGGCCTCGGCCACTACATTATTGCCTCGACCTTGGCGGGGTCCACAGAAATACCATCACCAGAAATCACGTGCCCTAAAAAGTGCACCTCACGAAGCCAGAACTCGCACTTACTGAGCTTCGCATACAACTCGTGATCTCGCAACGTCTGTAGCACCACACCCAAATGGTACGCATGCTCCTCGGCAGACCGCGAATAAACAAGGATGCTGTCCACAAATATGACCACGAACTGGTCTAGATACGGATGAAACACCCTCTGCATCAAGTCCATGAAGGCTGCGGGGGCATTGGTGAGCCCGAACGGCATCACCAAGAACTCATAATGCCCATACCTCGTACTGAACGCCGTCTTCTCCATGTCGGACTCGTGAATCCTCAGCTGAAAGTAACTAGACCGTAAATCAATCCGCGAGAACACTCGCACAGACTGAAGTTGGTCGAACAAATCATCAATCCGTGGCAACGGATACTTGTTCTTAATGGTCACCTCATTCAGCTGCTGGTGGTCAATGCACAACCGCAAGCTACCATCCTTCTTCTTCACAAACAACACGGGCGCACCCCAAGGGGAAAAGCTAGGACAAATATACCTCTTGGCCAGCAGCTCCTGCAACTGCGCCCTCAACTCCCTCAACTCAGCGGGGGCCATACGGTAGGGAGCCTTCGCCAAAGGTCCCGTACCCGACACAACCTCGATCACGAAATCAATCTCCCGCTGGGGAGGCAATCCAGGTAAGTCCTCTGGAAAAATATCGGGGAACTCGCACACCACCGGGATGTCCTCGACATCCGGATCCATCCGGTCAGTCACAACCACGGAGGCGAGAAAACCCTAACAACCCGCATCAAACAAACGTCGAGCTCGAATCGTAGAAATGAGAAAGCGGGAAGAGGAAGACCTGATACCTTGGAAATAGAAGGTGGGTCCGTGAAGTCGCCGGAAATAAACCCTCTTCGAGCCGCAATCCACCAACGCATGATGTGCCTCGAGCCAATCTATGCCCAAAATCACATCAAAGTCCTGAAGCGGCAACGCATAGAGCCTAGCTGACAAACTCCGCCCTTCCACCCACACAGGAACCTCATCGAAGCAATACGGAGTGATCATACAATCACCCGAATGTAACTCTACTGCCAAATCACAAGACAACTGGGTCACCGACTGCTTAATACTCAGCGCGAAATCCTCCGAAACAAACGAGTGAGATGCGTCAGAATCAAACAAAACCCGAGCCGCATAACCCAAAATCTGAACGGTACCTTCCACGAGCTGCTTTGCCACTGCCTCTGCCCTGGTCATGTGCGTGATCTGGCCTCGAACTCTCTGCCTGCCTCCCACACTAGCTGACCTGGGTAGTGGCGGATACTGTCCCTGCTGCTGCTGCGGTTGCTGCCTCTGCTGCTGGGGAACCTGCTGCTGCTGCCTCTGAGGACAGTCACGCACCATATGCCCTGGCTAGTCACACCGAAAACAAACTATCGGCGTCGTGCACTGCCTGCCTGGATGGAACTCGCTACACCGCGGGCACGGTCCTCGCGATCCACCCACTGATCCCTGACGCTGAAAAGGAACCGGCTGCTGTACACTGCCCGATGACGCCTGCTACTCACGGCCTCTCTTCTTCTTCTTTCGGAAACTCTTCCCGAAGAACTTCTTGACCTTCGAGCCGAAGGACACAGATCCTGTCACTGACGCTGCCGGCGCCGACGCTCCTAAACCACCCGACGCATCCTGGAAAGAACCCTGTTGCTGGGTAGCCGACGGCTGGCTGCGACCTGACAAAGACTGCCCCTGGCTAATCAGTCCTCGAGTCCTCTGCATAACCATCTCCAAGGAAGCCGCGACATGAGACGCAGTCTCCAGATCAATGGCAGCGTTCGTGATCAAATGGTGTCTCAACTCCTGCCTCAAGCCTTGAACGAACTGTACGGTCTTCACCCTCTCATGCTCCATGATATGGGGTGCATACCGAACCAGCTCAACAAATCGGGCCCTGTACTGCAACACGGACATGTCACCCTGAACCAGCTCCAGAAACTGACGCATCCGTTGCGTAGCAATAAACTCTGGACAGTAGGTACGCTCAAAATCACTGACAAAGTCACCCCACACAATCTGCTCAAGTGGACGAAGCTGGAAAGATGTCTTCCACTCGGAAGACCACCACTCCCGAGCCGTACCCTGCAACTGGTTGGAGGCCAACATCACTCTGTCCTCCGCAGTACTCTGCGCGGAACTGAACACCCGCTCCATCTCGTCGAGCCAACTCCGAGCCAAATCAGGGTCTGGCTGACCGCCGTAGTAAGGCGGATGAAACTGTATGAAATCCTTCACTGCTCGGCCTGGCCCACCCCTGGTCGATGAGCCCTCACCAGCCTCTCCGTCGAACTGCTGAGACATAAGCTGGTATATGCCACGGAAGAAATCCTCGGCCCCCGGAAATCTAGCAGTATCCACTACCTCGGTGGCCGCAGGTGGCACTCTACTCTGCTCCTCCTGCTCCTGCTGAACCTCATGCTGGATCTCCTGACCTCCAGCCGACTGCCCCTGTTGAGAGCGAGTGCTCCGCCTCGGCGCCATGCTCGATCCTGAAGCAAAAGATAGAAAACACGGAAACAGCAAGGTCAAGAAAAACGCACGATGCCCGATGCCAGCGTCAATCGTACATCATCGATGTGGACTAGTGGACCACTACAATCACTTATGATTCTCGTATAATCCCACAACCGCCGCTCTGATACCAGCTGTAACGACCCGAGAATCCGGTTACCAGGAAGGCCCGACAACCCGAGACTCGTACCGCCACCCACGAGCCCGAAGACTCGGAAGGGTTAAAGGAATGGTGTGGAGACTACACAAGTATCACAAATAATTGCAGAAATGAACAGTTATATTATGAAGCAGGAAATAAATTAACAGTTCACATGATACATGGTCCACGAGATATAAAAATAACAACAACAATAGTCCACAACTAGTACAGAGACAAGAAAGAAAAGTACAACTACACGGGACATACCCCGGCTCTGACCTCTGGCACTAACGCTGGGCACCTGAACCACGCTGAGCCTCAGACGCGCTCCCGTGAGGCCGCGACTCACCTGAAACACGGTGAAAACAAGCAGGGAATGAGTCTCGGAATAAGACTCAGTAGGGATCACTCGAACCCTACCTCGCAAATGGAGAAACCTCTACACTAGCAGTAAGCGAGTACCTCAGAAAAGGAAGCCATATAATATATAAAACACTGCTCCCACGGCACGAAAACTGACACACGTGCCACGGTGAAACAACCGGAGCACCATGGTCAACACGACAAAACCCGAAGGTCGAAGTCGTAAAGACTGACAGTCTGACACTCCGGACTCGACAGGAACCCACTAGAAGTACAGCCAGTAGCGTCTCCTGACGTCTTACACTGCACCGCAGGTGAACTGCCTGACGTGGTAACTACTACCAAAGGCACAAACACCGAACAAGTAACCACAAACGAGTGACTAGCTGGGGTCACGCCCGTCAGCGTGGGTCCAACCGCCCCCAACCACGTGTGCACACACAGACCGTACGTCCTAGGTCTGGCCTCTAACTGGTTTTCCTCAAGAGCCGGACTCTGGCTACCAACGAGGGACCCGACGGAAACCGGTCTAAAACTGTCCTCAGGGTAGCCTCTCCACCACTCCCTGGTGGGACCATACACGTGTAAGCAGGCTACGACTAGTGGAGGGTCACTACGGAGTATACTCTCAAGTCAACGGAAAACAACGTCCGCATCCGACAACGTACGGGGACCACCCCACGTACCAGCACCGTCGCACGGTGACCACGGTCGGAACAGAAATGGGGTTGCAAACCACTCGGGGCAACCCAGTGCCTTACGGTCTACCCTAGACGGGTCACAGGCTCTGACGGTCTAGGCAGGACCGTCACAATCACCTGATGGCCCAACGCAGAGGCGTCACACGATCGGTGCAAAACAGGGTGTAACGCACCTACCATGGTGAATTACAGTCTGTGACGCGCCTACCCTGGTGCGTCACGAGACAATATAGAACAGCTGTGATGCGTGCCACTCGGTGCGTCACAGCGTGTAACGAACCAACCCCGGTGCGTCAGAACGTGGGAATGCGTCTACTCTAACGCACCCACATAGGGGCGTCACATGGTTGTGACGTGCCAAGCCAGGTGCGTCACATGCCTTGACCCCCAACGGTCAAAAACCAATGGTCGGCAGCCAACGGTCGAACGCCCCTGACAGTCCAACCTAGGTGCGTCACAGCACCGTGGCGGTCTATCGTGGGACCGTCACAGCCCACAGACCCCACTTGGCTGCACTCAGGGCTATAACGCACCCATCTGGGCGCGTTACATAGTGTGACGGTCACTGGAAGGACCGTCACACCCGCCCGAGGGTGAAACGGCGGGAAACGCCCAAAAAAATTGCCCATGCCTCCACCGGAGAGGGGGAAATCAAAGGGGAAGACCCCTGGGGACCCCTAGCATGATTCTAGGCCATCAAAACACGAAATCATGCATAAAATCCATAGATCGGGCGAGCTCTCCCCAAATCATGGAAAACCCCAAACCCGCAAGGAATCCCATCTCTCGGCCTCCCCTCAGCCTACAAATCGCGGGAAAGGAAGGTTAGAGGCTAGGGAACGTCACCCTACCTCAATTGCGTCCCGAGACGCGCCGGATCAACCACGAATCACAAAGAATGCTCGAAAACTCTTGTTCTTCCTTGACCTCCCACGGTTCACGTACGCCTCCACGATCACCTCGCCGTCGCCGTCGTCACCACGCCGTCGCCCACAACCGTCTGCAGCCGGAGGGGCTCGCCGCGGTCTCGTCGGACGAAGAAGAGAGGGAGAGAGGGTGTCGCATGGTGGGGGAGAAAGGAGGAAGAAGAAGAAGAGGGTGGGGAAGAGAGAGAAAAAGGGGGGTATTTATAGGAAAATCTGAAAATTCTGGAAAATATCAAAAAATAGAAAATTACATTTCCGTCGTCCTCGGAACGTACTGATCGCAACGGTACCATTCTCGCCTAGGTGAACGGCCCAGTTCACCCGCAACGAGGTTCCGAAGGAACTACCGAAACACACACCGGTAATCGGAAAATACGCGCGAAAAAAGTCGCGGAACGCTTCCGGGCCTCCGAAACAACTCCGGATCACGCCGATCTAAACATAAAAGATGTCCGAAACAAAATTTCGAACACAACAGAGCTAGACACTCTGAGAAATCAGATCCGAGACCCACGAAAAAGGATCCAAAAGGTCTGAGATATTACAATTCTTCTTGCCTTGATAGCCTCCTTCTTGATGTCTCTTTGTTGGTTGCTTGCTTCTTCACTTGAATGGGGGTATATTGGCTTCAGATTTACCTTCAATGTGTTGAGGAAGGATGAAGAACTTCAGCTTGAAGCACTGTTCACGGAGGTGCTATAGTACCCGTGAATCTCCTCTTCTAGCCTCCCTTGATCTCTCTTGATCCCCTTGAAGCATTAGGGTTTCTAACCCTCTTGTATGTGTTTTATAGCATTTGAATGGTCTATAGAAACCCCCCAGACCAGATCCACATTTTGTGGGTGATTGGGTGACTTTAGGATTAAAGAAATCCATGGAGAATGGCTCTTCTCGAAGTGTAAAATAAAGTCAACATATGTTGGCTCGGGGTTGGCGGTCGACTGCTACTAAGAAACCTGTAGAAATTTGATCCCTGAATTTTAGGTCAACTTTGGGCGGTCGACCGCTGCTGCCGGTCGACCTGGGGCGGTCGACCTCCAGTTCTGCAGTATGAGACTTTTTGCATTTGGCGATTCTGGTTGACCGGAATGACCTAGTCCTGCAAAGTTGAAGTGTTAGCCCAATGAAATACATCCAAATAACAATGATTTTGAGTAGATGTTTATTTCACACATTTGGGGGTTGGATTTCACTTGGTTTATGCATTAGAAACATCAAGACCATTTGAGCATGTTGTCATGATTGGAATGAGGAACTAATGCATTTGAAGAGTGAACTTGTAAGTTATCAATCCAAGTTGTCATTATGAGCCTCAAATATCATGAATGAAGTTTAGAAATGAGAGGTATATAGAATATCCATGGTGAGATTGATGACTATGATAAGGTAAGAATCTTACCAATAGTTCATGACAATAAATGACATATACAACCTGTGTTGAACTGTAGAAAAGCAAGGTACTTATCCACACGTACGGTTTACCAGGCGACTGCCCTGAGTTTGATCCTGCAAGCAAGATAGTCAGGGTTAATACCATGCTTGTTCATATTGAAGAGGTTATGAAACCTCTTGCCTCTTGTAAAATCAACATATGCAAACCAAGCATCAAGACCATAGTTATCATCACTTAATCACACATTAAGTTTAGTTATCATCAAACCATAACTTAACAATCACAATAATCATCAAAACCATAACTCAACAATCTCTCCCTTTTTGATGATGGCAAACTTATTGATGATGACAAACTTAATGATTACTTATTAATGATGATACAACAGAGTGGATACAACAGAATGGCACATATATTCGTCTCCCCCCATTTACACACAATCATCAATTATTCTCCTCCTTTGACATAATCAAAAGGAGGGATAATGCAAATCTTTCTCCCCTTGTGACACCATCAACAATATCAACAACGCTTGAAGAAGCCAAGCCAAGAAGAATAAGCTTATCTCCCTTTGAAACAGTAATAGCCCATCTTATCAAATCAGAAGAAGGAAGGGCAAATCATGGACGAACAAATGAATATGATTCCAATCAGAGGAAACCAATTGGTGATTATTCTCACAAATCAATATGATAGCATCCAAAGCAAATATAGTCAAGCATGTATTGATGCCAATTGAAGGTGGTGGTTGGTAGGTTGGATATGAACCAATGGAGAAAGATGTTCACAAGATGAGATATTCAACAGGATATCATGCAAAATCTAGATCCCATGTCAGATTTTCTCAACATGCAAGAGCAGGAGGACATAACAAGAGAGTTTATTTTGATTTTCAAGTTTTCTGATTTTTATATTTTCTGTAAATGCATAAAAACTCAATGCAAACATGTGACACTATGAATGCATGCAATGCAACTGAACACACATGATGACAATATGAATGCAATCATATGAAACTCAATGCAAGCATACAATGGAATGAAAAACAACTAGGCCAATTTTTGAACTCAGAAACCATTTTTGGAATGTGATGGATTTTCAGATTTTGACATTTTCTGTTATAATGCACGAAGCTATATACATGCAAATGATGCCATATGAGATGTACAATCAAACAAATACATATATATACATGCAACACAGCTCCCCCAGACTTGTTTAAGAGATGATAGGTATAAGAAGTGTGCATGAGGGTCATGACAATCGGAATACACATGTGTAGCACATGGGAGATTGTACAATCAGATAGGAGAGTCATGCAATTGCTAAAGCAGTCAATCAATTTTCTGAATACATAATGAATCAAATTTCCAGATGTGTAAGTGAGTAACATGAAAAAAGATAGTTGCAATATGGATATTTAGATTTTCAGATTAACAGAAGGAGACATTTTACAGACTGCACTTCAATTTTGAGAACAGCGTATTGGAGGCTATGCTCTACCACAATGAGTTTTCACCAACATTTTTTAACTCAACCAATATCACATGATAGTCGGAATTTTTCAAGAGTGATCAGGTTCAAATAATTCTTTTTTACGCGAGTAGACGCATGGAGCTCATGCCAGAATCCCCGGTTACTCAGAATACTGAACCATTTCACCTCATTTGAACAGAGATACTAGTCAACACTTTTCAGATATGAACCACATCACGTCTCAGGTGACATGTGCCCAGTTTACTCAGTGAGACCGAGCATTGCTCTATCTTTCATTTACATTTTAGATTTTTCAACAAAGATAGGTAGGTAGCTTTTTCCTCAACTGTCTCTTCAACATACATGTAACAAGTTTAACATTTCGAGAGTGTTGAAAAGAAATTCATATATCCTTTTCTTTAACACTCATTTTCACATTTTGTGCATGAAGTGTGCGAATTTGATTCAACATGTATACCAAAAATATCATGAATACATAACAGTGCAACTCCCCCTAAATAGATGCACTTATGAAATATGAACTCCCCTAGAGTGTACGACATGAAACACTCCAATAATGACTTAAATGCAGCAATATTTATCAAGAGGACATAAGGCCATAGAAATGCCAAGGGATGGGGGTGAATAGCATATAATATCAAGCAAGCATGCAGAGGGAATGTATGCAACATGCAATACAAGTATGCAACTGATACCAATCAAATAGATACCAATTGAATGAACTGAATGCAGCTAAGGCATGAGTTCTATTGCAATGAAACATTTGATCATATGATAGTGAAATGCAATATGCCAGGATAAAATACAATGTGGTGTAACACTTCTGATGCCATATGGATGAACTAACTTCAGCTAATGCATGAATTCTAATACAATGCAACCTATGAGCATATAAGAATGCAATGCAATATGCAAAGGCAAGATGCAAAACTTGATTTTAAGAATTTTTGGACAGATTTCACATGAGGGCATCCGCATTCAAATGATAAATAATCAAGCATTTTTCAAGACATGGCCTTCATGAACAAGGGTGAAAATATAATCAAGAACAAACAATGCAACCCGATTGATTTCAAGGATTTATTCAAAAATAGATTTTCAAGATCATTTCACAATTTTGAAATTAGAAATCATTCATAGGCCAATCACCTCAGACACATTTTTCAAGATCTTCAATTTGATTGAACTAATTTGACAAATTCATCATATCAAACCAGAGTAGCATCGTGTCAAGTTTTTAAAATTGTATACCTGAGTTCAGCAGGCATCACCATATGCCTTTAAGAGCAAGCAAGCTTAGCAGTAGCCTTAAGCGAGATTAGCAATTCATTGTTGAGCAGTTCAGATGAAGCAATAGATATGAGGAATATTTCATGTTTTGACATTATCTGAACATTCATGCAGCCATTGAAGTCCCGAAACTCACACAGCAATGTCATGATCAATTCAGATATGTCAATTAGTATGAGATACATGTCCACAAGGATGAGTTCAATTTACAATTCAGAATCGTTCATTCAAAAGACAAGCTCCCCCTTTCTATGTGCACAAATTACACAAATGATATTTTTGTGTTTTGAAAATCATGCAACCTATGACCTAAATGAACATGTGACTCATGGTACCAGGCGGAGGCACATTCTCACGCATGGTGAAAGATTTCAGAAAAGAATGACTTGCTTTTCCTCAAGTCACCATTTGATATATCATGTAGTCATGCAATGATAATCAAACAGATGAATTTTCAGATTCATGAAATGTAGGCATGCAATGGTGGTTCATGAAAAGTGCAATTGCATTCTAATGACAAAGATAAATTTTTTTTTATGGAGACATGGTTGAAATAAATGTGAGTGTTTCAAATAGAGCTCAGAAGATAATTCTTAATACTTGTACCTTGTGCATCCATCATCTTCCAAGTCTTCCACCTGCAATCCAGAGAAGAATAGAATTCAGTTCACTTATTTCAAAATCTCCTTGCACAATCCCTGCAAATTGATCACATAAGGTATTATTAGTAGTTCCAACAAAATTATCATTCAAATATACTTGAACCACTAAAATATCTTTTACCTGATTTGTCTAGTAAGAGGTGTTTGATCAACCTTACCTATTTAACCCATTCTGAATCAAAGGATGCGAGCTTTTCATACCATGCCTTGGGTACTTGCTTTAGCAAGTACAAGGACTTCCACAAGCTTGTACTTGAGTCAATCCTGGAGGTTGTTCAAGTTCTGATATCCCATCTTCTGGTGGCAATTGAGAAAGTTCTCATCATTTTTCATCCTTGCGAGGTATTCCTTTTATTAACTCAAGCTTGGCCATGCCTAGCCCATCATCTTTTAGATTTTGGGAGTGTAATCTGCATCTAAGAACAAAAAGACTTGATTTGTCAGTTTCGATTCAAATTTATTAACAATGACATGACAAAATCTTTTAACAACCAACATCCCCTAGACAGCTCTAGATGCAATGCATGACTCATGTGTGAACCTTACCATTAAGCCCATATGACGAATGTGGTTGCTCCCCCTTAATGTGTGCATGAATGCAAGATGTTCATTAACATCCTAATGCCATGTGCAACATGTAACTAATTGACTCATAGTACCTGGCGGAGAACTTAGATCCGAAGATCGCCTCACGCGTAGTGATAGCTTTCAGACAGGCGTAACCTGCCCTTCCACATGTCACCATTTGATATACTATGTAGTCAAAGATGATGCAGGTAGGAGGATTGCTATACATTATGATATGAATTCACAAAGTTTAACTTTTGCATGGCAATACGTGAAAGTGTATGAAAACTCATCGTATGTAGTGAAATCATGATTGGGAGAAATTTCAAGCTCTCTTGTAACAGGATGCTATATGACAAGTGGTATACACACAACTATGCAAACAACTATGGATGGAATGTATGCACAGACATATGCATTGATCACATAACTCTATGACACAAAGTAAGTTGAAACATGACACAATTACTACAGAAAGTAAGAGGGATATCACCTGATCTTCAAATTCAGTTTTTGATTTTTCTTCCAACCTTACTTATGCCACTTGGCCTGTGTGCCTTACCTTCTTGATGAAAACAGATTTCATGCTTTACATTCCCAAGGCACACTTGCAAAATAGATTTCTCATTTAGCCTTCTTAGGTACCCATATCTTTTTGGGTCCTTGTGGGTTAGCAACAATTTTGGCATGAATTTCTAATTTTTAACAACATTCAAGTCATTATTGTTCATGAGAAAATAATCACGCTTAGCATTCTCTGATTTGCCAAAGTGATGGAGGGGAGCACGTGGCATCACATTTTTCCTTCTCATTGGTTCTACTGATATGTGTGTGTGAGCATGATGTGTTGAGTGGGAGTTCTTTCTCTTCAACAATAACTAACAATGTGAAGTTGTATGACCCCTTTTACCACAGTGATTGCAATGCATGGAAGATTTTGTGGTTAAAGCTTTCTTTGCATTTTTCAAAACAGCTTGGTTTCCACATGCTTTTAAGTCATCTTTTTTCTTAACAAAGCAATCATGCATCATGTGACCACGTTTACCACAATAAAAACAGGAATGATTTTTGTTGGAAACATGGTGTTTAGAATTATTTTTCCTAGTATGATCAATTGTACAAGAAGAATTATTTTTCAGCTTTGAGGTTCGGTTCACTTTCTGCTTATCATCACATTTTTGAGTTTTCTTGATAGCATGCTGGACTGGGTGAGCATTTGAGGTACTAGCTACATCCGAACTCGAGACAAAAGAAGTAAACAATTTATTTTCAAATTTCTTTTTATTGACCGGATTATAGCCTAGCCCTTCTCTTTGAAAGTTCACTTTCATTCCCAACAGTTTGTCCAAGTTTTCTTGACCATTAACAAATTTAGACAATGAAGCATTCAAATCAAGGATTTTCTTTTCAAGTGATGAGATGTGCAATTCATAGGAAAGAAGTTTATTTTCACAAGAAGTGATTTTTTCATTCAAATGTTCATTGATGGTTTTGTAGTTTTCCATTTCTTATTCTAACACATGCACCTTTTCGCATTCATCAACAAGCACACATTTTCCTTTTTCAAAAGTAAGCAGTCTTTCAGAAATGGCATTGTTCAACTGTTTCAGTTCTTCATTTTCTTTTTGAAATTTTTCAAGATTTTTCATGTTGCTTTCAAGTAAGGAGTTCTAAATTAACAAAGCACTATTCTCCTTTTCAAGTTCCGAGCATATATTACAAGAAGCATTCTCAAGAAAAGCAAGTTCAGATTTCTTTTTCAATTTTGTGTTTTCAGACTTAACTTTCTTGTACTTATCAACCAATTCTTCATAGGCATTCAATAACTCTTCATAGTAAATTCATCTTCATTATCAGAGTCAGAGTTTACCTTTGAGCTTGATTCACTTGGTTGATCGCTCCCTTGTTCACTCGTGCCTGCTACAAGACATTGGTCTCCATGCTCTTCCCGAATTTTGGTTAATCCATCCAAGATGTCCTTCGCGGATCTGCAATGAGAGACAAAAGGAAAGTGCTTAGAATTGACTGCAGCAATACGTAATTTTAAAACAAAGCAATTTTGATCATGTTTAAGTTTTTGATTTTCAGTCCAGACATTTTATCCTTAGGCAACTCATAAGGGCCATATGAAATAAGCTTCCATAGCTTAGGGTCATATGAGTTGACAAGACTGCACATTCTTCCTAGTCACAAATCAAAATTGCAACCATCAAACACGGGTGGAGAGTTTAAGGTGTACATCATGGTAGTCATTGATCTGGATCACTCTAGATCGTTAGATCTATAAACAATCGAGCCCTAGCTCTGATACCAATTGAAGTCCTGCGATCAATGACACCCAAGAGGGGGGTGAATTGGGTGTTTACAAAATTTAAAGAAACTTTTAGCTTTTTACAAAATATGTGATAAACATTAATTAGCAATTTGAAAACTGTTTAACTAATTCTCTCAATCTCTCCGTTCCCACACGACCATATAACGAAAATAATCAAACCACACAAATAACACACAATGCACATCGGTTTTTAAGATGGTTCGGATGTAACGACGACAATCCTACGTCCACCCCTCACCAAACCCGGTGAGGTTTCACTCGGGGATAAATCCCCAAACGGAGACGACGCTCCAACCACACACGCAGGACGACACCTACCCACACACACGGGGACGCACCCCAACACACACACACAGAGATGAGGTCTCCAACACGATCCAACAAGCGGATCAACAAAGCACACACACGATGCGACAAGTGCAGCACTCCACACACGCAAACACTAAGATCTAGATAAAACCACACACACACGCAGATCTAAGAAGACCTACGAACACATGAATCAAATACAACACACACACACACGACCACGGATCCAACAACGATCCACACACACATAAGTTTTCGCAGTTTATGAGGAACACAAATATAACACCCAAAACACAAAGGTAATGAGGCACAGTATAGAAAACTCCTGATTTGGCTTCCCTTTGAACGTATGCTGCTGATCTTTGAACGTGACTTCAATCTTCACTTGAGCAAAGCTTGAAAGACTTCATATGGATCTTGAGAAACAATATTCTTTCACCTTCTAGCAGCCTTTTCTTGAATCGGTGCTTGCTTGCTTCTTCTTCTTTCCCCCTTGGGAAATCTTCCTTTGAATCCTTGCTTGCTTGCTTCTTCACTTCCTTGGAGGTTGCTAGCTTCAGCTTTGGCTTGAAACACCTTGGAGATGGATGAAGAACTTAAAAAATGGAGTATGTTTACAAGAGTTCCCGCAGCCTTCTTCTTGCCTTGATAGCCTCCTTCTTGATCTCTCTTTGTTGGTTGCTTGCTTCTTCACTTGAATGGGGGTATATTGGCTTCAGATTTACCTTCAATGTGTTGAGGAAGGATGAAGAACTTCAGCTTGAAGCACTGTTCACGGAGGTGCTATAGTACCCGTGAATCTCCTCTTCTAGCCTCCCTTGATCTCTCTTGATCCCCTTGAAGCATTAGTGTTTCTAACCCTCTTGTATGTGTCTTATAGCATTTGAATGGTCTATAGAAACCCCCCAGACCAGATCCACATTTTGTGGGTGATTGGGTGACTTTAGGATTAAATAAATTCATGGAGAATGGCTCTTCTCGAAGTGGAAAATAAAGTCAACATATGTTGGCTCGGGGCTGGCGGTCGACCTGTGGAAGCTGGCGGTCGACCGCTACTGAGAAACCTGTAGAAATTTGATCCCTGGAATTTTAGGTCGACCTTGGGCGGTCGACCGCTGCTGCCGGTCGACCTGGGGCTGTCGACCTCCAGTTCTGCAGTATGATACTTTTTGCATTTGGCGATTCTGGTTGACCGGAATGACCTAGTCCTGCAAAGTTGAAGTGTTAGCCCAATGAAATACATCCAAATAACAATGACTTTGAGTAGATGTTTATTTCATACATTTGGGGGTTAGATTTCACTTGGTTTATGCATTAGAAACATCAAGACCATTTGAGCATGTTACCATGATTGGAATGAGGAACTAATGCATTTGAAGAGTGAACTTGTAAGTTATCAATCCAAGATGTCATTATGAGCCTCAAATATCATGAATGAAGTTTAGAAATGAGAGGTATATAGAATACCCATGGTGAGATTGATGACTATGACAAGGTAAGAATCTTACCAATAGTTCTTGACAATAAATGACATATACAACCTGTGTTGAACTGTAGAAAAGCAAGATACTTATCCACACGTACGGTTTACCAGGCGACTGCCATGAGTTTGATCCTGCAAGCAAGATAGTCAGGGTTAATACCATGCTTGTTCACATTGAAGAGGCTATGAAACCTCTTGCCTCTTGTAAAACCAACATATGCAAACCAAGCATCAAGACCATAGTTATCATCACTTAATCACACATTAAGTTTAGTTATCATCAAACCATAACTTAACAATCACAACAATCATAAAAACCATAACTCAACAGAAAACAACCCGATACCATTCGAATCATGGCCCGCCGCCCACGAGCCGGAGATCGGAAGGGCTAAAAGGAGTGTGGAGGTATAAAGAAATAGGAAATAAGGCAAGACAATTCAACAATTAACAAAAATAAATAATCTAACTACAACATAGTCCAGTCCAACAAAAAATACAGTCTAAGGCATGAGAGCGTACCCAACACTGAGTGAACACTCGTCCTGGCGAGCTGACGACTAAGAACTCCCGTACAGCACCCTCGAACATCGAGGAAGAACCGCCGCTCCTGAAACGCAGGGGTGAGCCTCCTGTCACTGGCTCAGTAGGGGTCCCACAGAACCCCAACCGTAAACAACGGTGGTAATGGAAAGCAGCGACAACAAGAACAACAGTAACAGCAGGAACAGCAAACCGGTGGCCGATAAAAACTCGGCGCTACAGCTAATCCTACTGTACACGAAAACACGCACCCCGATCTCACAGTCGGGGGACCACCAAACAACAACCCACCCTAGTCACGCTACTAGGAAAACGACCACGCTGTAGGGAACTCAACGTTGTCTAGGGGAAAGCCCTTGGTGACGCTCACCGAAACCCCTGTACATCGGCATCGGGAAAGCACCCGGGACTACATGCAAAACCACGTCTCGCAGACGTGAAGCGGAACTCGACTCATGAGAAACTCACGTCACGTGACGAGAGCACTGCCCACCAGAAGTAAAGTTGGATGCGTCCACTGACGACTTAGTCCGCACCTCAAGTGTCTCGCTGCGACACCTTAGTCGGAGACAGAGACACCAAAGTAACCAGGAACACAAAACAAGGACTAGCTGGGGTCACGCTCATCATCGCGGGTCCGACAGCTCCCAACTAAGTGTGCACACACAGACCATAGGCCCTAGCTCAGATCCTCTAGATGGTTCTTCCCCTGAAGCCAGGACTCAGGCTATGCATGGGGGCCCTATGGTAACCAGCCTAAAAATCATCTCTCTCGGGTAAGCCGCTCCACCACTCCCAGGTAGGTCAGCACACGCGTGCCGTAAGAAGGTTATGACCAGTGGGAGGTCACTAAACGTGAACACGAAAAGTCACACACGCACCCATCGTGAGTAACGCGGAGTAATAGGTGGCTCGACACCACCGGACTCTGGATGGTCCACTAAACCTATTAACCCAATGGTCCTTAAGTCACACGACTCGGGGTCAAGACCGTCGTACCGGGACGGCTCCATGCTGTCAATCTAGCCTATACCTATGTCAGAAACCACGGTAGCACGAATACAGAGGTAGCTCACCAGCCGCTGAGGTAATCCCTGGTCCAAAGGACACACAGAAAACCTTCAGCCCCAGGCTGGTTGACTGGACTCACAGTCCGAGGCCACACACATGGCCCACTCGGAGACCACTTCCGGAGAGACCCACATCGTGCGGGGAAGGCCCTCCACACTCATACCGACTCATGAGGACTCACTCAAGTGTAACACGGAAACCCAGAACACGCACACAGGGTCACCCGGACCCTCCTAACACACGGGTGTGCAAATCGAGGTAACACGGTACCTCCAAAATCACGAAGAATCACTCGGACACTTCTTCCTCAAAACCGTATCGCATACGGGCACCTCGGGATAAGAAAACGTGGGAAACGGCAGCCCGGGGGCAAACTGGGCTGGGCAGCCAAACACCTGGCCGCTCAGAGGCTTGGGCAGCCACACTAGTGGCCGCCCAGCACCTGGGCACCCCTTGCCTGGGCGGCCACTGCTTAGGCCGCCCAGAGGGCTGGACGGCCATCAGCTTGACCGCCCAGTCCAGGGCCTTAATGGGTCAGGGCGGCCAGGGTCATGGCCACCCAACACCCCTGGGCGGCCAGGGTCATGGCCGCCCAGACTAGGGCACAGACGGCCACCTTGGTGGCCGCCCTCTGCGTTTCCCGTGGACGAGCCGAGCTCCGCCGTGAGCTCGGTTCCACGCCCCATTCGATCCCAATCGAAGGGGAAAACATAGGGGATCATTCCCCTGACCCTAAAACCCAAAAATGGAGGGAGAAAAGTAGAGAAACCTCGCTCGATCGGGCGAAATCGTCCCACACCCTAAAAATATGATTTTCCCCTAAAATCACCACGGCCTACAAAACTCGCCGAAAATGAAATACTCGAGCTAGGGAACCATCCCCCTACCTCCACCGAAGATTTGACGCGCTATGGACGTCGATCCACGATGAAAACGCCGTTAAAGCTCTGCCGGCTTGCGATCCCACGAACCACCTCCCCCATCGTAATCCTCGCACCATCCTCGCCGCTCCATGCCCCACGATCCTCGCCGCCTCGCCCCCGTCCACCTCCGTCGGCCGCCGGAGAAGAGAGGGAGAGAGGAGAGAGCGTGAGAAGAGAGAGAGATGGAAGAGAGAAATGAGAGATGGGTTAGAGAGAAAAGGAGGTTAATATATATAGAAAAACCTAAAATATTCAAAAATTCAAAAAAAATACAAAAAATTACCTATGCGATCCTCGGGAAGAGCACAATGCGCTGGTCACGTCCCGGAGTCGGAGAACGCAACGGTTCACCCTGCACAAGGTTGCGAAGGCATGTCAGGGAAAAATACGCGTAAAACACAAAACATACTCCGGGACTCACGAAAATGATCCGACAAATATCCAAAAAAACCCAGGGCGTTACACTTGTTAACTCCAAGGGAGACGTCCTTGACATCGAGTCCACCCCTTCCCCCACCACTACTGCCTCGCCGACATGGAGGATGGGATCCTCATATCTCCGCCTGCTCCCTCCTCTGGCCCATCAATTTTGGCACGAGTACACCCATGTCGAACCAGGCTGCTCCTTGAAGGATGATAGAGAAATGATGCCATCGCTACGAAGCTGGTGGAGCTCAATGCTAAGCAGGGCGACACCGTTGCTGCTGTCACTAGTTGGGCCTATGTCTCCCGTTCTCAACATGACTAACAAGGGCATTTTCAATATTTCACAAGTCTTAATAGTTTCCATGACATATTCTCAAAATATTCGCTAATCATTGACAGCTTGAGAATCACAAGGGTATAATCACAAACATTCTAGATATATTCAGGCTATTTATGGTAGAAAAAGTTACCTATATACCCCTAAATCCTTTAATATTACTCTTATAACTCTACTTTTACGAAATTTAACCCAATACCCCTCAAATCTCTTAACCCAAGTTGTTATGCCCCTGAGGTTACATCTTGTGTTAAAGGTGATAACTCAATCATGTGAATTACCATTTTGCCCCCAATTTTGTGTGGGGGAGGGACAGGCGATGGTGTGGTGACAGTGGCGAAGGTCGTGGGAGGGGGAAAGAGTGCGAGATACAGAGGGGGACCTCGGAGGTGGGGGGAGTGAGAGGGGGAAGGCAGAGGATGTAGTGGAGGCAGTCGTCATGGTGGTAGCAACAGAGGTCGTGGGAGGGGGAAAGAGCATGTAGGACAAAGAGGGGAGAGTGAGAGGGGGAGCCCAGAGGTCGCGGTGGGGGTGGGGGGTGACGGAGGTCAGAGAGAGAGAGAGGACGCATTGGGGGCAATGGTGGTGGCGGCGACAAAGGCAGAGGACGTGGAAAGGGAGAGAGAGAGAGTGAGAAGTGGAAGTTGGAGGTGGTGGCGGTAGTAGCAGAGGTTGTGGGAGGGGAAGAGAGAGTGTGAGACAAAGTAGAGAGAGTAAGAAGGGGATCCCAGAGAGGAAGGCGGCGGCGGGGCCGGGGAGCGGGGGCATGGGGGGCACCTGCTCCTATAAGGATCTAAGTCAGGATCAAGAAGAACACATCGAAAATAAGAAATTAAAATTTTATCTTGGCGTCATCGATTGCTCGGGTGTACGTGATTCCCGTTAACTATCTACATAGGAAAGATATGATCTATACCTCTGTGATGCAAGGATCGTAGGGAAGCAGAATAGTACCCTCGTGACAGTAATCAATTGCACAAGTGCTCGGTCTCTAACGGTATCCACACAGGCACGGGCGACGAAGGCTTCTCCATAGAACGCTCCTCGAACAATCTCCAAGACCTCCTTCTAGTAGAGTCTCAACACTTAAGAGGATGGAAATGAGAGGAGATAGAAGAGAGGAGAGAGGACGGTGCAGTTCCAAAGGAAGGAGGGTGCCCTCCTCTAGGGTGGAGAGAGAGGGGGGGCCCAATCAAAGGAAGCCCTGGATGCCTGACCCAGGGTTCCCCCTATGCAACTATCTATAAACTCATTAGTTTTTCACAAAAATCCTTGTAAGTCCATAGTTGAACAAATACTCTCATCGTCCATAACCATAATATGTGTGACCTTCTCGGCCTAATGTCAGTCTAATTTTGGGCCAAAAATCCTTATAAGTCCATAATTGAACAAATACTCTCGCCGTCCATAACCCTAATATGTGTGACTCCCTAGGCCTAATGTCAGTCTAATTTTGGGCCTACTAAGGTCAAGAGCTCTTTCTTAGTTTTTTCATATTAATGTTTAATATGAAATTAATTATTTAATCATCTCATGAGTTAAATAATTAATTTATCATCTCATGATAGATAATCATCTCACTATTATTCTTTTGTTGGACTTTCAGGTCACGGTAAGCACCAAGTAACACTCCGTGACCCCAGAATACAAAAGGGGTCTATTAAACTACTTTGGGACCTTTTTATCTACAGTTATCATATATTTATAATCTTTCATTCATATACAATGTCCCTAGTCACAATTAAGGGTATGGTCATAATGTCAAACCCTTCTTGCTTATAACCTCATGAACTCCATACTCTAAGTCCCAATGGAAAACTTTTTTTTCATGGAACTGTCTACCATGGCCAAAGATTTAACTGAGTATAGTTCATAGGATATTCTCTCTCATGCTATATTTGAGAGTGAATTATCCACTATTGTCACTCAATCAACTTCACATGTATTCCTTTGTATCCGAATACCTGAGTTTCAGAACTTATGGCTAAAGTCTCTTTGTCAAGAATCAAAACATAGGAGTCCTCATGTAAGATATCTTTAGTGACTCAAGTTAAAGGACCAACTTTGCTATTGTGACTAAAGAATCTTTTGGTTGACAATTAGATATAATTAACATCCAGAGATTCATAATTAGATCAGTTCAGTGAACCTTATTCTTATAATGGATATTTATATATCTTAGTGTCCCCACACCAGTAACTATAAGATCAATCACTCTCATCATATGAGAAGATATCATGTGCACTAGTCTATCCGGATTTTTTGATGTCTCGTCTCAAAGATCTTATGACCGGGAACGTTTAGATCACATGCATATGGAAGGTTGATCTCATTATAACAATCTCATTATGATCCAACCTTCATAGCATGCGTTCAAGGACTTCATCGCATCACATGGTAATACACATTATAATAAATGAGATATAATGAAGAAGATGTCATAAATATTAATAATATGAGTGAGAACATACAAGAAATGACACCATCACTTCATAAGTTATTTGCTTGTAAGGCATACACTTCTTTCAGTTTCTAGGAGATGCACAGGTAGAGGAGCTTCGCCTCAGTTTGGGAGGCACTGGCGCAGGGCTGGAAGAAGAGGAGGGTGGCGATGTCACCGACAGTATAGAGGGTGGTGACGGTCAGGGAAAGGAGAGGGCCAACGACGATCTTGTAGAGATTATCATAGGTAGTAGTTGGGAGGGGGGCATGATTATCCAGATCGGCATGGTGGTTTGTGTGGCCGGCAGGGGGACGATAATTGTCATTAGAGAAGAAGGGCTTGGAGGGAGGGGAAGAGTGGTCCAATGATGGAAGAGGAGGGGGAGTGGCCTGACGATGGAGAGGGAGATCGGGAGGGAGGGGAAGAGTGGTCGGATGATGGAGTAGGAGGGGGAGATCATGAGGGAGGGGAAGAGTGGTCTGAGCAATAGAGGGGAAGATCGGGATCTCGAAATTACGGTTGGGGGGGGGAACAGAAGTGGGGAGGCTGATAGTGGGGCACCATCAGAGAGAGGGAGAGACGACCAAAGTTAAGATAGGTTAGTAATTTTCCTCCTCATAACCCACCTTGAGTTTGAAATTATGAGGGGTCGTTGACGGTAGGGGCACAATGCAAGTGTCATAAAGATTTGAGGGGTATTGGGTTAAATTCCATAAAGGTAAGGGTATAAGAGTGATATTAAAAGAATTTAAGGGTAAATTGGTAATATTTTCTAGATCAATCTAAATGAGAGACTTATTTGCAAATACACAAGTTTGTAGGGGTATATTTGTAGAAAGCCCCTTGTAAAGGTCGAGTTTGGTTGCCTCGAACTGCAAGCTACACGTCTAAGATCTGTTAGGTGCGAGAAGAAGAGACTGCCTCCAAGAGGAACCTGCAAACACATAAAAGTGTCAGAAGGATCCCTGGGAGAGATCCCATGGGACAATCCTTTGATACTTAAGTCATACAATCATCGGGGTAGAGGAGGAGCACTCGGACGAGAAGCATGGAGCGCTCGGCTAAAGGGGTAGCAGAGTTTGGAGGAGAAAGAGAGTACTCGAACGAGTGTTGGAGATGGAGAGGTGTACGGGCTAGTCCACAGGAGGTGGAAGCTTGACTCAATAGGGGAAGGTGAGAGGCTTAAGAGAGGTTAGAGCTTGAGGGGCATAGATTGCATCCTTTCTTGGCTACCTGGCTAGGGTCCTATTTATAGGGTTCTCTTTGAGCTTGTCCCATTGACTTTCATCCTCTTACTTGGCGCTGCTGGGATTGTCCTGGCTGTAAAGACATGGGTCACCTGCTGGCTCGCTTGACCGGGGAGAGGAGGTGTGGGTGCTGACCAGTCGTTTCTTCACCTGAGGCGTGGGCACTGACCCGCCGTTCCTTCACCATGTGGGCCATTCTGCCATTATTGTGGTGATGGTCGTAGGGGCATGCACTGCTCACCGCTGAAAGTCGGGGGTGCGCATAGCATATGGGGTCTGGACTCAGGGTCAGTTCTCTTACAGGCCTTCGCAGGCTGTACACATAGCAGTGGGCCGATTAATGTTGGGCCTTGGACTGTGGGTCGGTTGATGTTGGGCCTTATTGGGCTGGGAGAACTTCCTCCTCCTCACTAGCCCCCCACTCCCGAGCAACGAGAGCACTCGATGCTCGTGAGGAATTTTATAGGCTTCGTCGAGGAGGTCTTGCATCACACGCAGGGCGTGCCTTCCTGGGTATGGTTCTTAAATCTCCATATGTTCCTAGGCTTCAAGGCTCATGTGCAGGGTCCTCATTGCACCAGTCGTCGTTCTCGTTTGGAGTGTAGGGCGGTCGCCACCTATGCGGGCGTGACATCACCTTCATTATGATGACGTCTCATCAACCCTAGGGTTGTAGGATCGAACGGTGATGGGGCACCGCCCTAGGGTTCCCCACTTCCCCTGGACTGGTGATGGTGATCCATTTTCTCGCCGGTGGCTTGCTCTGGGCCGTTGAAGTCGAAACACTATTGCCACATTCTCTCCTTTATAAGGGAGGCATGAAGCAGTTGAAGGGGCACTTTTCTGCCTTCTCCGGCATCAGCTCTCGCTGCTTTTCTTCTTCTCTACTTCCAGTGAGGTTCTTTCTCTTATGTCGTTCCTCCATGGCTCCTCGTAGGAAGGTTCTCCTCTCCCAAGAGTCTGAGCCCTCCACCAGTAGCTCAGAGGCGACCCGTGAGGCGGTGAGGGTGCTCGAAGAACCTCCGGGGCTCCATCTCATCCTTCCCATCATCTGGTTCCTTGAACTGCTTACCGTGTCATCATGGGTTTGAGGGAGGCGTTCAAGATCCCATCGGAGTACAACATCATCTTCCCCACTACAAAGGAGAGTTTAAGGGTCTCCTACCCTAGGGGGATTAGTGTTTCCATCGAGTCTTTCCATGCTGGTTTTCATCTTCCTCTCCCTGACCTCTTCAACCAAGTCTTGCATTTTTATGTACCGGAGCTGGGGCAGTTGGTGCCCAACTCCTGGAGGATCCTGTGCGCCTTTGTCTATCGTTGTAGCATGGTAGGGGTCTCCCCAACTATCGAGCTTTTCTGTTGCCTCTTCTACCTCCAGTCCTGCCCTAGCTCTGGTAGCTTAGAATACTACTTTAGAGCCCGAGGTGGGATGCAATTTCTTGACTTTTCCCCTGTCGCCTCGAATGTGAAGCACTAGCACGAGCGTTTTGTCATTCTGACAAAGGTCCGAGGGGCGGGATGTAATGCCCTGGATCCTTATTAGATTCTTATTAGGTCTTTCGGATCCTTTTAGGAGAGTTTCAGATCGCTTTTGTGGGTCATGAGTTGAATTTTTCAATCCACGTAGATTTTTCTCTCGTACTAATTACGGAACCCTGTGGTGAGTTTATTTCTCAGTTCATCGACTCGTGGACGCCGCAATTGCATTGTACTCTTCCCGATGATCGTTTCGACCATTTTTACGTATTTTTCTGAATTAGGGGATTTTCGGCACAAAAATTAGAATTTCAGAAAATTAGGAAATTTCCTAATTTTCTTTCCATTTAACCTTCCTCGCCCTCTCTCCTCCCTCATTTCTCACCTCTCTTTCTTTCTCTAATTCTCTCTCCTCTCTGGGTGGTTCGGCACGGGGTGCACACCGTTGCGGAGTTGGCCGAGGCGAGGACGCGATGGAGTGATCGGGACGCGGAATGGGGCGACGGTTTGAGCATGGCGAGGCGCGATCCCTCGGTGGATTCTGAGAAGGCGCGGTTCGTTGATTTGGCATTTTCGACGCAGATTAGTCGCTTCAACGCACGATTTCTTCGGTGGAGGTAGGGAGATGGATCACCTACTTCTCTTCTACGTTTTCTCGAAGTTTCACGCCGAACGGTGAGCATATGAGTGGGTTTCTCTCAAGTTCGAGAAAATCATGATTTTGGGGTGTTCGCAGGGTTCGCCAGAAAACGACGACTATTTTTAGATCAGTTGGTATCAATCGAAACCCTGGAATGTCAACGTTTCAGATCCGATGTTTTCATGTCGATTGGTTGTCATTTGGGGCCGGTACGAGCCCGGGAAACCTGGTGACTCATTTAGGGTCAATTCGGTGGAATTGCCCGTTTCAAGCCGTTTGTGCGTTGTTTTGATCCCTTCCGGAGTGTGTAAGGTCGGTATTATCATTGTAGTTGTTTTCCTCTTCGATCGGCATCGAACGGGGCGTGGAATCGGGCCCGAGGATTAGGGTTTTGCCCGTTTTCCACCGTGACCGGTCGACCGGACCTGATGGGTCGGTCGACCGGCAAAAGCCCGCAGACCGTGTCTGGTCCGACCGTTGGTCCGGTAGACCGACCGCCCAGGTCCGGTCCACCGACCATGTCAGGTCGACCGACCCCAGAAGTCCGGTTGACCGGAATTCACTATTTTTACCCGTTTTGAGCCCGGGTCGATCCGGTTGAGACCCAATGACCGACCTATGGCCTCGCGAGTGTCCCAGACACCATGTGGGTTCCGTGTCCATGTTTCTGAGGTGTCGGGAGGTGCCGTGTTACTTCGATTAGCGCGCCCATAGGTGTGTGTATCTCGGGCTTTGTGTTACGCTCGATCGAGTCACTATGTATTGGTGTGAGTGTGGTGGGGTTCCCCCGCATGTGTGTGGCCTCCCTTGAGTTCTCGTCTTGAGGGGATGGTCACAGCGGTTTGTGGTCTATCTCGGTATTCGTATTACTGTGGTTTTAGACCTAGTCAAGATTTTAAGTCGGATGGCCTTGGCGGTCCAACCTTCATGTGTTTCTTCGCTGTAGCGCGCCTTTCTTAGGCCGCTACATGTCGTTTGACTTAGGTCAATGTGTTAGGGTGGTTAGTGTGGTTGTTGTCTCTTGGACCGCCTAGTCCGTGTGGCGGGTCTATATTAGACCGCTTTGGTGGTTTGTCCAAATAGGTGGGTTCAGGGTTGACTGGGTTTAGCAGCCTAATCCTTGACTACCACAGTCAGCTGGCGGCCCATTCTATGACCGCCAGCGTATGTTTCTCCGCTTAACTCCTGCATGTCATTTCCCGATGTGTTGGTTTCCAAGTGCCTTGGCTTGACCTCGTGGTTTGCCCATTATCTCGTGGATGTCTTTTGATGTCCTATGAGGGCTATAACCATGTTATCAAATGGCCAGGCGTACCCCGTTATTGCTTAGGATTCTGTACTACTTCTGAGTCGTTGTCAGGTTATGGTCAAACCGGTAAGATCCAGCGGTTGACATAAGACCTTGTGTGTGTCTCGACTGTTCTGTCTAGCCCAAGACAGTGGTTCTGGATGCCTCAGGTTATCATCTTACCTCGGTTTGCGTGCCCAGATATGCTGAGGGTTCTTGGTGTTCCTCAGGTCTTTATGAGTCATTTCCTTCGATTGTGTCGTTTCCACTGGCTTAGGAATAGACCGATTGGTGGCTTGTTCCGCTTTGTACGACGATCTTGACTCTGAGTCGTGAGGCTCAAGGATCGTTGTGTCTGCAGGTCTAGTTGCCTTGTCCTGAGTCTTTCGGCAGTTGGTGTACTGTCTTTGTGCTTCATAGTACGGGTGACCATGCGTGCTTAGCCTGTCTGTACTCCAGCACTCGTGTTTCAGAGTCTCTGTGTCTAGTGAGCCTCCACTAGTCGTAGCCTTACGACACGTTACAGCGTGTCGGCCCATGTGGCAGGGCAGTTCCCGATATACGGTTTTTAAGCTAGTTTCCGTGGGCCCCTTCTTAACAGTAGATTCTTGCTGGGGGGGAAACTAGCTAGAGGCCTGGCTCTAGGAAAGAGTCAGTGTGTGCACACGTGGTCAGGGGCTTGGACTGACGCCGACGGGCGTTACCCTGTCTAGTCACTCGCTACTGTAGTCTCGTTCTGGTTCTGAGCGTGTCTTAGTCTCTGTCGTGCTTTAGGCGGCATCGTAGATGAGACACTTGTAGGCGCAGCATAAGACGTCAGTGGACGCAGCTGGCTGTTCTTCTAGTGAGGGGGTGCTTCCGTCACGTGACACGTGACTCTCACGTTTCTCGTGCGTCGTGACCTTTCTGGGTTAGCCCTCTCGTGGTCTTGTCCGAGGTTAGTGTTGTGTCATGTGCATGGCGTTCTAGTCGTGTGTGTGGTCGTGTCTCGAAGAGCGTGCACGGTAATCGAGTCGTGTATGCTTTAGGGCGTCTGTGTCTGTCTAGGTCTTTTCTAGGCTTTTTGCCTATCTTTATGGGCTCGACAGATCGGCAACTCTTGACTTTGCCAGATCAGGGTTCACCTTCCTGTTGCTGCCCGAAGTAGTTCAGGGAGCCGAGGCTAGTTTGACAGTCGCGCTTGTTCGGTACATCTTTTCCCTTTTCTTTTAGCTATTCCTACTCCTTCCGTTCCTGTTTTCTTTCACAGCTTTGTAGTTTAGTTTTCATGCTTTACTACTCGTGTTGTTTACCTACTGTTTTAGCGTGTTACTACGTTGTTTTTCAGTGGGGATCCGCGTGACCCCTACTGAGCCAGTGACACGAGGCTCACCCTTGCTTTACAGGTGGGTGGCATCGTTTTGCTTCCGCGGTTCCTGGTGTGGCGTGTCCGTAGTTTCCAGCGGTACCTGCGTCGGGCTTCCCCCGACCTCAGTGTACGTCCTTCTTTTCTGTTGATTGTACTGCTTGTCTTTCCTTTGGATTGGACTCTGGTATAATTGTAAATTGAAACTGTTAATTAAAAAGTAATTTTATTTATGCTACTTTAGCAAACCGGTCTAATGAAATTTAATTACATACTGTTATATCTCTGTGGCTTCAATGTACTACACGACAATACTTTTTCCCTTCAGAGCTTTACAGCTCTGGGGAGGCTTCACGGGTTCCAAGTGGTATCGGGTCTGCTCGGTAGTCCTATCGGGTATATCCGGTATCCGAGATCTGGGTCATCACAGTTGGTATCAGAGCATTGTTGTGTGAAGGTACATGGGAATCTGAGATATACAGTTCCCAGAGTCCTGAAAGTCCAGTACAGTCTTCAGCTGGAATTAGGTTCGCGATTCTTTGTCGCTTCGTTTTCCGTAAGTGGTCTTGTGCGTGTTGTGTTGGCACTGTACGAGATGGTTTTTGCTCTCGTCAGGATGCGACGAGATGTTCTTTTTCATCATGGTGTTCGTCTCGATCATATTGTACTTGGTAGAGTTTGCCAGAAGGCTCGAGTCTGTGGTACATTGTTCGAGATTTCTCCGTGGCTTGTTAGGTGACCGGTGACTTTTCAAGTTGGTGTGATGGCCATGCACGTTCTTACGTTATTTTGGTCGTCCCAGCTTGAGTCTGTTCAGCTCCTGATGTGTCTCGCTTCTGTTGAAGTGCTCGATTAGATTCCCTTGATTGAGAAGATGCTCGAGCGAACCTAGGATTTTTCTTCCTGGTAAGGTTCTGATAGTCGAGCTTGATGCTTCTCATTCTGCTTGGTGGAGTCTTTTCAAGGTAAGCCTTAGAATTGCTATCTTAGTGATACCTTTGTCCTGTGTCTACTAAGTGTGGACTACATTATTCTGAGCCTAATCTTCTCCTTGGTTTACGGTTGCTTGGCTTTGGACCTAATCTTTATGTTGAGAGCCGTTATGCGCCGTATTTGTCATGCCGTGTCTAGCGGCCGATGTGTTATGAAGGCTCATTAATTGTTTCAGAACGTAATCGTAAGCTGAGATTAGCATTTTCTTTGGGCTTTGTGCTGAAGCTGGTGCTCTTCTTTGTTTGCACTTAGGCAATGTCTGATCGGTTGGTCGCAAGATCAGTACTCGTGGTGTGCTATATTGAGATTTTCATGAATTGCGATGGCGCCGAGTGTGTGCTGAGATGCGGATACCGAAGTATTTTCTAATGCATGTGTGCGTTGTATGAGTGCGTAGCGGAAGCGTGTGGGCTGATTACCCACCGGTCGAGAGAATTGTCTTTCTTGATGTGACTTAGTCTTGGCTCCTTGTGCCTTGATGTGGTCTTTTGCCGTGTTGTTGCCAGAGTCATTCTAGGGTAGGCATCGGCATTTGTGAGTATTGGGGAATCTGTCGGCATTCCTACTGATTGGGTACCCTTGCTCCTCTGTATGGTGTCTTGGGTCTTGTGCTCTCAGGACGTGATCGTTGTCCTTGAGATGCGTTCCCCGAGATTGTCATTTTTGTTGTCGTGGGTCTTTTCTTGGTGAGCTGCTCGATGCATGACTAGTCCCTCGTGGTCATGTGTTCAGCTGTCGTTATGTCTTGATGTGACCCAGCTTGCAGTAGTGTTCTGTGATTATGTGTTCAGTGCGGAGCCGGGATCCTGTAAGTGCTGCCGTTGTTGTCGTTTTATTGATGTTTCTCTATGATTTTGTGTATTTGTCTTGGCACTGTGTGGACAAGGTCTTGTCGATTAGCTTTGCTGTACTCTCTTCTCCTGGTAGAGTTAGCATGCGACTCGATCAGATGTAATATCTGAGAGAGGGCTGACTTGATTGTGCTTGTGGTCCGGTGCTGTCGTTGGCGTCTTGTGTGCCAGGTGTTCCATGTTGCCTTTGGCACTGGAGCCGATGATGTTGTCGAGCTATCAGCGGAGAGGACTATGTCTCCTTGTTTAAGCTGATATTCGCCATGTCTATCGTTTTGTTTTTCCAATATCTGTTGTCGTGGCATGTGTTGTGTCTCCTTCTCTACGGGACGTAAGCGACGTTGCCTTGTTTCGGAGGTGTCGGACTTTTGTTCACTTGTGTCATGCTCGATCCAGAGTGTGTACTCGTGATTGTAATCTGACGGTGTCCCTCTGAACTGTGTTCTCTCGAGATTCGTGTCATTTTCGGTTATGTCTTGGTTGCTAGTCCTTAAATTTTGAGGATGAAATTTCTTGAAGGAGAGGAGGATGTAATACCCTAGATCCTTATTAGATTCTTATTAGGTCTTTCGGATCCTTTTCGGAGAGTTTTGGATCGCTTTTGTGAGTCCTGAGTTGAATTTTTCGATCCACGTGAGTTTTTCTCTCGTACTAGTTACGGAATCCTGTGGTGAGTTTATTTCTCAGTTCATCGACTCGTGGACACCGCAGTTGCATTGTACTCTTCCCGATGATCGTTTCAACTATTTTTACATATTTTCTGAATTAGGGGATTTTCGGCACAAAATTAGAATTTCGTAAAATTAGAAAAATTCGTAATCTTCTTTCTGTTTAACCTTCCTCACCCTCTCTCCTCCCTCATTTCTCACCTCTCTTTCTCTCTCTCATTCTCTCTCCTCTCTGGGCGATTCGACGCGGGATGCACACTGTTGCGGAGCTGGCCGAGGTGAGGACGCGATGGAGTGATCGGGACGCGGAATGGGGCGACGGTTTAAGCGTGGCGACGCGCGATCCCTCTGTGGATTACGAGAAGGCGCGATTTGTTGATTTGGCATTTTCGACGCAGATTAGTCGCTTCGGCGCACGGTTTCTTCAGTGAAGGTAGGAAAATGGATCACATACTTCTCTTCTACATTCTCTCGAAGTTTCACGTCAAACGGTGAGCATACGAGTGGGTTTCTCTAAAGTTCGGGAAAATCATACTTTTGGGGTGTTCGCAGGGTTCGCCGAAAAACGGCGAAGATTTTTAGATCAGTTGGTATCAATCGAACCCCTAGAATGTCAGCGTTCCAGATCCGCTGTTTTCGTGTCGATTGGTTGTCATTTGGGGCCGGTACGAGCCTGGGAACCCCGGTGACTCATTTAGGGTCAATTCGGTAGAATTGCCCGTTTCAAGCCGTTTGTCGTTGTTTTGATCCCTTCTGGAGTGTGGAAGGTTGGTATTATCATTGTAGTTGTTTTCCCCTTCGATCGACATCGAACGGGGCATGGAATCGGGCCCGAGGATTAGGGTTTTGCCCATTTTCCGTTGTGACCAGTCGACCGGACCTGATGGGTCGGTCGACCGACAGAAGCCCGCGGACCGTGTCGGGTCCGGCCGTTGGTCCGGTCGACCGACCATGTCAAGTCGACCGACCCTAGGGGTCCGGTCGACCGGAATTCACTATTTTTGCCCGTTTTGAGTCCGGGTCGGTCCGGTTGAGACCCAACGACCGACCTATGACCTCGCGAGTGTCTCGAACACCCTGTGGGTTCTGTGTCCGTGTTTCTGGGATGTCGGGAGGTGCCGTGTTACTTCGATTAGTGTGCCCGTAGGTGTGTGTATATCGGGCTTTGTGTTACACTCGATCGAGTCACCGTGTATCGGTGTGAGTGCGGTGGGGTTCCCCCGCATGTGTGTGGCCTCCCTTGAGTTCTTGTCTTGAGGGGATGGTCTCAGCGGTTTGTGTTCTGCCTCGATATTTGTGTTACTGTAGGTTTAGACCTAGTCAATATTTTAAGTCGGTTGGCCTTGGCGGTCCAACCTTCATGCATTTCTTCGCTGTAGCGCGCCTTTCTTAGGCCGCTACATGTCGTTTGACTTAGGTCAATGTGTTAGGGCGGTTAGTGTGGCGGTTGTCTCTTGGACCGCCTAGTCCGTGTGGCGGGTCTATATTTGACCGCTTTGGTGGTTTGCATGAATAGGTCGGTTCAGGGTTGACTGGGTTTAGCGGCCTAATCCTTGACCGCTACAGTCAGCTGGCGGCCCATTCTATGACCGCCAGCGTATGTTTCTCCGCTTAACTACTGCATGTCGTTTCCCAATGTGTTGGTTTCCAAGTGCTTTGGCTTGACCTCATGGTTTGCCCATTGTCCCGTGGATGTCTTTTGATGGCCTATGAGGGCTATAACCATGTTATCAAATGGCCAGGCGTACCCCGTTATTGCCTAGGATTATGTACTGCTTCTGAGTCGTTGCTAGGTTCTGGTCAACCCGGTAAGATCCAGCGGTTGACATAAGACCTTGTGTGTGTCTCGGCTATTCTGTCTAGCCCGAGACAGTGGTTCTAGATGCCTCAGGGTATCATCTTACCTCAATTTACGTGTCCAGATGTGCTGAGAGTTCTTGGTGTTCCCTCAGGTCTTCGTGAGTCGTTTCCTTCGATTGTGTCGTTTCCTCTGGCTTAGGAATAGACCGATTGGCGGCTTGTTCCGCTTTGTACGATGATCTTGACCCTGAGTCATGAGACTCAAGGATCGTTGTGTCTACAGGTCTAGTTGCCTTGTCCTGAGTCTTTCGACAATTGGTGTACTGCCTTTGTGCTTCATAGTACGAGTGACAGTGCGTGCTTAGCCTGTCTGTACTCCAGCACTCGTGTTTCAGAGTCTCTGTGTCTAGTGAGCCTCCACTAGTCGTAGCCTTACGACACGTTACGACGTTTCGGTCCATGTGGCGGGGCAGTTCCCGATATACGATTTTTAAGCTAGTTTCCATGGGCCCCTGTTTAACAGTAGCGTCCTGCTGGGGGGGAAAACTAGCTAGAGGCTTGGCTCTAGACAAGAGTCGGTGTGTGCACACGTGGTCAGGGGCTTGGACTGGCGCCGATGGGCGTTACGCTATCTAGTCACTCGCTATTGTGGTCCCATTCTAGTTCTGAGTGTGTCTTAGTCTCTGTCGTGCTTCAGGCGGCATCGTAGACGAGACACTTGTAGGCGCAGCATAAGACGTCAGTGGACGCAGCTGGCTGTTCTTCTAGTGAGGGGGTGCTTCCGTCACGTGACACGTGACTCTCACGTTTTTTGTGCGTCGCGACATTTCTGGGTTAGCCCTCTCGTGGCCTTGTCCGAGGTTAGTGTTGTGTCGTGTGCACGACGTTCTAGTCGTGTGTGTGTGGTCGCATCTCGAAGAGCGTGCACGGCAATCGTGTCATGTATGCTTTAGGGCGTCTTTGTCTGTCTAGTTCTTTTCTAGGCTTTTTGCCTATCTTTGTAGGCTCGACAGATCGGTAACTCCTGACTTTGTCAGATCAGGGTTCGCCTTCCTGTTGCTACCCAGAGTAGTTCAGGGAGCCGAGGCTAGTTCGGCAGCCGCGCTTGTTTGGTATGACTTTTCCCTTTTCTTTTAGCTGTTCCTACTCCTTCTTTTCCGATTTTCTTTCACAGCTTTGTAGTTTAGTTTTCCTACTTTACTACTCATGTTGTTTACATGCTGTTTTAGCGTGTTATTGCGTTATTTTTTAGTGGGGATCCGCGTGGCCCCTACTGAGCCAGTGACACAAGGCTCACCCTTACTTTTCAGGTGGGTGGCGTCGTTCTGCTTCCGCGGTTCCTAGTGTGGCGTGTCCGTAGCTGCCAGCGGTACCTACGTCGGGCTTCCCCCGACCTCAGTGTACGTCATTCTTTTCTGTTGACTGTACTGTTTGTCTTTCCTTTAGACTGGACTCTGGTATAATTGTAAATTGAAATTATTAATTAAAAAGTAATTTTATTTCTGCTACTTTAGCAAACCGATCTAATGAAATTTAATTGCTTACTATTATATCTGTAACGACCCGAGAATCCGATTACCGGGAAGGCCCGATAACCCGAGACTCGCACCGCCACCCACGAGCCCGAAGACTCGGAAGGGTTAAAAGGATGGTGTGGAAACTACACAAGCATCACAAATAATTGCAGAAATTAAACAGTTATGATATTAAGCAGGAAATGAATTAACATTTTACATGGTCCACAATAAAATAACAACAACAGCAACAGTAGTCCACGACTAGTACAGTGACAAGAAAGAAAAGTACAGCTACACGGGGCATCCCCCGGCTCTGACCTCTGGCACTACCTCTGGGCACCCGCACCACGCTTCCGCTGCGCTCCTGACACGCTCCCCGAAGGTGGCGCCTCACCTGAAACACGGTGAAAACACGCAGGGAATGAGTCTCGGAACAAGACTCAGTAGGGATCACTCGAACCCTACCTCGTAAAACGAGAAACCACTACCCTAACGGTAGGAAGGTACCTCGGAAAGGAAAGCCCTGTACTCTACAGAACTAGACCCTAACGGCACGCAAACCGACACACGTGCCACGGTACGAGAAGACCGAAACTCAACGGTCGAACCGTCAAAACCCGAAGGTCGGAAACACACGACTGACAGTCTGACACTCCGTACTCGACAGGAGTACCACCCACTAGAAGCACAGCCGGTAGCGTCCCCTGACGTCTTACACCGCACCGCAGGTGAACCGCCTGACATGGTAGGTCCTACCCGAGGCGCAAACACCGTACAAGTAACTACAACAAGTGACTAGCTGGGGTCACGCCCGTCGACGTGGGTCCAACCGCCCCCAACCACGTGTGCACACACAGACCGCGCGTCCCTGGTCTGGCCCTCTGACCGGTTTTCCCCTCAGCCGGACTCTGGCTGCAAGACGTGGGGCCCAACGGTAACCGGTCCACAAACCGTCTCTAAAGGTCAGCCCGTACACCACTCCCTGGTGCGACTAGCACACGCGTACTAGTAGGCTACGACTAGTGGAGGGTCACAGAAGGAGTAGACTCTCAAGTCTCGGAAAACAACGGTGCAACTGCAGGTACGAGGAACGCTCCTTGTACCAACACCGACGCACGGTGACCAGCTGACAACAACATCTCCCGGTACACTCTGTACGACGAGAGACACACCGACGCAACCCGTACCCTTGAACGGTCCACACTGGGCCGCCCACGGAAGTACGGTCACACAGGGACCGCACAAGGATTAGAACGGTCATATCAGGACCGTTCCACCCAGGGTCCAAACGACAGATAAACGGCCAACACAGGACCGTTCAAACAGATGTGCGGCCAACTCTTGACCGCACGTGGGTGAGGAACGGTCACCTCCTGGCCGCTCGTCTCCCAACGGTAAAAAGCCTGGACGGTTAGTCCTTAGCCGCACTTGGGGAAGGGCGGCTACGGCTTAGCCGTTCAGGTGTTGTGCGGTCAGGGCCAGACCGCACATCCAACCATAGCGCTAGGGGATGTACGGCCAGCACCTGGCCGTGCAAGGGGTTATGCGGTCAGCTCCTGGCCGCACATCCCAGAGCACTGCACAACGGTCACAACCAACGGTCAAAACCCTTGGGGTTGGGCGGTAGCTGTGGGGCCGCACATTAGGATATGCGGTCCCACGATAGACCGCCCAAGCCCACTGCGCGCCAAGCCTCACCCAAAGCGCGCCGAGCCGATGAACGGTCCGAACGGAACCGCATAGGGGTTGTGCGGCCACTGGTTCGACCGCACATCGCTCACCGGCGAGAAAATGGCGAACCTCACCGGAATCGCCCAATCGGCCTCAAAACAAACCCCACGGAGGGGGAAATGGCGAGAGAAGAACCCCCAAGCCCCCTAGCATGCTCCTACGCCCTTAAACCGTGAAATCGGGGCTCAAAACGATGGATCGGACGAACTCACCCCGCGGCATGATCGACCCTTCCCGGCTCAAAATAAACCCCTCTCGACCTCGTCTCGAGCTGAAACTCACGGGGAAGGAAGACATGAGGCTAAGGAACGTCACCCTACCTCCGGTCCGCGACGAAACGCTCCGATCCGAGCTCGAAGTCGCGAAGAACGCCGCTAGAATCTCGCCTCTCCACGCCTCCCACGCTCGCCGTATGCCCGCACGATCGCCTCGCCGCCGCCCACGTCACCGCGCCGTCGCCCCGCCGCCGTCTGCAGCCGGAGGGGAGCTCGCCGTGGCCAACCGGGAGGAAGAGAGGGAGAGGGAGGGAGACACGGTGGAGGAGGAAGGAGGAAGAAGAAGAGAGGAAGAAGAAGATGGTGGGGGAGAGAGAAAAGAAAAAGGGTTTTATAGAAAAACCCGGAAAATCCGTAAAATTTCAAAAATTAGGAAATCACACCCCCGCGATCCTCGGAACGCACCGATCGCAACGGTACCACTCGTGTCCGTGTGAACAGCCCGGTTCACCCGCAACGAGCGTCCGAAGAGAAAAGCCGAAACACACACCGGGAATCGGAAAACACACGCGGAAAAAGCCGCGGAACGCCTCCGGGCCTCCGAAACGACTCCGGATCGCGCCGATCCGAACACGAAAGATGTCCGAAACGAAATTTCGGACACAACGGAGCCGGACACTCCGAAAACCAGACCCGGGACCCACGAAGAAGGATCCGAAAGGTCCGGGATATTACAGCCCTCCCCCCTTAAGGAATTTCGTCCTCGAAATTGAGAACAACCCAAGGGGAAAGAAGAGGAAGACTCACTCAAACAGATACGGGAACTGCTGACGCATCTCGTCCTCACGTTCCCACGAAGCCTCACCACCAGAGTGTCGTTGCCACACGACCTTTACCAAGGGAATGACCTTGTTCCGCAGGCGCTGCTCTCGCCTATCCTCCACGCGGATCGGAAACTCTGGGAGAGAAAGATCTGGAGTCACCTCAGGCCAAACGGAAAACTCGAGCACATGAGAGTCATCGGGCATATACTTCCGCAACATAGAGACGTGGAACACGTCATGCACCGACGCCAACTCAGAGGGTAACTGCAACCGGTAAGCAACCTCACCGATGCGCTCCACAATCGCGAAAGGACCAATATAGCGGGGACTCAGCTTCCCACGCCGTCCAAACCGCATCACCCCCTTCATCGGAGAAACTCTCAAGAACACATGATCGCCCACGGCGAACTCGAGGGGCTGCCGCCTACGGTCAGCATAGCTCTTCTGCCGACTCTGGGCCGCCAACATGTTCTGACGAACCAGGTGCACAACATCCACACATTGCTGCACCAATTCCGGTCCCGTCAAAACACGCTCACCCACCTCAAACCAATCAAGTGGAGTCCGACAAGGACGCCCATACAATGCCTCATAAGGAGCCATGCCGATGCTCGAATGAAAGCTGTTGTTATAGGCAAACTCCACTAACGGTAGGTGATGAATCCAACTCCCCTGCCACTCCAGGCAGCAGGATCTCAGCATGTCCTCCAAAGTCTGAATGGTCCTCTCAGACTGACCATCTGACTGTGGATGATACGCCGAGCTAAATGCCAACTCCGTGCCAAGAGCTCGCTGGAAACTCCTCCAGAATCCAGAAGTGAAGCGCGGATCCCGATCCGACACGATCGAAATGGGAACCCCATGCAACGGCACGATCCGCTCCACATAAAGACGAGCCAACTTAGGCACGCTCCAGCTGACTTTGACCGGTAGCAACCGCGTCACCTTCGTCAGCCGATCCACCAGCAACCAAATACTGTCCTGCCCAGTCGGGGTTCTGGGCAACCCCACCACAAAATCCGTGGTCACATGGTCCCACTTCCAAGCAGGAACATCCAAGGGCTGGAGAGTACCGCCTGGTCGCTGATGCTCTGCCTTCACCTGCTGACAGATCAGGCACCTGGCCACAAACTCGGCCACATCTCTCTTCATGCCAGGCCACCAGAACTGCCTCCGCAAGTTCCGATACATCTTCGTCGCACCCGGGTGCACAGTGTACCTGCTCCCATGAGCCTCGCGTAACACCGCACGACGAACCTGCTCCTCCGCTGGGACGTACAGCCTGCCACGAAACCTCGCAGCACCGTCCTCGCCGAGCTCCACATCAGCCATCGCAAGAATCCGGGGCAACTCAGGGTCCGCATGCTGAGCCTCTGTCACCTGACGACGAATAGCAGGAGTGACAGTCAGACTCGCAAGCACTGCCAACCCTGGCTCCTGGGGAATCTTGAGCCTGAAAGATACTTCGGGCACCTGTTCCCAGAGCCTCCACTTCCTCAGCATCAAGGTACTGACCGCAACCTTCCTACTCAAGGCATCGGCGACGACATTCATCCTGCCCGGCTGATAAGACAGGGTGAAGTCATAGTCCTTCATGAACTCCATCCAACGCCTCTGTCTGAGGTTCAGATCTCTCTGCGAGAACACATACCTCAAACTCTGATGGTCAGTGAACACCTCGAACTTCTCACCGTACAGATAATGCCTCCAGATCTTCAGCGCGAAGATCACTGCCGCCAACTCAAGGTCATGGGTAGGGTAGTTCTCCTCATGGGGCTTTAGCTGCCGAGATGCATAAGCCACCACTCTACCATGCTGCATCAGAACAGCACCCAATCCGACGCCGGAAGCATCTGTACACACCACAAAACCTCCCGATCCAGAAGGCAAAACCAACACCGGAGCCGAGGTGAGCAATCTCTTCAGTTCCCTAAAGCTCTGCTCACACTCCTCGGACCAGACGAAAGGCACATCCTTCCGCGTGAGCCTCGTCATCGGGGTCGCAATGCGGGAAAAATCCTGGATAAACCGGCGATAATAACCCGCAAGCCCCAAGAAACTCCGGATCTCCGTCACCGACCTCGGCCTCGGCCATTGCATCACAGCCTCGACCTTGGCGGGATCCACGGAAATACCATCACCAGAAATCACGTGCCCCAGAAAGTGCACCTCGCTGAGCCAAAACTCGCACTTGCTGAGCTTCGCAAACAACTGGTGATCTCGCAACGTCTGCAGCACCACACCCAAATGGTACGCATGCTCCTCAGCAGACCGCGAATAAACAAGGATGTCATCCACGAAAATGACCACGAACTGGTCCAAATACGGATGAAACACCCTCTGCATCAAGTCCATGAAGGCTGCTGGGGCATTGGTGAGCCCAAACGGCATCACCAGAAACTCATAATGCCCGTACCTCGTACTGAACGCAGTCTTCTCCACATCGGACTCGCGAATTCTCAGCTGATAGTAACCGGACCGCAAATCAATCCGCGAGAACACTCGCGCAGACTGAAGCTGGTCGAACAAATCATCAATCCGCGGCAATGGATACTTGTTCTTAATGGTCACGTCATTCAGCTGCCGATAGTCAATGCATAGCCGCAGACTACCGTCCTTCTTCTTCACGAACAACACGGGCGCACCCCAAGGGGAAAAGCTCGGACGAATGTACCCCTTGGCCAACAGTTCCTGCAACTGCGCCCTCAACTCCCTCAACTCCGCGGGGGCCATACGGTAGGGAGCCTTCGCCAAAGGTCCCGTACCAGGTACAACCTCGATCACGAAATCGATCTCCCGCTGGGGAGGTAATCCAGGCAACTCCTCAGGAAAAACATCGGGAAACTCGCACACCACCGCAATGTCCTCGACATTCGGCTCCATCCGGTCAGACACAACCACAGACGCGAGAAAACCCTGACAACCTGAATCAAGCAATCGACGGGCTCGAATAGCAGAGATAAGAAATCGAGAAGAGGCGGAACGGATACCTTGGAAATAGAAGGTCCTCTTGCTCGGATGTTGGAAGTAGACCCTCTTCATCCCACAATCCACCACCGCTCCATGAGTCTCGAGCCAATCCATGCCTAGAATCACGTCGTAATCCCAAAGCTGCAACGCATACAACCTGCCTGGCATACTCCGCCCATCGATCCACACCGGAACCTGGTCGAAGCAATACGGAGTGACCATAAAGTCACCCGAAGGCAACTCCACAGCCAAATCACAGGACAACTGGGTCACCGGCTCCTCGACGCTCGACGCGAAATCCTCCGAAATGAACGAATGAGACGCGCCAGAATCAAATAAAACCCGAGCCGCACAACCCAAAATCTGAACGGTACCTTCCACGAGCTGCGACGCTACTGCCTCTGCCCTGGTCAAGTGCGTGATCTGGCCACGAGCTCTCTGCCTGCCTCCCACACTAGCTGACCTGGGTAGCGGCGGATACTGTCCCTGCTGCTGCTGCTGCTGGGAAACCTGCTGCTGCGGCGGCCTCTGAGGACAGTCGCGCGCCATATGCCCTGGCTGGTCACACCGAAAACAGATGATCGGCGCCGTGCACTGCCTGCCTGGGTGGGTCCCACTACACCGTGGACAAGGTCCTCGCGATCCACCCACCGATCCCTGTCGCTGCAAAGGAAACGGCTGCTGCACACTGCCCGATGAAGCCTGCCCCAGATCCCTGGACTTCTTCTTGCCGAACCCTCTCTTGAAGAACTTTTTGACCTTCGTGCCAAAGGACGCAGATCCTGTCACCGAAGCTGCCGATGCCGGTACTCCTGAACCACCCGACGCAGACTGAAAGAAACCCTGCTGCTGAGTAGCCGACTGCTGGCTGCGACCTGACACAGACTGCCCCTGGCTGATCGGTCCTCGAGTCCTCTGCATATCCATCTCCAAGGAAATCGCAACACGAGACGCCGTCTCGAGATCAGTGGCCCCATTCGCGATCAGATGGTGCCTCAGCTCCAGCCTCAAGCCCTGCACAAACTGCGTCGTCCTCACCCTCTCATGCTCCATGATATGAGGTGCGTACCGACCCAGCTCGACAAATCGGGCCCTGTACTGCAACACGGACATGTCACCCTGCACCAGCTCCAGAAACTCCCGCATCCGCTGCGTAGCAACAATATCTGGACAGTACGTACGCTCGAAAGCACTGACAAAGTCATCCCACTCGATCTGCTCAAGCGGACGAAGCTGAAAGGACGTCTTCCACTCGGAAGACCACCACCTCCGAGCCGTACCCTGCAACTGGTTGTAGGCCAACACCACTCTGTCCTCGACAGCACTCTTTGCAGAACTGAACACCCGCTCCATCTCATCAAGCCAATCACGAGCCGCATCAGGGTCTGCCTGGCCGCTAAAGTAAGGTGGATGAAACTGCATGAAATCCCTCACTGCTCGGCCTGGCCCACCCCTGACTGACGAGCCCTCACCGGCCTCTCCGCCGAACTGCTGAGCCATGAGATGGTACATGCCACGGAGAAAACCCTCGGCCCCCGGAGCCCTCGCAGCATCCGCGGCCTCGGTAGCTCCCGGAACTCTGCTATGCTCCTCCTGGTCCCTCTGGACCCCCTGCTGGATCTCCTGACCTCCAGCCGACTGCCCCTGCTGAGAGCGAGAACTCCTCCTCGGCGCCATCCTCGCTCCTTAAGCACAAGACAGAAAACTCAGAAACGGAAGGTCAGAATAAAACACGCGGTGCCCCATGCCAGCGTCACATGTACATCATCGTTGTGGACTAGTGGACCACTACAATTACCTATGATTCTCATGTAATTCCACAACCGCGCTCTGATACCAGCTGTAACGACCCGAGAATCCGATTACCGGGAAGGCCCGATAACCCGAGACTCGCACCGCCACCCACGAGCCCGAAGACTCGGAAGGGTTAAAAGGATGGTGTGGAAACTACACAAGCATCACAAATAATTGCAGAAATTAAACAGTTATGATATTAAGCAGGAAATGAATTAACATTTTACATGGTCCACAATAAAATAACAACAACAGCAACAGTAGTCCACGACTAGTACAGTGACAAGAAAGAAAAGTACAGCTACACGGGGCATCCCCCGGCTCTGACCTCTGGCACTACCTCTGGGCACCCGCACCACGCTTCCGCTGCGCTCCTGACACGCTCCCCGAAGGTGGCGCCTCACCTGAAACACGGTGAAAACACGCAGGGAATGAGTCTCGGAACAAGACTCAGTAGGGATCACTCGAACCCTACCTCGTAAAACGAGAAACCACTACCCTAGCGGTAGGAAGGTACCTCGGAAAGGAAAGCCCTGTACTCTACAGAACTAGACCCTAACGGCACGCAAACCGACACACGTGCCACGGTACGAGAAGACCGAAACTCAACGGTCGAACCGTCAAAACCCGAAGGTCGGAAACACACGACTGACAGTCTGACACTCCGTACTCGACAGGAGTACCACCCACTAGAAGCACAGCCGGTAGCGTCCCCTGACGTCTTACACCGCACCGCAGGTGAACCGCCTGACATGGTAGGTCCTACCCGAGGCGCAAACACCGTACAAGTAACTACAACAAGTGACTAGCTGGGGTCACGCCCGTCGACGTGGGTCCAACCGCCCCCAACCACGTGTGCACACACAGACCGCGCGTCCCTGGTCTGGCCCTCTGACCGGTTTTCCCCTCAGCCGGACTCTGGCTGCAAGACGTGGGGCCCAACGGTAACCGGTCCACAAACCGTCTCTAAAGGTCAGCCCGTACACCACTCCCTGGTGCGACTAGCACACGCGTACTAGTAGGCTACGACTAGTGGAGGGTCACAGAAGGAGTAGACTCTCAAGTCTCGGAAAACAACGGTGCAACTGCAGGTACGAGGAACGCTCCTTGTACCAACACCGACGCACGGTGACCAGCTGACAACAACATCTCCCGGTACACTCTGTACGACGAGAGACACACCGACGCAACCCGTACCCTTGAACGGTCCACACTGGGCCGCCCACGGAAGTACGGTCACACAGGGACCGCACAAGGATTAGAACGGTCATATCAGGACCGTTCCACCCAGGGTCCAAACGACAGATAAACGGCCAACACAGGACCGTTCAAACAGATGTGCGGCCAACTCTTGACCGCACGTGGGTGAGGAACGGTCACCTCCTGGCCGCTCGTCTCCCAACGGTAAAAAGCCTGGACGGTTAGTCCTTAGCCGCACTTGGGGAAGGGCGGCTACGGCTTAGCCGTTCAGGTGTTGTGCGGTCAGGGCCAGACCGCACATCCAACCATAGCGCTAGGGGATGTACGGCCAGCACCTGGCCGTGCAAGGGGTTATGCGGTCAGCTCCTGGCCGCACATCCCAGAGCACTGCACAACGGTCACAACCAACGGTCAAAACCCTTGGGGTTGGGCGGTAGCTGTGGGGCCGCACATTAGGATATGCGGTCCCACGATAGACCGCCCAAGCCCACTGCGCGCCAAGCCTCACCCAAAGCGCGCCGAGCCGATGAACGGTCCGAACGGAACCGCATAGGGGTTGTGCGGCCACTGGTTCGACCGCACATCGCTCACCGGCGAGAAAATGGCGAACCTCACCGGAATCGCCCAATCGGCCTCAAAACAAACCCCACGGAGGGGGAAATGGCGAGAGAAGAACCCCCAAGCCCCCTAGCATGCTCCTACGCCCTTAAACCGTGAAATCGGGGCTCAAAACGATGGATCGGACGAACTCACCCCGCGGCATGATCGACCCTTCCCGGCTCAAAATAAACCCCTCTCGACCTCGTCTCGAGCTGAAACTCACGGGGAAGGAAGACATGAGGCTAAGGAACGTCACCCTACCTCCGGTCCGCGACGAAACGCTCCGATCCGAGCTCGAAGTCGCGAAGAACGCCGCTAGAATCTCGCCTCTCCACGCCTCCCACGCTCGCCGTATGCCCGCACGATCGCCTCGCCGCCGCCCACGTCACCGCGCCGTCGCCCCGCCGCCGTCTGCAGCCGGAGGGGAGCTCGCCGTGGCCAACCGGGAGGAAGAGAGGGAGAGGGAGGGAGACACGGTGGAGGAGGAAGGAGGAAGAAGAAGAGAGGAAGAAGAAGATGGTGGGGGAGAGAGAAAAGAAAAATGGTTTTATAGAAAAACCCGAAAAATCCGTAAAATTTCAAAAATTAGGAAATCACACCCCCGCGATCCTCGGAACGCACCGATCGCAACGGTACCACTCGTGTCCGTGTGAACAGCCCGGTTCACCCGCAACGAGCGTCCGAAGAGAAAAGCCGAAACACACACCGGGAATCGGAAAACACACGCGGAAAAAGCCGCGGAACGCCTCCGGGCCTCCGAAACGACTCCGGATCGCGCCGATCCGAACACGAAAGATGTCCGAAACGAAATTCCGGACACAACGGAGCCGGACACTCCGAAAACCAGACCCGGGACCCACGAAGAAGGATCCGAAAGGTCCGGGATATTACAATATCTATGTGGCTTCAATGTACTACACGACAATCCTTTTTCCCTTAGGAGCTTTACAGCTCTTGGGAGGCTTCACGGGTTCCAAGTGGTATCGGGTCTGCTCGATAGTCCTATCGGGTATATCCGATATCCGGGATCCGGGTCGTCACACGGGCAGTCTAGTGACTGAGGCTTCTCCAAGGTCCGTCATCTTCTAGTATCTAGGGTTGTCAATGGGTCGGGCCCGAGTCGGGTTTAGGTCTGCCCGGCCCGAGCCTGACTTATCAATATTAAAGCTCGAGCCCGGCTCGGGTCCAAGCTATGCCGGGCTGGGTCGGGCCGGGCCCGACACTATTAAAAAATTTTAAAGTCCGACTAAGGCTCGGCCTGGCCCGACAACTTAAATAAAAAATAAAAAATATATTTAATAATATAAATTTTATAATCTCACTAAAATGATTAGAATTTTGATATTAATTTCATAATTTTTGTGAAAATAGAGTTTTAAAATTTTTAATTAAGTAAAATAACATAATTTTAACTAAGTAGTTTTTAAAATTTGAAGGGAGAAAAAAAAAGAGAACGGACCGGGCCGGCCCGCGGGCCAAACTCAAAGCCCGAGCCCAGCTCGTGGGCCTTGTCGGGCCGGGCTTTTAGGCTCGACTAAGGGCCCACGGGCCGAAAAAGGCCTTACAGCCAGGCCCACGGGCCTGTCGAACTGCCACGATCCCTTGATAGCCCTACTAATATCTGATGCGGTGTCGACGCTGACCGCCAGGGAGAGGTCAATCGTCGACACGATCTTGCGAGAACAGGTCAACAAGATTGACTTAAAGCTAACCCCCACCCTCCTTAAGTCGCTAGGGATGAGTCCCCCTCTTCTCCATGGTAGGGTATGATGTTTTAGGGCCACAACCACTCGGGAAAGGATCTAAGAAATCCCTTTGCCATTTTTAGGTGCTCTAGAGCCTCCTCCAGATGCACCAACCATCGCGCCTGAGCTCCGATTCGAGACTCTCGTGTTGTCGTCATCGGAAACTTGCCCTCGGGACTACCAGGAGCCGAGCATAGCCCCCCAGGTCCCTTTGGGTGTCATCATTATGGTGGGGACCCAGTCGCAGGAGGAGGAGGTACTTGTCTCTGTGCCGCTACCAGTCACTCCACTCGCCTCAGGCCGTCTTTGCTATTGCCTACTGGTGGTTGGTGTAGCTGAGAGGTCACCGGCCGCACACATTTCTCCACCATCCCCTTTGGCCCTAGTTGAGGTCCCCAGCTCTCCATTAAGCTCAGGGGCGTAGGAAGTGGATATGCACATCAAAGGAGGATCACCGAGCACTATCGGGGATGTCCCAAGAGAGTCATCAAATATGGCGGGCAAGAAGCGCAAGGGCCCAAACGTAGAGGCGTTGCTTACGCTGGACCGACAGAGGCGGAAGGGGAAGAAGCTGAGGGCTTCCCCGCCAGCTCGGGCACAGCTGCTGGTGCAGATCAAGGTTGCTACCTCTTCTCTTCCCCCTCGACCATCTCCTCCACAGGTCGTTAGCTTCCGGGATAGCCAGGAGGCTGTTGAGGGTAGCCATCTGGACGTCTACCTTCTTTCGCATGAGTTGATGGAGAGGTTGCTTTAGCCGGCGAACCGACTGAAGGAGGCAAGCTGGCGATTGGGCTCCAAGGCGACCGTAGCCTACCGCGGGTTGATCACCGTTGCCCGCACGCTCATCATTGCCAGATGTTTGACATGGAGGCTTCTCAGGCACAAAAGGCCTATGAAGGCCTATCTGCCTAGGTACAAGCCCCGGAGGAGGAGAGACAAACGCTCTAGGCACTCTTTGAATCCTTGGAGAGGGCGAAGGAGTGTACCAAGGGGCTGGGGGCATTGACCCGAGCGCAGCTACAGGCGGCGGAGGCAATGTAGAGCGAGGCAGAAGAGAGGGTTGTGGGAGTAGAGGAAAATGGCAGCAATGGTGAAGGCGAAGGTAGTAGTGGCAGAGGCGAAGGTAGCGGGGGCGGTGACTAAAACGTCGTTGGCAGTGGAGCAGTTCAAGGTGTCCTCGAAGTTTGAGGAGGAGCCCAACAACTTGTCCTACACGATCTTCAGGATGGCCATAAAGCTGGGCTTTCAGGATGGATGGGCTACTGCTCTGGAGGTGGTGGCCAAAGCCACTGGTGCCCCTATGCCTCAATTGTAACACCATGTTGATACTTACGAGGAGCGAGAGGAGGAGGAGGAACTACTACCAAGGCTGTGGTCGGTGAGGCGACGACGGAGTAGGCAGGGGACCCAAGGGAGTGATCGAGGACCCGATCATTCTTCTTGATAGCCCCCAGTGCCTGGAGCGGCTCCACGAACCCAGTTCTTCTAGCTACCAAGCGCGAGGAACCCGTCGTTGAGTGACGGAGCGCTCACCCTCGTCTTCCCTTTCTTTAGCTTCTCCTTTTTCTTCTCTTCTCTCTCTCTCTCTCTCTCTCTCTCTCTCTCTCTCTCTCTCTTTTCGGAGGGGCACGTCCAAAAAGGCGTACCTCCAAAAAAGTGTACCTTGCTCTCTTTGTCAATGAATGGAAGTCCTTTTTTGTTCCCAATGTGCCATTGAGCGGTTTCATGTATGGAGTATTGGACTCTGGGGTTGTGAGGTTCCTCAGACGGCACGTCTTCTCAAACTGTCGCGTCCGTGCCAGTGAAGCGGATGAGTAATTGACTCTGTGATTGGCATGGGTTTCGGTGCGAGCGCCTCGACTTCTGGTGGCCAGTTAAGGATGGGATTTTCCTGTCATCTTCAAAGGGTGGCCCTTTTGTTATAAATAGGGGCCTCCAAGGGGCCCTGAGTTGTGGAAGTCGCGACAGTCCTTCGCCTTGGGGTGTTTTCTGTGTGCTAGAGGATGTTGCACCAAGCGTCTAGGTCTTCGTCGAGTGAGAGCGAGGAGTCTTCCAAACATCCTCGCCTTCATGAAGAGCCCGTACCTGGTGCGAGCTCGTCTTTGACCTCACAGAGCGCCCAAACGAAAGAGGAGTCTGAGGCCTTCCGGAGGGGTTACCTGGTGGGTTGGCGGGCTGCTCTGTACAAGGTCCACCGGTTGTATGACCTGAAGGGGGTGCTGAGTCTCTCCCCCAATTTGTTTGGGCCTGAGTCTGGTGACTAGGACTTGCTTGTACTCCCCCTCTTTCTTCACGTAATAAAAAGTTCTCCTCTATTCTACTCTTTCTTGCTTACATGATTGCCATGCTTTTACTTCTCTTTTTTCTTTTTGTGGCTGGATGAGCAATGCTGCAGTCCTGAGGAGACGCGGTTATTACACTTGGGATAGTCAACCGCAGTTCTACTAGGGCACATTTGCTCCAAGTGTGTTGACTGGATGGATCCTGACCGGCCTAGCTCTGTCGAGTGGCATATGGTCCACTGTTGGTTCATCGTTCCGAGGGCCTCTTGGCTCGTTGTTATTGGCAGCTTCTTGGCTAGCTCTGGCGAGTAGCATGATTTGCCTATCTAACGAAAGAGGGTATGTTGTTCCGGGGGGTCGATTGGTCACTTCTCCCTAAAGAGTTGACTAGTTGGCCCCTTGTTATTGGGGCTTCTCGACCTAACTCTCGCAAGTGACGTGGTTTTCCTTCAAACAGACATAAGTTCGTTGACTTTGCTTTGGAGGGATTGGTGTGTCCTTCTCTTTGATCAGGAGTGGACTGGTCAACCATCATCTTGGAGGTATAAAATACCACCCATTATTTTGGAGAAGGTTGGGTAGTCAAGTCTCCCGGGAGAGTTGGATAGTTAGTCTCTCTCTTGGAAGCATGATACAACCCATAGGGTCCCTGTGAATAAGTTGGAAAGGACGTTACAAAGTAGTGGGCTCTTGACCCTTTATTGATAATAGACCTTCAGGTTTACAGAGTTCCAGGTGCGAGTGACTTCTTTGCCACCGAGCATGGCTAGCATGTACTCCCTCTTTCCAAGCACTTATGTGATCCTATACGGGCCTTCCCAATGGAGAATTAGCTTCCCCGCGACTACTCGCGGGTTTACGACACTGGCGCGCCATAGAATTAGGTCACCAGGGAGGAAGAGGCATTCCTTCACTGCAGCATTCTAGTATTGGGCTAACCACTCCTGGTAGGCGATCAGACGTGCTCGGGCCCATGCTTTGTCTTCGGACAGTAAGTCTAGGTTCTCCATAGTGCCTAGTTGTTACGCGCCTTGTCGAACTGGCTCACCCTGAGCGTGGGGTTGTAGATCTCCTCTAGAATCACTGCCTCTGCCCTGTATGCCAAGTGAAAAGTAGTCTCGATAGTGGTTGTCTGAGTAGTGGTGTGGTGCACCCATAGGACACTGGGTACCACCTCAACTCATCACTCGCTGGCTTGCAATAAGCGGGTCTTGATGCCTTGCAAGAGAGTCCGGTTTGCATTCTCCACCAGTCTGTTAGCCTGAGGGTGCCCCACTGACATGTAGTGGTTTTAGATCCCTAGTTCAGAGCACTTCTCTTAGAAGTAGGCGCTGTCAAACTAGTGACCTCTGTCGGTGGTAAGGACCCAAGGGATCCCGACCCGACAGATGATGCTTCGCAGGACGAACTTCCAAGATGCCTCACCTGTGATCATGGTGTGTGCATCTGTCTCTACCCACTTTGTGAAGTAGTCAATGGCGATGATCAGGAACGTCTTCCATCCCTAAGCCTCTGCGAAGGGACCGAGGATGTCCACTCCCTAACGAGTGAAGGGATGGGACTCCATCAAGGTGTGGAGCGGAGTTGCGGTTTGGTGGTGGAGATGACCGAACCTTTGACATTGATCGCACCATTGGATGTGGTTAAGGCAGTCCTGCTACATGGTGGGCCACCAGTATCCTTGTCGGAGTAGACTCCTTGCGAGTGCTTGTCCCCCAACGTGGCTGCCACATAGCCCTTCATGGACTTCAAAGATAGCTTGCTCAGCCTCAGTGAGGAATAGACACTTGAGGACGGGAGAGGAGAGTGAATGCCAGTAGAGGCATCCATCGATGAGCGTGAAGCAAGCGGCCCGGGTCCTCACCTATCTTGCTTCCAAGCTATCTTTAGGGAGTTGCTGTCGACAGAGGCAGTTTAGGATGGGGTCCATCCAGGATGGCTCATGGTCGATGGGGTTGACTTGTAGATCTGACTCCCCGATGCTCGAATCGCTGGAGGTCTTCGATCAGGATTGACCGGGAGCTCTTTAGGGTTGTGGATGAGGTGAGACGAGATAGGGCGTCTACTCGAGCATTCTCCACTCTTGGGAGTGCACTATCTCGAAGTGTGTGGGGCCTGAAGAGGCCTCCGTGAACTTCTGGAGATAGCTGGCCATGGCGGGCTCCCTGGCTTCGTACTCTCCCTTGACCTGGTTGGCGACCAGGAGCGAGTTGCTGAATGCTCGCAGGTGGAGGGCTCCCAGGTGCTTTGCCATGTTGATACCAAAGATGAGGGCTTCATACTCAGATGCATTATTTGCAGCCGGGAAGTTGAAGTGCAGAGCGTATTGGAGCTCGATCCCCTTCGGCGAGGAAAGGACCAGCCCAGCTCCACTGCCACTCAAGCATGATGATCCATCCACATATAGTTCCCAGGTAGGCTTCGAGGGTGAGATGTCGTCTCCTTTGTTGGGAAGTGTGCACGCGACGACAAAGTCTGCCAGCGTCTAGGCTTTGATGGCTCTCCTCGAGCGAAAGTGGATGTCAAACTCTCCTAGCTCAATGGCCCATTTGGCCAACCTCCCGGATGTGTTAGAATTTTGGAGAACCTAGCGTAGGGGCTAATCCGTGGGGATCGTGATCGAGTGGGAAAGAAGGTAGGGTCACAACTTTTGTGTGGCCGTCACCAAGGCGAGGGCGAACTTCTCTATTCCAGAGTACTGGAGTTCTACCCCTAGAGTGCCTTGTTGATGTTATACACGGACTTCATGACTCCATTGTCTTCTTGGGCGAACACGGCGCTGAGTGTGCTCGATGTCACAGACAGATAGAGTAGAAGTTGCTCGCCAGATAGGGGCTTGGGGAGAACGGGTGGCGAGTTTAGGTACCTTTTGAGTTATTCAAAGGTATCCTCACATTCCTAGCTCGACATGGCCCTTGTTATCTGGCGACTTGTTTGCTTGTTGGATCAGCTTTAAGAATGGGAGCCATCGCTCGGCGACCCTAGAGAAGAAACGACTGAGTGGTGCGACACGGTCGGTAAGGCACTGCATGTTGTGCACACGCTCGGGTTGCTTCATTTCCAGCACTGCCTTTATCTACTTCGAGTTGACTTTTATCCCTCAGTGGGTGACCATAAATTGAGGAACTTGTTGGAGCGTACTCTGAACGCACACTTGTTCAGGTTGAGCTTCATGTTGTACCTTCGCAGGGTGGCGAATGTGTCCGCGAGGTCTTCCAGGTGCTCGGTCGCATGTATACGTTTGACGAGCATGTCGTTGATTGACACCTCCATGTAGTGACCGATCTGGGAGTCGAACATGTGGTTGACTAGCCGCTGGTATGTTACCCTTGCATTCTTCATGTCAAACTGTATCCTCGTGTAGCAGTAGAGGCTGTGGTCAGTGATAAAGACAGTCTTGTCTTGGTCGGGCTCGTGCATGTTGATCTGGTGGTACTCAAAGTAGGCATCCAGAAAACTCAACACCCCATGTTCGGACATCGCGTCAATGAGCTAGTTGATGCGTGTCATAGGGAAGCTATCCTTTGGGGTGACCTTGTTGAGCTCGGTATAGTTGACGGACATCGGCAACTTCCTGTTGCTTTTGGGGACTCAGACCACGTTGGAGATCAACCCTGGGAACTGAGTGAGCCTTAGTAGTCTGTACTCCCCAGCGTAGCTTCTCATTCACTTGCTTTCGGATGATGGCCTGTAACTCAGGGTTGCAGCGGCGCCTCTGCTGGTGGGTCTAGTGTGAGTTGGTAGGTGATTACCTTGGGAGGAATGCCGAGGAGTTCAACTTTGGACCAAGTGAACACGTCTTGGTTGGCTTCTAGCAAGCCCTAGTAGACCTTCCTTTCTTCCACAGACATAAGAGAGCCTATCCACAAGGTGTGGTTGGGGATTTCTCTTATCTGTATGAGGAAGAGGTCTTTGGCTGGGGTTCCACTGCTGGTTCCAGGTTCGTTCACCTTAGGCTTTTTCTCGGGTGGAGCTTCTTTGGCTCTCTTTTCATTGGTGGAGATAAGGTAGCACCACCAAGATTCCTTCTAATCACCTCTGACTTCCCCAACTCCGTGGGGAGTGCAGAACTTAAGCTTTTGGTGATATGATGAAGGGACTCCCTTGAGTACTCTCAGGATTTCCCAACCGATGATGACATTGTAGCCAGGCATTCCCTTTACGACTGTAAAGTCAACCATGAAGGTGATCTGTCGCGTAGTGGTGTCTAGCTATATCTACAGGGAGATTCATCCTTTAGGATAGACAGTTGACTCAGAGAACCTGAATAGAGGGGTGTGTATATGAGCAAGGCGGGAAGGATCTACACCCATGAGGAGGAGGCAATCATACGAGATAACATCTGGGCCACTTCCAGTGTCAACTAGAATATGATGAACAGTAAATTGGTTTACAGTGGTAGAAATGACCAATGAGTCAGTGTGGGGGAGTGGTCGCATCTTCCAAGTCTTTGTCTGAGAAGAGGACGGGATCATTGAGGCACTCCCTCACCGGGGCTCTCGAGGATGAGGCACTGGTGCACTCAACCTAGTTTACCCTTTGGGCGTACGCTTGACGCCTGTTCTTGTTGTCCTCACTGGAAGTCGACCCTCCAGAGAACATCATGATCTCTTGTTCGAGTGGTCGGTTGTCGATGGGGGGTGGAGTGTCATCCCTCCTCTGTTGTCACTTGATGGCTTTGGCCGTAAACTTGCCGAGGAGTCCTCGTCGGACGAGGTCCTCTAGCGTGTCTCAGAGCTGGACGCAACCTTTGGTGTTATGGCCATGGTCACGGTGAAAGCAACAATACTTCCTTGGATTCCTCCTGCTCGGGTCAAACTTCAGCTTCCGAGGCTACCAGAAGAATCATGAGGATCTACTCAAGGGGAGCGGCGAGGAGAGTGTACTGCTTGTAAATAGGCCTTACCTTCGGCCTATCACAAGCGTGGTGCTCCCTCTTTCCATGATCGTGTCTGGGGTGTTTGGCCGAGCATTTCCACTAAGGGGGGGGGGGGTTGCCTCCAGTTACTTAGCTGAGGGCAGCCATATTCTTTTCTCAGTTGGCGTGCTTTTGGACCAGCACGAGGAGTTCCATGAGTGTGGTAGGGGCTTGGACCCCCAATACGTAGCAGAGGATGTGGTCCTGCGTCCCTTAGGTTAGCGTAGTGGTGGCGATGCTGATGTTGAGCGGGAGACGTGGAGTGCCTCCTTGCAGAAGCAGGCAATGAAGTCTCACAGGGGTTCCTCGCACCCTTGCTTGATGGCGAGCATACTGATAGTGGACAGACCTCTTTCTTGTAACTGTGGAAGTTCTCCTTGAACATCCGCTCCATCTATTGGAAGGAGGTTAATAAGCCCGTCGGCAGGGACTGGAACTAGGTCCGAGAATTCTCTCGAAGCATGGTGGTGAAGGCCAAACACTTCACAGCGTCTGAGGCCCGGTGGAAGACTAGGTTGGACTCGAAGATGTGGAGGTGGTCGATCGGATCGGTGGTACTATCGAGGTACAATAAGAACGCTGGCAGCTGGAGCTTTGGAGGGATGAGCGCCTCCAAAATCTATTGGGAGAAGGGGGCTTGGAAGTTGGCATTGTCATCGACCAGGCCCTTCATCTTGGCTGCCTGGATGATGTCGTCCAGGTAACGTACCTTTCCTTTGAGCTCTCGCTCGATGTCGTCCTAGCGTCGCAGGCGGTGAGCCATTCTTGGGTTGAAGTGAAGAGGGCTTGCCGAGGGGCATGGAGAGTATTTGCATAGGCGCGAAGTACGTGTCATGGAGGTGACCGAGTGCCCTTGTTCACCAGCCATCGACTGACCTCAGCTTTTGGGTGGGGGGATCACCGTGGCACGGCCTTGCTCCTCCTGTCGGTTGAGCAGACCCTAATAGGCTTCTGTTAGCATTTGGAGCTGACGGCACATCTCGGCTAGTTCCTCAGTTGTGGAGTAGGCTGAGGGCTAGAGGTGGTCCCCCTGGGAGAGGTAGTCGCTTACGGGCTCATCTTGGGATGCCTAGTGAAAGTCGGTGGTACCTTGACGATTATTGATGCTGCAGTAGTTCTTTCGGGGTTCCATGGCTTTTAGTCCTTTGATTCCCACAGACAACGCTAAGAAGTGTAGAGGTCAAGATTGGTCGTCTCGAACCGCGAGCTACATCCCTAAGATTTGTTAAGTGCGAGAAGAAGAGGCCACCCCTGAGAGGAACTTGCATACACAGAAAAGCGTCAGAAGGAGTCTTAGAAGAGATATGATGTTTAAGTCAGACAATCGTCAGCGTAGAGGAAGTGCGCTCGGATGAGAAGCACGGAGTGCTCGGCTGAAGATGTAGCAGAGTTTGGAGGAGAAAGGGAGTGCTCAGACAAGCGTTGGAGATGGAGAGGTGTGTGGGCCGGTCCACAGGAGGTGGAGGTGGAAGCTTGACTCAATAGGGTAAAGGTGAGATGCTCAAGAGAGGTTAGAGCTTGAGGGGCGTACATTGCATCCCTCCCTGGCCGTCTGGTCAGGGTCTTATTTATAGGGTCCTCTTTGAGCTTGTCCCGTTGACTTTCATCCTTTGACTTGGCGCTACTGGGGTTGTTCTGGCTGTGGAGACGTGGGTCGCCTGCTGGCTCGCCTGATAGGGGAGAGGAGGCGTGAGCGCTGACCGACTATTCCTTCTCCGAAGGGGTAGGCACTGACCCAAAGGTTCCTTGACCATCTGAGTCGTTTCGCCACTAATACGGTGATGGCCGCCAAGGGCGTGTGCTGCTCGCCGTTGAAAGACGAGGCCGCACACGACGTGTGGGGTCTGGACCCTAGGTCCGTCATCTTGTAGACCTTGGTAGGTCCACGTACTAGAAGTGAGATGGTTGATGTTGGGCCCTGGAGTGTGGGCTAGTTGATGTCGAGTATTATTGGGCCGCGTAAACTTCCCCCTCTTCACCCCTTACTTTTAATACAAGTCTCGATCTACGTTGAATTTGGTATAGAATTAAATTCTTTTAACGTAATTACACTAAAATTAATAGAGCACAATTAAACACCTTCTGTCAATATCAAAATTGATATTGACAATGATGTCTGATATGGCAACCATAGACTTTAGTAATCATAGTAATGGCTATGAGAACTCAGACGAGCCGTCATACCTGAAATAACTAAATTTGAACTTGGAATTAGATTTTACCAAAGTGGAACCTTACCACCTCCACGAGGATTAGGACCATCTCTCATCCCGTTAAGTGTTATCTTCTTCAACTAAACCAAATTTGTAGTAACTGCATCACATTTATGTAAAACAATAGACACTAATTTAAGACTTTTTGGATAACATTAATGAGAGTATAAAATTTACTTACAACAACTCCAACCTCATTTTTACTTAGTAACCAAGGAGACACTTTCCGTAAGCAATCTCCACAATGCATAAAGAAGTAGCGGCATGAAGCAAATGTTCATAGGCCCCGTTTATTTATAGGATAGAGTCGGGTTAATCTGAATACAGCCAGGGGGTCAAGGGGGGGCGATTGCCCCCCCCCCCCCCCCACTTGGTAAATCTCTCTTTCTCTCTCTCTCTTTCTATTTGGTGGATATTTATCGTCCATATTGGTTAGTTGGTTGTTTAACCGTAAATCGACGAGGTAGATTTTCTTTTGTAAATTAGAAATTTAAAAGAGACAAAGAGGATAAAAGCAGTACAGTGGAACCGTAAAAAGGTATTGCGGCTGCCGGCTGAGAAACTTTATCTATAGCTATGTAGGGTTATTTTTTGATTGTTGAGCATAAATAAAAAAAGGCTATCGGACTGTACACATGGTTAATTTACATGCTCATAGAAGGTCTCTCCGATCCGCACGTCCCCCCCCCCCCCCCCCCCACTCTGAGGAGCTTCTATGTCAATATGGTGAGTTTTCTCCCTTATTCGGTTCTCTTGTTATCTATTTGGTGACTTTTATTGGAATCGTAAGATTTTACCATGGGATTTTTCCTGAGGAAGATATTTCATTTAGGACTTTGATTTTATCTTTCTTTGTAATCTTTGTTTCGTGTATTTTTAATCACGGGGATTTTGCATCTCTCAGTAGCTTAATCTGGTTCTCCCTCTCAGTTGTTCATGTTTGTGATTCATTATCTCGAGTATATAATACAAAGTCAGCTCCCACTCATCGAAAACACTCCACCTTCTTTTGAAACTGAAGTAATTTTTGTGGTGATCAATAGATGAATGATAATTTTGTGACATATATTGAGAAGGAGACATTTGAGAGTTATTAACAATGAGACAATAATATAACGCTATAAAAATATGAAGACCCGTCGTAGATAACTCATTTGTAAAATATCTTCTACTTGAGTGAAAATAAATAATTTTTATTATATTAATTATATTTTACCTCCCCCCCTCCCTTTTAAATATTTCTGACTCTGCCACTGCTCAATACTCTATCATTACTTATTTTAGTCGGTTTGATTACGCGGATCTCATATCTACGTTAAAGGTTAGTATCTAAATTAAGAGTCAATTAAAATGTTCGAGAAAAAAGTGAGAATAAATTAATCCCGATTATGATATCTCGCGATCAAAATAAAATTATTTGTTCATTAAAATAAACCAACCTCGATTATGATATCCCAAACAAACGGTGCTACAGTAAATACGAATCGCGGAACCATCAACGCCATATCCTACAATCTTGGTCGCAGAGATGGAACCTTTTCGTTATTGATAAGAATCCAATACTATGAGATAAATAGGCACCTTGTCACAAAGGAAGAGCATTGCATAAAAAAATTAAAATGGAGAAAAAAAAACAAACCCATTAAAAGAGGTGACTCCGGCATGCATATGATCATAATAAATTTTGTTGTCCAGCCAATGTCATAAGCACTCAGTTGAAGTGATATGCATAATAAGGTGTCTGAGAGTATTTTTTTTATAAAAAAATCTCTTTATGTCTCTAAAAAATTATGATACATCAATTTTTAATTTAATTTTTAAAATTGATAAAAATGAGCAAGTATTTCTTTGGTAAAAATGTCACAAAATTTAAAATTTATGTAGAGTTATTTGATAGATATTGAGAGTGTTGGAGGGGAGAGGGAAAATAAGATGGAGCTAGACCAAGATGCCATGGTCATTATAGAGCAGAGTGTCTCGGTCGTCTGCAAAGATGTTGGAGATATGTGGCGAACCAATTGAGGGTGACTGTGCCTATGAAGATGGACCAAAAGATGAGGAGGAGGATGGTGACGAGAGGCCACAATTTGTAGTGACCTTTCCTCAAGATGGCCCTCGCCGGCGTTTGCACTACCTGTGGCCAACGAGGGCAACAGACTCGGTTCCATCATCTCATGAATGAGAGAGAGAGAGAGAGCTCTTGCCACCCCTGGAAGACAGAAGTGTGCATAGGAAAAAGGGGGAGAGAGAGAGACGGTAAGAGGATCTCCCCCTGCCAGGCAAAAAGAGGGGCGGAGGGTTCGAAGGAGGAGAGGGAGAGAGACGGAAGAGGGATGCCCCTTTGTCAGGCACACAGTGAGAGGGAGGTCCACGATGAAGAGAGAGAGAGAGAGAGAGCCAAGAAGGGGAACACCTCTTCACCGTCTGATCCTCCATCCAGCCCAACTCTGGCTGTGAACTCCTTGAGGGTAGCGACTTCGAGCTCCCCTCCCTCACCCATCGCTCCTTCCCCACCCCGGCGGCCCCTGGTCCGGCCACATTTGGGCCCACATCGACTGTTGCTCCAATAATAGGGGCCGCTTCTTCAGCGACACTGATGACTGCGAAGACTGATTCACATGCGACGGGCTCAGGGGCGCCATCCCCACCACCCTGGTACAACTCTCCCTTTATCAAGTCGGGAACTTGACGATCTCTACTGTAGGGGTTGGGTGTTGTCGAACGAGAGGGGATGTCTTGCCGGCCAAGGGGTGAGGGCTGAATGGGAAAGTGTTGTCAATCTGAGGAGGACAAGAGGCAAGGCCGAGTTTCCAGCCAATCAGCCGACACAAGAGAGGGCGGGGTCGGGGTATTGCTAGATGAGGGGGGAGATGTTGTCGAGCGTGGGAGAAGCTCTTACAGATCGTGTGAGGTTGAGGTCGCATAAGGTGGGTCGCAATGCTCGAGTACTTTCCTCTAAAAAAAATTGATCAAGATTTATTTTTATTTCGAGAAAAGTTATAAAAGGATATGATGTCATCCTAACCAATAAGAGAGACTTCACCAAAATTGTTTGGGTGAGCTCTCTATTCTAAATTTTTATTTTAAGAGAAAAGAGAGCTAAACAATTGCCCCCAACCACCCCCATAAAAGTACATCAGTTCTGTCTCGTTTGTGTGCACAGCCACTTGCAAGGGAAACAAGCCGGCATTAAACTCTATGAAGTGCTCGCTCACTCGGCTATAGATCGGTTAGCTGGTTGGCACCACTTCATTGCCCTTTTCGATTTATTAAAAAGATTGACCATTGTGTTATGACTACTTCGCTGCCTTCTTTTATGATATTGTTGCAGTACACTCTGCACCCGTCGAAAGCGCCCTTAAAAACGTAGTTCGGCATAAAACATGGTCGGCGAGATTGATCAAGTGACGAACCTCATTGTTTGTGTTGACACAGACGATGCAAATAAGATTTTGATATCTCGCCCTCACATGTCACAATTTGTATGACTTAATCAGATGATTCTTTATCCTTGAAGGTATTGCATGTTCGATTTTATAGCTCCGTATTGTTTACATTGTCATGTATACCCACATATTAGATAATACTATTTCAATATCCCTTGATTATAATACCATCAAAATTAATGAAACATTTTTATGAGAATATAAAATATTGGAGGGAAGTGCAAGAAAATATGAAAGTTTCTAAGAGCAATTATGTGAGGAAATAGAATAATGACACATTAGTCTTTTTATATCTTACTCCGTTTAAACCCATGTTAATGAACAAGGATGATGGCAGAGGCTTATATAATGAAGTACAGTTTATTATGGGAGTATAATAATAGAGAAGTGCAAAGTAGAAGATGAAGATTCTGAGGCTATACATATGGCTATCCCTTTAAACGGGGCAACTATATATATATTTATATATCATTTTTTTGAAAGCTTACTTGATATAAAATGGAGATAATTAATTAGAGCCCCCAGCAATGTCTAAACATTATTTTTCACCTTCCGTCACAGTTCAACTTGCTAGGATCCCCCTGGCACGTACTTAGCAGACACCCCCCTTCATACCATCCGATTTTATCGTCGGCAAGAATGCTAAGCAAGACTTTAATATTAACATCGGAGAGTTGGCGGAGTGTTGTATATTACGAATATAAGTCCTAATTAAAATATATCAATATTACTTTAAGACTTCAACGGAAAATGCACTTTTAACACTCGCCGTTTCCCTAAAGACTTGAATCAGACGGTATGCGATAGTACAATAGGAGACTGCTAGTAAGGACTGCAAAACACGAGACTCTTGGTAACGTGAATTCTGACAAGAGGTGAAAAATAAAGTTCAGCAACTGCTAGGGGACCCTAATGAATGAATGAATGCATTGATGCCTATAAATACTGTACACACAAATTGATATTTCAATAAACTTGATATGAAAAGCGAAGTCCACAAGAGTATGAATGCACAAAGTTTCACCCTTCAATATAAAAATGAAACTGATTTGTCGATGGCGCAAATACCACAGCTGAGAAAGTCAAATCTAAAACGAGACTTCCCCTTAAATGCAATCCCCACAAAAAGGTTCCTTTCATGCCGTAAATATTTCAGATTTCTGCATCTCCAGGCCTCAAATCAATGCACCGTCAAACAGCTGGGTATCGTACCCCAAAACATTCTATTGTTGGTCACATCACTTGACCTTCAAATGAATGGTACTCAAAACAAATGTCATAAGCAGCATTTCAGTCAAAAGCCAATGTCACAGTTCTTGCTACTTCGCTCCATCCCGGTCAAATCTTTTCCGACATTTTACACTGAAAAAAAGAACAGGAAACAAGAAAACTGTACCCAGTTTCAGTGAATCTCACAAACAAATTCATCTTTGCTGATCAACTTGGTAGAAAGAGCTTCCTTACTAGTTGGCTTGCCTTAAACTATCGTTGTCTTACCAGTAGACAGATTTTATAGTAGAATCTCCCAAATTCATGCATGGACATTCCAATCCTTGGCAAACCTGAGTAGCCTTTGATGTCGAATAGCAGCAAATTACCACTATTTGTCCCATTACAAAATGATTGCATCAACAAGTTCAACCCAGTTCTGGGGCAGCTACCCAGAAACATATTGATGGCCGATGACCATGTTGCAATGTGTAAGTGCACCTTGTCAACCGGGAATGACTTCCAAGTTTCTACAGCATGGAGGTGGCAGCTACCAAATGGGAAACGTAAAACAATTGTTCATTGATGATAAATTTCCCAGTCAGGTGCGCAAAGTGTCACACTCAGCACTACAGCAACGTTGTTAGTTTGCTGCCTTTCACAAGGTCCACCTTAGAGGATAATTCAATCAAAGACACTTCCTTGTTGCTCCGGTGCTCCCACTCAAACCCATTGCTCCAGAAATTTAAAAAAATGGGTCAACTGAGGGATAACCAGGTCTTTTCGGCCTATCCCTCAACCAAAGCGTGCTTTATGGTCATGTTCTCTTCAAGACATTTGACTTCACCAGAAAGGACAGTTTCTACGATGACTTGGAAACGACGAATGTGTTTTCTAGGCTCCTCTATGGGTGTGCACACAAGAAGATCCAAAATTTTAAGCTAGGCACTAACATTTCCCACGCAACTTTCAGAAGCAGTTCCCACCTTCATTCATCGATGACATCGAGCAGGCTTCTCCACTTGCAAACACCTTTTGTGACCAAAAGGTGGTTCTCATTCATTAGCTCTACCGCTGGACATCAACTACGCATTTTCTTGCACATGCTCCCGTAGTCTAGGTGATTGTTGCACCACATCTTTTGTGAATTGTGACTGTTACATTATGTCTCTTCACCAACTCCACCTAATTTGTAGCACACTTCGCCACTCAAGATTGCGTGGCATGTCACAAGATTATGTGATTCCGCAACAAAGTTAAACCAAAAAAAGGATTGACTCTGATGAAGTTCAACAAGAATTGCACATGTCCATAATCGCTTCACACTGAACAAGATGCTTGCATTTTTTTTTTGAAACTGAGACAAGGGAATGAACCATCATCCCCACGATAAGCATACGTTCTTATTGAAAGAAAGTACATTTTACCAACATCTACATTTCATGTTCACAGCAGGCCATATGAACGTATAAGGGAGTTTTTTTCTGTCAGCAACCTACTTTGTCTTCTTTTACAAGCACATATTTGTCCTAGAAATGACAAAAAAATGACTGCCAGAAACAAATCAAATAATGAGATCTACTTGGTTCCAGCACAATGTGGGTTACCTTTTGAGCTGAAAAACAAGCATCATCTCCCGTGCAGCCCCATGATTCGAGGATTTTGAAATCTTAGTTAACGCAAGGAAACATATTGAATAAGGGTGCTCAGAAGATAGTCTGGAGCATGCATAAAAAATTGTAGACGTAAAGTTATGGCCCACGGTAAGAAAAGAATGAGAGGATAATTTGCCTACCTCAAAGGTTTTGCCTCTAGAAGAACTGAGAGAAGATGGTAGAATTTTCAAGAGAGCTGTTAAATAACAACAGAAGTTTCACACAGAGAGATATCTGAATATAGCACACAAAAAAGTGCACATGTCGGGGGAAGGGGAGAAAGAGAATATAGTCTACCTCATTCATCATAAAGCTCTATCACAATCAATTTAGAACTCTTATGGCCGAATTGGGCTTCTTGACAATCTTCGACCATGCCTAGCTGGAGAGCGGGACCTGCTTCGCTCCCGACCCCTGTCACGTGGATCATCCCCATACCGGTCACGATGTTTCTCTCTGCTATAATCTCTTCCATTCCTCCAATTAGCATGCTTCCAATTTGAATTTCTCCCTACATCCCTGCTACCTCTCCACTCTCGATGTCTCTCCCTTTCCACGTCACGGTCTCGATAACGATCATGCTCACGATCACGGTCCCTATCTGAATACCTATCTCTTCCACCACTATTAGCTCTAGCCTTGTTCTCATTTTCCTTCTCCCTCAGCTTCCTACGTTCTTCTGCTTCATTTTCCCTTGCCAATCTTTCATCTTCTCTTGCTTTGTCCTTGGCAGCCTAAAAAAAATGTAAAAAAGAGCTATACATAAACTGACCCAGATAGAAAAAAAAAAGACGAATAATTTCATGTGCCTCCCAGAACTGGTACTCTACCTTGTATTCACTGATAAAATCTCGCACCATGCCGTACCCAATATGTTGCTTTCCAGATACATGAGCCTGTGTCCTCTCAGCAGCATCATTTGCTACCAAGAAAGAGCCGCATATCTCACAAAGTGCCATCTTTTTCTCTTGTGTAAGCATCAACATTTTGTCGCCAGTTGATTGTTGAGTCAAAGCTGTTTTCTCAGCATTCAACATGTCAACCTGTATGTAAGAGGGTTCATTTTAAAATACAACTCTTTCTGTGGGATGACAAAGAAAGAACAATTCTAAAAACCATATGAAGTTGCAAAATGACCGCACCTTTCGCATGAGTGCTTCTGCCTCATCAACCTTTCCAGCTTCTCCGAGGCTCTCAACTTGTTCTAGCAGCTTCTTTATTTTCTCCTCCAACACATTCAGCTGTTCTGACTTCTCAGTTGAGATAGGAGGAGGTGTAACATTGACCTCCTGTGCGAGCCTTTCTCGCCCACGTTTAACTTTTCTATCCAAGTCCATTACCTACAACAAACATATAGTTAGAAGGTTCCTTTCGAGGACTTCACTGGATCATGAGGGAGAAACTCACCAGTCTCTCACAAAATTGTGCAAGTTGTGCTTCAAACTTTGGAACGTACTCATCATGTCTTGGTGACTTCTCGAAGCTGAAATATTGGAAGACAAAAACTCATACAAAATTCGTACAACTATAGAGAAATACTCTGCATATTTATAAAAACAATAAGCAATCCACCCCTGGAGTCTGAATACTGAAGTTACAGACTAATTAGCAAAATGTGTCAGAGAATTTTTCATATATACCCCATAATCTAACATATTTGCATGTATACTCCTGTCTTTCATGAATTGTCAAGAATACCCATGAATACATCCAAATAGTTGTGGTTAGTAGCCTTGCCATTATTTAAGTGCAGTTCAACTGCTGAAGTGGCAAACCTACCCTAAGATTAAGTTTTATAAAGGTTTGATGAGATCATATGAATCTTAAGAGTATTATTGTTTTTGCATTTATTAACACTTTTCGTAGCATCTTTTAGGAATATTCCTTCAAGGTTGACAGATTAGGAATGGGAAGTGTATACTCGCAACCATTTGGGACTACACAAAGGTATTTCTGACAATTCATTAAGTTCAGGGATATACATGCAAATATGTCAAATTATAGGACTATATATGTAAAAGTTACAGTATGTTATTTGATGGCCGCCCAACTTAAGATCTTAGGGCAGTGACCAGGCGCCACTCTTTTAAACATATTTTACTTTCATATTTATCAGTGTAAGATTATTCTTATACATCCAAAAAAGACTAGGTGGAGTGAGAAAATCCAAATTACTATTAGAGTAAAAAAAGAGTGCTTTAAAATTTGACAAATTAACAAAAATAATCAAACCCTAGAAGTTTATAAAATCACAAAAAGAGGGTTAAGAAAATAATTAGTGAAACTAAATCAAAGGCATTTGAAAATTTGTATACTAAATTAGGAACACGAGAGGGTGCAAAGGATATATTTAAACTTTCTAAATTAAGATAAAGGAAAACTAGAAATCTAGATCATGTTCGTTGTATTAAAGGTGAAGATCAAAGGATTTTAACTAAGGATCTTGAGATTAAAGAGAGGTGACATAGTTATTTTCAGAAGTTACTTAATGGAGATTAAGTCAAAGATTTCTCTTTAAAAGGTGCCCAAAGAGTCAACAAGATTTGATGAGTATCAATATTTCAGACGTATCACGATGTTAGAAGTGGAGGATACTTTAAGAAAAATGAAAGTGGACAAGCCCTTAGGACCATATGGTATACCTATTGAAGTATGGAAAGGCCTATGAGACATTGGTATTCAGTGGCTAACTAAACTTTTCAATAAAATTTTAAAGGAACGGAAAATGTCGGAAGATTGGAGAAAAAGTGTTGTAATTCCTTTCTATAAAAACAAAGGAGATATTCAAAGCTGCAATAATTATCGTGGAATTAAACTTATGAGATATACTATGAAACTTTGGGAAAGAGTAATCGAAAAATGCCTCCGATGTATGACTATTGTATCGGAAAATCAGTTTGGTTTTATGCCAAATAGATCTACTACATAAGCTATTTTCTTACTACAGCAGCTAATGGAAAAGTAAAGAGAGATCAGAAAAGATTTGTATATGATTTTTCTTGATTTGGAGAAGGCGTATGATCAAATACTGAGAGAATTGATTTGGTAGAGATTAAGAAAGAAATGAGTCTCTCAAGGATATGTTGATTTGGTTAAGCATATGTGCGAAGGTGCTATTACTAGTGTTCGAACTATTACTGGAGAGACTTGTGAATTTTCAATTTCTATAGGTTTGCATCAAAGTTCTGTACTAAGTCCGTATCTCTTTGCCTTAGTTATGGATGAAGTAACAAAATAATTGCATGATGATATCCCTTGGTATATGCTATTTGCAGATGATATTATCTTAATTGATGAGAGTATTAATATTTTAAATGCTAAGTTAAGGCGTTGGAGGCATGGCTTGGACTCTAAAAGTTTTAAAATTAGTAGGAGCAAGTCAGAGTTTATACATTGTAATTTTAATAATCGGAGAGTAATACAGGAAGATATGGTTTTAATTGATAGACATAACATTCCGAAGAGTAGTAACTTTCGGTACTTATAATCTATCATACAAGAGAATGGGAAGATTTATGACGATGTTGCACATAAGATTAAGGTAGGCTGGTTAAAATAGAGAAGCACATCAGAAATCCTCTGTGATCACCGTATGCCTGTGAAACTCAAAGGGAGATTTTATGGAACGATTGTGAGACCTACTTTGTTATATGGTACCGAGTGTTGGGCAGTACGAAAAGAACACATTCACAAAATGTGTGTAGCAGAGATGAGGATGCTGAAATGGATGTGTGACAAGATTACGAAAAATAAGATTAAGAATGAGTGCATCCATAAGGACTTTGGGATAACTCCAATTGATAGTAAAATGATAGAAAATAAACTCGGGTGATTTGGACATGTGCTTCGTCGCCCTAACTCAGCGCCAATTAAAAGATGTGACCGATTCTTAGTAGATGCTAGTAAAAGAGCTCGGAGAAGGCCTAAAATGAGATGGTGCGATATTATTAGGAAGGACATTGTTTCTTAGGTTTAAATCTAAATAGAGCACTTGATATAAATCTTAGGCGGAATAGGATTCATGTAGCCGACCCCAAATAGTTGGGATAAGGCTCTGATGATGATGATGATGATGATTCACTCACATGCAGACTTATTTAGGATGCCATGCAGACAAGGACAAACACAGGGTGCATGACCGACATCACAACCATGGGCTCTGATTACAGTTTTAATTTTACTCATCTATCACCGTTAGTTACAGTTATGCATCACTCTTCATCACTCTATCTTTTGCCTTAATCTGAATCCAATTACAAAAATCAGAAATTAGTTTATCTCAAACTATGCCAACTAAACAAATTGAAAGCTGCAATTGCATAAAAAATACTCATTAATTCATCACAATTTTTGTGCAAGTGCAATAATGCAAACATCAAGATATGTCGTTATGTTGACAATGAGTGGCATGCAGCAGAAATGCAGGATAACAAGATAAGAAAAATGTTTTTTTGCATATATACCCCTATAAAGTTCCTTATTGTCAAATATACCACTCATTTAGGCATATTATCATGAATACCCTCCAAATATCCCGAATGATTGTGATTATGCCCTCGTCGTAACTCCCGTGTGTTTAACCCGAGTTAAATGTGAGTTAAAGAGTAAAATACCTAACAAACCCTTGGTTAACAAAATAAAAAAATATGGTTTGTTGCATATATACCCCTCTAAAGTTCCTTATTGTCAAATATACTCCTCATTTAGACACATTATCATGAATACCCTCCAAATAGGTATAAATGTTGCAGTTATGTCCCTATGGTTTACTATTGTCGACAGGATAACCATGATTTTTTTATTTTGTTAACCAAGAGTAGGTTAGGTATTTTACTCTTTAACTCACATTTAACTCCGCTTAAACACACGGGAGTTACGACGAGAGCATAATCGCAACCATTAGGCATATTTGGAGGATATTCATGATAATATGCCTAAATGAGAGATATATTTGACAATAAGAAACTCTAGAGGAATATATATGCAAAAACTCTCAAGGGTATTTTAGGTATTTCAAATACCCTAACGGTGTTAGATGGCATATTCCACGGAATATTTGCCTCCCATCAACGGCAATAAACCACAGGGACATAACTGCAATATGTATGCCTATTTGGAAGGTATTCATGATAATATGCCTAAATAAGGGATATATTTGACAATAAGGAATTTTAGAGGAATATATATGCAAAAAAACCATAAAAAAAAACCATTTGGTAAATTGGTTTCAAGGGAGTAGGAAAGTAACATAAAGTAGATACACTTAAAAATAAGAGTGGAGAAATTGTTAGTACGAGGATTTGCACCAGGATGAGGTAATGAGGTATAGTTTTCAGACAAAAGACTAGAGGGATAACAGCAGAAATTGGACTTTCTTGCTGATCACCTTTAAGGGATTCCACATGTAAGTGGGGTCAAAGACAGGGGTGAGGTTTGGGGATGCCACTGGGCGGTCACTCAAGGGGGCCGGCTCGCCGTAGTGTGTCGGGAGGGGTGATGGTCAGGAGATGCTTCCGATGTGGAGGTAGATGTCATCTCCAGAGAGTCTGCAGCTACCCACTGGCGAGCTTTGGCTGTAGGGCGTACCCCTTCAGGTCGTACGCGGACGTCGTGCGATATGGCCCAAGACGTAGGGCCTAAGTGAGGGGTAGGAAGGACTATCTGGAGGTGGCTCCTCTGCAGCCAAACGTGGCGTGGGAACAGTTTCTATGGGCTAGGAGGTGCTTGAGGGTTGACCTGGTGGAGGGGGAAGTGGGGGTGGAGCAGGTGAAGGTTTTGATCGACGGCAGGGCCAGCGGTAACAATGGGTGACAAGTCATTACGAGGGGTCTCGAGGTTTTTGGTGGTCGGTCGTAATGAGGAAGAGGTGGTCACCTGGGCCAAAGCAGCCTTCACCGCGGTGGCAAGGGGACTCTTCCGGCTCAAAGTTTGGTCCAGGGGTATGGGGACTTTTCCCCACCCTAGACTGAGGCGTGTTAGCCTGAGAATGGTAGGAGTGCCTTTGATCTTGTGTGACAAGCTGGGAGTGTCGTCAATAGTTAGTGATTTTGACAAGTTGGTTCCGAGGTCCGTCGGTGTGTCGGACGAAGATGAGCTCATCGCCGTGGAGGCTGGGATCTGGGTGGGCAGCCTGGACGATGTGTCGGACGTCGTCAATGTGGTCCTACTCGGTGAGGTCTTCCTGGTTAGGATCTTTATTCGACCGGAGAGATGAGCTGCACCGCAGGAGGCGCAACGCATCGCTCGCAGGGGTGCCTCTAGGGCAACCCTGCACGCGACGTGAAGTGGAAGATGACCATCTTCAAGGGGGCCATGGCCAATCCCAGGCCCTCCATTCAAATTTTGAATCGAAGGGGGGGTCGACGGTCCAGGTTTCTGGAGTCGTTAGCAGGTCATTCGGCAAGGCTGGCAGTTGTGGTGATTCGGTCGAGCACACGGCTTGTTCGAGCAGGGCGGCATCAGGTGCTGTAGGGTAGGGGGGGGGGGGTCGGCCTCTCTTCAAGCCCAAATCGGCACCCATTACTCGCAACTTACCCGAATCTAGGGGTTGCGAGATAACGGGTTCGAGTGGACCCGACAGCAACATCCTCCCCCGCCTGATCGCTGATCCGTTTCAGGGTTCTCTCTCCCTAGGGCTGTCGGTGAGCGGCCTCCACTGGCATCCAACCCATGTGCAAGCAGCCCTCTAGTGTCCGGAAGGCCTCGACGATGGTTCTTGCTCCTCGTGTCAAGGACTGCCCCCCCTCCATGCTCTCTCGGTCATTTCAAGGAGTACCCCCCTCTGAAAGAGGCGATGCGAGGCGACTTCCCCCCGAAAGCGACATCTCTCTCCAGTGATCTCTCGTCTACGGAGTGGACGACGACATCGGCTCCAAAAAGCCACCTTGCAGAAGGCAAGGTGGAGTAGCCGACGGTCTTGGTTGAGGTAGGTGGGGGAGAGGAGTTTGCCATGGGAGCGGCGACAGTGGCTTCCTCGAGCATGTGCAGCAACAACAGTCTTTTTCCGGTCGTTGCGGGTGGAGCCTCCAGTTGTCCGAGCGTCGAGGAGGTCAACGAGGATGTCGCCGCTTCATTTTCAAGGAAACGAGTGATGTGGATGCTACTGGGGATGCCTCCCCTGACCTCTCTTTGGTCTCGCTGCCTCCAGAGTCCAGAGGAGGTTTGTGCTGTAACCCTTGCACTCCCAGTCAGTCAGGTGCCGCAGGCAAAGGGGGTGCCTATAGAGGAGCATGTGCTTTTGGGCCTCGCTCTTAAGAAGCAGATCAAGCAGAAAAAGCAGACATCAAGGATATCTTTTCCGAGGTCGAGAGGATTATAACGGATCAAGCGAGAGATGTGGCCGTGTTGATTGGGGTTTCCTCTAAAGGAGTCAATAAGGCTGCTAATTCCGCGCTCAACATGCTCCAGAGAAGATGGCATGCGAAGCTCGCTAGGGAAGCCAAGACAATGAAAGTTCTTCTCGAGGGGAGGTGCCCCGAGTAGGCAAGGGGTTAGGTTGAGTACTTAGGGGTCTTGAGGTTTGTCAAGTGGGTTGTGCGGTTTGGAGAGGGTGGAGTAAGGCTGTTATCAGGTTACGGGTGGTGGTGATGGTTGTGGTGGGTGGGTTGCTTGGGTATATGGGGTGTTGTTTCTCTCTTTGTTTTGCTCCCAGGGCAGAGAGTTGCCTGCCATTTTTTGTTTGTGGGAGTTTGGTGGGAGCTCTCCTATACTTGTAGCTTCTTTCTTTTCTTTTATATAATTGGTGGTACTACCCACTTCAAAAAAAAAAAAAGTGGGCTCAAAGACTGCAGATTACATATATTGGAAACATAAAGCAAAATGATGAACTTCTATCTCCCCTTCAATAATTCTATCAGCAAATCTTTCTTCACAAAACTATCTTTCATGTAAGGCTGGATTAAACTCACATTATCCAGAAATGCGTGTCAGCAAGAAATAGTTTGTTGCTGTTGACATCTGATTGTGAATAAAATTTGAAGTTAATAAAAGAACTATGATGCGGTATTAGAGGTCTATCAGCTCTCCGCCAACCCTTGATTTCCCTGGAATTCCCTTGCCTCCTTTTTGGGATGGAAGACCAACATTTTTTAATGCCATGATCCACATCATAGTATATGACAAGGGGTACTGCTTTAGCTGGGTTGTTTGATGAGAACTTGTTAAAAAAACAGATAATATGCACGTGAACATTTGCCAATTCGAGAACATGTTCTACCAAGGTTCAAATTGGATCAGTGGGAGATGGGGTGTGGAAGTCACAGCAGTCATTGAAATGCACTAATAGTATTAGTAAAGCATCACAATCTTGGATATCTCGCCCTGCAGAATTTTGAGCTCATATACAAATTAGAGAAAATTCTGAGACTGATTTGATTCTCCATTAACTTGTTAGGTAATCCTCTTAATGATCAGAAATAAGGTTCGGGGCAGTAACCTGGTGTTTAACCGACTTTTTCGTAACCATAAATTTTCTTCTACAAAAACAGATGTGAGAATTTGATCATGTCACCTCATAAATCCTCATTCTAAAACAACAGATGTGAGATTTTAATCATGTCACCATCTCCAAGAATCCTGCTTATCATTTCACAACATCATGGAAGAAGTCTTGTATGTGTTATTTGCTTTCTCCAAATTGACAAAAAAAAAATCCTTCATAACTTTACATAGAATCTCCATGGTACACTAATTGCCATCAATGCCTATTTCATAAATATCTAGAAACTGCTTTAAACTTCATCATTTTAATCATCCTCCCTGTGACCGTCCTGTGTCTCCGCGGTGGTCACAAGCGGAGATCTTCTCTTCTCTAGACCGTAACCCTGACCGGTGCTCTAAGAAGGTGACTGGCTACTGTGCTCTTCAGAAGACTCTTCACCAGAAGTTCCATGCAGAAGCAGAACCACGAGAGGATCTTCTTTGCAGCCCAGAGCTGGTGGACCCAGCTTCGGCCATCGTACGTTGGGGCAACAGAGATATGGGGCAACTGGTTCAGGACAGCAGCAGCTCAGAAGAACCTTTAGCCTGTTTGGGGCCTGATCTGGATGCAGATTGGTCTGAACAGTGCATCGAGGAGATCAGCCTCATAGTGGGAATCTCCTTTGAAGGCAAGGAGAACTATGTCAAGAAGACACTGAGAAAAATCAGGAGGGATCTAAATCTGCAGCTAAGTGCTAAGAGAAAGAGGACTGGAGGTGGTTCGAAGATAGGCAAGAGGGAGGTGTCTTTTCTCCAGAAAAATACACTGCTTGATGGAATTAGATTAAAGAGCAATGAGGAGGAGAAAAAATTAGTGTGCCAATGAAGCTCCTCACATGGAATGTACGAGGTTTAAATGGAAAAAGGAAGATAACGGAAGTCAAGTCCATGATTCAGAGATACAAACTGGACCTTGTGTGCATACAAGAGCCTAAATTGGAAAAGGTTGATAGCTGGTTCATCAAGAAATTGGGCGGGACCAGATTACAAGGCTGGGCTTACAAGCCGGCTGAGGGGATGAAAGGGGGCTTGCTGATCTTGTGGAACACTAATCTCCCGGAGAGTCTGGGAGAATCTACACAAAAATTTTCTTTTAAATTCAGGGCTAGAGGACTCAATTGGTGTTTCACTAGTGTCTATGGACAGGTGCAACCCAACATCAAGAGGAGCTTTTCTCTGAACTGGTTGCTTTGTGTGATATGGAGCCGGGGCCATGGTGTGTGGCAGGAGACTTCAATGCTGTGAGGCAGCCGGGAGAAAGGTTCAACCGACATACATGGACAGAGGAAATGGATCTATTTGACAATTGGGTCTAGCAGGCCATGTTGATGGAATTGCAGGCCGGCTCGCTTTTCTACACTTGGATAGGGGAAGGAGAGAGGAAAACCAAGTCAAGACTTGATAGAGACTTTGCTAATGCAGAGTGGCACCAGAATTTCAGCAATGCCGAGGTTAGAGGATTGCCTAGAGTATCAACACTTCAAGAATGAAGGGACACGTCAGATTGTTTAGCTATGAAAGGGCATGGCAAAGACATGAAGATTTCAAGACTTTGGTATCTTCTTGGTGGTCTGGAGTCCCCACCAACTCCTGTGCTTGCCTCACATTGAGTTACAAACTCAAATGGGTCAAGCAGAGGATGAGGGCATGGAGCAAAGCAACCTTTGTAGAAGCATCACTAACTAGGCAAAGGATGTTACAGGAAATCGAGCAGTTTGATATCAGAAATGACCAACATTTGCTATCCGAAGAGGATAGGGTGCAGTGGGCTCAGGTTAAAAACAGTATGAAGAATGATCTTTTAGAAGGAAGTGAAATGGAAGCAAAGAGTCAAGGAAAAGAAGCTTAAGGAATGTGACTATAACATAGCTTATTTCCATGCTATAGCCTCTGTCAAGAGGAGGCTTTTGAGCATCCACAGACTGAAAATTGGGGACAATTACATACATAGTGAGGCAGACATTCAGCAAGCTCTTTTGAGCCTTTATGAGGGCCTTTTCAAAGAAGAACACTGGAGGCCACGAATGTTTAGTGAGGGATTCACCAAGATCTCAGAAGCTGAAGCTTTAAATCTCATCAAGTCTTTTTCTGAGGAGGAAATCAGATATTCTGTTTTCAGCATGGATCCCAATAAATCACCAGCCCGGATGGATTTTCAATGGACTTTTATCAACACTTCTGAAAAGTGGTGAAAGGGGATGTTATGAATGCAGTCCTGGATTTTCAGACCAACCCGACAGCTATTAGGTACTTCAATTCCACCCATGTGGTCTTAATTACCAGGAAGAAAAATGCAGAATCCATAAATGACTATCGCTAATCAGCTTGCTGAATGGAACCTTCAAAATTATCACCAAGGCCCTTGCTAACAGGTTGAAAGCAGTCATCAATATCCTTGTAGACATCAATCAATCAGCTTTCATTACTGGCATGTATATTCTAGACAATTTCATGGCTGCCTATGAATACTTACACGAACAAAAGGCTAGAAGGAAATGATGTGTGGCGCTCAAACTAGATTTTGAGAAGGCATATAATAGAATCAGTTGGGACTGCTTGTTTCATGTCCACCATTGCATGGGATTCAAAAACCAGTGGATACAATGGATAAAATACTGTGTTCAGACTGCCAAGTTTTCTATCCTACTGAAAGGGGTTCCTCGTGGATTCTTTGGGGTGCTCTAGAAGCCTTAGGAAAGGGGACCCCCTCTCCCCTTTGCTCTTTGTCATTATAGGGCAAGTCTTGAGCTGCATGTGGAAGAAAGCAAGGGCTGCAGGGTTGATAGCCGGGGCCACTATAGGCAATGATCTGGAAGATATCACTCACCTACAGTTCACGGATGATACAATCCTCTTCGCCTCAGCTGATATGGAGAAGCTCATCAATTTGAGGATCTTGCTAAGATTGTTAGAGGCTGTGACTGGGCTCAAATTAATTTTCAGAAAAGTGAAATTGTCGGGATCAACATCAAGGATGGAGAGAAACATGTCATTGCTCAAATCTTAGGGGCCCAATGGGGCAGGTTTTCTATTAAATACTTGGGTCTACCTCTTACTTGTGGCAGCTTGAAGTCTTCAGACTGGAATGTTATTGTTGAGAAAGTTGGTGATCACATTGCAACATGGAAAGGGAACCTACTCTCAGCCAGAGGTAGATGGGTCCTGTCCAAAAATGTGCTTCCCAATCTCGCTATTTATTTTATGTCTATTTTCAAGTCCCCCAAAAATGTCTGCAGCAGATTGGAATCCTTGAGAGCATCTTTCTTTTAGAAAGGCAAAGGTCCAGAGGAGAAGGGGGTGCATCCTATTGCTTGGAAGTATGCTTGCAGGACCAAGGAAGAAGGTGGAGCTGGTTTAACACCAATTGAGAGAATCAACCAAGCACTGCTCTTCAAATGGCCGTGGAAAGCTGACATGGATGATCCATCCCTATGGAGAAACTATTATTAAGAACAAATATTTGGGCGATCCGGATCGATGGTTTTCTTAAGTACCCATCAGCCACCATGGAGAAATATTATGAGGTGTAGGGACTTCTACAAATGCTCATCTTCATTTGTCTAGGGGATGATAGGAAGACCAGGTTTTGGGAAGACCCCTGGCTGTTGAATAATCCTCCCACAGACTCATTCCCCAACCTGTATGCCATTACTACTAGGCCAGGTGTTAAGGTGGCTGAAGTCTGGTCGGAACTTCATGACAGCCCGGGATAGAATATCCAGTTCAGAAGGAACCTTAATGATGTTGAATGGCAAGAGTATTTGAACTTCACTAACATGCTAGACAACCAGAAACCATTTTCAGAACTGAGAAATACTAGGGTGTGGAGATGGGAGGGGACAAGGAGATTTTCTGTTAGGTCTGCTACTATTATTTTGACGGAGGGAGGTAGGAGAGTTCCTTGGCACAAGCAACTGTGGATCAACAAACTACCCATTAGAATAAAGATTTTCTTCTTGAAAGTGGCTTGGAGGAGACTATCTACTGCTGATAGAGTCCACAAATTCAAGCATGATATAAGGACCTACTGTTTTTTCTATGGCAGCTACAAAGAAAACTTGGATCACCTTTTCTTCAAACTGTGGGATCATTCGGACAGTCTGGGAGCAAGTTTTCGAAACTACCAAAGTGCAGTAGCAGACAAAGAGTCAATTGGAAGATTGATGTGCAGAATGGGGGTTTCTTAACCCCCTTAAAGAAGAGAAGGAATTACTGGATATGTGCTTCCCAGCCATGCTCTGGTCTATATGGAGGGAAAGGAATAATAGAATTTTTAGAGAGGAGTTCAAGCACCCATCTACCATCATCCAGAGCTGCATCAACTGCTTGAAAGATTAGTACTTCATAGTGAAAGAGATTCCATGTCACCAATCAACTCTCCTGTTCAGATTAATGGGGTGGAAAAATTGCACATTGTAATCTCTTCTTTTTTGTGGGGTGGGATTCTGTAGGCTGTTCTATCCTCTTGGTAGAACTTGTATTTTGTGTCTTGATTGTGTTGTTTTTGTTTTTGGGTGCTGTTCGGGTTTCTGGTGTCACTTTGGAGATGTAACCCTTTATCTAATTCAATGAAATGTGGTTTAATACAACCTTCCCAAAAAAATCATGTCCCCTAATTATAACCCAAATACTGTCACAAAGAACTACAAACTGCTGACAAAAGGACATTAATGCTTATTTCAACACAAAGTGGAAATCAAAGAAGAATGACATCATTCAGAAGAAAAGAGAGGAAAGAGAAATGGAAAATGGAAGATATCACCCAAGATAGGACAATGGCTATTCTACAATACATATACATGGCATTTGAGATGTCCTTGCAGCCCAAAGTGAAGCATTGCAACTTCATTCTGTTGAACCTTGTGAGGTTATTGACAATCAACATAACTTTTCAACCAGTTTCCCTGAGAGGTCTCCATACAATAACTGATAGAAGACGACGACGACGAAGAACTGTTTGCATGTTCAGCATTCCTTTGTAGAACTGAATTGTGTTTGATATGCGAAGACAAATGCCTGACTCTCCTCATCACCATGGACACTCACATCTTAAATTCTAGGGGGGGGGACTACATGCCTCAAAGTTGTCCTTCAGTTCTTGTTGCACCTATCTCCCTGGAATCATTTAACCAGAAGGCACCAAGTGTACTACTTTCTCTAGCTAGCAACATCTAACATAAGGTTTTGCTTGATTCAGAGGAATACCATCCACATACAATTTTAGTTTGTCTCCTAAAGTGGGGTTAGCCCCCTGATTATGTGTGAAGTTGCACAAACCCAGCTCCAAACACCCACCTACCCAAAGATCCAATTGTTGTTGAACCTCAGAACGGTGGAGTCAGATGCCAACATCATCATTAACCAAACCACCATGCTAGCAACCTTTCAGCTATTAAATTAACCAACAAGAAAGAACATATTTGACCAGGTGTTGAAGACCCAACCACCCTGATGATGAGCCCTCAGTGCCAAGTCTAAGTGCTAGATTCAAGGAAGATCCAAATGGCAAACAAACGAATTCAACTGATTTGGCTTGGTATAACGCTATTTTCGCCATTGCCTCTCACGTGGTGGAGGAGAGAGTTAAAAGGGCACAAGAGATGACTACATCCAGTACAGGTCTACGTCTATCAGAGGTGGTCTATACAGAGAACTTTGGGAAAGGACAAGAAGGAATGCCAGCCAGGTTTTCCAGCTGCCATGCAACAAACCCCTCTCCTCATCTGGGAGGAAGCTTGCACAGGAACTTGTTGATGTGATTTGCTCGAGCACCAGCACCTGAATAAGGCAGATTTCACAGAAAAGACAGCTCATCATCAAGTCTTCGGCGGTACTCGGGTTTGTCAGATGTCGCAGATCAGAATTTTTTACTAAAAAGTTCAATCTCCAGACAGGGCAAGCGTACTGCAATTCAAAACCCTTCCAATCCACCCTCATCCAAAGTTTCCTTTCTTGCCACCCTTTCTTCTAGTAAGTCAACAAAAGGAAGCGAGCAGTAGCTCAGCAAAATAGAGTAATGAGGATAGCAGAGAAAGCTAGACAAGGGCGCTTCAGCATCTATTAAAGATCAAACATTGATCATCAGGACAAGAAAGGGACAAGTAGTCAGATGCAGAGGTAAGCATATTCACTCAAATGAAGCTACTTAGCTGGAGCATTAGAGGTCTACAGGGCATAGCAGAACAAACTAGAAGACTGATACAACGAAGAAAGTTGGAAAACATTTGGGGTCGAGATGAGGTAGATGGTGCTCCATAGGTCGTCTCCAATGCGAACCGAGTGCCCCTTGGAGGTATTGAGTGGAGGTGGCTTCTAGAGACCCAGAGATCCCAGCCGCTACCTGGGGCTCCACCGCTTGGGGCTAATCTGCTTCTGGCATGGGATGAAGGGCCACCTGCAGCGCATCTGCAGAGTGCCCGCGAAGGCAGTCGTGTCAGCACGGCGGAACAGGTGAGAAGACCATTCAGGCGCTCTTTCCCCAAAGTCCTCCGGGGCAATCCGGCTGGCTCTCAGGAAATGGAGGCTGCCCGGAGATGCCTAGACATCGAACCTCTACTGGACAACCTGGCGCATGGTAGGCTTGAGTGGCTCAAGCGGTGCCTTTGGGTGGCTCCGGTGAAAGGGGGCGTGGACGCAGAGAGGGTGAAACTTATGTTGGACAATGGAGGTAGCAGGGAAGCGGACTGGGTCGTCACCCAGGTGGGCATGCAAGGGTTCTTGGCTGTAGGGTGCAGCGAAGAGGCGGCGAAGGCTGGGTTTGCAGTGGCCAAAGGTGCCTTGCTCCAGCTGTCCAAATGGTTGGTGTAAAGGGGGACCTTCCCAGACCCTAGGGAGGGCCGGATCCAACTCCTCATTGGAGTCCCTCTCATCTTCTGTGATGAGCTGGGAGCTGCCCTCCTTGTCGGCCGCTTTGGGGCGATGGAAAAGGGTCAATGCAGCGCGCTGCCGAAGGGGAGCTGATGGTGCTGGAGGTGGTTGCTCGAGTCAGTAGCCTCCACGACATCCCAAGTGTGGTGTCAGTGGATGTCGCTGGCGAGCGATTCCCAGTGAGGATCCATCTCCGGCCAACAATGCAGAGGTGAAAATCCCCCAAGCTGGAAAAAGGAGATGAATACGGACAAGGGGTACGTGGCAACCCGGTCAACCCTTGTTTGAATTCGAATCTCCGGGGCATGGCTAACGGGCCGCACGTGTATTGCATGGCCCAGACCCATCGTCTCCTGGACCGACCAAATGGGATCCGACTTCCAAGACCCATGACTTACCCGTTTACAAAAGTCACGGGAGTAATGGCCCGCTGGGACCCAATTTGCTGTACGACCTGAACACCAAGACCCATGACTTACCTAAATCCGGAAGTCAGTGTAATGGGTCTAAGCCACCCACTACTGTGCTTCTTCCCTGCCCGATCTCTTCCCCATGTTCGTTGTCTCCTCAACAACGGTAGCACAATGACAGTTCTGATGACTCCGACGGAGCAGAAGGCTACCTCCCCGGTTGTCGACGACTGCCAATGTGGGGAGTGTGCCGCCCAGGGTTGACAGTATCGGCGGCCGGTACCGATCCGAAACAGGACCAATCACTGAAACAGGTCCGAAACCATTAAAAAATATTTTTTTAAAATTCCGGACGAAACCATTAAGGGATTTGTCGGAAACCGACCTGTTTCGGTCCGAAACCGAACGGTTTCGGCCGAAACCGAACGGTTTCGGCCGAAACCAGACCTTGACATTATTTTTTTTAGCTTTTTAAATGATTTCAACCGGTTTCGGCCGAAACCGAAACCGGTACCGAAATCGGTACGTATCGGTTTCGGAACCGGCCGAAACCGGTACCGAAACCGATACTGCCTTCCTTGGTGCGGCGGAGGCTTGGAGGGTGCTGGTACGGTCAAGTGCCTGCCAGCTGCTGATGGCCATGGAACAATCGCAGCTTCTGCCATCCCGACGGTCAACAATCAACCCACGGAGTTGACTGTTCGGGTGTCCAAGGACAGAGCCTACTCGATAACCCCTTGTGGCTCTCTGAGGATGGCCACTGGTGCTACTAGTCCACCCTCAAAGCTGGTAGCTGCAGCAGGGCAGCCTGGGGCTCCGCCTTCTCGCTTTTGATGACCTGGGGGTTCTTCATAGATTTCCTACGCTGGAAGATGAAGACCTATTGGATCTGTATGGGGAGGACCAAGCTGCCGAGCCTCAATTGGAGGCCCCAAGAAGCTTGGACCACAGAGAAGGGGCAATGAAAGTCCAAAAGGAGTTGGACAGGTTGGGGATGGAGGAGATCAAGGAGATGGTGGGCGTAGTGGAGAGATGGACAGAAGCCTGGAGGAGAAGGTTGGGTGTCTTTCTCCAGACTCGAGGAGGACATCAAAGGGCTGTTCTCCAAGGTTCAGAAAAAATGGCTCCCCACCTTGGCAAAGGAAGTCAAAGGACGGAAATCTGCAAAACAGGGTGAGAAAAGGTGCGATGGTAGTCAGGGGAAGCAAAGTGCCCGGTAGGAACGGTGTGGGGAATATAACTCCTCGTCCCAATGAGGATTGTGTCATAGAATATAAGGGGGATTGGCGGGAGGGATAAGAGAAGGGTGGTGAAGGACTTAGTCAGCAGATGTACAATCGACATCTTGTACTTACAAGAGTCGAAATGCGAGGGGGATGGGGAGAGCATCATCAAGGAGATAGAGGATACAAGATTGTCCAGAGGAGTGGCCTCGTCGGCTGAGGGGAAAGCAGGGAGTATTATGATTATGTGGAATGAGTTTACAGTTGAGGAGGTGGAGGAGTTCAAGCACAATGGTGGCATCTCTTTCCGCAGCATCAAGAATGGTTTCTTGTGGGACCTTTCCGGTGTTTATGGGCGGTAAAACAGAGAGAACAAGAAAGCACTGTGGGATGTTCTCCTACTGCATCATGTCAACTCTGGCAGCCCATGGTGTGTAGGGGGGATATCTGTGCCGTTGTCTCACTGGATGAGAGGACATCAGGATCTAACCCCAGCAGGAAGATGGAAGACTTCACTTTTATCTCTGAGGCAGGTTCAATTGATGTCCACACATCCAATACCCACTTCACCTAGCCCAATTTGAGAGCCAACCCATCCCAGTCTAAACTTAACATATTCCTTGTCTCAGTTGATTGGAAAGACCACTTCCCACACCTAGAGACTCTTGCTTTGGCTAGACCTGTCTTAGACCACATCCCATTATGCTCAAAACTAGCTGCATATGGGTGACAAGAGCTCAGTTCAAACGGGAAAATACTGGCTTACAGAGGAAGATTTCTTTGCCACTGTCATTATAGTCTGGGGTATTCAGAGGCAGGAGACATCTACTATGGCTAGATTGGTAGGCAAATGAAAGACCCTAGCACAAGAGCTAACTAAGTGGGGGCCCTCCCAGACTCTCCCTCGCAAGACAACAAAGGACAGGATTCTATTACAACTGGAGGGATTGAGCACTTCGGAGGCAAGCCTACTGAATGAGCCTAACAAGATTCAGCGGGACAAACTTAAGATCGACTTTGATGACATTCTTATGAAAGAAGCAATATACTAGAAGCAAAGAGCTAGGGAAAGATGGATTAAGGGGACAAAAAGACTTCCTGCGTCCAAAACATTGCTTCAAGTAAGAGACAACTGAACTGCATCAAGTACATCAGGGAAGGCAACCAGCTCATCACTGCATCAGAAGACAATGCGAGACATGTCAGACAGTTATATCGTGATTATTCACTAAGGATGAGCCCGTCAAACCCTCCATTGCCGAGAACCTCCTTCCTTGCCTTTCGGTAGAAGACAATATGGCCCTCTCCCGCCCCTTCGAGGAATAGAAGGTGAAGAAGGTTGTCTTCTCTCTTGTTGGTGATAAAGCTCTTGGGCCGGACAAGTTCCCAATGGTCTTCCATCATTGTTGGGACATCATCAAATGAGATATATATATTTTATGAAAGTGGGTAGATCAAGTCAGATATTCTCCAAGCTACATGAGAATTCCAATAAGGGAGAGCTCATCTAAGAGGCATTAACAGGATTTTGCTGATCCTCATCCCCAAGCAACGGAACGGCGAGAGCAAATGGGAATATAGACCCATTAGTTTGCTCAATGGGACCTAAAAAATAATTACAAAGTTGTTGGCTATGAGACTTGAAAGTATCATTGATAGAGTTGTTAGTGGCTACCAAGGAGCCTTCATTAGAGGGGGTATCATACAAGATAATTCTTTGGTTGCTCATGAATGTCTACATGCTATCAAGGCACGAAGGAGGAGAGGGCTGGTGCTCAAGCTTGACTTCGAGAAGACCTATGAATGGGTTAGCTGGCAATGCCTACTTTTGATGTTCTTAATAAGATGGGTTTTGATGACAGATAGGTGGGATAGTTAGATTCGGGCTTGTATCAAGTCAACCAGATTTTCCGTCATCGTTAATGGGGAACCATCACCGTATTTTATTAGTGGCAGAGATCTAAGGCTAGCTGACCCTAAATCTCCACTCCTCTTTGTTCTGGTGTCACACATTTTGAGTAGGATGTGGATGACAACTGAGTCTCATGGTCTGATCAAAGGTTTCCAGGGTGTCCCACCTGCAATACACTGATGACACTATTCCATTCATGGCATAGGATGAGGAGCAATTGCATATCATCAGGCTAATGCTGGAGCTTTTATAGGAGGTCAGCAGTCATAAGGAGAATTATGACAAGAACCAAGTTGTCGGTGTCAATATGGAGCAGAGAACCACCAGGAAAGCTGATGTTATTCTAAACTGTCAAATTGGCCAATTCCTTATCACCTACTTGGGGCTTCCCTTGACTCCCAGTGCTTTGGAGTGTACGGAATGGCACCTTGTCAGGACAAAAGCAATAGTGAACTTGGGAAATGGCCAAAACAGGTAGTTCTAGAAAGATAGGTGGCGCACTGACTATCCCTTGGAGGAGATGCTCCCTCAGTTGTTTGCAATTGTTGTGAAGCCATTGGCAGTGGTGAACTAGCAGTTCGAGAGGCAACAATCTAGAGCTACTTGGATCCCAACTTTTAGGAGACACCTGCGGGAGGAGAAGATCAACAAACTCGGGGAATTGCTCTCTATGCTACAAGAAAGCTGATGAATGGAAGTGAAAATGAGACAAAGACGAGAGCTTCTCAGTCAGGTTGACCTATCATGTAATTGATGATGGAGGACTGTGACATCCTCTGGGGAGACAAGTATGGGAACCGAGGAGCCCTCTTAAAGTTAAAGTGCTTCTATGGAGAATCTCACGGAAAACTCCCAACTTGTGACAGACTTGACACTTTCTTGGAGGGTATTCAAACCCTTTGTTGTCTGTGCCGGGAGGAGGAAGAGAATATCGATCACCTCTTCACTAGAGGCCAATTCTCTTTGGATGTTGGCGAAATGTTTCGAACAAAATCCAATATGGTTGGCAGCCCACAGAGAATATCTAACAACTCATGAGAGAGTGACATAGAAAGTGGCCTCTCAAAGGAGACAGGCAGATCTAGTGGCTCATCCTCCATGCCACACTATGGGCCATGTGGGGAGAGAGAAATAACAGAATTTTCAGAAAGGAGGCCACCATCCCAGAGGGGATTGGAGACTTTGTTAGGGATAATGTGAGAGTGGGCTAAACCTTCTTTGTAATGTTGAAACAAGAAATTCCTATCTGTTGTCGATGTCGGGGGCTACGGGTTGTCACATCTTCGGGTGACCCATTTTGTATGGGGTTGTTTTGAGAATACACACTTGCAAAGCCCTCTTTCCTTATTAATATATTCAGTGGTATCATCCACTTTAAAAAAACAAAGTTGGAGTGGATCAATTCAGATTCCATCAATCCAGGAAACTAAATTCTGTGTTTACTGAAGAGGATCTTGAGATCCAGAAGGTCATTGGAGTTTTCACATAGAACATTGGCAAATTCAGGCACATGCAGCTAAGCACCCTGGAGATCATAGAAGATTATGCATCAGTTAAGCTTTCATCTTGGGCTGGAGTTTGTGAAGGGATCAAACTGACTTCTAGGGAGTTCGAGCTTATGTTGTTTTCATTATAATACATGTCATTATTGTGATTGGGAGGTGTAGAATGATTGTAGAAGTCCGTTATTTGAATATTCTCTAATTGACGTGTAAGTGGTTTATAGAGAGGTTTGAGGAATCTCTCCTCCCCCACTTGATATTACTACCTCTATTTATTTAATACAATTGGTACTGCAATCCACAATTATTCCAAAAAAATGAAGTCCAAAATCTCCCATAAGTGAATATTCTCCCGTAAAGATATATGAATTCGGATCGGATGAAGGATCCCCAAAGCCTTTAGGTATTAGCATCCCTATATGGAAGATTCTAATTCCCCATGAATGGTTTCCCAATCATTTAAATTGGAGGCCTAATGTGGAGTTCCATGCCTAGAGAGCTATTTACACTAGGCCTTTCACAATCTAGTTTCAAATAAGAAAATTAAGCGGCAAAATAAGCACAATATTCCTAGAATATGAATTTGATTCCCTCCCCAAGTTACATGTTGCATCCGATGAGAGCTTTAGCTTAGTTACCTCAAAGGTAGGGGTGCATTACACCAGCCAGAAGAACTTCGAAAGTCTTATTTTAGCACAGAAAGCCAGTAATCCATGTTAATTTTTTCACCTAAATGAGGCACACAAAACAATTTGCTTCAGAATATTTCTTCCAACTAGAAGCTAATCAATAAAATAAAATAAAGAAGCCAGCATAGATCATCTTCAAGTGATGGGCCACATCTACCTTGAAAACTTTCCATGCTACGGCATTTTCAGCGCTTTTCAAAATTGGGAACTAAGGAAACCTTGGGGGATCACAACTTGTCCTGAATATAACACATGCTCAGGCATTTTCAATAGTCCCCAAGCCAAGGAAAATGGCAACAAAGAACAAGCAAAGGTTTTTTTACAGTTACAAAACGATGGCCAGTGTAACAATGGTATTACTTTGCCACCCTATTACATGTTCAGATTCATACTACCCATTGTTATCTGCAATCAACAAGAGCAGCGTACAGTTCACATAGAAAAAATAGATTCGCTTTCGCATCCACAAAGGCCAATCTTCTCAACAGCACTGAATAACTGGAGTGTATGAACTTCACGTAGGTCATGCTCATGCTTAATTCTAAGTTGATTGAGGAAAATCAAGAAGAGCACGAAACAACGGTGGCAATGCTTCACAACCAGGATTCTGCAAAACACGCGACAATGAAACGGCCAAAATCCCGCAGTTACCTCTCTTTCAACTTCGGGTCATGAATCTTCGGGCACGGTCCTGACGAAACAGATAGGCATCAGAAACCTTAGAAACAACCACAGGGTGGGAAACAAACAACAGATGGGGAGAGCAGGATTCGCCGACGAGGGGTCAGAGAAGCCGCACCGAGATCGCTCTTCGTGTTCACGAACAGGTCGTGCGGGCAGAAGCGGATCATGTAGGGGCCGCACACCTCCTTGTCGTCCCAGGAAACCTCCCTGTACCCCCTCTTCTCCTCCTCCGTCAGGTCGCGAGCTGCCGCAAACCACCGCGACCATCACAAAACGAATCGAATCGCAAACTCTACAATACGCGGAAGAGGAAGATAGATGGAGGACTCGCCTGTGCCCATGAGCTCGTCAAGCAGAGCCCTCTGCGCGTCCATGGCCGGCAGCAACCCTAACTCGAATCCAGAAGACAAAGGAAGAGGGGGGAAAAGATGAGACCTCTCCGACAGTGTAATAAAGTCCGGCTGGGAATTAGGGTTCTCTATGGACTGAGGCGTCCAATCGGAGACGGCTTTCGTCTTCCTACGTGCCTTCGGCGGTGACGTTACCGTCGCCACATTGCATTTTCTGGAGGGACGTATCAGACACGTTTCTTCCCCGTCTTACGATGGATATTCTTTAAAAATAGAAGAAAAAAATAATTTTACCCTTGGAAGAGAGCTCCCACCAATATTTCATGTCCACTACCACCTTTCCGCTCATAAAAAATAGTGACTGATTTATTTCCCAACCTCCTTTTAAAAATGTTGTTAACAATTTAACGTATGAATTCGTGTTGGGAACTAATGTAAAAGAGTAAAGGTTCGTGCATCAAATTTGGTACACAAAATCACGTTGACTTGTAACTTTTACTCTCGTTGATCTAAAAAATAGGTGAAAAGATTATTTTTGCATAGAAAGGATAACTCACGTCAGATAGTACGGCCCATTTTTTCGTACATTAAAGACAGAGCACACTCGATGAAAAAATATCTGACTGAAATATTTTGTAGAAGAATGAAATATTTTGTTATATGAACGAAATATTTGATATATAATTGAAATATTTTGTTATTTTTATTCTTATAATAAAATGTTTCATTTCTGTAATATTTTATCCTTATAAAAATATTTCGTTACTGTAACAAAATATTTCATTTCTACAGTATTTTATCCCGATAACAAATGTTTCGTTCATATAACAAAAAGTTTTATTTGTACAGGATATTTCATTGGTTTATTTTTAAATTCAAACAAAATATTTCATTCTTGTAGCAAAATATTTTATTGAAATGTAAAATATTTCATTCTTCTATAAAATATTTCGATTATTATTTTTTCGTCGAGTGTGCTCCATCTTTAATGTGTGAAAAAGCGGGCCGTATCGTTCGGACGCGAGTCATCCTTTATACGCATAAATGGTCTTTTCACCTATTTTTTAGGCTAACGAGAGTAAATGTTATAAATTGACGTGACTTTGTGTACTGCAATTCGGTATACAAAATATTACTCACTGTAAAATAATATGATAGTGAGTACTAAGACAGTATGATAGTAACGTGATAATGTAATAAAGTAGTGTACGATATTAACCTGGTAACACAGCAAAGTATTCACAGCATAATGTACTATCTTAATACCTCAATGTGTTAAGTTGAGAACAATTTCTGCGGCTAAGAGATTCAGGCCCTCTCGCATAGTCAATCCAGACATGGAGTGTGGACAAACAATTATTTAAAAGTCTTAAATTAATTATATCATATTTTGGGTTTAAAAAATAATAACGTGTTGCCAGGTTATTACGTTACCATCTTAATACATGATTACTTTTTAATATTATAATGTCGCTATCTTACTATATTAACATGGTAAGATATCAACGCCAATTACAGAGAAGCGCCAAGAAAATAAGCCCACCGATAAAAGCAAGGGGTTTCTAAAAACAACAAAAAAAGGCTGAGAGGGAGGAACTAAGCCCGTGTTTGAAAACGCTCATGGGCCTCAACATTTTTTAAAAATCCCCTGACAACTGCAATCCTCTGACATGGTCTGACATGGGGGAGGATTTTTGGGAGTAAAAGAAAATTTCGTTTATGTTAGTGTAGTTGACGGGTGGGGATCACAGAATTATCGAAATACATTTTTTATTATTTTCATGTGAGATGAACAGGGTGGTTTGAGAGTTTTGTCATCACTGTTGGTACAATCTCGAGACTGTAATAGGCGTCCACAGGGTGTGGGGGTGCGTGAGGGGAGGGGGGACGGCGATGGTGAACGTAGGAGGAAAGAAGAGGTTCTTGAAGTGGGTGGGGGGGATGGCGGGCTCCTTGGCGGGTAGCTCCCCTCTGTGAGTGCTGAAACCCCCCTCTTTGCAGGCGTCGTCCAGTGACGGAGGTGGCTGGAGAAGGGCTCCGCGACATCACGGCGATGACGGAGGCCTTCTTCGTCACCTTGTCAGCCGGTGACAGAAGCTTCTTTTCTGGTCCGATGTTGGAAGCACCCGCGATTAGAGCTCGGAGAGGGCGGGGAAGGCAGAACTCGAGGGGACGACGTGAGATTTAGGATATCGAAATCTCTTTCATTTTAGGAGGAGATTTTAATGATTAAAATCTCTCGATAAGATTTCATCTTTGTCAAATGAATTTTAATGATATCGAAAAATGTGCATCGTCGGATTTTCGTTTTAGAGAAAGATTGACACACAGAGTTTCACGTGCCCACGATCGTAAAAGCTCGTGAAATCGAGCTTTTGATTGATGGGGAAAAGATTTTAAATATCAAAAGTCAATTGTATCTCTGACAATCTCATTACTGATACGTGATATTAAGGCTGCGTTTGGTTTAGTTTTTAAAGGGGATTCCAATCATTAGAATCCCCAATAAAATTAAAGCCGAACCAAACGTGGTAGATATACCTCGACTTTTGTGCACCGTCGATTTTATCTCAATGAGAGAGAGACACAATCGAAATATCCCTGGTAGTTCTCAAAAGCTCCGGTGGAACTGCTTTTGGGAGGCTTGCAGGGGATTATCAACGATTGGCGGCTTTTTTACCCTCAACATTCTCTCATTTCACACAAGTGGGCACTGCAGAAAAGTAAAATAAATGTAAAATATGAAGGGTAAAATCGTGAATGGGTAATTCACCTGCTTCGACTTCTCAAACGAGTCAATAGCTTTTCACATGTGATATGTACTAACCTCATAAATCCGAGGCTCATTAATGAGTGTACGGAATGAGTGATTTTCAAACTTTTAAAGTTTTATGAAGCCAAACCAAATGAGGCCTAAGATAAAAAAGTGAATTCGTAGGCTGTTGCCTCTCTCTCGCGCGTTTTACCAAATGAGCCACGTTATTTTTGAAACGTACTTTGCTCTCACCAGACAAATTCTGTACACATTAATTGTCGAACAGAATAGCTGCTTTTGAAAATTTTTAACCCTTGGATAGCGTTTTCAAATGCGACAGCTCCTCCCAGTGAACTTCTCAGGATTTTGAAAATGGGAGTAATATGAGTTTACATTCTCTCTCTATAAGAATCTATCTGCACGCAAATCAAAATGAGGGAGGGACATTCAGAAATGCTGTGAATTTTGTCAAAGGTTCTAATGATTGATATAGACTATGACATTTAAAAATATGTATATGTAAATAAATATATAAAAATGAACAAGAGATTTTTTATATTTTAATCCTTGTATTCTACTTAGGGCCCCTTTGGTTGGGATTATTAAGGGATTTCAATCATTAGAATCTCTTGCATAATTTCATCCCAACCAAATGACCAAAAAGTGTCTCGGCTTTTGTGCTAGGTGGATTTTTTAAAATGGAGAGAGAAAGACACAAAAGATGGGGTGTTCAATAATCTACAAAAGCTCCTCTCATGGAGCTTCGGGGTAGATTTCGAGGTCTAAAATCCCTGACATTATGACAGAACATAAATATAGGGATTTTTTAAAAAAATCCACCTGAATAATCCGAACCAAAAGGACCCTTAGTAATTCGTATGCAGACGCAAACCAAAATGAGGGAGAGAGATTAAGGGAATTCAAATGATTGATGGAGACCACGGAATTTAAAAATATATATGTGTAAATAAATGTATAAAAATGAACCAGAGCTTTTTAAATTTCAATCCTTATAATCTACGTAGTTCTCTCTCTCTCTCTGAATCCGTCTGCACACACAAACCAAAATGAGAGAGGGACATTCGAAAATGCTGTGAATTTTACAGAGAATTTCAATGATTGACGAAGATCACCAAATTTAAAAATATGTATGTGTAAATAAATATATAAAAATGAACCAGAGCTTTTTAAATTTCACTCCTTATAATCTCCTTTTGCACCGAGCCCGAATTTTGCCTGGGTTGGCCAAGATCCGACCATCAGCGCACTAATTTGTATTCGAGTTAAACTTGTTTATATATATATATATATAATACTGTCGGCTCAAATCGTCGGTACATGTTCGTACAATCCAATCAACAATTGAATGGCTAGATTTTTTTTTTACAGAAATCAGATATCCTAGTTTGTCTGACATGTAGCTTGATTTTTTAAAAAATGCTTTTTGTTTTTCTCAAGCCAGTCGTCAATCAGACTGCAGTTTGAATTTGAGTTCAGCTAAAAGATTTTTTTTCTGCATCACGATGGAGTGCAGCAAGAAAAACTCTATACTCAGGGATCTGACACATGCCTACTGTCGACACCATCTACTTGAGATAGTAGATATGCCCTGGAGTGGGACTATCAATTTGACATAGTCCAACACATCCCAGTTCCAGAAGTTCCTGAGTGAATAATTGGAATCTTTCACTCTGCCCAGCTAACTTTGAATTGGTGGAGACAAGCCTCATCGATTTTAAACATGTAAAATACACCGAAAGATAGTTTCTTTGACGCCTGGTCACGGTACATTTTTATTGACATATGAATTCATAAGCGAGTCAATAAAATGACTGTATCAGATATCACAATTAATCCTTGCTCCCTTCTATTGTCAAGACAAATTCCTCAGATTTTTTTTCCCCAGTACACCGGAGAGAATACAGCATGGAAGATGGAGGACGAAATTCATCACCTTCAACATCGAAAACAGATTCTTAACTTGTATTCCACATTTTCTGTCATTACTTGGACAAGGTTAACCCTGCAATCCATTCAATAGTGGGTGTATTAGAGGCCACTAGAATATTCCATGCTTGAATATCTAGAAATTTACTCACTGATATCAGCCTTCTCAGCTGGTTTATGTTGTTCGTGAGCTTATTGTGTTTTGAGAGGAGAGATTGCAACATCTGTGAGAAAGGAACAAACAGTCAAGAAGCTCAAAAAACAAGATACCTGAGTAAATGTATAACAAACGCTCTTGTAACCCACCAATTTGATTTCCTCTGCTTCAGTTTCTAATGACAGAATTTGTTGTGCGATGCAGTCCATGTTATCTTGTCTTTGCAAATATGGTAAACCGCTAATGTCCTGTTTTGAAATTATGAAACTGCCTTCGGCAAATTGTGATTCAATCTTAATCACTAACACACATGGAGCTTTTACTAGTGGTCATGATAAGTAGAGTTGAACAGGATATAATATAGAGACAAGTAGTAGCAATGCTACCGCTTTGACTAATGCACATGCATCAATGCAGAGATCTCCCATGCTAACAGGAAAATATGACCCTTCTCATGAATTTAAGAAAACTTAGCCGTTCAAAAAAATGGTGCAGATTATAACAAACCTGCAGTTTCAATCTTTTCAGATGTTTCCAGGTACTTCAAATTCAATATAAAGACAAGCTGATCTAACCCCACAAAAAGTTCCACATTGTATAATTCAGCAAAAGGAAAACAACATAGGAAATTTTGTCTGTGTTTGATTATTCTTATCCAAGAAATCATCTCATCTTAAAAGATTATATTAAAATATCCATCCCATTTTTATAATTAATAACATCTGTTCTCCTTCGCAAAATTCTTTTCTTCAATGGCTTTGGATGTGTTGTCCAACACACACATCATTTCTTTATGCCCTCTACTTTCGTTCATGGGGTTTTGTATGAGTTACAGTTGCTTCATTTTAGTGACAGCAAAAACTCTAAAGGATGTATTAGACCAACATATGGATAAAATACATTAAAAAATTCCAAAGTGCGAAAAAGGAAATAAGTTAATAGGAATAATATAACAAAAAGTATACAAATTACCTTACACCACTTGGTCAAAGGCCTTACAGATACCACACAAATAAATTTCATTTTTTTCCAAGTTGGTAATCTCTTAGCTTTATATCATCCCAATAAATGCTAGATGGACAGTACCCGGCATTGATCCAAGGGATTGTCTTTTGCAAATTGTGTTTCATTTTACATTAAACAAATTATAAATTATACTCGCAAGTATCACAACCAGAGCAATGCAGGAGACTATTTAGTAGCATCATATCGGCATTGATCAAGTGAACAGATGGTATAGCATGTAGATAATCCTCATGCAACAGAAAAATATGATCCTTAAGAAGGACATGTTCTTTCAAAAATGTGGAGAGCAAAACAAAGAATACACTTCCTCTTGAAACTTATCTGACATTTAACCATGCGAATTTAAATATACGACTTGCAGAACTTCAATTTCTTGTTTTAGAAAAGATGCATCTGTCACAGAAATGAACAGTTTTGAAGTGCATAATTCAATAAAAAGGTAATGATACAAAACCTGTTTGTCTGTATCATTTTCTAATTCTTGCTATCCTAGAAAGTATTGCATGTCTTAAAAAGATGCCTGCCTGTTGCCTCTTTATCCAATTTGCAACTTTTTTAATTGTTGGTGCATGCTTTCTTTTGACAATATGATTTTTTTTATCTATTGAGAACTTAGAACAAATGCACAACAACAATGTGATTCTCCTTTCTCTTTCTGCTTTTCTTTATTGGAATGTGATAAAACATCTTTAACTAACTCTGCTTAATCACAACAAGAAGACCAAAAGAGCTTAAAAAGATCAATGTTTGGGACAAAAATGTCTGGGGAAGCCAAAACCATGGAAAGATAAATGGAAGCCTTAAGAACTATAATGACAAAAACAGAAGGTGAGCATGGTGAGGATGACAGGAAACCAGTTCCTGAGCTCCACATTGTTTCAGAGGAGCTATACGATGATGATGAATGCCAAAAACAAAAGATCATAGATGTTGCTCATAGGATTGCAGATGACACCAAAATTAATTTGATTTTGCCAAATTGTTTTCCTCAGTTTTCTAGTCCTAAGCTTTCCCCCACTAGTCACTTCTTCCTCTCTTTTAATAGCACATTTCAATAATATCCTACTGATGCTATTAAGTTTTCAAGAAAGTACCGAATCGGAGTAGATACTCTAAACTGTATGGAGAACAAAAGGTTCACCTTCATTCTCCCCTACCCCCTCAAATTCCCCACAATGATGAGGAGTTAGAAATTACTAAACATCAAATCAAACTGCTCATCATCCATATTCCTTTTCCATGCTCTGGACAGTAAAAAATTGATAGCATTGACATCTATACTTGCAAATTACCTTCCAATCACATGTTCAAACCCAAATAAGTGACTTGGTTGCAAAAAGGATGAAGTATGTCTATTTCGGTATTAGGTGTCATGTTTTCTTTCACCAACAAAGTTTCAAATTTCTATCATGTTCTTAAAGATTAATAAGCATTTTATAATAAATTTCCAACCTTAAGTAGAAGAGATTCAGTCATTGTGGACAAAGACACATTATACTGCTCGTAAAAGAGATGATGTAAACAATATTTACAACCTGAACTACCAAAGATTCCTCTGAGGTTGGTCTATTAGACAGCTCCTTATATAATTCTGGTCCTTTCTCGCAGTATTCCTGCAAAAGAGGAGCAGTCTATTTAAGTTCCGATAGACATGGCACTGGCAGAAATTGGAATGCCACCCAATGCAGATAGGAGAAATTGACTAAGGTATCTCTTAGTAGACCAAAGCTTTGACCTGCAAAGCACTGGTAATTTCTGGATTGTTCCAGGGTCCCTTGTCTTTCATCAGGCACCCTCCATATTCAGCACAAGTGCAGTCTCCACCCAAAAAGTCCGGCAAGTTGCTGCTGGACAGAGGACTCTTCTTATCAATTGATACAATTGATACAGGAAGACAATAGATTATCTGAATTTACCTCCGATCTATAACTTCAAGTATCTTATTTTGAAACTGGCTTCCCAGTACCTGCAAATGTCTGCATATCAGTAGGAAGTTGATGTGGCATCAAATGAAGTGGTCAAGGTCTTGTATACTCCTCTTTGATATATAGGAATTACGAGGGAGTTACTTGTATCTTTGATAATGTTCGAGCATCCATGAATGTCTTTACAACTTTCCACAGGGCTCTGAACCCTGATCCAGCATTGACAATAAATAGCTGATGTAAAGTCTAATACAAGATCAACAAACAAGAGACCTGAATTAATTACGTTGATTGAACAAAAAATTCCATGTTATCTTAAGAAGCAAATGTATGCAAATCTTGAGATTATGATCTACAAGAAAAGATATAGTTTATCATTATTTGAAAGGAAAGGAATCTATCATGCTACTAGAATACCAAGGAAAACAATTCATTAATACCCTGATTAGTTTATTGCAATTGTATCATCACTTGCATAGAAGGAAAAAACAGGGAGATTGAATCAAAGCACCTACAATGTTGGCAAGTATGGCAGATCAGCTACGTATATTACAGTTACCTGAACACGTCAGTTTCTGATCAAGGCCGTTGATTTTGCTGTCAACACATCCTTTTTTGGTGATTAGCACATTTTCAACTTGAAGTCTCCATTGAAGCTTTAGCCAGGTCTTTGCTTGGGTTTTTTTAGCTGGTCTGAACTAGACAATCGTTGACTAGCTGGGAGGCCTTATTTCAAATTTCTCACCTTAATTTGTGCATAATCACTTCTCATTAGAGTTCCAAGTTTTGCTCACCCATCCTTCACCTTCAGCTGGATTAATCTTCCATGAAGAATATACTCCCTTTTGCCATATGGAAGTGTTATCTTTGACCAATCTCTTCTTCATGAAAGAGTACTAAGAATTTTTGTTTAAACAAAAGAAGAGTTTACTGACTTCAGATTTATGGTTCTTTCTTTATCATGCAGATCTAGATTCTCTAGCCTGCAGTAGTAGCAATAGCGTGACTGCCTCCTCCTCTCACATGTTGTTCTTCTCATCATTCTTCCTGATGTCTCAGCCAGATATCTCATGAATATAGGCAGCACAAGTTCATCTGGAGTATGTAAAATGTGGAGGCACCTGGCTTCCCTTCTGTGACTTGTAGAAATTAGCGCAACTTAGACATAGTCTCTGCACATGTAGAGTGAGCCAGTTGTCTAGACTGAGAAGGCTTGAGGTGGGTCTAGAGTGTATTTTTGATGATAGCAAACATCATCTTTATGACGGGATGGTTACCCAAAGCCATTCCTATGTACTACAAATTATTTAACTTTGTTATCAACTTTAATAGTCTGCCCAGTGATAGCAGACTCACACTTAATTTTCATGTTCTCTTTCATATGGTCAGATAACTCCTCTAAGAATGTTCACATGATTATGCTATCATATTTTCTAATTTAGACTTTTTTTGTTTTTTAATCTAAACATTTCCTTTTTGCCTTTTATTTCTTGTTTCAACATTTTGAAATCTTATCTACACATATTGGCAGTCCATTTATCTCCTTGAACATCTCAATCTCGAGTCTCAATCTCTCATGACATCTTTCAGCACTTCCATGTGACTCTCTGCCTCACAAGGACGTATGGATATTCATGGGCCAAGTCAGCCTGGAGATCTGGCAGGTTTATAAAGGGATTGAGCCAACAAAATTCGAAACAGAGAAATCAAATGGCCCAGTCCTAGGACATTGAATACAATTATTAACATTTAATTAGCAGAACATGTTTTTGAAGTTCAGCCAGTATTTTTTTCATTTTAAACAAGTTTTATGCAACTAAAGTGAAGCCTCTTCCTGCCAACTCATCTATAATAGTGTTGAACCCATTATTTATCTCGGATAAATCAAGACAAATGAAAAATATTAAATTTGTCTAATGACGGCAGAAAAAAAATGGCACAAAGCCAAAGCCATCGTGAGACGGGGTCAAATATAAGCCCCGGGAAACCACGCCGGATAGACGGCGTAAAAGAAAATGTTTTTGCAGCAAAGTAAATCTTCAAAGAAATTGGTGGTCACAACTCACGAAGTGTTCGAGCTCGAGCGAGAAAAAATCCATCAAGGACGGAGTCTCCCCACGCAAAAGGCGCAAGAAACCACGGCACAAAAACATAAACCACGGAGACGCCACTTTCTTCTCCCACGTGCAAGCACCAAAACCAAGGAGAAATAAAAAAATGGAGCCCCTTTTGTAGGACCGGCCTCCATCCACCCTCATAGGGGCCACCCGGCCCGGGTAAGCTCCCGTGGGAGCCTATCCGCTCCGGGTAAGGCTTCCGCGGGAGCCCACTCAGACCGGAGTACCGGACAGGTCTGGTGGGGTTTGTCTGGGCCGGATGGCCTCCCGCGGGAGACCTGTCCGGTCCAGAAAAGGCCTCCGCATAGGGCTGTCAATTGGCAGGGCCGGCCCGACAGGCTCGCGGGCCTGGCCCGATTTTGGGCCGGGCCGCAAGGTCTTTTTCGGCCTGCGGACTTTTAGTTGGGCCTAAAAGCCCGGCCCGACTAGGCCCGCGGGTCGAGCTCGGGCTTTGAGTTCAGGTCGCGGGCCAGCCCTGCCCGTTCTTTTTTTTATTCTCACTTCAAATTTTAAAAACTATTTACTTAAAATTATATTATTTTTACTTAATTAGATAATTTAAAACTCTCTTTTCACACAAATTATGTAATTAATATCAAAATTTTAATTAATGTAGTGAGATTATAAATTTTATATTATTAAATATATTATTTTATTATTATTGTTATTTTATTTAAGTTGTCGGGCCGGGTCTTAGTCGGGCTTTGTATTTTTTAAATAATGTCGGGCCCGGCCCGGCCCGACACGACATAAGTCGGGCCCGGGCCGGGCTCGGGCTTTAATATTGATAAGTCGGGCCCGGGCTTGGCCGACCTAAGCCCGGCCCATTGACAGCCCTACCTCCGCAGCTGGTCGGACTAGGGGCCCACATGCGGAGCCCTATCCGGGCCTAGATGGCCTCCCACGGGGGCCTATCCAGTCCGGATAGGCCTTTGCGGCCTGTTCGGACTGGGGGCCACCCCGCGGGTGCTTACCCAATCTGGGTAAGCTCCCACGGGAGCCTATCCAGCCTGGGTAAGCCCCAAAATGCCTTGTCCGGTCCCGTTAAGCATTCTTGGCCTATAAATACCCCTAGGGTACCCATACACAAAAAGGAGAGATCCCAAGGAGTAGCGGAGGAGCGTTTGGAGCTTTTGTTCTTTGTGTTTTTGTGAAGACCCACATAAAGGTATGTTTTATAAATTATAAATACACCTACGTTTACACTTATGTCCCTAGGGGACTAGTGAAGTATTTTTTTTATGTAATTTGATGATAAAATAATGTAATTTTCTGAATTAATCAGAAATTACAAAATACCCTCAAAATTACAAGAAAACCCCCACAATATCTTGTAATTGCAGAAATAACCTGCAAATTTCAGAAATTGTAAATATGTCTTGTACTTTTGCCGAAAAATCCTATAATGTCTACAATTTGCCAACAAAGTCATGTATTTGTATAAACACCATGTATCTTTTTCAGGAGTTATAAATATGCCCTGATCTTCTATTAATTGTGCGAATGCCTTTCTTTGACATGGGTTGATTGTGGATATGTCCTCCAAGACCTAAACTGCCATCATACCCATAGCTAGTGCAAATTACAAATATACCCTGCTAGTGCCAAGCTGCCAATATACCCCTAGCCATTGTCAAATTGCGAATAAACCTTGGGTAGTACCAAACTGCAAATATATCCCTACTCCCACCAAATTATGTTTAAGTCCCTAAACATTGCAAAGACTATGGAGTAACCCCCGACTTACTCCTATTTTATCCCAAACCAGATTACACTTTTGCCCTCATCCTGGCATAAGTATCCTTATCCTTCTTAGGGTGTTTGTTGTTGTTATCGCGAATATGCCCTCAATATCATAACTGATATTGTGAAGGTCAATAGCTCTTCTCTAGTAGTTAAATAAAGGTGTTTAGACTTTATGTCGGTGTAACTTAACACTGATTGCAGTCAGTGGGGAAAGGTCTAGCACCTGAACCCTAATCATCTGATAAACCTAATTCGCGGGATTAACAATAATTAGCAATGCACATGCCCTACAAAAGGCTGACAAATGTGCATCTCAGTCTAATCAATGGACATAATTGATTTTTCCAATTCCCAAACCACATAAAATCAAATTTATCCTCATATCAAAAATCACACTTGTTAAACAGACTGGCACGTCCGGTGGGACCTTTCCCGCCTTTCTTCTTTGTATCGAAGAAGATCTAAAGCTTTGCTCAGGTTTTGATGCCCCTTTTCCTTTTATAGGAGGGGAAGAGGAGGGCGCTCAAATTGCATAAAGCGAGCGATAGCAAACAATAATAAAACAACAGGACAATGGCGACAGTTACCTACGGTCCTCAGGTCATCGCCAATCACGTCAGGCTCAGATACCTAGCAACTCCCTTGGTGTTCGGCGACTTTCCAGCTGTCGTCAATTCACCCTACTTCTTGGGCGTTGTTTCGATGGCTGAAGACAAGCCAACTACGCCTACATCTGCCAAGGGCACCAAGCCCTCGGTTTTAGCTATTGATCGGGTCTTTTCAGTCAATCATGTCAACATTGACACCGCCCTTGCTCAACGGAGGCAGCGCCACAGCCACAAGGGCAAGAAGCCTGCAGCGGCCGTATGTCACTCCAGCAAGACTGTAATGGTCAGAAATCTCTATATTACACTCGATGGAGGCGAGCCAATCATGCCTAGGGACAAGTATGTCCCAACTATTCCAACTTCAAACCTTTTCTACCTTCTCTGAAGAACACGAGAGGACAAGGTAGAGTTAACAAAGTCTGGCATCCCAGTAACAAACGGGGGGGAACCATATCGGAGTAGCACCAAGGCTCCCAGATCCAAGTCGGGGGCAACCTAATAGAGGAGCATTAGCTCCGCATGAAGAAAATCTGGGTTACCAAGGAGGCAGCCCGGGCCATCAGGTGGGCTAGGCTAGGAAGGCCTATCCGCATGTCGGACCTGCAACAAGCTAAGAGTTCGACAAGTCGGGACCAAGTCAAGGTCCCAGCACCTTCGAAAGTCAAAGCTCCACACCCACGTGGGCAAAAGCGCAAAGGGTTTACACGGCCCACTACTCCATTCACCGAATTAATCCAAATGGAGGAGGCACATTCTACTCAAGCTCCTACATCTCGACTGTCTGATTTTGACAGACCATGGACTGTACCTCGTCCCAGAAGACAACCACCCAAAAAAAAGAGGATGGTTCGAGTGACGAATGGCGCTGTCAAGGCGTTCACTTGCTACACTTCCTTTGTTGGCAAACAACTAGAGGAGATATCATAGGATTTAAATGAACCACTTCAGACCTTGAGGAAATCTAGGCCTATTTCCTGAGCTTTAACTCAAATGAACTAAAGAATTGTCGCCGTCAGAACGTCTCAACCAGTACAGGGACAGTCGGGCGAAAATTAAGATGAAGTCCATAGTGTCCAGGGTGATGATGACCCAGGACATGATAATGAGCTCGGAGACAACATCCAAGCTACCGCATTGGAAGATCTTCAGCATGAAAACCAATCCTACAAGGATTCTTACGAGAGAGGGAGGTTCAACCGCAACCTCCGACAGCACCCGTAGTGGTCGAGCGGCCACCTTAAGTGTAATACCCTAAATTTCAGATTTCCACCTAATAGGCGTCGGATCTAATTTTCCGTGAATATTTTAAAAGCTATGAATTTTCGAGATATTATTTTAAAGATTTTAGAAGAAATTATGATATTTTATAGAAATTTCGGAGTTTATTTAATTGAATTAAGGGAGAAATGGCATATTGATAATTTCGCTTGTTTTAAGGGTTTGGGGCAACCCCAAAACCCTTTTTTCTCCCCCCCCCCCCCGTGCGTTTCCTTTCCCCCTCGTCAAACCTCTCCCTCCTCTCCCGTTCCACCTCCGGTTCCTCTCTCTCTCTCTCTCCCTCCGGCTGCAGACGATGGGTGGCAAGGAGGCACGGTTGGGCTTCCGCAGTAATGGGAGGCGACTCGTGAGGGCGTGGACGAGAAAGATCGTGCGAGTGGGTCGCGGTTTCTAAAGCTTCATCGGTTTTCGACGTGAATCGACAACGATTGAAGCGATCTAAGGTGGTAAAGCGACGTCTCAGGTAGGGGGACGAACCCTTCTACCTTCCCCGTGTGTTTTCCCGCCGAACCGTGTTGATCCGGGTGAGAATGAGCGGGTTTCGTATCATTTTGGAGAAAGTCGCATGATTCGGGGTGAGCGACGATTTCGTGGTTTTGATCATCGATTCGTGGCCCATTGGGTTCCAATGAGTCTGTTGGGGGTCGGGGATCGATCCCCCTTGCTTCCCACTCGCAATGGGGGCGAGTCGGGCATAGAACGGGGCCCACGGGGTCTTCCCGTTCGGCCATCGTCGGAATCGGTCGACCAATCAAGTGATTCGGTCAACCAGTTCCTAGCAAAAGAAAGGTCGGGTTGCAGGTGGGTTCGGTCGACCGAACCAGGGGTTTCGGTCAACTGACCACAGGGGGCGGTCGACCGGTTTCTGAGCAGAAACCTTCCGGGAAATCCGGTCGACCGACCCCCTTGGACCGGTCGACCGACACTCCCAGCCCCACTGCAGAAAATGGCTTATTCGGCCGTGGAAACTCGGATTTTCACCCCGGAACTTAAATAGAAGTATATTTGGATAAAATAAATAAGAAATTAGCCATGTAAACCCCACGAGGGCCGTCTCATGGTGGGACGCCCGATGACTCAGTATAAAACATGTGGGTACACCCCATGGCGGGGGAATGCCAATAGTTTATGGTTTCCGACATAACAACCTCGGCAGCCTTGTGCCTTGCGGACTTAGACTCATGTTCCGTGTGACGAGCATGTGTACACGACCGATGACACGTCAGTGGTTTCACAGCGGGTCCTTGCTTTGAGTGACATTTTCCCACTAGTCGTAGCTTGCCTGAGCACGCGTGTGCCGATCCACTTGGGAGTAGTGGAGAGCTAGACCCGAGAGAGACGGCTTGGGGCTGATTTCCGTAGGGCCTCCCACTATGGCGGCTCGAGTCTGGGCCGGGAGGAAAACCAGCTACACGGCCTGACATAGCGCAGTCAGTCAGTGTGTGCACACGTGGTCGGGGACTACGGACGCGTGCTGACGAACACGACCCCGACTAGACACTTGTCTTGTGTTACTGTGTACGGTGTCTCAGTTTCCGCTTGGGGCGAGTAGGGAGACACCTGAGGCTGTGGACTAAGTCGTCAGTGAACGCATCCGGCCTTACTTCTAGTGGGTAGTGCTCCTGTCACTCGAGTGTAGCGACCCTAGTTTCCTACCGTTGTGATTTAGTGTTCGGGCGGCCGAGGATATTCTATTAGATGACATTGTCTTGTGGTTTGCTTTGAATAGCCGTGGTACACGTGTGACGAGGCTACTTTCCTTTAATTGTTATTTATTGTCTTTCCTGTTAGAGTTACTGTTCCGAATTGTTATTTGCTACACCGTGTACTTATCGTTGTGAGGTGGGGATCTGCGGGACCCCTACTGAGCCGATGAGACGAGACTCACCCCCTTTTGTTTTCAGGCGAGGCGCGGCTTGCACGTTGTGCTTCTGAGGGTTCGCGTAGAGCAGGCGATCAGACTTAGTACCAGCTTGCCAGAGACGGGGTATGCGCCGTGGTCTTGTACCTTTTTCAGTTTACTGCACTTATGTATGGACACATAAATTCTGGACTGTGTAATTGTTAAACTATATAATTGTTTATTTCTTGCATTAATCATGTTAAGCATTGTTGTGTTGCAATTATTTTAAATTCTTATACACTGCCACACCGTTCCTTTAACCCTTCCGAGATCTAGCGGATGCCTCATTGTATTTTGGGGAACCTACTATAGCAACCCATGAGAAAACAAAAGATAAAGGAAAGCAAAAAGTGAACTTTGAAGATGGAGAGGAACAACCCTTCACTTTCAACAAGGACTTGGCAAAGTTGCACAAGCTGGGTCTTAAAGCTGGTGTCAAACCAACTCAACCTAAAAGGCGAAGCATTGATTTTGAAGCCAACCTTATTAGTCGGGCCATCAACAAAAGCATCTCCTTGTCGCCTAAGTGCATCCAACTCCCGTTCCAGAGGGAGGAGCATAAGGTGGAGCAATTAAACAATTTTATATTCTCCTACCAGCAGAAAGGAAGGAACAAGAAGAACAAGAAAGACAAACCCATCATCTTCTACAAAGGAGATTTGGTCCCACGAGGTCCGCCTGAAGATGATGACGGCTAGAGTATCCCGACTGATAATGCACCAAAATTAGTCCAAGAAATGGACGACATGTCAGAATACATCAAGGAAATGTGTAAAAAGCAACATATATCTTAAATTCAAGACCCCACACGGAGTGCATATTTCCGTCAGCTGTGGAACCAGTCACAAGTCCAGGGGCAACCTCCCTTCTCCAACAACGATACGAGGGGACTCAGATACGATCAAGAGGGAGAATTCCAAGTCTATTGTGTAGTTGATGCTATAGGGCTGCTCCCCAACCTTCTCCCAATAGCCAACATAGGCTGATCCTAGAATTGATGGTTCTGAAAAAGGTAGTGAAGAAGTTCCAATATTAGCCTCACCGGGAGCCACGAACGAGCACCCTCGCATTGAAGGAAGCTCAACTCAGCTGATTGAGCATCAGCAAAATAAAGAAAACCCTTCAAGTTTAAGCTTCGAAGGAGAAAATTTCGAAGAATTCAAGGTCTATGAAGCTAATACTGAGGACGAAGGAGACTTCGTCGACCTCCAACCAGCTCTGCCGAAGCTCGAGAATGGTGGTCAGGCAATTGTAGACGAGTTGATTGAAATTAACCTCGGAAGCGCGAAAGACTGTCGGCCAACCTTCGTAAGTGCTCTTCTAAGCGAAGGAGAAAGACAAGCATACCAGCTACTATTCTGAAAGAATTTAAGGATTGTTTCGCCTGGAACTATAAGGAAATGCCTGGGTTGGACCCCTCCGTGGCTGAACATGAGCTAGCCATCCTCCCCACGGTCAAGCCGATCAAACAAATTCCAAGGCGCACGCGTAACGAGTTACAACAACAAGTAATTATAGAAGTCGACAAGATGTTAAATGTGGACTTCATAGAGCCGTGCATGTATCCAGTGTGACTAGCTAATATGTTCCAGTGAAAAAGAAGAATGGCCAAGTCCGAGTCTGTATCGACTTCCGGGACTTGAATAAAGCATGCCCAAAAGACGACTTTTCCGTCCCAATCACTGAAAAAATGGTCGACATGACCACTAGGCATGAAGCCTTGTCCTTTATGGACGGATTATCGGGCTATAACCAAATCCACATGACATTCAAAGATAAAGACCACACGGTTTTCCGATCCCCGAAGAGAATTTTCAGCTATAAAAGGTGGCATTTGACTTGAAGAATGATAGTGCTACCTACCAAAGGGCAATAACCAAAATCTTCGATGAAATGTTACATGACATTGTCGAATGCTATGTCAGTGATTTGGTTGTTATAACAAAGAGGCGAGGAGACCATTTGGTCAACTTGCGCCAGGTCTTTGAAAAACTTCGGCAATACAAGCTCAAGATGAATCCAATGAAATGCGCATTTGGCATCTCAAATGGCAAGTTCCTTGGCTTCGCGGTCACGTATCGAGGGATAGAAATTGATCCTGACAAAATCAAGGCTATAAGGGAGCTGTCGCTACCTAAAAATTTAACAGAGCTCAGGTCTCTACAGGGAAGACTCGCCTACATCAGACGGTTCATCTCCAACCTCTCTGGAAGGTGCATGCCTTTCGGTAAATTGATGAAGAAAAGAGCACCCTTTGTATGGGATGAGGAATGCCAGAAAGTCCTCAAACAAATCAAGGAGTATCCGCTCACTCCTCTTATGTTGGGGGCATCTATTAAAGGGAAGTCTCTTATTCTCTACATTGCCACTATGGATGCTTCTCTGGGAGAACTCCTAGTGCAAATTAATGAAGAGGGCAAAAAACAACTACTATACTATCTCAGTAGGAAGATGGTCGGCCTCAAACACAGGTATTCTCCCATAAAAAAGGTGTGCCTAGCATTGGTATTTTTCGTCAAGAAGTTAAGGCACTACCTCCAGGCCCACCGGGTGGAGCTCATCTTAAAATGTGATCCACTCAAATTCCTCCTCAGTCAGCCCATTCTGTCAAGAGGACTTGGGAAGTGAGCACTCATCCTTATGGAATCTGACATCACTTTTGTCCTACGGAAAAGGGCAAGGGACGGCTGAGTTTCTGACCGCACATCCCGTGCTAGAAGATTCCCCACTCAACACTGAGCTGCCCGATGAGGAAGCACTAATGCCTCAACAAGAAGAAAAAGAGCAAGCTGAAGACGTCCCACCATAAAGAGAGCATGACGTCCTCACCGTCAACCTGCCATATTAGGAGTTGTACTTCGACGGTGCTTCCTGAACTGTTAAAGAGACCGGTGGCATTATAAATTTTGCATTTGGCGCTGGGATAGTCTTTGTGACACCCTAAGGCGGCATTATACATAATTCATGTGCTCTTATGAAGCCACTGACCAACAATTAGGCGGAGTATGAAGCACTAATTATTGGGCTCCAGTTGGCTCTAGAGATGGACATCAAGTGCATCAAAGTCTATGAGAATTCTCAACCTGTCATACGACAGGTTCTGAGTGATTATGACGTCCGAAAGCAGGAACTAATCCCCTATCATGTAGCTGTCATGAGGCTGAAAGAAAAATTTTATCTATTTAAAATAGGTCACATTTTTAGGAGCAATAACGCCCAAGTAGATGCTTTTGTAAAATTGGCTTCGGCCATAAAGCTCTCACCAGAAGGTGAACTAGATATCACTATCAGACACAGAAGGCTCATGCCAAGCATGCTTGACAAAGAATTTGGCCTCACTATCTATGAGGTCAACAATATTCAAGAAGAGGATGCTACAGAAGAAGAAGGTTGGCACGAGTCGATCATAAAAATAAAGAATGGCTGGCTCCCTCCGGATCGAATTCAAAGGGTGCAATTGATGCGCAGGACGACATCCTATCAATTGATTAATGGCTGGCTTTTCAGACTTGTCTGTGAGAAGGACCGATCAATCATCATGTGGTGTATCTCACTAAAGGAAGCTAAAACTATAATGCACGAAGCCTACTCTGGGCTATGTGGGGCTCAAGTAGGAGTCAAAATGAAGAATAACATCAAGCTCAAAAGATTTTATTGGCCCACCATGTACGAGGATTGTAATCAATATGCCCGTACATGCCATCAGTGTCAAATATGAAGGTCGGTACCCAGGGAGCCTCCTAACCCGCTCCATCCAACAACACCCACTTGGCAGTTTGCGAAATGGGGGATGGACATTGTGGGACCATTCCCACCTTCCTCCCAAGGCCATAAATTTATTCTGGCTACTACGAACTACTTCTCCCAATGGGCTAAAGCTATTCCTTTGCGAGAAGTAACCGGTGAAATCATTGTCCGATTTGTCAGGCATCACATAATCTCCATATTCGGCACTCCTAGTCGAATCATGTCGAATAATGGCACACCATTTAAGAATAGAACTGTATATGCATTGGGAGTCAAGTTTCATATCAATTGGAAGACGTTGTCAGTTTACAATCCTCAAGCTAATGGACTGGCCGAAGCCTTCAACAAGATGCTTTGCAACAAGGTTGTCAATTTCAGCCGAAATCGATACGTTTCGACCGAAACGTATCGGTTTCGGCCATAACCGAACGAAAACGGGGCCTTGCACTGTAGCAACCCGACACTTAGTAGGTTTATCGATTTCGGGCGAAATCGTCCAGTTTCGGCCGAAACTCACATGAACTCCCCTTTTGGGAGTTCACTTGGTGTTCTTTTCGGGGAGTTTCGGCCGAAACCCCCTCCCTCGACCTTGCTGTGCTGATGCTGCCACCATGGTGCTGCTGCTGCCTGCTGGTGTTGTGCTGTTGCTGCTCCCGAGGAGGGCTGCTGCTGCTGGCCTACTGCTGCTGCCTTTAGCTGCTGGGTGGAGGCAGCCGCTGGCAAGGATGGCAGTGTCGGTTTCGGACTCGGTTTCGGCCGGGTCCGAAACCGATACGACTCGGTATCGGTTTCGATTTCGGTTTCGGCCGAAACCGGTTCAAAACAGTTAGAAAAGGCCAAAATTGGGGCCAGCAGGTTAGGGTTTGGTCCGAAATCGGACGGTTTCGATCCGAAACCATTAAAAAATTATTATTTTTTGGTATCGGACCTGCTACAGTGCAAAGGCCCGTTTCGGTGTCGGTATAGGCCGAAACCGATACGTTTCGGCCGAAACGTATCGGTTTCAGCCGATACTGCCAACCTGGGCCGCTGGGGGCTGCTGCTGCTATGCTGGTAGTGGCCAGGGCCGCCCGGGGGGCTGCTGCTTTGCTCTTTAGGGCCGGGGGCAGGGGCTGCTGCTGTGGACCTGTGCTGCCACTGCAGAGGTAAATTTTGTCGAGGTAAATTTTGGGTTTTTTTTGTTTTGTGTTTTTTTGGTTGAGTTCTTGAAACTTTTTTTGTTGTAGGTTAAATGTTGTGTTGTAGGTTAATTTAAAACCATGATTAACTTTTTAACACTTAAAATTAAACCTTAATTACACCCTTCAATTTGGGGCTTTTCTTTAATTAGGTTTAGTAAGGGTCAATTAGGGCTCAATTAAGTTTCATTGACTAATTTGAAGCGGGAGCATGCTGGTAATTAATTCATTTGAAGGGTGATTAAGGGTTAATTGCTAATTAAAGGTTAATTAGTTCAAAAAAATTAGGACTTTTGTCTAAATCGATTAACTTAGGCTCAATTGAAGCTCAATTAAGTTTCATTGAAGAATTTGGGGTGGGATCATGTTGGTAATTGATTTTTTTCAAGGGTGATTAAGGGTTAATTGATAATTAAGGGTTAATTAGTTCATAAAATTTGGGGCTTTTGTCTAATTCGGTTTGCTTAGGCTCAGGTGAAGCTTAATTAAGCTTCGTTGAAGAATTGGGGGTCGGATCATGCTGGTAATTGATTTTTTTGAAGGGTGATTAAGAGTTAATTGATAATTAAGGGTTAAGTTTTTAATTGTACTTATAACTTTTTGTGTATGAATGTCTTAATGCAGCATCATGCTTAGACGTGAACAAAGTCGGGAGCAACAAGGGCAGGAGGATCCGGGGTGGGCCCACCTCTCTTTAGTTGATGCTGGGAGAAGAAAAGTGAAATGCAATTATTGTGGCAAGGAGATACATGGTGGAATTACTAGAGGAAAATAACATTTGGCAGGGGTAGGAGGAGAGGTGAAACAATGTGACAGATGTCCCCGAGAGGTCCGAGAACAAATGCGTCAGTGCCTTCTAGGCAAAAAGGAGAGGATACAACAAAGGGCTGAAGATGAGGCTGAAATTGCTGAGGAGATTTCAGGCAGAAGGGTTAGGAGGGATGATGATGAGGAAGGCACTGAGGATTCAGATCCAGAGCTGACTGAAGCAAGGGAGCGTGAACAAGCCGCTCGAAGGAAAGGGAAGGCACCCATGGGTTCAGGGACCTACGAAAGTACAGTTGCACGACGTCCTGACATTGGTGCTGCCCCACAGACGTAGAGAATAAGCCCCATGGACAGCTATCATTAAGACGGTGTATGAGGGAGGTGCATACATAGTTGTTGGCCATAAAGGAAATACTCATTTCTCTCCTCTCAATGGCAAGCATTTGAAATTCTATAATGAGCCAGAGCATCAGTTTATGCAACGGTCATCTCGAGATATGTCCTTTCTCGGAGAAGGATGAGCAAAAAAAATGGGGCTTAAAACATTGGTGCCCTGGCAAACTTAGTCATTCCATCAGGGATGCCTAAGGGTAAAAAGGCCAAGTGAAAATTCAAGAGGGCGCCTCAGACAAAATTGGGTAACCCCTCAGTGTAAAAATCCGCAAGGGTGCACTGAAAAAAGTTAAGGGGGGCTAACATCGACGACAGCCTGAAAGGGTGCCGGGGTTGGTAAGTTAAAAAAAGAAAAAAGAAAGTGACGTTATTATGCTAGACATCCCTTATCCAGCAACTTTGTCCCAACGTGGCCCATATACCGCAAAAATCCTAGAATTTACAATTCCAATTCTTTGCTACAAACCACAAATTTCAGCGAACCCAAATTCCAATTCTTGGCTATAAACCACCCAGGTCAGCCAACTAAAATTTCAAATCTTTGGCTACAAACCACAAAGGTCAGTCAACCCAAATTCTAATTCTTGGCTATAAATCACCCAGGTCAGCCAACCAAAACTTTAAATCTCTGGCTACAAATTACAAAGGTCAGCCAACCCAAAATCCAATTCTTGGTTATAAACGACCCAGGTCAACCAACCAAACTTTCAAATCTTTGGCTACAAACCACAAAGGTCACCCAATCCGAATTCCAATTCTTGGCCATAAAACACCCAGGTCAACCAACCAAACCTTCAAATCTTTTGCTACAAACCATAAAGGTCACCCAATCCGAATTCCAATTCTTGGCTATAAACCACCCAGGTCAATCAACCAAAACTTCAAATCTTTGGCTAAAAACCACAAACGTCAGTCAACCCAAATTCCAAGTTTTGGCTATGAACCACCAAGGTCAGCCAACCAAATCTCAAATCCCCCGACTACAAATGTAACACCCTCAAATATAACTAAGTTATACTATATATCATGAAGGCGCCTTTTGAAGTATCAACTCAGTTCTTGTAAAGAACTCTGTGGTTAAGCGTACTTAATGGGGAGTAGTATTGGGATGGGTGACCTCCGAGAAGTCCCCCATTCTGGAGCCGATCACTGTTAGAAAGAAACAAAACTGTGAGGCCGGTAGGCCAAAGCGGACAATACCTCGACGATATAGAGTACGGGGCGTGACAGAATGGTATCAGAGTCATACTCCAGCCAGAAGTGTGAGAGCTAAGTGTCATGCAGGACAAAGTGCTACGCTATAAGAGCCACCTCTTAAGCCCGTAATTGGGCAAAGTGCTACATAGTGGGAGCCACCTCTTGAGGCTGTAGGGGGCACCTCTAGAGTCCTACCTGCCTGGGTGTTTGATTGTGTGCTATACAAGAATTGTGCCCAACGACGAAGACGTCGCCTATATAAGAGGGGTAGATTGTAACACTCTCAAATATAGCTAAGTTGTACTCTATATCACCGAGACACCTTTTGAAGTATCGGCTCAATTCATGTAAAGAACTCCGTGATTAAGCGTGCTTAATAGGGAGTAGTATTGAGATGGTGACCTCCCGGGAAGTCCCCCATTCTGGAGCCGATCACTGTTAGAAAGGGACAAAACCGTGAGGCCGGTAGGTCAAAGCGAACAATACATCGACGGTATAAAGTACGGGGTATGACAACAAACCACAAAAGTCAGTCAAATCCAAACTCAAATTCAAATTCCTCGACTACAAACCACAAAGGGCAGCTAACCTAAACCCTAAATCCAAATTCCTTAACTACAAACCACAAAGGTCAGCCAACTTAAACTCAAAATCCAAATCTCTTGGCTATACACCACAAAGGTCAACCAGCCCAAATTGCTATCTCCGACTTTAAACCATATAGGTCAGCCAATGCAAATCCCAAATCCTAGATTTCCAAACTGTAAAGCCCAACCACCAAATCCCCATAGACATTTCATCTGCCCCATCGATGTTATAGGTGTTTTCAAAAATAAATAAATAAATAAATAAAAGAAGGGGGCTTAAAATATTAGTGCCCCGATGGACTTAGTCGTTCTCATTCAAGGATGGCAGTATCGGTTTCGGTACCGATTTCGGCCGGTACCGAAACCGATACGTACCGATTTCGGTATCGGCCGAAAGCGGTTGAAACCATTCAAAAAATTAAAAAAATAGTAATTCTCTCTGGTTTCGGCCGAAACTGGACGGTTTCGGACCGAAACAGGTCAGTTTCGGCCGAAACCTTTAATGGTTTCGTCTGAAACCATTAAAAAACTATTATTTAAAAGGTTTCGGACCTTCTACAGTGTTAGGGTCCGGTTTCGGATCGGTACCGGCCGAAACCGATACGTTTCGGCCGATACTGCCAACAGTGTTCTCATTAGGAGGGCGTCTAAAGGTAAAAATGTCTCGAACCCGACTGAGGTGAAAACCCGCAAGGATGTCTCAGGCAAAAATGGGTCACCCTCAGTATGAAAACCCGCAAAGACATACTGGAAAAAGATAAAGAGGGCCAACTTCGGTGAAAACCCGAAAGGACGATGGAGCTGGTAATGTAAAGAAAAAAAAAAGAAATAGAAGAAGAAGAAGAAGTAGACAAGGAGAGATAGAGGCAACAAGTCATGCTCAACTCTATCTTTCTATCATTTATCATAAAAAAGGAGTCTAAGACAAGCCCTCGGATTAACCAGGGATGAATGCTGAATAAGTCACAAAAGTTCTCAACTGAATGTGCAGTCAACTATATATAGAAAGAATGTAGTCAACCATATGCAAGAAATGTTGTGCTGTCAACTACATGCAAGCAATGTTAAATGCTAGACAAACTCAACTAAGTCTCAACTATGTGTGGAAAAAAAAAAGAGGCTCGTCAAGGTTTGAGCTCGCTCTTCTCTAAGTCAGCAATATGATTCTCTCTCGAAAGGATCTCCTCCTGAAGCATAGCAAGTTCGTGCGAGAGGGCCGCCACCTCAACTTGTGCCTGACGCCCCTCCTCTTCAACATTCTGAGAAGCGGCAAGCAAGTCCTGGGCCTTTTGTATAAGAGCATGCGTCTCATTCTTTACTTCCTCTACCTTGGTCAAGGCCTCTTTGCTACGGCCATGGGCAGCTTCAGCTTGAATGTTTTCTCCGCCATACTGCCTTCAGCTCAGAGAGCCTCTCTCATTCCTATCGAATTATCACCAGAGTCTTCATCTTCCACTCTTGGACAGCATGAATATGGGCAAATTTGTCCCACAGGGCTGCGAGTGCTGACATCCAAACCTCTTTGGGAAGTCCAAACCCATATCTTCAATCAAGAGAAGAGGATCCTGCTAAAGTAAAGGCTCGAGGTTTTGAAGTAGCAAGGCAGCCATGTCTGCATTTACAAGTTGCACCAGCAGCTGCAAGGCAGGAAACTCTAAACACCATGTCAGAGCATCACCAACAGGGGATGCAAACAAATAATGATGATAAGGCTTCTGAGGAAAAGAAGAACAAAAAAAAAGCACAAGATTTCAGTATGGAGTTTGCAAATACCTGAAGTGAGACTTGAAGTAGGCTCGACCTCTGAGGAGATCCTCTCCTCCGTCCCAAAAGGAGAAATAACAACACCAGCCGACTCAGAGGATGCAAATGAGGGAGCTTCAACTGGCTGAGTATCCATGATAGCACTCCCTGCGGATAAAAAAATCAATGATGGATATAACGCAAGAAAGCACACTCCTCGAAAAATAAAATGAAATGAGAAATACGTAATTCCATAGTACCTACCCCCTCATAAGTGACAGGAGGGACCAATTGTATAGGAGTAGGTGTCTCTAAAGCAACTACTCCCTCCTCCAGAGTCGTCAAGGCGGGCTTTTGTGATTGTACTACGGCTCCCACAGTCCCTGACTCCATCTCAGACACATCCTCCTCACGAGCTGTCACATTAGAGTCTTGGGATTTCGTAGTCTCAGAAGTTTCAACTGTCGGCTCTAACGGTCCCACCGACAGAGAAGCTGAAAGAAAGAACAATCAGCAAAAAAATAAAAATAAAAGAGAAAAAAGGAAGGAGGTTGAGATCATAATCAGCCAAGAGCTCAATACATAAAAGAAGAAGAAAAATTCCACCTGCCGTACCACTCTTAGTAAGAAGGGGTGCGGCCGGAAGTATTCCTGGGGTCAATGGCTCAGGAATCATGCCAACATCAAGAATATTGCTTCGAGCCTCAAAGGAAGTTTGAGGGGCTGCATTCTCATGAAGTATGTCGGCATCTGCAGGATCTTGCTCTGCGCTAGCTTGTTTGATAGTTGTGTTAACACATTGGTATAGTAAGTGCCAATAATTCAGAACAAAGGATAACAAGTGGACCAACGGGTTCAAAATAAATTCCTTACCCGGAGGATCTACAATCCCAGTCTCCACCAAACTGATGGTGCAAGCCACGAGCCCCGGTGTAAGAGATGGCATGCCATTGCCTAAGGCCTCTACCTCAAAGGGCCTCCTCTCAACCATGTCGTGGCTACAAGAGGCCCTATTTGTCACCAATCCTAGGTCATCATGATATTCATGAAGCTCAATGCATGGACCAAATTTGATAAGTTCTGAAATCATGTCCATGGAGGCTGACATATCAACAGCTGCACAATTAACGGCACATAAAGTAAGGAAGGACTGCTGAAACAATGAAATGATAAAATGAGGGGTGAGAAGCCGACTGTTGGCTCACCTGAAGTGTCCCTTACTTCCCCACTCTCAAGGGAGTTCGTGGAAGTCGAGGGGTGTTCCTCATCCGAGGAAGAACTGGAGTTCTCCTCGTTAAAGGAAGAACTGGAGCTCCACTCGCTAGAAGAATTGGAGCTCCTCGTACTAGAAGAAGAACTGTCAGGGGACGAAGAGTGAGAACCCTCTTTGATAAGCGATAGGTTGGGTATAATTCCTTGCTCTCCTATGAAATAAAAAAATAATAATTATCAACAAAGAAATCATCCTCGTACACAACGCAAAAAAAAGAGAGCATATATAACCTACCCAATGGCTGCTTTGTGAAAGTATCCTCCATCTCAAGCAAAGGGGAGGCATCGATGACGGATGTATAATCGTCATTTGCGAAGTCCTATATCCACGTCCATCTCGAGGGGGGTTTCATCAATAACCAATCCCACTTGTAGCAAAGCATCGGCATAAGGTGGAGAGAAACTCATTCCTGCCCTAGCTCCTGGAGGACCTAAAAAAAAGAAAAGAAGAGGCATGTGATAAAAAAAGAGTCGGGTTCGAATAAATCTCATAGCAAAATAAAAATTGATGACTCACTGGATGCCCATCCCCAACAGGGTTGGGATCCTAGGTTTGAGCACGGGAGGTCGGGCGGTCATCTCCTTCCTCGTTTCCCTCCCGAGGCCATTTGGAAGAAGTTGCAGGAGCCTCAGGTGTCACCTTTGGGGCATCATCTACAGGAGAAACTGTGTCGTCTCGTGTATCGGAAACATCTGCCGCAAAAAGAAAACAAGTCAACGTTATATAAACCACATAAGAAAAAAAATGATGGAGGTATAACAAAATAAAATTTTCACCTGTGAAGCCCAAAGGCTTTTCTGGCCTCAAAATGATAGCTTCAGGCTTTAGTCCAAATGTGTGGGTAGCTTTTCTCACATCCTCTAAAATGTCGTTGGGAGTGCGAGCATGCTCAACATAGGAGATATACTCCACTGGACCAGCTGAGTCAATTGCATTTATGATGTGAGCTCTCCAACCTACAACGGTGCCATTGGTAAAAGTGGGCTTAGACAATAAGAGCGTCTTCTTTTTGAGGCTGCAGTCACCCCGAAAATGTTCCCACCATGAATACGCTTTCGGAAATCCGAAAGCATTGCATCGGCGAGAAGAAAGGCTAGCTGAAACCTTGACAACAGTACTCTTTAGAGGTTTGATCGCCCCAGTGTATCCCATATCAACTGGGATGGAACAACCATCTCTCCTTCAAGCATCGGTGATTTCTTATATAATAGTGGCAGCCTTAGAAAATTGAGTGCTGACAAAGTTAGAATCAAGGAACATGGATAGTAACTCACGCTTCCGTACACGCTGCTCCTCAGCCCCCCTCAATGCCTTTGCAGGTTGTCGAAAGAGATTGTTGCAGTCAAGCCACCATCTAGCAAAATATATGTTGAAATGGCCCCTACGGTTTGGATCAAGAATAGGGTAAACATCCTTCTCCTTTTGGCACAGAAGGTCCTACCAAGTAGCTGAAACCAAATGCTTATCTCTATGTTTGTACTGTCGAGAAGATAAAAGAAAATTCCGCATTAGAAGGGATACAATGATCATACCCAAAGTTTTGAGCAAACCAATGCAGATAATATGGCTCCAAAATTGCAGTGCTTGATCGGCGCAACACTAAAACACTAGGAAGTGTGCAATACACCCATTCAACAAAAGCAAAAGGTGAAGGCACTGAGGCATGTGTTAGCCTGCAAACAAAATTATATGGGTCTCCCTCAAAGAAAGATCGAAAGAGGTAGGAACAATGATCAAACCATAGTCCATCTTTGCCCTTGGTGGGAAGAAAGGACAAAGTCCAGCGGGCACCCACTAGCTACTGGAACATATCCTGATCTGGGTGGCCACTGAAAGCAAAAATGAAAGGAGCTGTAGGATTGTCAATTTCTGATCTCTGGAAGAATGTGGGAAATGTAGTCCTACCCAGGCACTCAAATAATGAGTTGGCATTAGAATGCTCGTCTCGAGGTGAAGAATGGGTTGTCAAGGCCCCAAAAGAGTGATATATATTAGCTAAGGCTGCGGGAGCAAGTGCCACTCTCTGTCCACAAGCTAATAAGCAAGCCGGATAAATAAATTTTGCCCGAAGAATACCCTCCTCGCCATGAGGGATGACAAATGTGACTGGCCAATAAGCAAGATAGGCCGCCAAACATGTGAGGGGTGGAACGTTGCGTGAAATCCACCCCGGCAATGAAGGGTACAAATGACGGGCATGTTTGCGGGGTTTCACCTTCAATTCAATATATTAGTTCAAGGCTTGCCCGGCTGTGCAAAATCTTCAAAGAAGCAGAAAGGGCCATTATAAAAGTGGCGAACCCAAGACATCAAAGTCACCCGTGGCATATGTGAAGCCTTTGTCTTGCCTAGACGGGACAAATCCCTCCAAGTCTTCATTAGGAATCGGTAGCAATAAGCAATACAGTATCTCCCATCACCATGTGAGTGACTACGATGTAGATCAAGACATACTTCGTCGTAAGCACAGCCATAGATGGGTAGACTAGATATCCTATGAAAGGCCCATAAATCCAGAGCGGTCTCACCCTCTATAGTGACAAATGTGTTAAAGCGAAGATTAAACCTATCAATGCTTGCAAAAAACAAATATAGCAAGAATATTGGTATAATGTTGTGCTCACCACATGACGAATTCCTGCCTTTATCAAAATTGCCCTGTAGAAATGAAGAATATCAATGATCCATTCAGTGGCTCCCAAATAGAACCTGTCAGAGGGAATCACCGACCACTTCAAGTACCAGCTTGGGGCCTTGAGTGACAAAATACGGCTAAGCAAGCATTCGTTGTCATATCCGTCTTCAGTAAATTGCACTCCACAAGGGGCAAGAATTCATTCCATCAATTGCGAGTTCATCAGCTCTGTGTTGACCATAGAACCCCCAGGTCACTAGCGATAAACACACCCTTCGAATTTTGAATTTATTAAAGTCACTAAAAAACCTAGAGTCTGCTTATCGGGGTATTGTGTCTGCCTCACATAATCTTCGGGAAAGCTCATATAAGATAAGTACAAGTGTCCAGCATGTTATCCGGACCCAGTAAAATAGCCCTCTCGAGGCGACGTCGTTCACCATTAAAAGTTGGTCATCAACCTCCATTCCCAAGGGAACGAAGCTCTAAATGAATGAAAATAGATGGCGATCCAAAGAAAAATGCCGAAGATATTCTCCAGAACGATCATATATATATGCCCCATTTTCCATGAAGATCCTTGATATGTCAATAGCACCTTCTTCCGGGCCCGCCTCCGCAGTCGGACCCTCAACCATCCATGTCAAACCACGATCCACCGAGTCCGAGTTCTCCAGGGTGATCGTGGGTGGATCAAGTGTTGGCATAGACCTCCTAATCTGAGTGACAGAATGTTCTCGCTCCGAGCCCTGGGCCACCAAGTCTCATACGTGGCAGTCCCCACTGAAGCGAGGCATGACAAAAGGACTGCAAAAAATGAAAGGACAAAATTCAAACAAGAAATGTCAGCAAAAAAAAAAAACTTCTATTACGTTAACAAGACTAGGGAGTACACAAAGATAACGGGATGCATGGGGTGCACTCCGTCGCCTCCGGCTCTGACGGACATCCCGTGGGGGACATTTGTTGAACCCGTTATTTATCTCAAATAAATCGAGACAAATGAAAAAACTTAAATTCACCTAATGACGGCAGAAAAAAAACGACACAAAGCCAAAGCCGTCGTGAGACGAGGTCAAATATAAGCCCCGGGATCCCCCGCCAAACGGATGGTGTAAAACAAAATATTTTTGTAGCAAAGTAAATCTTCAAGGAAATTGATGGTCACAACTCACGAAGTGTTCGAGCTCGAGCAGGAAGAAATCCTTCGAGGACAAAGTCTCCCCATGTAAACAACGCAAGAAACCAAGGCACAAAAGCATAAACCACACAGACGTCGCTTTCTTCTCCCACGTGCAAGCACCAAAACCAAGGAGAAATAAAAAAATGGGGCCCCTTTTATAGGGTCGGCCTCTATCCACCTTATAGGGCCACCCGGCCGAGGTAAGTTGCTGCAAGAGTCTACCCAATCCGAGTAGGGCTTCCACGGGTGCCCAATCAGACTGGACAAGCCCAGTGGGGCTTGTTCGGGCCGGATGGCCTCCTGCAGGAGGCCTATCTGGTCCTGACAAGGCCTCTGCGGCTGGTCAGACCAGGAGCCCACCCACGGAGCCCTATACAGGCCCAAATGGCCTCCCAAGGGGGCCTATGCAGTCCGGATAGGTCTCTGTGGCCTGTCCGGACCAAGCAGGGTTGTCAGTTTCGGCCATAACTGATACGAAAACGGGGCTTTTCACTATAGCAACCCGACACTTGCTAGGTTTATCGGTTTCGGCCCGAAACCGTCCGGTTTCGCCCGAAACTCAGGTGAACTCCCTACTGCTGTTGGTGTTCTTTTCGGGGAGTTTCGGCCGAAACCCCCTCCCCTCCTTGCTGTGCTGCTGGCCTACTGCTGCTGCCGACAGCTGGAGCCTGGAGGCAGCCGCTAGGGGCTGCTGCTGCTGTGCTGGCCAGGGCCACGGGGGCCTGCTACTGTGGACCTGTGGTGGCTTGGGCCGCGGGCTGGCGGGCTGCATTCTGCCTGGCTGACTGCGCCACTGCGGAGATTGAAGCATGTGTAGTTTTGTCGAGGTAAATTTGGGGGTTTTTTTGTTTTGTGTTTTTTTTATTGGGTTGTTGAAAGTTTTTTTGTTGTAGGTTAAATGTTGTGTTGTAGGCTAATTTAAATCCATGATTAACTTGTTAACACTTCAAATTAAACCCTAATTACAACCTTAAATTTGGGGCTTTTCTTTAATTAGGTTTAGTAAGGGTCAATTAGGGCTCAATTAAACTTCATTGACTAATTTGAAGCGGGAGTATGCTGGTAATTAATTCTTATGAAGGGTGATTAGGTTAAAATTGTTAATTAAGCCCTAATTACACCCTTAAATTTGGGACTTTCCTCTAATTAACATTAATAAGGGTCAATTGAAACTCAATTAAGTTTCATTCAATTGTATTAAGCGGGAGCATGCTGGTAATTAATGCTTATGAAGGGTGATTAGGTTAAAATTGTTAATTAAGCCCTAATTACACCCTTAAATTTGGGGCTTTCCTCTAATTAGTATTAGTAAGGGTCAATTGAAGCTCAATTAAGCTTCATTCAATAATTATAAGCGGGAGCATGCTGGTAATTAATTCTTATGAAGGGTGATTAGGCTAAAATTGTTAATTAAGCCCTAATTACACCCTTAAATTTGGGACTTTCTTCTAATTAGCATTAGTAAGGGTCAATTGAAGCTCAATTAAGCTTCATTCAATAATTTGGAGCTCTATCATGTTGAATTGCCTTTTTTTCATTGTACTTACAAGAGAATGTCTTTGACTGTCTTAATGCAACATCTTGCCTAGACGTCAAGAAACACAGGAGCAGGAAGGGCAAGAGGATCCAGGGTGGGCCCACCTGTCCTTAGTTGATGCTAAGAGAAGAAAGGTGAAATGCAATTATTGTGGTAGGGAGATACATGGCGGAATTACTAGAGAAAAGTAAAATTTGACAGGGGTAAGAGGAGAGGTGAGACAATGTGACCACTGTCCCCGAGTGGTGCGAGAAGAGATGCGCCAGTGCCTTCTGGGCAAGAAGGAGAGGATGCAACAAAGGGCTGAGGATGAGGCTGAAATTGCTGAGGAGATTTCTGACAGAAGGGTTAGGAGGGATGATGATGAGGAACGCACTGAGGATTCAGATCTAGAGCTGACTGAAGCAAGGGAGCGTGAACAAGCCGCTCGAAGGAAGGGGAAGGCACCCATAGGTTCAGGGACCTACGAAAGTACAGCTACACGACGTCCTGACACTAGAGTTGTCCCGCAGACAACAGGCCCCATGGACAGCTATCTGCACATAAGGCCCCATGCTACGCAACCTAAAATCAAGCAAGCATTGAGAGGGGTCAAAAAATCAGTAGAAGTTGCAGGACATGCATTTAAAAGTATCTGCAAATAATTTTTTCATGCAGGTGTCCCTGCACATACAGCAGAAAGCGAATATTTCCAACCTATGCTAGATGCCATAGCAGATGCTGGCCCTGGCTTGAAGGTCCCATCACGTCGAGACATATACGGGCGTGGCCTTGAGGGAGAGGTTGAGGAGCTCCATGACTGGGTTAAAAGCTTCAAACACATATGGATGGAGAGAGGATGCACTATTATGTATGATGGCTGGATTGGTACCACGAAGAAGTCCATGATTAATTTTTTGGTCTATTGTATCGAAGGTACAGTATTTGTAAAATCTGTAGATGCATCAAACTATGAAAAAAATGTCAATTATTTGTTTCATTTGATGGATAACATGTAGACCAAATTGGAGAGGACAATGTTGTCCAAGTAGTGACTGATAATGAAGCTAGTTATAAGGTTGCAGGGAAGAAATTGATGCAGAAGCGCAGTCACTTATACTGGCTCCCATGTGCTGCACATTGTCTAGATTTGATTCTGGAAGACATTGGGAAGAACAATCATGTGAAGAAGACAGTTGAAAGGGCACAAAGGATTACCCAGTATATTTATGGCCATCCTAGGATATTGAACATCTTTAGGGAGCATGCAAGTGGGGGGCAAGATATCATCCGTGCAGAGCCAACCAGATTTGCTTCAAATTTCATTTCTTTGGAGTCTTTGCACAGGTATAAGATTGAACTCAATTCTTACTTCTTTATCCGTATAGTTATGATCCGTATTTGATTCAAATTTCATTTCTTTGCACAGGTATAAGAATGAGCTGAAAGCTTTCATGTACCACAATGCCCTGCGGGAATACATCGACAAGTCTAATGTTGATGCTCAGATGGAATATTTGGATGTCTCCCACATCGTGGACGACAACAAATTCTGGGGCAGAGTCTCACGATACATGAAAGTAGTCACCCCCCTCGTGAAGGTCCTAAGAATGGTGGATGGCGATGAGAAGAATGATATGGGATATCTGTATGAGGCCATGGACCGTGCCAAAATGGAGTTGCAGGAATCCCTTCCCAAAGAATATGCAAAGTGGTGGAAAATTATTGATCATAGATGGGACACCACATTACACCACGACTTGCATGCAGCTGGTGACTGATTATTTGTATTGATACATTATTGTTTAGGTTATTTTATATGTAACATTTAGAAAATTATACACAAATGCAGGTTATTTCCTCAACCCTCGATTTATGTACGATGTCAATGCACATGTTGATGGCGAGGTGCTCCAAGGGACTTTAAAAGTCATTGATCGTTTATCAAGGACACCAGAAAAGAGGCTTCAGGCGGAAGTAGAGGTTGGCCTTTTTGATTTCATGAATAAGAGGTATAGAATTTACTTAAGTAGTTATGCTAATCTATTACTTTATTTTTGTAGATGAACTACTATAGAATGAGAACTATGACGTATTCTGACTCCCAATTGCAATACGCAGTGGGAAGAGTGAGCCTAGGTATGAGGTTATCTTTGTGCTTTCTTTGCAATTACATCACAGAGAATTGATTTTTATTTACAACTTCTATTTATTTGTTTATGGTTGGTGGAACAGCTGACTGGTGGGTAATGGTGAATAATAGAGATTTGGGCAGTTCTGCATTGGCTTTCATTGCAATCAGGGTGTTGAGTCAAACCACATCAGCAAGCCAATGTGAAAGAAATTGGAGCACGTTCAGCCTTATACACTCAAAGGTACGCAATCGGCTAAAGGCTGAACGGTTAGACAAATTAGTTTACTGCCACTACAATATGAGGTTGAGAATAAAAAATATGAAGTTGAGACAACAGTTGCGGGACAAACGCGTCGCCGAAGGTGCCACTGCAGAAATTGACGTGGATGTCTTATTTGATGATGATAATCTCTTGCAGTCTTGGGTGGAGACACGAGTGCAGGTTAATGAGCCCGTTTTTGATATTGATGATACAACATGGGCAGAGGGCATACTAGATGAAGATGAGGCAAGAGATCCCGAATTCAGAAGAAAAACAAAGAGGGTCAGAGATACTCATGCGCACCAGAGAAGGGACCCACCTGGGTTGTTGATGACACTGAGGAGCAGCAAGATTTTCAGCCAGCTAGACACTCAGACTCAGATAGCAGGCCAGTCACTCCTAGAATGGGCAAACCACCTGCATCCTTAAGAAGAAGTACATCAATGCATGGGCTAACTGAGAGGACAAGTGCTGCTACTCGAGAGGACCCGACACTTGAGTAGTTGAAACAGATTTATCTGAGGCATACGCCAAGGGGAAAAGGATTCATGTCAAGGGTGATTGAAGAAATCCCACCAAAACAGAAAAAATCATCCCCAGAGGCTAAAAGGCGACTGGTTTCTGATGGTGATGATGATGCTGGTGATGATGATGATCCCAGTGCAGCTGCAGGTGCTACAGGTGTTACTACTGGCGGTGCTGGTGGTCCTTCCTCCTTTCACGCAGACACAAGCAGAGGATACAGTCAGGGTGAGTGAGGACATGATTCACAGAGTCAATATGGGCATCCATCAGGTTATGGAGGTGGCCAACAGGAGGCAGCCATTTATGGGTGGGGTCATGAACCAACATTCCAGTTCCATCCACATCCGACCAGTTCCTCTTCTCTTCCTCAAGATTCTTATGCTGATACTAGATTCTAATCAAGCCAACCAAACACTCCAAGAGGGATCCAAAGAGGGATGCAGGACTTGGCTACCTCATTGTTTGGTTATAGTGAATATAGACCATACATACAACCTTCTTATGGGTATGAACATGAAAAGTCAGACGATGAGGGAGAAGGTTCTTCTAGTTATTATCCATATTAGTGCATCATCATTTAGGTAAGGATCACGTTTATTGTACAGTTTGAACCTATTTCATGTTTAATATGTACTCAATATTTGTTTAACAACTTCAATGCTTGAACCCATAAGTCTTCTTGTGTAATGCACTTAATCCTATTTCTTTACAATGCATGTGTAATGAAATTTTTTTTTATATGTGATTATTTATATTTTTCTGAATTTTTTTATTTTTTTACATTTTTTTTGAATTTTTTATAACCTTTTCACTGTGTTTCGGCCGGTTTCGGACTCGGCCGAAATCAAGTCCGAAACCGATACTGACAACCTTGGGACCAAGCCCCCGCAAGTGCTTACTTGGTCTGGGTAAGCTCCCATGGGAGCCCATCCAGCCAGGGTAAGCCCCAAAATGCCTTGTCTGGTCCGGTTAAGCATTCTTGGCTTATAAATACCACCTAGGGGACCCACACACAAAAAGGAGAGATCCCAAGGATCAACGGAGAAGTGCTTGAAGCTTTTGTTCTTTGTGTTTTTGTGAAGACCCACATAAGGGTATGTTTTATAAATACCCCTGGGCTTACACTTATGTCCCTACGGGCCTGGTGATGTAATTTTCTATGTAATTTGGCGAAAAAATAATGTAATTTTCTGAATTAATTAAAAATTACGAAAATACCCCCAAAATTACAAGAAAACCTCCGCAATGTCATGTAATTGCATAAATATCCTATAAATTTTAAAATTTGTAGATATGTCTTGCACTTTTGCGGAAAAGTCATGCAAAGTCTACAATTTGCCTACAAAGTCCTGTATTTGTATAAACACCATGTCTCTTTTTCAGAAGTTATAAAAATTCCCTGATTTTCTGTTAATTGTGCGAATGCCATTTTTTGACATGGGTTGAATGCGGATATGTCCTCCAAGACCTAAATTGCCATCATACCCATAGCCAATGCAAATTACAAATATACCCTGCTAGTGCCAAACTGCCAATATATCCCTAGCCATGTCAATAAACCATGGGTGGTACCAAACTGCAAATATATCCCTGCTCCTACCAAATTATGTTAAGTTCCTTGACATTATAAAGACTATGGAGTAACCCCCAACTTCTATTTTATCCAAAACCAAATTACATTTTTGCCTTCGTCCTAGCATAAGTACCCTTATCCTTCTTAGGGTGTTTGTTGTTGTTATCGCAAATATGCCCTCAATATCATAACCGATATTGTGAAAGTTGATAGCTATTCTCTAGCACTTAAACAAAGGTGTTCGAACTTTATACCGATGTAAATTAACACTGATTGTGGTCAGTGGAGAAAGATCCAGCACCCGAACCCTAATCGGCCGATAAACCTAATTTGCGGGATTAACAATAATTAACAATGCACATGCCCTTCAAAAGGCTGACAAATGTGCATCTCAGTCTAATCAATGGACATAATTGATTTTCCAATTCCCAAACCACATAAAACCAAATTTATCCTCATATCAAAAATCCCACTTGTTAAACAAATAGGTTCATAGAATGAACCTCAGAAGGTTGTGCTCAGTTTTGCAGGAGGTAATAAAGATTTACACATGCTGTAGCATTGGCAAGGTCAACAAGCTGAACCCAAGGCATTGGGTAAAACCTTGATAATCTTGATGTCTAACCTGAAGCTATGTTGCACATGTTTGCAAGACAGACTTCCTAAATGGTTAAAAATCTGGTGTTCCCTCAAGCTTGTATAGGGATGTCCTAAGATGGTCCTGTTTTGATCCAAAGCTCTAACACAGTGTATTAAGCTTGATTTCATCAGATGACAAAAACTCATGTTTTTGCCATGCAACAACCGATCAAGCAAATGCTTGATTCAAGCATATGCCAAAATCACGGGTTTTCCAAGAAACATTTACTTGCATAATAAATGTTTTGCTCAAAATTAGCTGCAATAACTTGTTTCCCAATTTGTTTGTATTTGAAAGCTTGTTAGTAGAATAAGCAGAGTTTGATTTTCCATGCTCGAGGTTAATGACATCAACACTGGAGAAACTCGAATCAGTTATATAGGATGGTAGAGATTATGATACCCAAGATACCTCGGGATAATAACTGCTGTCAATCTTATGAATTTCTGTAAATATCTCTCTTGCGGGCTTTGTGAAGTAATTCATACCCTGGCCATAAATGTCCAAAGTTAGAAAATGCATTGTATTAAAGCAGCTCATGCTCAGGAGGGTAAATGAACAAAATTCATTTTGGAAGTCCTAAAGTAGTACTCCGACTCCAAGACATATGATAAACTCTCTGAACAAAAGGGAACAAACTGAGAGAGACCGGATACAAAAGAAAACATGCACACTTGAAATGTTCGATTGAAGACAGAAGAAGTAGCAAGCACGCAACATAGCAGTGAATGATTATTTACGCTAGTGTAATACAAACCATAGCTTCATAGTTTTAAGCTACTAATGGACTACACCACAGATGAAAAAACTTATAGAAACAAATATATATATAACTTGAAACGATAAGGAGAAATGAAAAATATATGCTAGTTTCATGGTTCTCAGAATCCTTCAGTGAGTCCACAAAGTCAGATCATTCTAGCAATGAAAAATGTGTAGCACTGCTTTCATATTCTACAAATAACTATTAGACCATATTATTTTTTTATAAATTGCCACCAGAGAGCGTCTCTGTGAAAGGAGGAATTAACAGTGTCAGCATACAACACAAAAATGATCTGAATATTTGAAGTCTCACATGTCAGCATTTTGAACTCCAAGCAAAATTTGATCAAAGATGACAAACCTGAATGACACTAGTGATTGAGGAACAGTAAAATTTGGCTTTCCTATGCTATGTAGTTGAAATCCCGCCTAGGCGAGCGCCTAGGCGGTGAGGCGGGGCGAGGCGTCGATCGCCCGCCTGGCGTCGTCGCAGCTCGCCGAGGCGAGCGCCTCACGCGCGCCTCACACCCGTCGGCCGCCTCCGCGCGAGTCGGCCGCCTCCGCACGCCTCGGTCGCTCGCCCGAAGACGGATCCGCGTATCAGGTTTCAACTACCCGTTAACCTGCCGCGTCCGGATATGTTAACCCCCCCCCCAGGGTTTCACTGCCTGTATTTTTATTTTTCCTTCGCTGCTTCCACCTCCAAGCACGGCAGCTGAGCGGCAGCGGCGATCCCGAACTCTGTCCTCCGGCGAGCGGCAGCGGCTTCCTCCGGCGTGGTTGTAGCTTCCTCCGGCTTCCTCCGGCTTCCTCCGGCTTCCTCCGGCGTGCGGCAGCGGCTGCCAATCTCTTCCTCCGGCTTCCTCCGGCCACTCTCACTCTCTGTATGTCCACTCTCTCACTCTCTCTGCATCTCCCACTGTCTTCCTCTTCCTCTTCACTGTCCCTCAAACCCTGTAAAGCCCGCCACCCTCACCACTGCAGCCCAACCAACCGCACTCTCTGTCTCTCCATTCTCTCACTGTCTCTTCGTTCTCTCACTCTCTCTCCGATCTCTCACTCTTTGTCTCTCATACTCTCACTCTCTCCGATCTCTCACTCTTGTCTCTCCACTCTCTCACTCTCTCTACTCTCTCCGATCTCTCACTATGTCTCTCCACTCTCTCACTCTCTCTAATCTCTCACTCGACCCCGTAAAAATATATATTTACTGTTCAAAAATATATATTTTTGTGATATTGTGACATATAATTTTTTTTTTATTTTTTTATTAATTTCTCGCCTCAAACGCCTCGGCCATCGCCTAGGCCTTTGAGGCGTGAGGCGCCCCCCTGGTCGCCTCGCTCGCCTCACGCCTCAGACTACATAGTTCCTATGGCACTAAGGAGTAAGGTCCCCAGCATTTATCACCAAGTCATTGCTATAATTTACACCCACTATGAGACAGAACCAGAGTCCTTCACATTGAGTATGCTTGGGAGTACCTTTCAAGTAAGAAGTGCAGTCTCCTCCCATGGCACTCTATTACTATGATATTGTCCTTACACTCATGAGCAAGAGGAGGCACTGCCACATTCTTGAGACTACTTGTGCTCTTCTCATTCTTGGCTATGTTTCCTTATCATTTTTGCTCGAAGTTGTACTCTTGCCAAGCTCATGAATATTTCCTCTTCCTCCATTGTCTCACGATGTTTGCATGTCTGTATTTTGAGCATCTTTATCCCACACATGAGATAACAACATCCTTTATGCCTTTGATTGTGCATGTTGTGCCTGTTTCTCCCCATGAATAGACTAAGCTTTCTCCTTGAGTTGTGAAGTACATTTTCTTTGGGTACACCTGTAATCAGAGGGTATTCTTGTTATAATATAACAATTCAATGCTCCCTCTAGTATTTTTGTCGTCTATGAATACAACTCAAGACCATCCTCATCAAGATCACCATCCTTTTGGTCACTTTTGGTCTTACTATCGTCGACTCCTATTTTGAATCGATCCATGCATTTATTGCAGCCGTTCACAAATCATCAGGAGCCTCAGATTTAATCCCAGCGGCTCAATAATGGTATCAAGCTGTGCAGGTAGAGCTTAAGGCCCTTCAACAAATACAGACTAGAGATCTTCTTCTTCTTCCAATTGACATTGTCTCTGTTAGCTGCAAATGGATTTACAACATGGAGACTAAGCCACATAGTTCTATTAAGTAGCACAAGGTATGGATGGTACTCGTGAGTTCAATCAGAGTGAATAATGCATTGATAACCTTATCTCCATCAATGAACTCGTTCCTCCCTCTCATTGCCTGGTGTTGCTGTTGTTGTTTGTGATTGGCCTCTTTACTTGCACAATGTGAAGAACATCGTTCTTCACAGTTATCTCTTTAAGGAGGGTTACATATCATCTCCTTTGGCCTCTTTATTTCATACCATCGTTGTTGCCTTTGTTGGACATATATGGGAACAAATAGGCACCACGGGCCTAGTCTGAGCCATTTACTGTGACATCCTTGATGTTGGCTTCCTCAAGAGTGCACATAACTATGCTTTCTTTCTTCATGCCTCCTTATATGGCCATACCAATATTTTCCCCATGTGGATGTCATGATCACCATCAGAGATAATGTTGTGTCAGGGATTAGAAATCCTTTGGTTTATAGATAAACATTTCCTCGAACATTTGGCATGCAAGTTGGCAGTTTAATAATGAAAAAAAATAATGGGATACCACAAGGACATTTTGACAAACAGTTTGTCTTCATTATAAAAAAAGGGGATGGAAGATACCTGCAGTAGTGAGCCTTGCACCAGCCAAGGTAATAGAAGTCAGTAGCATGGTGTTTCAAATGCACACTTCTCTGCCTTACCATTAGTGGATGTGAGAGACAGCAGTTCCCCATGAGATATATGAAGCTTCGTACATAAAAAGGAATAAAAAAGGCAAGGGCCTATCTCAATCCCAGATTTAGGCTTTAATGACTGGATGCACAGCAGTCAAGAGAGCTTATCTCTCTCTGTTGACCAGTAAAAAGGGAAGCGCGTGCGAGCATCTTTGTTGTGCCCCTGCAAAGGAGAGAACTAGAGAAGAAAGGAGGGTGAACTTCTGCTGTAGCAGAAGTATGAGAAGAAAGGGGCCTGCACAATATTTATGTCCCTTTGAGGAGTTTGACTCCTTTTAGAAGTCTGAACCCTCATTGGGTTTGGTCGGACGCAAAGAAGGCAGTTTCGGTTTCGGTGTCGGTTTCGGCTAGGTCCGAAATCAAATAAAATATTATTTTGTTGCCAACTGAAGGAGTTTCGGTTTCGTCCAGTTTCGGCCGGTAAGTTTAGGATCGTTCCGGTCCGAAACCGATACGTTTCGATCGAAACGTTTCGGTTTCGGCCAAAACTGCCATCCATGGTCGGACGGGAGGGAAAGGGTCCATTTGTGGACCTCTTTCAAGTTCAGTTTAAACTTCAAGAGGAGGCCGCACCTCCCTCTTTCTCTCACTACACAAAGAAGGCCCGATGCCCCCTCTCACCTGCGTACTCTCTCTCTCTCTCTCAACCGATAGCTCCTTCCCTCTTCTCTCTATTTTTTGAAAAAGAGAAGGAAAAATAGTGATAAGAAGCGATGGCTCTTTCACTTCTCAATCGCGGCTTCTCTCTCTCTCTCTCTCTCCCCCCCTTATTTGCCTGGGAGAATAAAAAGAGCCCGATGGCTCTCTCCCTTCCACCGACAGCCCGTCTCTCCATATTTCTCTCCTCTCCCCAAAGAAAAAGGATCTGATTACCCTTTGGATAAGAGAAAAAAGAGGAGAAGAAGGAAAGGATCCCGATGGTCCTTCCTTTATCTCTTTCTCTCTCTCTCCAATTTTTCTCTCCTCTCTCTCCTCATTTATGGCAGATATTTATGGGGTTTTAAGGGAGGAAATGGGAGAAGAAGAAAGAGACCCCGATAGCTACTCCTCTCACCCGTGGCCCTCTCTCTCCGAAGAAAAAGGGCCCGATTGGCCTTGGAATGGGAAAAAGAGGAGAAAATGCTATTTTCTATGGGCTTATCTGAAAATTTTCAGAAATCCCTCACACTTGAAAAATGGCCCGATGGGCAAAGGAGGAAAGAGAAAAGACATTATTTTATCTAGCTTTGTATAAAACACCAAATTGCTAGTTACACTAAAAACAGCCCAACACGCGGCTGCACATGCAATTTTTCAGCCCCCATAAGCCTATAAATACCACCTACAGGGGGCCCATTTGGGAGAAGTCTTAGCAAGGTTGGACTCCTCAAGCTCTGCTGCTCTCTACTCAGGTGAGAGCCATGGCCCACCAAGACCAAGTCTAACCTAAGGCCCAAACCACTTAGGCCATCATGGTCATGTGGCTCGGACCATTGGGTCCAAATGTCCAAATGGATCAATAAGGCTCAGACTCTTAGGTCCAAGTGCCCAAATAGGACAAATTGGCTCAGACCATTAGGTTCAAATGCCTAAATAGGCCCAATTGGCTCAGACCACTGAGTCCATCATGCCCAATCGGCTCATCATAGTCCCAATTAGCTAGACCACTGAGTTTGCCATGCCCGATTGACCCATCATAGGCCCAATTGGCCGGGCCACTGAGTTCATCATGCCCAATTGGGCCGTCATAGACCTAGTCAATTGGACCACTGAATCCATCATGCCCAATTAGCCCATCATAGACCTAATTAGTTAGACCATTGAGCACATCAAGCCCAATTAGCCTGGACCTTCAAGTCTATATGGCTCAATTAGGCCCAATTAGTTGATGTGCCTAACCTTTCCATGTATTTGGTTGATTCGGCCTAATTTTGATGTAATTCTCCAGAGATGATGAATAAAGAGTTGATCTTTTATCTATGCATATTTCTGTGTGTACGTGAATATTTAATGCTGATCCTATGGGTGAGATACCCAAAAGGCCCCTCTACTACATCTAAACCCTAGCCTAGCCTCTCATCACCTAAAATTACCAAAATATCACCAAACCATAAAAATTCTTAAAAATCAACAAAAATCCGAAAATGTAAAAAACAGTTAGAATGCCCAAAATACTCCCAAAACTCTAGAAAGTTACCAAAGTATCCCTCCAAATCTTAAAAACCCATAAAATTACCAAAATGCCCCTAAGATGTAAAATGCCTAGAATTGCCTAAAAACATACCCTAAGGTTTTAAAACCTACCAGAACTATTAAAATACACCGTGAACCTCATAATGACCCTTGAACCTTTAAATATCCTCAAACCAAAATGTCCTTAAGATGCCAAATGCCCAGAATTGCCCTAAAGACATATCCGAGGGTTTTAAAACCCGCCAAAGTCATTAAAACACACGTTAAAACCTAGAATGACCCTTAAACCCCTTAAACACAAAAAATGACCAAAATGCCCCTATTCCCTAAAACGACCTAAAATCAACCCAAATCAATTAAAACCCTCTGGAACACTCTTATGGACCAGCAAATGTGCTTGCGAAGCTCGTGTGAATGGTATCTATGTTATTATGGTTTGAATTTGATTGGAGTCCAACAGTTAATCAAGGGTATCTACCTGTCCAGTCGATGTAATTAACGCCGATCAAGGTTGATGGGGAAAGGTCCAACTCATGAACCCATAAGCCTAATGAATGCATAATGTTCTAGGCATTCATTTCAAGTCCCAGAACATGTGCTCAATGCCATGCATACTCCTCTATATTCACACACATAATATAAAAAGGTATTTTTGCATATATACCCCTCTAAATATCGATTTTGTCAAATATACCCCTCATTTAGACCTATTAACATGAATACCCTCCATTTAGCCCTAAATATTACAGTTATACCCTTCGAGTTTATTGTCATCGATGGGAGGCGAATATTCCGTAGAATATGTCATATAATAGCCATTATGCATAATGAAATACCTAAAATACCCCTACTCAGAGAGAGAGAGAGAGAGAGAGAGAGAGACTCGTCGGTTGCCACCGCCCGCCGTAGGGGATCGTAGGTTGCCGCCGTCTGCATGAGAGGGGAGAGACGGGACAATCGTGGCGAAATACCGCCCTCCTTGCTCCCCCTCTCCCCACACCTCACTGCCAGCGCCCCCTCCCCCTCTGCTGCCCTCCCTGCTGCTCCACCCCCTCACCGCCGGCTGATCACAGACCCCCCCTCCCCGGCCCTTCACAGAGGCCACTAGGGAAAGCTTGAGTGAGGAAGTTGGAGGAGACGGGCATGGCGGAGGCCCGCTTGTAGCCCCGGTACCCCGCCTCCTCCTCCACCCTCTCGTTCATCTTCTGCAGCTCCAACACGATGAGCTCCTCCTTCCAGCTGGCGAGGGCCAGTCAGGGCACCCATCCCACCAGTAGTGCTCCACCCGGAAGTGGTCGAGGAAGGCGGGGACGAGTGTGGTGAGAAAGTCGTCGGGGAGGCCAAGGTCGTAGCGGACGGGAGCGACGGCACAAAGCGAGAGGGCGCAGGAGTTGGACATCATGAGGAGGCGGGCGAGGCGGGTGGCGAGGGCGGGGGCGGGGTGGACGGGGCCCTGGCGACAGTCAAAGAGGAGGGCGGCGTCGGCGAGGGAGAAGGTGGGGAAGGAGATGTAGCGCGGGTGGGGGGACTCACGGAAGAGGGTGGGGTAACGGCGGAGGAAGCGGAGGATGTGGACGGTGAGGCCGAGGTGCTTTTGGTACGGGGTGAGGGTGCGGACGGGGAGCCACCCGGTGGGGCTCCTACGGATGGCATCCTTGAGGAGGCAGGCGGCCTTCACTCCAGTGTCCTGGTCAATGATGTGGTCGAGGCCACAGCTCTGCACCCACTTCAGGCAGACCTTCTTCGTCACCGACACCTCTCAACCTCCCCCTCCAGAGAGAGAGACAGAGAGACTAACCAAGGGTAGGTTAGTTATTCCACCCATTAACCAGAGCTTAACCTAAGTGAAACCAACAGGGGTAATATTTTAAACCTATTTGGAGGGTATTCATGATAATAAGTCTGAATGAGAGGTATATTTGACAAAACCGATATTTAGAGGGGTATATATGCAAAAATCCCTATAAAAAATAAATATTATCATTTTTATGCATGAAAAAAAAAATGTCCCACATGCTGCTACTATTGCCTCTTTGAAGTAGCAACTTTATCGCCAATTCAAAGTGGACCTTTAACCTTGATCTTATTTCCTTGACCATGAGTTGCCTTCTCTTCCCGTAACCATCTTTTCTCTCAACAGAAACATATTAATGTCATTCTTCAGCATGTTGCAGCTCTCTCATTGTCAGATGGCTGACCCATTCATGGAGTTTCCCTTGAAGCTTCACCTTATAGATAGTGGGCCTTTGGCATATCTGTAATCCGGCTCACTATCAACAGCTTGTTAGGGCGTTGGTTTATTTGACTTTCCCTTGCACTGACATTACACATGCATAAAATGATTGAACGTTCTTAAAATTCCAGTAATCCCTTGGAAACCCCATGTCAAGAACTTGGATATAAATCATCAACTATACCATCATTCAGGTTTTACATCTTAGAACATGATATTTATTTACTCAAGTATGCTTCCGTAAATCTCTCACACTTGATTGTGAAAACTTTTACTGTATAAATAGTTATAAAGGGATGGGTATCAGAAGAATGTACATACATCACTCCAGAGAATATACATATCATCACTCCAGAAAATATACATACAGTGATAAAGTTAAAGGATAATTTAGTTTAGAAATACATCAAGAAAAATTCTGGATGAAAAAGAATCTAAAAGACTTTCATTAACCAAAGGACCCCGTGAGATATTCCCCATGAGATGAATTTGCTATCCAACTGCTGGATAGGATACCTCTGTGGTTGATTCTGTTCTACTTAGAAAAGTGAAGAAGATCCAAAGGCTCATAATCAATGAAAACTACAACTACCCCTGACGAGAACCATATCACCTGCTAATTTCCTTCAGAAGACTCTAGAAACTTAACATGAAATGAATACACAGTCGATAAGTACCGAAAGCAAAATCTTGGCAGCCACAAACAACCTTTCATTTTCTCTTCTTTCAATGGCACTAGTGCATACTGTAGAAGTACTTCATCATAGGGTAATGAATTTAGAAAACAATAAAGCTAAATGGCTAGTGCCAGGATAACATGGATGGCAGTTTCGGCCGAAACCGAAACGTTTCAGCTGAAATGTATCTGTTTCGGACCGGAACGATCCGAAACCTACCGACCGAAACCGGACGAAACCGAAACTCCTTCAGTTGGCAACAAAAAATATATTTTATTTGGTTTCAGACCCGGCCGAAACCGACACTGAAACCGAAACTGCCTTCTTTGCAGGATAACTAACCTGTTGGATCCATAGTCCATGAGAATGATCAACAAGTCCAAATTGTCCTATATACTCTAAATTGACATTCCAATTTTCTCTTTTCTTCAAGAAATGATCACAGGCATGCAAGGAAATTTAGTGGCAAGAAGAAAGCATCAAAACAAATTGTTAATCAAGGACTCACCACTCCTTTGACATCCAAAATTGTCATTGTGGAAGCTATGTGCTTTTTAGCTGCAACTGAACATGAAGGATATCTCAAGGTCAATGTCTTCTCTTGCTCTGAGATGTGATATTTCAGGAAACGATCGATTGTAGTTACTTGCAATAAAGCGTTAAGGTCTACATATCCTATTCTTTCAATGTACACTGGCCGTCCATATTTATCAACTCCATGAAATCCATGTGGATAGCACTTTTTAACTTCTTCATATTCTTCATATTTAAAATCCTGTGTAACGGCATCGGCAGAATAAGCCCATAAAAACTGTTGACATTTGATGAAATTCAGAATAATCAAAACAAAAGGCATGTATTTAAGCATTAGATAACAAAAAGTAGAGTTCACCGACTTATATCATACAAATATTTAATGCTGAAAAGCCTGTGAAAAGGTGACAGCACGGTGAGCCAATATTAAACAGAGGAAGGCTGATTAGAAGACTATCTTAGAATAGAACTCCTAAAATTAAAGAATACAATAGGGATTCCATGTCGTTCATGGACCATGCTTCAAAGCTTGCTGACTTTTGTCACCATGTAGAGAGGAAAGCATGTGATTCCAACCTGCAGTTACTTGAGTTGCATCCGAAAATCTTTAGAAATAAAGAAATGCTCTAATTACAAATTTCTAGTGATTGACAAAAAAGTAGGAATATTTAAAGACTACATATCGCCATTGATAGAGTTACTTCAAATTTAGAACAGTGTATGCATTGGAAATAATGAAAGAGGTCTTTATTTAGTCACAGGAGCATCTTAGAAGAATTCAAGGATCTGATCTTTGAAAAGTAACAAACATCTCCTAAAAAAGAAAGGCTGCCATTGATTTGGTACCTTTTCCAGAGTTAAAATAACATTTCTTACTGAATGAAAATGAAGGGTCTAAGCAGGACAGAAGAGTGGAGGCCACATAGACAAAGTACTTATTTAGGGATTGTGTCATGTTATGCAATCAGTTATGCTTATGTCTATAAGGATCTGCTTGAGGAATGTTTTTGACACGTATCAACCACTTTACAGAGTACTACAAATACTGAATGGCATGATGCTAATGTTGCTTGTCTGTTAATCCTTGGCAAATTAACCTGAGAGGATATCATTGTCAAAAATGACTCACCAGGAAAAGAAGTGAACAAGATGGTGAAGGGTCACTGGAGGTGTCCACTTCATTCAGAACTTTAAATGCATGACGGTTCAGATGAAAATCATCCTCAGATTCACAGTAAATAGCTTCTGTAGTATATCGACCCATTGTAAGAAGATAGAAAGGCATGGAAAGAAGAAATTCCTGATCTTCCCATTCCTGCCTCTTGGATGGTAATTGCATTTGAAGAAAAGAAGCATTTCATTGTGTGAAGAATTCTTATGCTCTTATTTCTGGGCTAAAAGTCAATCCTTAGAGCATAGCTGTTCTAGAATCTAGACACCATCTCTTTGTACTTGTGGATGCTCAAAAGTTTAATGGATTATAACTTTCTACAAATTTCCAATGATGATTCACTGATGTGTTCAGAACCAACATAAGTTTATCTAGTAGAAATATAGTGCACACGGTATCCGACTAAGCTCTAGAGGTCTGGAATAGTTCAAATGCGCATGATACTGCTGAGAGTACTTCTGATAGACTTGCGATAGCATAAGTAAAAAAGAGCAAACAATCATGGAAAGGGTAAACATTAGACTCCAAGGTGGTTTTGTCATATAAGGCATTAGCTATTAAATCTAGAATCCCAAATTTTTCACTATCTAATGTTCATCCATACAAACATGGTGAGCATAGATAAACATGTACATAAACATGGACTGACAAATAGATAAGGAAAGAATTTTGTCAGTGGCCACTCATTAGACACTTTTTATATAAAGAGGCAGAATTTATGCATGGTACCATTTTACCTTTGTAATTGCATCAACACCATAATCTTCCCGCCATCTCAACATCTTTAGATACATGTCTTTTGTTTTTATCAGGTCAAAACCTCTTGATCGGAGAAAGCTGTGGTGAAACCATGCCTTTCTCAGATAAAAAGTGGAATGAAAGACAGTAATTTCTTTCTGAAAATTTCTAAACATGATGGTTTAAATGATAAAAAAAGTCTATGGTCAAAAGTGTAAAGAGACATGAAAGGAATGGCAGTTTCATGTATGCTCCTCAAGATATTTTTGCTTGTGTGATGGGAAAGGTTTCACACTTTTCTTACCCAGCTGAGGAGGGGAGTTGTGGGTGGGTATTGCTACGGTACATTGTGGTAGGTTGGGTGAAGTTTGATTTGATAAAAGTGTGAACCAGTCCACCATCCACGTCATCTAGATAAAGAAATGCGGAACACTTCCCATCATACTAGCATTTTCTTTACAATATTACCTGCATTATCTACTATATGTAGATGAGTAAAATGCTACGCCTTCTTGCAAATGGCTGAACAACTAGTACAAAACAAAATCTAAATTTGGACATTACCGAAGGAGGGTATGATAATCATCACGTTTTTGTGGGAGTTTGCCCTCTGATAAGAGTAACTCATAGAAAGCCTGTACCAACTGTTCATCTTTTGGATCTCGGGCACCTTCAAGTATTGTCTGCAAGGTGTTACTTCTCCCGATTCTGTTGAAAGTATCCTTTACAGACTTAAAGCCTTTCTTTGATAAAGAAGACAATTTTCCCACTTGAGCAAGATGCCAATGTGCTTTGAGCGGGATTTTGAGAGAATTGGTCCTCTTCCGGCTTGGAACTTCATGAAAGCTTGAAGTTTTGCCTCCATTCTGGAAGGTGGAACTGGATGTTGCTACCAGATCATGTCTCCCTGACAGTGGCATGTGACCTCGAGGCCTTGAGAGTGCTCCAACTTTGTTCTGCAGTAGGAAAGAGCACTATTTCTTCTATTAGAATCCAATGCAATGTCTTTTGAGCAAATGTTTGCTGTCTATACTATGCAGGATGGTATTTAGCATGCCACAGATGCTTGTAAAGTATCCACAGGAAAATATTGCATAACAATGTAATCTAGGAGTCCAAAAATCAAGTATTCAAGATCTCTCTTTTCAGTCTACCAAATGAGATAAACCCAACAAGGGCATGCCTGGCTAACTTTTAGTTGGAAAGCACTTTTAGCTTCCACTTTCAACATGAAAATCATTGGATGGAAGTGAATTTCACCAACTTTGGACAGTTATACAAGTCAATGCCTGCCCAACAACCTCCCTTTTCCCCCTATTTAGGAAGCTCCAATTTGGAGCTTTTGGTGGGAAGCGAAGAAAACCAGATAAAAGCTTCCAACGTAAAATATCCTCTGCTCAATATAGCTGAATGAAGAGTTATTAAAGCCTAAAAATGCTTCCTATTAGAAGCTGCACCAGGCATGCCCTCACTCCATTAGGCATTTCTAGTCCATAGGATATGAGCAATGAGAACCATGAGGAGCTCTAGTGCAAGCAAGCCATGCCTTATGCACTGGACTGTTAGAAGAGAAGTTTTTTTATATATCTTCTGAGAAATTCAAACAACATTATGAATATGTATCAACTGAGATTTTATGCCAGGATTATTTGAATTGCAGTAAAATAGTGAAACCCTTTTGATTTTGGAATCACTGGTTCTAAGCAAAAATAAAATCAAGGATTTTGGTTTGTAGCCATTTTTTCTGAAAAACAAAATGATATGTAACAGAGTCAGACGATGCCTGTGAGTTAGGTGTTCGATTACGGAAGTTAGGCGCTTTGTTGTTGCAGTTTGTTAAGCCAAATGGCCCTATAAATACTGGAGAATGTAATAGCTCGGTAGCCTGGTTGTAAGCAGTTCTTTCTTGAATACAATTCTTGCCTTCCACACATCTTCCTCATCCCCTGCTTCTTCTCCCTCCTTCCTCCTGCTCCGGTATCTGTTCTTCCCTCTTCTACTACCTCTGTTCTTCCCCCTTCCACTACTTCTGTTCCCATCTCCGTTCGGCGTTCTAGGCACAGCTTCCCCTCCGCCGGCAATCTCTGGCAGGAAGAAGTCTGCCATTGCTGCATTTGCATCTGAGCACTTCGCCATCTCTGATGAGGATCCAAGGCAAGAACCTGAGGGGTTGTAACAAATTGGTGACCGAGCCCTCCTTGGAGCTTCCCAACTCTTCAAAATCAATGGCTCCTGAGGAATTGCGGCTGCTCCAGTGATCCCTCCAGCACGTGCTGCAGCAGGCCGTGTCCCAATCCATGGAGAAATTAACATAAAGGGCTGCTGTGCTGGAAGCTTCGGCACCTAAACCAATCCTAGTTGAGGTGTACAAACCCGGCCATCAAGAAGTCATATTACCAAATCCGCCAGCGCTTCAGGTACCCCTGGAACTACCAATGTTCGATGGGTGGAAATTTAAAGCAGAATTATATTTCAGATATTATCAATTGAGCCAAGAACAAATGTTATTACATGTTCAGTATTCTTTCTTTGATCATGCCATGAGGTGGTTTTGCCGAATGTATAAAGATCAGTAGTTCAGGTCCCGGGACCAATTACTAGTTGCCATGGAAGCAAATTTTGGTCGGGCAGAGTGAAAAAATCCACATATGGAGTGGCGGCAGTTGACACAGACATTGGTACAAACAGGGTCTGGGAAGAATATGAACTACCACAAGATCCATGTGCCAATCTTGCCTGTGCAGCCACAAAATCAGGTTCTCTTATTCTTGGATCTGCTGAGGTTCTTGTTGATGCAAATGTCCCCAAAGCTGTCAGTGAAATAGAATTGTCTGATCTAAATTCCCAGCTCCAACGCTGTGTAGATCGCATCCCCTTTTTCTCTTCTTTCTCTGCCCCTGTTAGTGTTCTTGAACTTCCGGCTATCGCACACAATGAATCCTATGATGAGTTCATCGGAAAGCATGATTCTGAGAATACCGATAATCACATGCTCTACCATGATCCATTTCTTATTCCAACAACTACAGTTGAGTCCACTATCACCAGCAAACATGAGATATCATCTACAGTTTTATATTCGCACCATGTCCCTGTTGTTGCTCACATGCTAGAAGGCCTCACGTCATCCACAAATGCTACTCAAACAGGCCTTTCAGATGTTGGTGAACCTGAACAATGTGGAACAGAGCAGCTACGACCTGCGCCAAAGGAGAATGCAGATCCTGTACTGAACACAACTGGAAATTATGAGCCACCATTCACTCATCTCGATATTAGCAGTGCTAATTTTTCTCATATGACAAGGGCACTTCAATATAAACTCCAGTTTCCAGCTTCTAAAACCTCTTTCTTCACCAACTTACTCCAAGATTGCTCACCAATGGTAGATGTCATCATGATGCGGGACGGAAGAGGGGGTCCTCTGGATTTGGAGGGAAGCATCCAACTGGCTAACGACCTCTGCTCTCAGGTCTGGCTTCTACTGGAACGCGGACTATCCAGAGACCGTCTTCAAGAAGCGGCTGGACGACTGGTTGCATTCTAGTATGATCGCGCCCAGTCGGGCGACCGGCGACCGGCGACCGCGAGCTGCACGAACTCTGCAACTTGCGTTGACTTCCCAGAATGGTGCCCTATCTGTTCTTTGGCCGCCGGTGAGGAGGATGGCCGGAGAGAGGAGCTTCTAGACGGCCAGGTGGAGGTGCTCGAGGGCAGAGGGATCTGTGGACGGGTGCATGGACGCCGTCGAGGTTGGGCAACAACTATCCTCGCATCGGTGGGTGACCAACGGGATGGCCGGATGGGTGGTCGCCGGCGTGGAGGGCAGTAACGGCTTGCTGTGCGTAGAGAAAGATAGGGACGGGGAGGCCCAGAGGAGGGGAGGAAGAGAGGGACAGAAGATAGCTGGAATAGGAAGGAGGCCAGGAGAGGTAGAGAAAGGAAGATAGTAGAGGAGAAGAGAGACCTGGACACTGGCTAGGGAAGGAAGAAGTTGTGGTTCGGGGAGAAGATTGAGGGGTTCAAGAGGAAGAGACGAGGGGGAGGAAGGGGGTCGGAAGAGGTACAGCTCTCAGAGCTCACGAGACTTACATCAAATTTTCATATTCATTGAATGTTTTTTTTTCAAAGAGGATTACAACGCGTACTTATAGGCCACAAGGCTATTCATGGATTCCCTGAAACCCAATTACATAGCTTTAATTCCCCATAACTACCCTACTAGGGAATCTAACCCATTCATAATATCGATTACATGGAAAATATAAGCTAATAAAGGAGAAATTGAAAGTTCTCGGGCTTCGAATCTCTGCCCCTTTGGTTGGGATTATTAGGGGATTCCAATCATTAGAATTCTCTGCATAATTTCATCCCAATCAAATGACCCAAAAATATCTCGACTTTTGTACTGAATGGATTTTTTAAAACGGAGAGAGAAAGACACAAAAAGAGGAGTGTTCAATAATCTACAAAAGCTCATCTCATGGAGTTTCGGGGTAAATTTTGAGATCTAAAATCCCTGACACTCTGACATATAATAAATGTAAGGATTTTTCAAAAAAATCCACTTACATAATCCCAACCAAAGGGACCCTAAGAATACGGTCGTCCTCAAAGTCATGTTCTGAGCACAGCCCCTGGTCGCGTTCATGCCACCGTCTGCTGCGCTGTGTTCTCGGGCAGACATCCCCGTCACATCATGTTCGATGAAATGCCCCATACAAATGTCTGTTGCCAAACTACCCGCAATGGCTCTATCTTGATGATCCTAGTCATAGAGTTCAATGGTCATGGACCTCACCCACCACCCAAGCCATCGCCCTTTACACAACACTGCAACTCACACTCACTCTTGTGGGATTTTTGTTTGAGAAAATGTCAACTATTTCAGCGATACGTGAGATTTCTTGGGAGCCATAGGTGTTTGATAAAATCCAGAGAGCAACATAAATGTTCAGAAGTTGTGTTCCTAGATCTTTGGCATTTTTCACAGTTATCAATCAAGATTACTTTTACTCGTGATTTAGCGAGGTGGCGTATCTATTCAGACGGCAAATCATTGCTGGTGACTACAGGATCGGATTCTTTGTATCTCTTCTATAGTAGTTAAGGCGGCCTGTTCTGGCAATAGCACTACTGGCAACCAACCTCGAGGACGAGGTTGTTTCTCATCGGGGGGGTCTAAAGATGACTATGTCGGTATCGATTTCGACCGGGTCTGAAAATCGAAATCAGTTTCGATTTCGGTCTGAAATTAATTTAATATTATTTTTTTAAGAATTACATTTGATTTCGACCAAAACTCACTCTCTGATATCATTTCGGACCAGTCCGAAATCTAAAGTTAGGTGTTCGGTAACGGAAGTTAGTCGCTTTGTTGTTGCAGTTTGTTAAGCCAAAATGGCACTATAAACACTGGCGAATGTTAGCTCGGTAGCCTAGTTGTAAGCAGTTCTTTCTTGAATACAATATACAATTCTTGCCTTCCACACGTCTTCCTCGTCCCCTGCTTCTTCTCCCTCCTTCCTCCTACTTCGGTGTCTGTTCTTTTCTCTTCTACTACCTCTGTTCTTTCCCCTTCCACTACTTCTGTTCCCATCTCCTTTCGGCGTTCTAGGCGCAGCTTCCCCTCCACCGGCAATCTCTGGCAGGAAGAAGTCTGCCATTGCTGCATTTGCATCTGAGCACTTCGCCATCTATGAGGAGGATCCAAGGCAAGAACCTGAGGGGTGGTAACGCAAAACCAGAGATTCTCCGGCAAAAATGATTGATCCCGATCCCAAATTTTCAGTATTGTACATCAATCCAAGCAAAGGAATCCAAGGATCTCAATATTTTTGCATCCATCCAAACAAAGAAACTTCAAGGATTTCACTATTATCATGATGTCTTACGTCAAACCAAACGACCTTTTTAGAGGAAAACAAAACCGCTAAGCTCCGGTTACTCCAACAACAACAAGACGAGGCCTTCAAGAATATACAAGCAGAAAAAACCTGTTAATGGGAAGAGAATGCCACGAGTTAAAAACTCCTCCTTTCATGCAAATTCTTCAAGAAAAATGAACAGCAGGCTACATGAAGAATTTCGTGCCCAAAGAACAACCTGCTCTTTGTGCAGCCCAGCACAAGGAGAGATAAATCGTGGTGGGTGGAGAAAGAGAACGCCCAGAGAGAGAGAGAGAGACGTACGAGTAGGCCAGGAAGGGAAGCGTCCACCGGCGCAGGTGGCGCCGCTGCTGCCTTGCTGCTTTTTGACGTTGTGGTTCGAGAGGATGCTTTGGCGACCAAGGAACGAACTACAGCTCCGTTGTTCTTTTATATAGGGGCCGCTTTGTTCGTTGCAACCTGCAGGATAAGTTTCGAAGAAAAAGACGTAAATTTTGTGATTCAAAAAATACTTGACAAATCGATACGATACGATCTGTGTCACACTTGTCGTATCATATTAATCGATGATCGACATAAATAATATGTGATATATAATTGATATATTTTTTATATTTTTAAAAATATTTTACATCAAATTTATCTTGATAAATAAATTGGTTGAAAATGATTCATTTTAGTCAGACGTCTCTCATTCGAAATGTGCAAACATCTTAACCAAATGAGTTAATAAGAATTATGTATTATTTTACTTATAATAGATATATCAGGTATCTTCTTTTGTCTCATAACGTAACGCGGCAACAATATCACATCGTATCGACAAATAATTGTTACGACCGGCTTGTCAAATCCTATTCAAAAATAATTTTTTATGAGAATATACACAACTAGTTAAATTATCTATATCTTTATTTATATATATATTTTATATGCAAGAGAATAAGTACGACAATATCTCATTTACTCATTTTATAAAAATAATAATACGAATGAGAATAATTGTTGAAAAAAATTATTTTACACCTCTTAATGATTATGATTAGTATTAATGTTATTTTTAAAGATCATATTTAGCACAAATTCTTTATTAACAATAATGAGCCAACATGCTTATCATTAACAAGTTTATTATTTAATAAATTTTAAAAAATCATGAGTAGGGCAAATGAAACTATTGTTTAAGTCATTTTTATTTTAATACTATTAAGAAGTATTGATATTATTATTTAGTAATATTAATCTTCAAAAACACAATTGATTAGCACTAATATTTAACATACTTATCTTTAATAATCGTGATTAGTATTTGAGGAGGGGAATGTTCGTCACGCCCAATGCAGCCTAATATCGTCAGGCCCGTTATGCCCTAATTCAGTCGAGCCCCGTAACAAACCACCACACCCGCCTCTAGCCCATGCAACGCGACCCAGCTAAGGCCCAAGAAAACTCCGCTAGTCCACGAGCGGAATGACTGGGTGCGTAGGATCCAGACGTCGCAGAACTCGTCAACAGACGAACGTTGCCACCGCCATCACATGGCTATCCCCGGCATGGACTGAGTCACACCCATGCCACCGAGATCCCGACCACGAAGCCTCCCTTCCGGAGCGGATGAGCAAGCAATGGACAACCTCCACGATCAAGAAGACGTTTCCCAGTTGGACCTCGAGAGTACACGCATATATACACCTACAGGCATACTCATAGAGGAACGGCCGAATTCATCTCCAGACACACTCACGTATACAGAGACAGAAGAGGGACATCCTAGTGCTAGCAGAGCTCTACACCGAGAGAAGTGAGAGGCTCGTCTACACAGCGGCGGAAGGAATCTCCATCTGGGAAGTGAGTCCAAAGAGGTTCTCATAGGGTTCTTCTCCCCTACCTCTCCGAGCACTCTCCAAACCTTTCGAGCACTCCCTGGACACTCGCTCCTACGCTCATACTCCTCCATTCTACCCTCTCGGGCTCTCCTCTTATTTCAGCTCTTCTCACTTTTTGCTTCTCTAAGTCGCTGACTTAAGTATCGGATGGTTATCTCTTAGGATCACTCCCAGAGCTCCTTCTGACGTCGTCCTCTAGTGATTGCAGGTTTCCTCGAGTGGCCAGCTACTCTTCCCCAACAAATAAATCTCAAAGGTGTGGTACGAGGCAAAATATGAACACTTTTCAACATCTACAGTATTAATATTTATCCTTAATAATTATGATTAGTAATATTAAAAATATTAATGTTAATCATAATCATTAAGAATAAAATCAATAATATTAGTAAAACCTAATTAATTTTGTCCTTAATTATCGTGATTTGCACTAATGTTTATTTCTTAATAATCATGATTAGTATTAACAATATTAGTGCATGTTAATCATGATTAGCATTAATATTTTTCCTTAATGCTCATGATTAGTAATATTATTAATATTAATACTAATCATGATCATAATTAGTACTAATATTTTTATCCTTAATGATCATGATTAGTAATATTAACAATATTAGTGTTAATTATGAGCATTAATGATAAAATTAACACTCTTAGCATAAAATAATTAATTTTATCCTTATTGATGATGATTAACACTGATGTTTAATCATAATCGTCGAGAATAAATATTAATACTAATCATGATCGTTAATGAAAAATTTATTTATTTATTGTCCAAATGTGGAGAGAGAGAGAGAAACAGGTTGGCGGAGTGGAAATAAATGACTTATCCCCATTTTCAGAGATAACCTCATTCCCATTAACCTCCCTTATCCTCGCCCAAACTAGCCAAATCAAATGCAGGACTAAGTTGCGTCAGAGATATCTCCACCTTATCCTCTAACCAATGAGATTTTATTGTAGTTGTTCCACCGCTTGGCCTATACTCACTATTGTCGACTTTTTAAAATCTCATTCCTGACAATCGAGACCCACATGATCTAAGCAATTTGGAGGGAATGGATTTTTTCAAAATCCATGAAATAGAAGAATCTATCTTTGGTGGTTTGGGGGGATTTTGGAAGTAGCCACTTTTATCCCCCTCTCTCTAAACCCTAAAATCCTCATATTTTAAAATATGATGTGGCATGCATCTTTGAAAAAAATTATGAGAGGTGAGAATTTCAATGATCGAAATCTCCATAATAAATAATTCATCTGGCTTCCAAATGCAACCAAAGGACACGTGTAGTTGGAGAATAAGGCGAGGATATCCCCATCAAAACTCAATTCTTCGTTTGATAGAGTCAATTTGAACGAGGATAAAAGGGGTTAAGCAAAGGATTATCCAAAAGATGAGGTTACGATCAGAGTTTAAGTCATTCCACTTAAAAGGGTGGAATGACTTATTCTCACCTCCTCATTCGTATTTTTCTCTATCCAATATTAGTTATATTAATACTAATTAATATTATCAGTGTTAATGAATCATGTTAATCAATCTCATTAGTGCTAATTAATAAATGTATTATTTAATTATCATTAAATAATTAATTATAATAGTGCTACTTAATTTTAGTAGGTTTAATTAATCATGCTAATTGATATTATTAGTGCTAATTAATAATAATAATTATTAATATTATTAATGCTAATTATGGTTAATCATGATAATTAATCTTTTAGTGCTAATTAAAACTACTAATTAATCTGATTAGTGCTAATTAATATTACTAGTGCTAATTAATAAATATATTATTTAACTATCATTATATAATTAATTATAATAGTGCTAATTAATCTTATTAGTGCTAATTAATGTTATTAGTGGTGAATAATCATACTAATTGATATTATTAGTGTTAATTAATAAATATGTTATTTAATTATCATTAACTATTTATAATAATAATACTTAATTTTATTATTGCTAATTAATCATGTAAATTAATCTTATTTGTGTTAATTAATAATTATGTTATTTAATTATCATTAAATAATTAATTATAAACAACTCAATATTACTAATGAAAAATTAATCATGCTAAAACTAATAATATTAGTACTGATTATGATCATTAAAGATATATATTATTAAATAGAAGTAACAATATTGATATTAATTATGATCATTAAGAGTAATACCAATGTTAATCATGATTAATATGAGCAAAATAATCTTTTTCTAGCACTTAATCTAATTCGTATCCCTATTTTTTATCAAAGGAGTAATAGAGATACACCATGTTTATCCCCTTGCATATCAAACATACATTAAAATAAGGATAAATATAAATTAACTCGAAAAGACTTACGTTTATTCTCCAAAAAATTTATCTCGGGATCAAACATGACCTAAAATTATTGTCTAGATGTTAATTTTGGCTTCCACCATCCATGCGAAGAATCATTCAGGTGAACATATTCAACTAACTTTGGAGTCTCATATGGACTGTAGCATCCCAAATAAAATATAGAAAATATTTAACATAATTAAAAAAGGCAAAAGATCATAAATGTGTTGTCATTAAAACTTAAAACCCAAATAGGAGAAACCCTCTCACGTATATGTCCCACCCAAACTTTAACCCGATTTGTAAGGCCCAACAAACCATTAACTAATTAAACTAATTAATGGGCCTTGGCTAACAACGAAGGAAAAGCCCCACAAATGGCCAACGATTAAACTAAATAAGCCAAACCCAGTTTTAGAAGCTTCTTATGTAGATTGGGTCGACCGATGCATGGAGCATTAGGGTTTTGAGATCGAACCAGGAAAGCGGTTTAAGTTCTGGAAGGGATAAGAGCATTGTAGGAAATTTAAAATCTACTACGACTCCTTAAAACAAGTAAAACTCTGTTAGGACTTCTCCCCTATAAATACAAGCCTAATCGAATGCATAGGGGTTACTGCTGCCGTGCGTTCGAAGGGGGTGCTGCCGCTGCATTGCTGTGCATCGTCATCCTGAACGGGACGGAGCACGTCTGCTTCCCCTTCTTCTTCTTGTGCGTGTGCGCGTGAGGGTGGTGTGCCGACGCCACCATCGCCGTCTTCCTCTTCGTCTCTATTCATCTTGCATCCGTTTTCTTCGTTCGTGTAAAGGTATGTTATCTTTCGGGCTTAATACTTAATACCTCAAGTTAAACAAGCTTGCATGCACGTAATCTGTCTGTTCATCGTGTAAACTCCCTCCTGATCCATGATTTGCCATGCATGTTTTGTTAACGTTTAATTTGTTTTATGTTTTAACAATAATTAGCGACCACAACAGTGGGTGCTATTTAAATGAATCAGTGTCAGCATAGAAGGACGTAAATTAATCTGCGTCAACTAGCCTGACGCTAATTTTTCTGTTAATTAATAATGACCCTGTCTTTAAAAATCTATAACTATGAAACCTAATGAGATAAAATCATGATGTGCATATTTTTAGGATCCTCGTATTTTTCTCTAAATTATCGTGCCTTCTGTTTTCCTAAATTCCCTATAGAATGCATAGTGCTATTGTTCATGCCTCTAATAAGAAATGAACAGTAAGCTTGAGTCTGAAAACGTACCCGACTGATGTATATCGTGTTGTAACTAAGAAGAATTGGTGTCTGCTTCAGCAGACGCATACTATTGAAATAGTGCCTCTTTATAGAGACGTTGATTCATGTGTCAATTATTAAAAAAAAATAAATAATCTAGAAAATATGGAATTAGCGTCTGCACTAACAGACGCAGATTCATTAAGTAGCGTCTCTTCACAGAGACGCAAAATCTTGCTTAATTTTTTGTAATAATCTAGCAAATCACAAAATTAGCATCTCCTTGGAGTGACGCGTATTAAAGAACTAGCGCCTTCGCACATGGACGCCAATTTAAAATAAATTTATATGAATCTTGTTAGGCCTGGAATTGGCGCCTTCTTGAAAAGACGTGAATTCTCGAATTAACGCCCTCCTGAACGGACGTGAATTCCTATCTCACAGTTTTCACCATGTTTTGACCTATACCACGGGTTACTTTGCAAAACTGTCTCATGATCGAGATAGAGTCCCTGTTTTACGAGATTTCACGTTGACACCTATTTCTTAGAGATTGAAAGACCCTCCGCCGGATACTCCTTTCGTCGGATTGAAATTTCTCTCTCTAAGGCCTTCGTAAGTCTATGCTAGCCTTAGAATCCCTTAAGGAAACCGAGCGGGTTGTACCCTAAAAATCCATGAACCTTGTTTTGGTCATGTCACTCTGAAGAAATATGACACCCAGCCATCATAGAGCGCCACGATTGGGTGTTGTGTGAGAGTCCTAATTCTACACGGAATTGGCATCCGGATCAGTCGTCCCGAATTCTTTAAGTAACGTCCAGGATAGTGGACGCTAATTCAGGCAGCTTTACTATTCTGTGGAATTAGCGCGCACCACAGTTGATGCGAATTCTTCAATTCACTGCATCCTGCGTAGACGCCAATTTACCCATATTTACGATTGTCCCAGATTTTTATGAGTGATTTTTCTCCAGGTTATCCCTACACGTTATCTAGTCCTTGAACTCTGTTATACCATGATTACCATTCGTATTAGTTATGACATGCTATTTCTTTCAAAAATTCATTCATGATATTTCTATAACATAACCCCTTGACTCTATGATTGGCCATATCTGCAAAAATTCTAAAATATATAAGGGTTGTGGGTCCGCGACAACCAATGCTGGATAGGACGGAAGTCCACTCTCTAAATCATGAGAAATTCTGGGTGTGGCATTGCACCAACTTCTGCTATCTTAATATGCCGACTTTTATTCAGTTATTTCTATTATTCTGATACTCTGTTAATGTGATATTCTGATAGATCGATATTCTGCTTGTTTTATTGGAATTTTGATATTGTTGGCCAAAATTCTAAAGTTATGTTCTCCTGGAGCATCTGTTCTTGGTTCATACTGATATCTTGTTCTTGTTCTGCACGAGAAATTATTTCCCTTTTCTCTTGAGCTTATATCTGCCCTTGACTTTGTATTCATAAATGATTAGTTGTCATGATTTTGAGTTATATCTTTCATTCATTGCATATCAATAAATGTGACTAATTGGTTAATCACTTATATCTTGTTCGGCGATAGAGATGTAAATCTTACTGAGCGTTTTCGCTCACCCTATTTCTCTTAACCCTTTTCAGGTAATAATGGCGAAGACAATCAATCATATGGGGAAGGGCAAGAGTGACGAGGGCTCTAGAGGATCGGAGTCGGTGTCTTTTTCCTTTTTCTTGAGTCTAGTCCTATAATTTTGAGTCTTTTTCTTTTATTAATGCAAGTTGAGTCAAGATATGTAATTTTGACATTTTGATATTAATAAGAACTACCTTTTGTCAATATTGTTTGACCTGGTATTTTGTCTCGTAGTTGCTCTGATTATTTCATGACTGTTCGTTACTATGTTCCGAGCAATGCATTCTGCTGCTATTGGTTCGGGACGTGACATGAACCTTATTTTTTTATCTCTAACTTTAAAATTTTTGATCTTTTTAATTAAAAGTTAAAAATTAATTGATGTTGCGTTGGATACGTGGACAACCGCGAGGGTGCAATATTAACTTCTACCATGGACATAAATGTAGGGGTATCACCTGGAGATTCACGTGGGTTCTAACCTCATTGATTTGGTTAAGGGGAGAGGGGAGGGGGGGAGACTTGATATCCAAAATGAACTCTTGCTCATCCACGGCTCAAACTCCCGATGACTCAGACTTGATCCTGGGGCAGGTAGATTTACTCTTGACATTCTGATAAAACAAAAGAAGTTGATGTAGATAACTTTGTCACGTTGAAAATAATCATTATTTAGAGTTGTAAAAATCCGATAATACCATGTAGAAGTTGAGCCAAACTGTTTTTCAACACACAGTCTGATAAGCTCGGTTCGGCAATGATGCTGATAAAGAGGCCGTAAATTTAAATTTTACCTCCCTATGTGACATGGTAGGAAGAGTAAATTTCACATTTTCTTTCGTACGAATGCGTGCTGAGCATGGCACAACTGCTGATCATATTCATGACATGCGGTTTAGTTGGTCATGATCAAAATATGTACATAACGGCTAGAATAAGTGTGCACAAATTAATGATTCTAGTTTCGTTCCCTTTCACAAGAATTTCCATATGTTAGACTTTCATATATACAGGAAACATAACTGCTGATCAAATATCTTCTAATCATGTAAAGCACACATCATCAGAAATATAAGATTATTACTAGCCATCACAAAGAAATAATTGAATATAAACACGTAAAATAGGCACACCATATCTTTATCTTTCCTTTACATAAAGAAAAAGAACAGATCATTAAGATATGGGCCAGCACTCACATTATCATATCCCTTACCCCTTTCACACATTCATGCCCCCTTTAAGTTGAGTGTATCAATGGAAAAATAAAGGTGGGAGCCTACTAATCTATGGTGTCAAAGTGGGAGATTTGGAGCATCAGTACCTTGAGTGTTTGGGAGGGAGGTTTCTTGGGGCTTCAACAAGCTCTGGTGTAGCTTCCTCTCATAGCAATTAACTTTGATGCTGACCACATGGCCAGACAGATTTATCAAACTCCGAACAGGCTTTTCTTGGGCAGCCAGGCAAAGGGGATGCTCACAGGGAGAAGGATGCACTTTTTGATCTGTCAAAGAGTGTGTGAAAGTCCAATTCTTTTGGAATCCTGCAAGTGCACCCCCCCCCCCCCCCCCTTGCACATTTTGGGGTTGTTTTTTTTTTTGGAAGACAGAGTGCAGCTTTTTTATTAGAGGGCATCTTTAGGCTCCTCAAGAATTGACATGCTAGTCTAACCATCCTCCAATGAGTTTTAACACATGTCACGACATTATTCGTTGAAATAATTGAAGTAAACTCAGTTGAAAAGAAAGGGCAATGTTTTTGGATTTTTCAAAGAACTATGAAAAGTTTGATTATTTGGAAAATCTAGATATTATGGAAACCCAACCCACCATGAAGTTTCTTCAAATGAATCTAGGACTCTCAACACAGCTGTGCAACCAAGGATTCAATGCTGCTTCTACTCTAGAAACATTGATGACTTTTTGTTACTCTCATTTTCACTATCTAATCTGATTTTAAATTTTTTAGATGTGATATAGGGTCACATGTTTTATAATATTTTCGGTCACTTTTTTCTCGACTATCTGATTATGAGATTAAACGATCAGACATAATAACTTAAGTTTAAGTTACCATTTTTTTCAAGAGAAAAGAGTGGATCACAGACAGTATGATAAAAAGTGTTGTATCATATCTTTCAACGTGTTCCTTAGAGTGGGAGAGTTGGGTAAGTATTTCATGGGCCACTGTAAGATCATGGTGTTGATTTTTACCGATGAATATAAATATAGAGCAGACATCAATATAAGGTTCACCGGATTTCAACCTAACAGACTTCACTAGGCTAAGGTCGGCTCACTATCCAAGAGATATTTGGCCCGCTGCACCTCAGATTACCAATGAATCAGTCTTAATCATAGGTGGGTGAGTTTACTTTTGGTAAGAAAAAAATCATATCATTCATGATTTTTTTTGAATCTTTGTTTAGAATACTTGGACAAAATAATGACACATGGGTTTGACTACTTTTTTTCTTTTTTAATCTAGAGATTTTCATAGCCGTGATTTTTACATTTACCAGTGATATTTGTGGCTAGAGACTGCCACCGAAGAAGTGATATTGCAGGTCAGGCAATTGGGCGAGGAGATAAATGATGGACCAACCGATTCACACTCAAGAAATGGGTTTCCCCTGTTTACCATATTTTGAAGTCCAAGAATTTACTGCACATCAAAGGTCAGAAAGATACAGAAAAATGGCGTGGATGATTACAGCACAACATAAACAGATAAATAATGAAAATAGGATTCTTCTAAACTATTGTATTTGAGGTTTAATCCCATGTGAAAAGAACAACCCCCCCCCTCCATTAGTGTAGATAATACTTCTTAAGATTAGGCCAGTAGTAGTGACCCCTTGTCCAAATTCTATCTTGCCATCAGAGCCTTTTTACCGTTCGAGAGAGATACATCAATGAACTTCTTACCGATCATTGTAAATACGAAATGTCTTCTTATTAACTTGTAATCCTCGTTTCTTATCTTTGCATACCACATCCAATGGCCTTTTTTGTATTAAAATATGTAATATGGTGGTAGGAAAAGTCATTACTTGTGACCAAAAATCCCTCAATATAGTTTTTGTGTATCAATTTATGCCTGCATGCACCTGTTATATATATATAGCCTAACGACGCATATATGTAATTATCACCTTAAGTGCATGTACTGTTAGCAATTTTTATTGTTGACAGCAGTCAATGATTGGTCTTCAGACACGTTCTATTAATTTTGATAATTCATATTAAAATTTTTATTCTTATAAATTTATGCAGGCATAAACCCGTATTTAAAGTATAACATTTCAAGTTTTAAAGTCTTAATTAAGACTTCAACTTTTCTCCCGTATCCATCCTCAACTCTCCCCTTCTTCGGCTATCAAAGGGTTCCTTCGAATCCCTCCTACGTCGATCACAATATTTATGTTTCATGTCTAAGAATGTTACTAACAAAATGAGTATTATATACTATAATATCAAAATTAACAGAGAAAGACTTGTTGGACAGTCAGGTGTCCTACAAATCGTGAGTGTATAATATTTTTAAATTTTTATTTTAAAAAAATGAAATAACTCTCAAAATATTTTAACTTAGAATATAAATCACGTAATATCTAAAAAAATCAAAATAAAATAAATTGATTTTTTAAAAAATAAACCCAATACTATTCACTCAATATGATTTTTTATTTATAAATAATCTATTAGTCGTCACTTAGCACTCCAAATTACGATACCTTAAGAGTCACTCTAAAAAGTTTTCAAAAAAATATAAAATTTTAAAGCCATTACACACCCATGGTGTGCTGCACATAGATGTGCAATGGGCCTTTCTCAAAGTAATATCCTAATGGAAAAGGGTAATGTCTCCGTCACTTATTTAATCATTAAGCAAAGTTAACCCCCCCACCCCCGCCTGGAGACTACCGTGGGGGTTAAATTAGGAATTACTAGGCTTTCTGAAATGGATTTTTGTTCAATAAAACATGGGCCATCATTAGAAGAAAGTATTTTAAACAACATTCAAATACAGCATGGATGTTTACGTGAGAGACATATTATAGCACAAAATTACAATGTGAGAAGAATATATATACACAATTGCGTTTCCTGGATGACAGTCTTGCGTTTTTAACCTGAAGAACACTATAGCATACACACACAAAATAGGACGGATGATACCTCCGCAGTTCGTAGTCCAGTTTGTCTATCCACCTCTACCACAATTGGAGAACCCGAAAATGCCACTGGCACGACTCATTGATTAGAAAAGAGGTTGCACTCTGTAGTGCGGGTTGGAAAAAGGGAGTTGCAACTAGAAATTCTGATGACACGCACATACGCATTCCTCATGAACAGCCCTTCCACACCCATTTAGATTTTAGAGCACAGATTTAATCGAAGACGGTCAGTGGGTGCTGGTGTGAAGGTGACTGTGATGGCGTGGGGTGGTCAAAAGAACAACCGGGGAATAACAACCTGACAGAAGCCAACAGCTCTGACCTGTAAGTGGGGGCAAGAATTCAAGAGTTCAGCTTTGGAGCTGTTTGCAGGAAGTAGTTGGGAGTGTTGGGCAGGTGAGGGGTGAACAGAACCCCCCATCAACAGTCTGGGAAAGGTGTGGGGTCCACTGACAGAATGGTTGAGTCACAAGATCCAAAAATAAAACTTCAAATTAAATGCATTTAACCTACCAGCACTCTTTTAGATTCACAGGACTCGAAAATAATTTCAAATCAAATATTTTTCAAAGACCAAAAAATTGGTAACAAATACCTAACTACAAAATAGTTCAAGGTCGTGTTGTTATGTGCTGCCATGCTGGCTGTGCATGGTACTTTCTCTCACGCTCATGCCCGAAAATTTGTGGGGAATCGGATACGAGCAGTCTGAATGATTTACCATAAACTCAATTTCGTTTGTTATAAACTCAAAATCCTTTATGCATTTTTCACAAACCTATTCTGCGTAGGTTCCTGTTGGAGACTCTTGAAACTGAGTTTATAATAAAATCGCTAATGTTTACATGGAATAGCAAACATAAGTTAATAAAAAAACATTTTTTGATAAACAAATTTATGATTAATGTGTTTATGATAAAACCTATTCAAGTTTGCATAAGTTGCATCCAAATAGGGCCTAAGCGTTCATTTGCTAGTTAAAATCCCTGTAAAACTAGTAGAGCCAAATCAACACAACATTCAGACATTTGTATGCGTAAAACACTTAAAATTTTCGAATTCTGAAATCTCTGGTTTCAAGATCTCTGAAAACAAAACTTTATGTTTTGGTTCCCGACTATCATAAATGAAAAACAAAATCCAAAAATTCATTCGTAAAATATTTGATCTCGGTTTTAAAATTTAGTATTTTATGTCAATCCAAACAAGAAAAAAGAAAAAACATCCAAGATCTCTAAGTCACTGAAAATGAAAGATAATCCAAGGATTCCCTGAAGTTAGAAGTTGGGAATGTTGAACAAATAAGTTCTTCAGTGTCTTGTGTCTCCAAAAAGTTTATCTCACCTCTAGGGCAATCAAAGCCTCTTCCTATGCAATAAGCTGAACTCCAGAGGATCATTCAGAGATCAACTCTCCACAAGCCTCAGATTTATGGGATTCTTCAAAATGCAGTTGCACATTGCCCTAAAGAGTCTTAGACATTCACTTAAAAATGATCTTCATATCAAATTCCAACAAAACTGATGTTTCCTTGAAACAGGGAACACCATTTTCAGTTCCTAGGGAATCGAATTACGTGACCAAAATTGATCACAATCCCTTTTTTTTGTGAATCACTGTCTCAGTTCCTATAGAAGAGCTCATTGGCTCTCACTTGATGGACCCCACCTGAGCTGACACAACGGCATCAATGCAGCGCCTTGTTCAGAAGATTCTACCATGCACTAACACATGCTATGTAGTATGTACTGCTTGCATTCGGAATTCTAGATAAAGGGTGGATGCAAGTGTGCAAATTATTGTAGTGTGGTTATTTCCATAAAGGGAAGGTTTCATGTAGAACAGATAATCTATGACACACACATACTGTATTACCTATAAAATACTCACGCTAAATCAACGAGTCTCAATGATGGGGTGGCCCAAGCAACTTCACATGATCACATTACGCAACAATTGGGAGTAGACTCGAGCATCTCCGGTGATCTGCACAAGCCATCAAGTCAAATACAAATGATGACAGGTTAGACAGTCCTTTAGAATACCTCTGTTCTAAGTCAGAAAATTAAAGGAAATTAAAACAGGAGCGCAAGTTGAATGACCGGCTTGTAGTAATCAATCCACCATATTTCTAATCATAAAAATCTGGAATTTATTTGTAAAGACATCTATGACGACTTTCGATAAGTAGAGCCTCAGTTCCTAACACCACTTCAAGAATCTTTAGAAGCACAGCGGCTCAAACTGACCAAGACATTTCAACAACGCAAGCACTGACTCAAATAGCAATATGGACGAGAAAGAAGAACCACCGGCACCACCAATGTTGAATTAAACAAACCATAATGGACTGTGCTTACAAGAAATCCAGGTCTTGTTATGTTGACATCCACCTTTTGAATTTTCACGTGTGAATGTACATAGCATAAAAGTACATATCTAGGTCCATATTACTAACAAAAGAGATTAAAAATACACTATTTTCTGGTTCCTAGTTCCAACAGCCAATGAATCTTTCAGCATTAGCTCTCCTTCCCACCCCCTCCTCTTCCAAACCCCCATCTCCCCAGAAAATGTATGGTAGACATGCAACCTAAACCTTCTCCACTAGCTTCTTATCTCCATGATTCTCTCTCCTCTCTCCTGCCCATATCCTCACATGCACGTGAATGGTGGTAACATGGAAGAAAAGATCCAAACGGGGATGAGAAAAAGAGAACCATGAACTTAAGACGGTAAGAAAGTACCATGGAGGGATGGCCATGCTCAATCTCAATATCCAATTAGGTAATTTAGACGGATGGTCCAGAATGTATAATATATCTGCACCTCCTTCCACTACTCCCCCTCCCTAACAAAGAAGGAAAATAAGAGGGGGGATGTAATGAAAACAAAATTTCCAGTCAATCATGCAGAAAAAAAACCCATCAAAAATCTGTAAGCTGTCATAACACAAATGTCACTTAAACCTCCATTGAAACTGCAGAACCCCAAAAAAAGTTGCTTATTCTCTATCCAAAAAATTTGAACAGTATAACAAAATCATCACATCTCCACATTTTTTCTGTGTAAATAAGAGAGCAGAAGTCTAATTACATAGAAGATTGACAATATGACAAGAACATGATAGAGATTCTGACACCTTAAACTGAGCTGCCTAGTATGACTTTGGAGGATGGAACAGGAACCTTTTTTTTTTTTTTTTTGGGGGGGGGGGGGTGTGACCAAAAGGCCACAATTCATTAAACAAAAGGAAGTACAATGCAAAAAAAACCCTTACATTACAGGAAAGAAAAGATGTCTACCAAGATGGTAGCAGTAACTCCATCCCCGAGAGAAGACCGCTACTGAAAAGAAAAGAAAATAGTATTACATAATAAGCTTTTTCCACCTCCCCATTCTGAACAATAAGGTGGATAGTTCAAAGTTGGCTCCCGACATTCTTCAACTCATGAAGAGACTTGATAGGGTTCTGAATTATAGTAGAAGAATGTTTGAATTCCTCCTTGAACACTCCAATGTTTCTGTGTTTCCATATAGACCACAACAAGGCAGCAAAGCTCCTCCTCCATGCATCCTTGTCTCTGTGTAAAGGATTATAACTCATTCATTCTAACATCCAATCCCTCATGCAATTCTGCCTTGTCCCAGAAACGCCTACTGCTTTAAAGAATTGATTCCAAATAGTCTGTATGATATCACAGTTAAAAAATAGATGTTCTAGGGTCTTCCTGTAGTACCCACAGAAGAACTGTTGTCTGATCTCTGGAATAACCTTCACAACTCTGTCAGCAGTGGATATTTCCTCCCATGCTATCTCCCAAAGAAAAATTCTGAATTTGATAGGTAATTTAGAGTCCCACACTTGCTTACACCAAAGAACTTTCTGGCCTCCTAGTGCCAATAACTGAGTGGCAGATTTGACAGAGAATTTCCCTGACTTTTCCCATCTCCATCCCCTGTTATATGTTCTCCCTTCGAAAATACACTTACTCTCTAGAATGTGAGAAATTGAATGAACTCTTGGCAATTCCACTTCATTAATGTTCCGCTGGAACTGCATTTGCCATCCTGGTTTGTCTCCTTGTTGAGACCACATGGAGTTTATACTGATCCCAGTCAAGCACGCTATGTCAAACAGATTGGGAAAAGCCGCACCCAGTGGCCTATTATCTAGCCAGGGATCTTCCCCTGCCATCACCTACTTGGATCTCTAATGAGCCATTGTAGAAGTCTATGCAAGACATGATATTCTTCCAAATAGCAGACAGCTGATTCCCCTGGATTCCCTCTGTAGGCCAGTCTTCTTCATTCCTCAAATACTAGCAAAACTATTCTCTTCCAGAGTGCAAATCTTTTGAATCCATCCTCCAAAGCCATTTCAGAATTAGGGCTTGGTTTATTGTCTCAATAGGAGTGAGACCTACTCCTCCCTCCATTGGCCTGCAAACAAATTTCCAAGCTATGGGATGAAACCTCTCCCCAGGCCCTCTGCCCTTCCAGAAGAAGGAAGCTCTCAAGGATTCAAGTCTGTGACAGAGTGTCGGGGACCTTGAAAATGGATAGAAAGTAGATAGGCAAGCTAGAAAGCACTGCTTTTGATAGTATCCACCCCCTCTTGCAGATAGTACTTTACCCTTCCAAGTAGCAATCCGATCACCGAATCTTTTCAGCACGCCATTCCAATCAGCAACTTTCAAACCTCCAACAGATATTTGATAGGGAAAGATCCCCATGTATCCCCTAAGATCTGAGAGATGGACTCCTTGGCCTCATCAATATTGACTCCCACTAATTCACTCTTCAAGAAGTTGATTTTGAACCCTATCACTGCCACCAGTAAATCTTTGCAGAATTCTAAGATTGATGAGCTTGTCTACATCAGCTGAGGCAAAAAAAATGTGTCATCTGCATACTGAAGGTGAGTAATCTCTTCTGGTCTTCTTCCCACTTTAACCCCTGAAATCAGTGCAGATGAACTTGCTTTCTTCCACATGACATCGAGGAGGGTGGGAGAGGGGAAGGGCGGAGCTCCAATCGGAGCGCCTAGCCGCAACCTAAGCGCGTCCCTTGGTACCCCCAAAGAAACCACACTGAGTGCTGTTCACCAAAATGGTAAGCCTGGCTGTCTGGATGCAGTATTTTACTTAATCAATCCAGTCCTTTTTGAATCCCATGATGTGCAGAACATGCAATAAACAGTCCCACCTTATGCTGTCGTAGGCTTCCTCAAAGTCCATCTAAAAAACAATGCACTCCTTCCTCTTGGCTTTCTGCTCATGCAAACACTCATAAGCTGTGATAAAGTTATCTAAAATCAGCCTTTATCAGTGGATAAAGGCTGATTGATTAAACTCCACCAATCTGTTAATGACCTCCTTCAATCTATTGGCCATTGTCTTAGTGATGATCTTGTAAATTCCATTTAGTAGACTGATGGGCCGAAAATCACTTAATGATCTTGCCTTATCATTTTTGGGGATTAACACTAGAAAGGTGGAATTAAAACATCTAACAGCCCAAGGATTTCTCTGAAATTCCAACACTGCAGCCATAATATCTTTCTTCAGTAAATCCCAAAAATGCTGATAGAAACCCATAGAAAAACCATTGGGTCTTGGCAACTTGTTAGGATCAAGGAAGGCAGACTCGGGTATCGGGATCGGATCGGTCGGTCCAAAACCGATCCGACTCGGTGGGATCGGCCGATCCGGACCGATCCCTGACCACCGATCCCGATACCCGACCGCACCCAAAGATGGTAAGTTTTACAGGGAGTTACGTGTAAATATGTATTCATTTTATTACTCTTTTAACTTTTGTTGTTCACTGTCGCGTCCTTTCATTTCCCCACTTTTATCTTTCCCACTTTCCCAGGCGAATGAAGGCGGAAGAGGTGGAGAGGGCACGGGAGGAGGTCGACGAGGGAATATGAGGAGGACGATGAGGTACCGGCGACGGGGATCGGCAGTGACGATGCCGGTAGCAGGAATGACGGACGAATGGACAGAGGGAGGAAGCGACGGCGGCGGTGCCGACGCTGGCGGCAGGGCAGGTAAGTATCTGTCTTCTTCTTCTGTCTTCTTCTCTGGATCGGCCGATCTGTCTTCTTCTTCTTCTTCTCTGGATCGGCGATCCAAGTGTAAGAATCCCTGATCTGAGGCCGATCCACCCGATCTGGCCGATATTCAATATGAATCGGTTTCGGATGGCTCGGGTCATTTCGCCCGAAATCCGATCGGATCGGGTCGCCCGATCCGATCCCGTCCGATTCTGCCTTCCTTGGTTAGGATCCATACTGAAAACATAAGCTCTGATTTCCTCCTCTGAAAAAGTCTTGATCAAGTCGGTTGCTACTTCCTCAGAAATTTTACTAAACTCATCATTAACTATATGAGGCCTCCAGATCAGCAACAGGGAGAGAGCACTGCACATGGCTCTCAACTTGAAGTGAACGAAAGAATGAGGCGGAGGAGTACTCTGGAGGTCGCCTCCGGTGCAAATCGGGTGCCCCTTGGGGGTGCCAACCCTCACTGTCGCCGGAGCGCACAGCAAGGCTTCCGGAGACCCGGGGAACAAAGCCGATTCATGGGCTTTCTGTTCCTCGGGCCATTGTGCCACCAGTGCGGCAGGAGAGGCCACCTGCAGCATGCCTGCAGTGGTCCGGAGAGAGGCGACCGCACGAGCGGTTTGGGGGCTGCCGGGGGTGGCACAGCGAACAAAGGGACGAATGGTCCCTTCCAACGATCATTTCTCGACATCCTCAGAGGAGGCCCAGCAATCTCGCTCCTTGAAGGTAATGCTAGGGGGGTCTAGATGTGGGTAACGTACTGGCCGACTTGTTGAGCAGCCAGATAACCTAGCTCGAGCGGTGTTTGTGGGTTGCCCCGATTGAGGGGGGAGTAGATGCCGCGAAGGTGAAGGGGATCCTGGATAGTAGGGGTGACCAGGCAGAAGATTGGGAGGTCACACAGGCCAATAGAAGTGGATTCCTGGCTGTAGGCCATAGCTTAGAGGTGGTGCATGCGACAGCTACAGGGGGTTTCACAGTGGTGGATTGCGCCCTTCTCCAACTGTGGATCTCCCTCATGCTATGCGATGAGGTCGGAGCCACCCTCCTCAGCCTTTTCGGGGTTGTGGAAGCGGGGTCGGTGCGACTTGCAGTGGGAGGGGACCTGATGGTGCTCGACCTGGTCGTCCTAGTCAACAACTCCATGGAAGTGCCAACTGTCCTAACGGTGGAGATCGACGACGACCTCCTTCCAATAAGGGTCCACCTACGGTCAGAATTACAAAGGTGCCCCGAGCGAGAGGTAGAAGGATACTGACAAGGGGCACGCGGCAACCCATTTGTACCCTTCTCCAATTTGAATTTCAAATTTAATGGGCCAGGCCGAGTGATGGGAAGCGAGAGTGGTGTTGGGCCAACTTTTCTGCCGAATGTGGGCCAATCAAGCTCTTTTCCTCTGACTGAGGTTCCAAGCTCGCCTCGCAGGGACTTGATCGAGGAGAACTAGGACTTACTCAGACCCAGACGTGATTCACGGAGCGGCTCGAGTAGATCCGTTAAGGATCTGGTGGTCAATACGACCCGTAACTTACCCGAATTTGGGAGTCACGATCGTATCGGTACCAAGGGACCAATATTGGTCGTCTTCCCCGCCCGAACCACACCGACCGTAAGTCACCCCACCTGTAGCGCCAAAGGGGGCAACCTAGGCGTCCATAGCTCAAGCTGTCGACGGCTTCCTAAAGAGACAACGAGCAGCGGGGTAGCGGAGATATCTTTGTCCCCTCTATAGTACTAGGACGACATCGACGCAGGGGGGCTGGGCGGCCATCTCTCCCGTTGTTGACACCTACTAGACTAGGTCGTTAGCGGGGGGAAAGACTTCACATAGGCAGACAACGTGTCTACCAAAGAGGCACGTATGGACCCTCCCGATCGAGGGGAGGTTAGGCGGCCAGCTGATGTGTCGTTCCATCCAGAAGATGTTGGGAGGGGGTGACATCGCCTCTCTCTTCTACGGCTTCTATTGACATGGCCACTCGTTTCGGGAGGTTCCACAAGCCATATGTGGAGGCACAAGGGGATGAGATTCTCTTTGATATGCAGTAAGTAGATCATGAGGTCGGGCTAGAAGAGGAGGATGCCTAGGGCCCTACCTTTGTGGAGAGCCAGCAGGACAGAGGAGATCAGGAGGGGGGAAGGGGCTGGCGAGGGAGGAGGTCAAGGAGTTGCTTGAGGTAGAGGAGAGACTGACAGAAACGTAGGTCAGGGAGCTAGTGGAGAGGGGCGGGGTGTCTTTTTCGGGCTAGAGAAGGGCATCAAAGTATTGTTCAAGAAGGTCCAAAAAAGATGGTTGATCTCACTAGCGAGGGAGGTTAAGGGGGGCAAATTTGGAAGAAAAAAAAGAAGAAAAAGAGTGAAGGTGGAAGGGGAAAGAAGGGTGGTCAGGGGGAGGGGGAGGTTGGATATTAGTTCTCTATTCAACGAGGATAGTGTCGTGGAATGTGAAGAGGATCTGTGGGAGGGAGAAGAGAAAGGTGGTGAAGGACCTCGTTGGAAGATGCAAAATAGACGTCTTGTGCTTACAAGAGTCAAAATGTGATTGGGATGGGGAGACCATCATGAGGGAGATAGGGGCTCTAGATTGACCATAGAGGTGGCTTCGCCAGCTGAGGGGAGAGCAAGTGGTATTATGGTTATGTGGAATGAATTTGAGGTAGAAGAGGTGGAGGAATACAGACATGTTGGTAAAGGGGCTATATCCCTCTCTTTCTGTAGTACCACGGATGGTTTTTTGTAAGATTTCACAGGAGTTTATGGGCCGCAGAACATGGATGACAAGAAAGCACTCTGGGATGAGCTTCTCTACCACATTAGCTGTGGCTGTCCATGGTGTCTTGTTTCTCCATTTAAGAGGTCAGACGACTCTTCCCCCTCAAGGTAGATGGAGGACTTCAAGAATTTTATTGCTAAGACAACATTGATTTTCACATGTCCAACACCCAGTTCACTGGGTCCATTATGAGAGCAGATCCATCACACCTCAAGCTTGACGAGTTCCTTGTCGCTGTTGATTGGGAAATCCAGTTCCCACAACTGAAGGCCTTGGGATTGGCTAGACCTGTATCAGACCACAAGCCCATCTTGCTCAAGACTTCAAGTAGGTAGAATAGGAAAGCACATTTCAAGCTAGAAAGATATTGGCTCAAAGAAAAAGACTTCTTGGATACGGCCAGCAGACGCCAAGAGGGTGGGGTACCCAGAAGCAAGTGGAGCTGGGCATGGCCAAGCTGGTTGGCAAATTGAAGACCTTAGCACAGGGCCTGACTATGTGGGGGACTAGCAAAACTCTTCTGGGTAAAGCAACAAAGGACAAGATACTGGAGCAACTGGAGGGTCTTGATGCTCTGGAGGAGGCAGGTCTTTTGGATGAACCTGACAAGATACAGCAGGACAAGCTTAGGGCTGACTTTGAAGAGATCATTTTGAAAAAGGAAATCTACTGGAAGCAAAGGTCAAGGAAGATGTGAATTAAGGAGGGGGGTAGAAACACATCTTACTTCCAAAGAGTCGCCTCAGAGAGAAAGAGGTTTAACTATGTCAAGTGTATTAAGGATGGAAATCAGCCCATTATTGACCCGAAAAACATAGAGAGGCATGTCTTACATTTCTATTCACGGCTATTCACAAAAGAAGAGCCAATCAGACCGTAGGTAGCAGAGGCCCTCCTTCCTCACCTTATAGTAAGAGACAACAAGATTCTCTCTCGCCCCTTTGACGAGAAAGAAGTGAGGAAGGTTGTCTTCTCCCTTACAAGGGACTAAGTTCTTGGACCGGATAACTTCCCGCTATTCACAGAGGAAGAGCCAATCAGATCGTAGGTAGCAGAGGCCCTCCCTCCTCACCCTACAGTAAGAGACAACAAGATTCTCTCTCGCCCCTTTGACGAGAAAGAAGTGTGGAAGGTTGTCTTCTCCCTTACAAGGGACTAAGTTCCTGGACCGGATGACTTCCCGCTGCTGTTCCAGCATGGTTGGGATATCATCAAGGGAGACGTTCTTCGAGCGATTTGGGAATTCTAAAAAGGGAGGACCCAATAGAGGTATCGACAAGACTTTGCTTGTCCTCATCCCTAAGAAGCAGGGTGCCGAGAGCCTAAAGTACTATAGACCCATTAGTCTACTAAATGGGACCTATAAAATCATCACAAAGCTACTGGCTATGAGGCTTGATTGTATCATGAACAAGATGGTTAGTAGCCATCAAGGGGCTTTCATCAGCGAGCATGTCATCCAAGATAATTTCTTATGATCGGGTTAGCTGGCAGTGTCTATTTGATATTCTTAACAAAATAGGCTTTGTCAATAGAATGATTGGCTGGATCAGGGCATGTCTCCAATCAGCCACATCGTTATCCTCATCAACGGGAAACAATCACGTTACTTCCATGGTGGCAAAGGGTTAAGGTGAGGGGACCCAATGTCCCCACTTCTCTTTGTCCTTGCCGCTCACATTTTAAGTAGGATACGGATAAGAGTTGAACACCATGAGTTGATTAGGGGGTTCCAAGTTGCCCCCAGGGACAATTCATTTCTCATCTTCAGTCTGCTGATGATATTATTCTATTTGCGGCAAAGGGTGAAGAGCAGTTGTACCTATCAGGAGCTTCTATATACAAGAGGTTGTTAGTGGCCTTAAGGTGAACTTTGACAAGAGCCGGCCCTCGGTGTCAATATAGAGCAAAGAGGTGTCAGGAGAGTTTGAGTCATTCTAGGCTATCAGATTGGGGAGTTCCCCATCACATACTTGGGTCCTCCTTTGACCCCTAGTGCTTTGAAGGGCAAGGACTGGCAGGTGATAGTGCAGAGATTTCAGTACAGACTAGCAGGGTGGAAAGGTAAACTGCTCTCATATGGGGGCAGTTTATGCTGTGTAAATTAGTATTAGACAGCCTCCCCATTTACTTCTTGTCCACTTTTAGTATCTCTTTGTCTGTAGCAAAGAAGCTTGAGTCTATTCAGACAAGATTCTTCTGATATGAGAACAGAGAGAGTAAGAGAGGTTGACATGACGTTGCGTGGGGAAGAATTTGCAAGAGCAAGGAACAGGGATTGGGTATCAAGAACATCAAAGATTTCAATCTGGCTCTATTAACCAAATGACTTTGGAGGCTTAGCAATAAGGAAAGGGGGATTTGGGCTGCTGTCATACAGCAGAGCTAGAGTCTGGGATTTGGCCCCTCCCCCCCTCCCCCACATCGCACCTCTCATCTCTGGAGAGGCATACTGAAGAGCATAGACACTATCAAGACTGGAGTTAGAGTGAAGCTGGGAAATGGGTAGAAATGCCTATTCTGGGAAGACAGATGGTGTATTGATAACCCTCTAAAAGAGAGGTTTATGTAGCTGCATGTAATCTCTTCAGAGCCCTTGGCAGTGGTGGGTCAACACTTTCAGGGACAGCCAAGTGGGGGAAGCTAGACCCCCGTGTTTAGAAGACACTTGCAAGAGGTGGAGATCAAGTTGCTCAGGGTACTGCTAATCCTACTATAGGAGCACATGATAGAAGAAAGCAAGACATGTGATTGGACATGGAGATGGGGCAAGGATGGATGTTTCTCAATCCAGTCGACTTATAAAGCTATTGCAGATGGTGGTGTGTGTCATCCTTTTGTGAGGCAAGTCTGAGAACCTAAGAGCCCTCTTAAAGTTATGGTGCTACTGTGGAGGATTTCTCATGGAAGGTTGCCAACTTGTGATAGAGTCGGTACCTTTATGGAGGGTATCCAAACCTTCTGCTACCTGTGTAGGGACGAGGAGGAAAATATTGATCATTTGTTCATTGGTTGTCAATTTTTGCAAGAGGTTCAGCTCCATGTGTTAAAGAAAATTCAATGTGTTGTGCAATTCAGGGAGAGTGTCCAACAACTGTTGAGAGGGTGACATAGAAAGTGGCCCCTCAAGGGAGATTGGCATATTTGGTGGCTCATCCTCCATGCCACTTTATGGACCATTTGGGGGCAGAGAAATAGTAGAATTTTCATAAAGGAAGCCACAATAACAGAGAAGATTGGGGATTTTGTTGGCGACAGAGTGAGAGAATGGGCCAAACTTCTTTATACTGTGGATACACAGTTCTTTTTTGGATTTGCTGGGGAACTAGTGTGTCACACATTATGTGGCCTTTTGTACAGTGATGTTTTGTAAGCATACAGCATACATTTGTAAATCCCTTTCTCTTATTTATATATTTAGTGGTACCATCCACTTTCAAAAAAAAAACTATCTGAGATCTCCAGTGCTCCTCTTCCTTGAAACGTTGTACACTTGTACATAATGTATTAAAATGGCCCTCTGAATTTCAGGTTCGTTATCAATATTCTGATTTCCCACTGTGATAGACTGAATACAGATATTTCTTCTCTTTGCCCTTGCCATAGCATAAAAATAAGCTGTATTTTTATCGCCTTCTCTGAGCCAAGTATCCTTAAATCTTTGTTTCCACTTAATCTCCTCTCCAAGTGACCATTCTTCATACCTCCTTTTCAGCTCTGCCCATTGCTTCACTTCTTCCTCAGACAGCTCCCCTTGGTCATTTATTAAATCAAAATTATCAAAATCTAGCAACAGCTTCTGCCTAATTTTTGTAGCCTCACCAAGTGTCTTTTTACTCCATGCTTTCACCTTTTGCCTGATCCATTGGAGCTTCTTACTAAGACTGAGGCATGCAAAAAAAATTAGAGGGTGCTTCGAACCACCAAATTTGAACCAGGCTATTGAAATTTTCATGTCTCTGCCAAGCCTAGTCTGAGGACTATCCTTCTTAGTATTAAGAAGGATAGGAATATGGTCTAACAAAACTCTGGGAAGACCTTTGACCATTACATTGTTGAATTTCTACTGCCACTCTACATTAATGAAAATTCTGTCCAGTTTAGACTTGACCTTCCTTTCTCCTCCCCCCCCCCCAACGTTAAAAAGACTTGAGCATCGTGGACCTCCAATAGATGATTCTCTATTCATTCTTTAAATAAATCCATTTCTCCTGTCCATCTATATTGATTCGACATCTTCCCTGGATGCCAAACAGCACTGAAGTCTCCTGCTACACACCATGCCTCTATGTTCCAATTATTGATCTCATTCAATTCTTAGGAAAAAACAACATCTTCACCTCAGGTAGCACTTGCCCATACACTCCTGTGAAGGTCCAAGAGAAACCACCATTCTTCTGCTTAAATTTCAACAAAATGCTCAACTGCTTGCCCAGAACCTCACAGCCTTCAAGCACCTCTGACTCCCATAAAAGTAACATCCCACCTTTCAGCCCATCTGCAGGTTTAATATCCCATCCTTGCAACTTGAAGCCTCCTGATTTCCTCATGCCACCAGTATCTTTATGTTCTTTTTTCAAAAAAAAATTGTGGATGGTACCACTATGTATATAATATGAAAAGAAAGGGATATACAAGTGTAAGAAATGAGCTCTCAAAAACATCCCCATACAAAAAAGTACATCCAAAGGATGTGACACTCACTTACCCACTTACCCCCTCAATAGCTCAAAAAAAAAAAAGAGTTGTGAGAGTCCATATTACACAGAAGTTTAGCCCACTCTCTCACCCTCTCCCCAACAAAATCCCAGGTCATTTCCAGAACCGTTGCCTCGTTTCTGAAAATTCTTCTATTCCTCTCCCCCCAGACTGCCCACAAGGTGGCGTGGAGGACGCGCCACCAGACACGTTTGTCTCCCTTAAGAGGCCATTCTCTGTGCCAAACCCTCAACAGATGGTGACACTTCCCCTGATCTGCAATCTCCATTGCATCTTGTTCAACACATGGGACTAGACCTCTTGGGAAAAGTGGCAGCCAGTGAACAGATACTCGATATCTTCATCCTCTTCCCCAAATAAGCAGCAGAGGGTGGGAATACCCTCCATGAAGGTACTAAGCCTATAACAAGTTGGGAGCCGACCACAGGCAATTCTCCACATCAGCACTTTGACTTTAAGAGGACTCTTGGGCTTCCATATTTGCCCCTACAGAGAGAAGCGCAAGACGCCGTCTGCTATAACCTGATAAAGTGATTTGACAGTAAAGCACCCTTCCCTGCCCCATCTCCACCTCCACTCCTCTGGCTTGCTTGCATGTAGCGTATAGCCTTGTAATAGGAATAGCATCTCCCCAAGTAGGTGGATCGCCTCCTCTTGCAAGTGTCTTCTAAAGATAGGTGTCCATGCTCCCTGCAAAGTATGTGTCAAAGAGGTGCACCACCACAGCCAGCGGCTCTGAGGATGCTACGAAAAGCTGAGGAAATCTCTCTTTCAATGGATAATCAGTGCACCATCTGTCTTCCCAAAAGAGAAATTTCTTGGGAGAAATTTCAGCCCATCTCCCAGGACCACTCTAACCCCAGTCCTGACAGAGTCTAAGCTCTCCAGAATTCCTTTCCATACGTGAGAAATGTGGCACTAAGAAGGCGTGGATATGTCCCATACTTTTGTTTTGCTATAATATCTCTGTTGAATGGTTGTGGCCCAAATGCCATGCTCCTCTTTGGCAAGTCTCCATAGCCATATACTCAGGAGTGCCAAATTAAGTCTCTGATCTTCTTAATCCCTAGGCCTCTCACTTCCTTACTTTTGCAAACTCTCCCCCACCCTATGTCGTGCCAGCGTCTGCCTCTTCCTTTGCTGCCATGCTAGAAGAAATTGGCCTGAATGGATTCCAGCTGCTTTGCTACCGACCACGGGATCCGGAAGGTAGAGGGAAAGTAGACCGACAAACTATCTAATACAAACTTGCATAGCACCAAGTGCCCCTCATATGAGAGTAGTCTCCCTTTCCACCCTGCCAACCTAGAGTGGAATTTATCTACCACTACCTGCCAATACTTGCATCACAAAGAGTTTGGAGTGAGGGAGAGTCCTAGGTAGGTGATAAGGAATTCGGTAACCTGGCAGCCTGGAATAACAACAGCTTTTCTGACATCCCTCAGATTCAGGTTCACTCCTAGCGCTTAGCTCTTGTCAAAATTCACCTTGAGACCACTGACTTCCTATAGGAGTTCCAGCATCACCCTAATGGTGAACAATTGTCCCCCCCCCCCCCCCCGTCCTCCATGAAGAGGATGTCGTTAGCATACTACAAATGGTGATGAATTGCCCCTGCAGTGCAACCTAAAACCCCTTTGTTAGATTCTGGAATTCAGCTCAAAACCACATCCTGCTCAAGATGTGTGCCACTAGGAGAAATAAAAGAAGAGATATCAGGTGCCCCTGCCACTGTGGAAGAAAGGTGATTGTTTACTATAGACGAGCACCGAAAAAGTAGATGATTGGATGCAAGTCCTAATCCAGCCAATCCACCTATCATCAAAGCCCATTTTACTGAGCACATCCAACATACACCGCCAGCTATCCCTATCGTAAACTTTCTTAAAGTCGAGCTTGAGTACTAGTCCCTTCTTTCTTTGTCTTTTTGGCCAACATACATTCATGAGCCACCAGAAAATTATCCTGTATGATACAACCTCTGATGAAAAGCCCCCTGGTAGCCACTAATGACCCTTTTCATGACACACTCAAGCCTCATCGCCAATAGCTTGATGATGGTCTTATAGATCCCATTCAACTGGTTGATGAGCCTATAGTCCTTCAAACTGTCTACTCCCTACTTCTTCGGGATAAGCATAAGAAATGTTTTGTTGATGCCTCTCAAATGGGCCTTACCTTCCCGGAATTCCCAAATTGCTTGAAAAATACTTGATAATTTCCCAACAATGGGGGAAGTACCATAGAAAAATCATCCAGGTCCGGGGCCTTATCCCCCACGAGAGAGAATACCACCTTCTTCACCTCCTCCCCGCTATAAGGGTAAGAGAGGGCACTACTCTCCGCCACCATAAGACAAGGAAGGAGATCAGTAGTGATTGACACCCTGACTGGCTCCTCCTCGGATAACAGGTGCGTGTACAAGTGCCCGGCATGGCTTACAATATCTTCGAGCTGAGTAATCAGTTGGTCCCCCACTTTGATACTCTTGATGCAATTCAGTCTTCTCCTTCCTGAAGCCACCCTTTGAAAGAAGAGATATTCTTGTCCCCTTCCCTAATCCACTTGTCTCTTGATCTTTGCTTCCAATAAACTACCTCTTTCCCTAGGATGTCTTCAAAGTCAGCCTTTACCTTGTCACATTGAGTTATGTCTTGCTCATCCAATAGGCGTACCTCCTCCAAAGCATCCAGTCCTTGTAATTGTTCCAAGATCCTATCCTTCGTTGCTTTCCCAGGGAGGGTCTTGGACGTCCCCATTTAGTCAACACTCGCGCCAAAGCTTTCGATTTGCAAATCAGTCTAGCCATAGCAGATGTCTCATGCCTTTGTGTGCCCACACTCTGGTGACAATGGCAATAGAGTCTTCTTCGTTAAGCAATATCTCTCCAGCCTGAACTGAACTTTCGTTGTCTGTCTACAGCTAGTCCTGAGTAGGATGGGCTTGTGATCTGAGACAGGTCTCGCCAGAGTGCTAGCCTCCAAATGAGGGTACTGGTCCTCCCATTTGACAAAAACCAGGAATCTGTCAAGCATGGAGAGTGAGGGGTCTGCTCTAAGGTTAGACTATGAATTGGGCGTTAGGAGTGAGAACATCAATCAGTGCTGCCTCTGAGATAAAATCACTAAAGTCCTCCATCTCACCTGCATTGGACAAGTCCAGTCCTCTAATTCAATAAGAGCACTATGTAAACACCATGGGCGGCCAAAACTGTTGTGGAAGAGTAATAGTTCATTCTAAAGGGCCTTCTTGTCCTCCTTATTCTGCAGGCCATACAGACCTATAAAGTCACACTAGAAGCCATCCTTGAGTTGCAAAAGGAGAGAGATATAGGCCCCTTGCCAATTTCTCTGTGTTCCTCCACCTCTTCCACCTCAAATTCATTCCGCAATACCATTCTACCCCCCCCCCCCCGACTTTTCCCTCAACTAGCCTCTCGTCAATCTAGAGCCTCCAATCTCCCTCATGATGCTCTCCCTATCCCCCTCTCATTTTGTCTCATGAAGGCATAAAATGTCTATCATCTTCTCACAAGGTCCCTCACCACCCTCCTCTTCTCCCTCCCACATATCCCTCTCACATTCCAAGACACTATCCTCATCGAGACGTGATCTAGTTACCTACCTCCTCCTCTCCCTAGCCACTCCTCCCCATCCCAATGTCTCCCCTTACTTCCCCCTTTCTCTTTGATTTCCCAACCTTAACTTCCCTTGCCATGGAGAGCAACCACCTCTTTTGCACCTTCATGAAAGCCCCTTTGATGTCCTTCTCAAGGCCGGTGAAGGACACGCCAACCTTCTCAGCCAGCTCCATCACCTGAGCTTCAGTTAGCATCTCCACTACACCCACCAACTCCTTGACTTCCTCCCTTCCCAGTCCTTCCTCCCTTAGATCATCACCATCCCGATGTGCCTCTATGTCCAGTTCCCCTTCTTTGCGGTCGAGACTCCCCTGGGCTTTAGTATCCGGAAGGAAGTCATCCTCCTAGGTCCCCATTGAGGGGAATAACAGCCACCTACCACGAGCGACGCCCTCCTCCGGGGTCGGAGACATCATACTCGTCGCCACAGACTGATTAGCCCCAGTCCATCAGCCCTCATCTGCACTAGACCTCGAGGGGTTGTCCCCTGCCTTTAAAGCAATTCCGTCGCTTCACAATAGGAGGTCGTGACACTTCAGAGCCTAGGCAGGCCCTCTCCACTCCCTCGCCACACTAAGGTCGTACAGGCCGCCAACATCCACTGGATGCCTATGGATCATCCATGATCGGGCCATCGGAGAGTAGGTAGCCTACTTCCCTACTGGTGCCCAGGCCTAGGGACTTCAGTCGCTCACTGCACAAGGGACTGAAAGACACAATAGCGGCCGTCGAGGATTACCTGCACTCGGCATGGCCCGTTACTCGCGTCGACATCATCGTTTCTTGCAACTGTGGGACGTCCACCAAAGAATAGTGGCGATCCCCCGGCATCTTTGCCGTCCGACAAAACGTGTGGCAGCCACTAGCAGCCAAGGTCTTCAGCTTCATGGCTGCAAAGAAGGGATGAGGCGCAGGCAATCAATGTCGAGTAGGGAGGACGTACAGCGTCGGTGTCCCGAGACCCGACACGCCCGTGACACCCAGATCCAGGTAAGTCTCGGGTCGCACTCGGACTCGATTGACACCCAAGACCCATTGGGTGACCCTCCTTCGTAGGTAGCTTACAAGTCTAGACTCCACTGTAGCTGGGACCCGTGCGACCCAAGTACGGCCCCGACTCGAGCCCAGTCAGTTGGAAAAAAGGCGAGCGGTTCCCGCCTGGTACGGCTCGACCGTACCCTTCTTCCATCTCCTGACCGAGGTTCCCACCCACCCCCCACCCCCCAAAGCACCGACCAGAGTTGGACCTGCACTGGGAAAAGTTCTCTAGTGACCTTTACAACTCGGGGGCTACAAATTCGGACCAAAACCTCCAGTGTTATGATCCCCGGCGCGAGTGCACCGACCCCAGCTTTGGCACTCCAAACCCGCCAACGAGGAGCGATGCCCCCACCTCATCGCATAAAATGATGGGCACCCCCCACCAGCCAGAGGACTCGGCACTCCCTAGGGTCCGATAACATGCCCCAACTAACCGTCCATTTGGACACCCGGAACAAGGTTCCCTCTGCCACAATGAAGCCCGTCGAGGCCACCACTACTGCTATCTCCTCCGTCCGGTTGACAACCAAGAAACCATCGATGGATACCTGTGTAACTTCCCAGCCAGCCACCTCCCCATCTCTACCATAGGGCTATCAATGGGGCGGGCCCGAGCTATGTCGGGCCGGGCCGGGGCGGGCCCGATATTATTAAAAAATTATAAAGCCCGACTAAGGCCCGGCCCGACAACTTAAATAAAAACTAAGAAAATAAGAAAAATTAATGTATTTAATAATATAAAACTTATAATCTCACTAAATTAACTAGACTTTTGATATTAATTATACAATTTGCATAAAAATAGAGTTTTAAATTTTCTAATTAAGTAAAATAATATAATTTTAACTAAGTAGTTTTTAAAATTTGAAAGAAGAAAAAAAAAAGAAAACGGGCCAGGTCGATCCGCGGGCCGAACTTAAAGCCCGAGCCCGGCCCGTGGGCCTAGTCGGGCCGGACTTTTAGACCCGACTAAGAGCCCACGGGCCGGAAAAGGCCTTACGACCCGGCCCGAAATCGGGCCAGGCCCGCGGGCCTGTCGGGCCGGCCCCGGCCCATTGACAGCCCTACTCTACCATCCAGAGCCATCTTCACATTAACCACGTCCACCACACCCTCGATTGGAGATACCCATAGACATCTCCGCAGCCATTGTAACCGACCTCTCACCTAGGGCTGTCAATGGGTCGGGCCCGGGCCAAGCTTAGGTCGACCCAACTCGGGCCTGACTTATCAATATTAAAACCCGAGCCCGGCCCGGGCCCAACTTATGTCGGGCTGAGTCGGGTCGGGCCCGACACTATTTAAAAAATACAAAACCCGACTAAAGCCCAGCCCGACAACTTAAATAAAATAATAAAAATAAATATATTTAATAATATAATTATTATAATCTTACTAAATTAATTAGAATTTTGATATTAATTACATAATTTGTATGAAAAGAGAGTTTTAAAATTTTTAATTAAGTGAAATAACGTAATTTTAACTAAGTAATTTTTAAAATTTGAAGTGAGAATAAAAGAAGAGAATGGGCCGGGCCGGCCCGCGGGCCTAGTCGGGCCGGGCTTTTAGGCCCGACTAAAAGCCCGTGGGCCGAAAAAGAGCTTGCGGCCCGATCTGAGATCGGGCCAGGCCCGCGGGCCTGTCGGGCCGACCCGGCCCATTGACAGCCCTACTCTCACCAGCTCATCCAACAGGGGCCCTATGTCCCTACACCCCTGTGGTTGACCGTCTGAAACCCTCATTAGAGCCTTCACATAGGTAGAATGGGGACCATACTCCTCTGTCCTTGGTCAGCTCTAACAACCCTCCTAGCTTCCATACAATCACCCTCTGCCACGGCACTGCATCTGCGCTCAACGTCCCCTCTCTCCCCACACCTAAAGCAGATAGGACCGGCGAACCTAAAGCCCATCAAGCGGCCTTGGACGGACGGTTTCCGAAAAGGCCTGGACTCCGACGACAGAGGACCCCCGAGGGGTATGCGGTTTGTGCTGAAGGCTACCTTCGGAGCACCTACCCTCCACTCCATCTCACTCTTTTTTATTACTGTTGACCAGAGGGGACATGTAGTGGCTGGTTAGTATCTTTATGTTCCATCTTAGTTTCTTGGATGCAGAGCAAATCAATTTTCAACCTCTGAACCAAAGAGCTGACCTCCCACATTTTTCCATCCCCATTGAGTCCTCTAACATTCCACTTCAAAAACTTCATGAGCAAACCTTCTTTTTCCCTTCATCATTTTTCAGGCTTAATCCTTCAAGCAGCTGGTTACTCTACAAATACAACATCTCTCTTCCCAATTCTCTGCCCACCCCCCGCTCCTTTCCTTTTTGCACTTAACTGGAGATTAAGATCTCTTCTTATCTTCTTAAGTGCTTTTCTAACACAATCCTCCCTTCCAAAGGAACCCACCAGCATTCCTATCCCCTTAATCACGTCATCTGACCAGTTGACCTCCAAGGTTAGACCCAGAGAGGCTAATGGTTCGACCACATCTGAGTTCCTTTTCCTGAACCTCCAAACCATTCCCCTCCCACATAACTAAATCTTTGTTCTGAACCCCAGGACAAGAGCTACTGCAAGCTGAAAACCTCTTATCATCCGGTATCAATGCCCTCTGAAGATCCCTTTCCCTCCAAAATTCTCCACCCACCTCCTGGCAAGAGCTAACACCATCCAGCAAACTAGAGGAGCTTACTATATCAGCCTCCTTCCAGGAAACATCCTTCTCTGTTACATGGACCAGGAGAGATCTTCCATCAAGATCTTCCGAACCGTAAGCCAGAGACAGGGAATGCCGATCTGTGAGAGCCAGGCAGCACAGAGGACCTTCAGCCTCCTGGAGGTGATCTGAAGCAGCGCTGGAGCCCTCCGACGCCTCTCTCAATCACAGGCCCGTCAGAGTAGCCCAGCCGAAGAGAAACGGCCGCTGCTACAGTCGCTAGGGTCCGCTAGGGGATCACAGCCTGTAACCAGGTGGAGAAAAAGACCCATTGAAGTGATTGAGTACCCGAAGGGGGACCCAATGACTTACCAGATAACTCAGAACCTATTACACTTTGCATTGGCCTACACCATAACATTCTTACTCAACTTTACATGTTACACTTTGCATTGGCCTACTACCATGGTAGTCCATACAACTGGTGAAACTAACACCATCAAGGAATTTGGGGCACCTTATCTCAAATGGAACCCTGCCTTTTCTAGGTGTCAAGCCATGGTTAGGTCTTCACAAGAGGTTACATCAGACTGGCAGCTGGCAAAAACCATAACAACGAAATATGAATAGATTGGATAAATGCATTAAAGACAAGATAGTTAATGGTGTACTAGAACCTGTATCATTATCATTTAGGTGATTTCCTTTTTCTTAACACAAAAACAACATACTCCCAAATGAATAGATTTAGCATACAAATTCCTCAAAATAGTAACCATGAAGATATCCAATCCTAGTGGCTCTCATTTATAGCAAACATGCAATTTTCCTTTTATGACAAGGATACAGACGTGTGTTTTTGTATTTCTGGCAAAAAAATAACATATATGCTATGCAAATACACCATTCAATTTACTTTTTTTTATCCCCACATGAAATGGATCTAGAAGACCGATTGGTTGTGGCACAGTTGGAATGGGTAGAGGGTTAGGAAGCCAGGTTTGAACGTGGATGGGCTGGTTTTCTGCTATTTCTGTGAACTGTCTCTACCACTGAGCAAAGACCTTCAAAGAAATAGATCTAGAAGGTTCCATGCATGATTTTGTCCAACAAAAGGAACATATAACTTATGAGCAGACTTAAAAGGGCCATTCTGTTAAATAAAAATAAAAAAATGTCTGTCACTTCTTCCGGACCCAAAAAAATCTGAATACAAAGTACACAAACTCTATCACCTATCAGACACAGAAAGCTAGCCAACCCATTATCCTGCAAAACATAAGGGTACACTAGTTTAAGATCATAAATTCATTGTCAAACCATCCTGTCACTAGTCATGCCTATATGCAATCTAGCAAGCTAGAAGGCAAAATTACTCCTCATTAGTCATTAGGGGGGTCAATGGACCTCCAAAAGTTCCAATTCGATTCCTTCCTTTTCAAATCGGACTCAATCACCATTACATGCCTATCGGAATAGAAAGTTTCCAATAAAATTCAGAAATGGAAATCCACATATGGTTTCCTAAAACATTTTTATTTATTTTACAATATTATATATTTTATGTTCAAATTTATATATATGAATAGCTTTTGTCAAGCGCCAGCCCTCATGAGGGGGACCGACCCAAAAGAAGGTTGGCTGGGCACTAGACCTCTGCCAAACATGCAAGGCAAAGGGAGCATGGGTACAGGCCTCTAAAAGTCTAAATAGAGGCATCACTGTCCCCTCACATTTGTGAATCTGGACCAGGGATCAGGGTGGTCCAGTCATGCATGCAAGTGGGCATCCTCGACCGATGAGCCCGTTGGTGTTGGGACTTCTAGTCCCATAGAAATTTTGCAAAAATGAGAGGGAACAGCCCCTTTAGTTAGGGCCTTCATTGCTTCCCTCATTGTGTCACATGGGCCAGCACTCAGTCAGCCTAAAAGGACGAGGCTCTGATAAAGCTCATAAAAAATGGTTTACTTATTAAATGGAACAAAAGATCTCAGAGACAGACAAATTCTGAACAGGAAAGAGAACAACAAAATATCATGCCAGACCAGCCCTGGTACAGAAATGCAACTAACAAAACAATGGAATGAAGAAAAGGGACTTACATTTGGCCAAGGTTGGTCAGATCAACATCAGGAGCAAGCTCTTGGACAATATCATTAGGAGGTTGGCCGCATTCCTGCATTTTCTGCATGAGTTCGATGATTTTGGAAAAGTTATCAGGATCATTTTCATAAACTTCATTCAGCATGCGTATGAGCTCATATTGGTGGTGATAGCGATCATAATCCTCTCGCTTTAGCCCATCTCTATGCTCCTCCAACCATTTTGGATATCTTTCTGCAATCTCTTTCATAGGCTCATGAAGGATCTCTTTAGATAATAGTTGCTGCATCATGGTCTCCACTATAGATTCCATGTCCTACAAAGAAGGTAATTAAAGGAAAATCAAATCAAGCCAATGAATATCTAGAGATCATCAAAAACTAAGACCAAGCAAGAGCATGTGATTCTTTGCAGCACCAATAATAGAAATATATCAAACAAAGACAATTTTTAAGAGGAAAGACTAACATGAAGGCATATATCAGAAGAACTATACAAGCAGGTACAACAAGGCATATATCATTTGCACTTTGCCCAGCTAGATGCTTAATGTTTGCTGATCTGTTGCCTTTCTCTACTGCAGATTTGTTCTCAAGATATTAGTGGATCTTACCCTGGCTTAAGCATCAAAATTAAACTTCAGAAATACAGTGAAGAGGAATGGCATGAGTTAGAAGATTAGAAATGCCAAACATCTTTTGCTGCCTAAGCATTTTCTTATTGCGGGACTTCCATTGTATAATAGACATGTTAGAACGAGGACATGAGTAATTATAAAAAAATTTAACCAAAAGTCTGATGGCTGGAAAATGAAATTCTTTATCCAACATGTTTTTGAAGGCAAAGGTCCATTCAAGGTGCTCACGTTAACTGAAGCACAAATTTGGCCTTAAGGTGTACAGCATAAATATGAGAATCGATCCCCAGAACATTAAGCGGTCAAATTAAAGTAATAAATAGACAGAAGTGGGGAAGAAGCAGGACTTGGCATCAGAAATTCCCACCACTAATTTCTCTTTGATGTCTAAATGGCTCTGGAAATGGGGAGCTGAGGAAAGGGATTTATGGCTGGAGATCAATACATAGTAACACTACAAGAGATCCAGCTTTTGGGACATTGACCCGAGCACCATGTCTAACAGCTCAAGACTACGGAAGGGCATTGAGTACCAAAAGGGTTGTTAAGGCTGGAATGTTTTTCTTCGTTGATAATGAAGAGAAGATTTTTTTTGACAGGTGTGACTCCAGATTGGCCCGTGTATTTTGCATCACAACCATGTAGTCAGAGGTGTGAGGTGCCCAAGGCAATCAGGGGGTCACCTTAGCCTGAAACGCCTAAGCAATGGGCCAAGGGCCTAGGCGATTAAGGCGACATTTTATTAAAATAACACATAAAATCAAGATATATTAATATATGTCTCAATATCACAATCAAGCATAAAAAAGGCTTCAAATAATTGTAGATCTCACTAAATTCATGCAAAATTTAAACAAACCAAATTGCAACTATTAAATTCACACTCAAAAGAGTGCAATAGACAAAACAAGTGCAATATCATAATTCATAACAAAATTGCAAAACTACAAATAGACAAAACATATAAACAAGTGCAAATATGCAAAATTGCAAATAGACTAAACAAGTGCAGTATCATAATTCATGACAAAACCAAAACAAGTAAACAACCAACCAAGTCTATTACATGATCCCATAACAAGAAGCCTTTGAGATAGAGTGAACAGCACAAAAAAAGTCAATTACAACCAAACACAGACACAAAAAACAGTCAACTCTCATTCTCTCAAGCCTCATCACTCAAGAGTCAAAGTCCCCGTCATCTTCACTTGGAAGCTCATCCTTCGATGACAACGTCTCCTGAAAGTCAACATCAGTCTCATGAATGGACTCCAAGCGGGAACTTGTTACAACAACTTTTCCCCTTCCCAAGCAACACTTACCAACACGGTAGTTGGACCTTCCTCTTCATTAACACCCGTAGCAATTTCAACATCTAACCATGTGAGGTCCTCATCTTTATCCACAAAATCTGATTTTCAAGAGGATGAGTGTTGAACCTGTTTATTTTATCGAATTAATTCAGGAAAATAAAAATCAGATTAATCTGATGACAGTCACAAAACGACACAAAGTTCGTGCCGTCATGGTGCCGAGTAAAACACAAGTCCCGAGAACTCCCGTCGGGCATTCGGAGAAACAAAAATGCCCTTGCAGGAAGCGAATCATGCAAGGGAATAATTCTTTGCAACTTATAAGGTGCCCGAGTTCAGCCGGGAAGAAATCCTAGAAGACCGAAACCTCCCCAAGCGACAAATAACAAAAAAACACAAATCCCGAAAATGTCGCTTTCCTCTCACGTGGAAGCATAAGAAACAAGGAAAAAATGGGGGCCTATTTATAGGCCGACCCCCCTTTGCCCTCAAATGGGTCACCTGGCTCAGGTAAGCTCCCGCAGGAGCCTACCCGGTCCGAGTAAGGACCAACGGGGGCCCACCACAGGCCCACGCAGCCTTGTCCGGCGGGACCTGAAGGCCGTATGATCTTTATCCTTGATGGACATGCGGATCTGGTTATAACCTGACGATCCGTCTATAAAAGACAAGGCTTCATGACCTGTGGTTATATCCACCATTGTTTCAATGATGGGGACAGGAAAGTCGTCCTTCGGACATGCCTTGTTCAAATCCCGAAAGTCGATGCAGACTCGGACTTGGCCATTCTTCTTCTTGACCGGGACTATGTTGGCGAGCCACACAGGATACATACATGGCTCTATAAAGTCCACATCCAGCTTTTTGTCGACTTCGGCGTTGAGTTTGAGTTCCAGCTCATGGCAAATACGCCTTTGGACTTGCTTGACTGGCTTAGCTGTTGGAAGTATAGCCAGTTCGTGTTCTGCCACAGAGAGATCCAGTCCCGACATCTCTTTATATGTCCAGACGAAACAATCTCTGAATTCCCTCAGGAGTTGTCGGTATGCCTGCCTTTCCTCTCCACTGAGAAGGGCACTTACAAAAGTAGGCCGGTAGTCATCCTGGGTACCGAGATTAATCTCAATCAACTGATCAACGGTTGCCTAGCCACCGTCTTCTAGTTCCGGGGGAGCCGGCCGGAGGTCGACGAAGCCTTCATCTTCATCAGTACCGGCCTCGTAAACCTCGAACTCCATAGGATTTACCTGTCGCCCTTCAGCGGGCGTCGACAGAGGAGATGCCAGGGCATGCTCTGCCTCGTGATGGAGCTCGTCAGCTATGGGCTCCTTCTGGGCCTCCTCGCAAGAGGGAGATAGAAGCCCTATGGCATTGACGGCATAATGAACTTGGAAATCTGGCTCCTAATCATAACCCAACTCCCGAGTGTCTTTGCGGGAGAAAGGTGGTTGCCCCTTGACTTGCGGGGGATTCCAGAGTTGGGGAAAATATGCCTTCTGTGCAGGGTTCTGGAACTGAGGAATTCCTTGTTTCATGCACATGCGCTTGAGCCGGTCTGACATATAATCCATCTCTTGAACTGGCTCTTGCGCCTTATTAGCAGGGGTGCCCCACCCGAAATCGTCCTCAGGAGGACCCAGAACTAAATCTCCTTTATAGAAGACAATCGGCCGTGCCGGTTTGCCATCCTTGCTTCGACCCTTGAGCCTATAAGAGACTATAAAAGTCTTCAACTCCTCCACGTTGTATTCCTCCCTTAGAAAGGGAAGCTGGACGTCCTTTGGAGGCAAAGGGACGCTCTGGTCGATGGTTCGGCTGATGAGATTGGCTTCAAACTCCACATTGCACCTTTCTGGTTGAGTTGGTATGGAACCAGGCTTGAGGCTCAACTGGTGAAGCTTCAACAGCTCGCGGTTGACTGTGAAGAGTGGGCCATCCTCGGGCTCGGCCTCGATCTTTTGCTTTCCCTTGTCTTTGACTCTGTCGGGGATTGTTATGGTGGGCTCCCCGAAATACAAAGAGGCGTCTGCCAAGTAACATTCATTAAGGTGGAAAGGAGCTTGGTCCGCAAAGACGATATGTTGCTCTCCCCCTTTTAGCATATTTGAGGCACTGGTGCAGAGTCGAAGGAACGACCCAATTTTCATGCAACCAGGGTCTTCCCAACAACACCTTATAAGACGTGTCGACGTTAATAATATAAAACGTCACTTTGGTGGCAAAGTCACCCATGACCAGTTTAACCTCGACCCGACCGAGAGCCTCTTCAGAGTCTTGATTGAACCCCAAGATTTTGACGGCGCTGACTTTTTGCCAATAAGACGCCAAGTAGAGAGACTTGAAAGTCTTCAAGAGCATAATGTTCACTGCCGCACCTGCATCGACCAAGATTCAGTTCACCTCATGGCCATTGATCGTCCCTTTCATGTATAGGGGGTGATTATGGCAAAGAGAGGCCAACAACAAATCTTTGTCGGAGAAAATAATATTGGCCGCAAGAGCTTCATATGCTTGGGCCTGCAGTTCCGCTACATGGGCCTCGTGGGCCTCGGGGTCCTGGAGGACTTTTACAAGAGCCTCTCTCAAGTCCTTGCTCCAAGCAATAGCCTCCCCTATGGTGACATTAGTCGGGAACCGCTTCATGTGTTGAATGATTTTGCGGTCCGCCCTAACGCGGGTCTTGTCGAATGGGGGAATGATTTCCTCCAGAGTCTTCGGGGCTCCATGTGATTTCTCCCGCTTGAAAGGGCGTTCCCCTTCATCTTGCACGCCCGCTCCCTCTTGGAAAAGCTGTGCCAGAGACTCCTCCGCAGTAGGCTGAGACTCGTCCAGATCAGACTGACCCGAGGGGCCTTCTCTTTCGCCAACACTGGTTGAGGGGCCCGCCTGCCCTGAGGTTGGAGCTAGCGACGGGGCGCTGACTGGAGTTTCTTCCTCATCGGAAGAATGAATTATGAAAGGGATGCCTCCTGGTCTTCGAGCTCCTGAATCAAGGCCAGCACTCTCTGAAGATTCAGGTATGAAGGGAATGCCCAGCACTTGAGGTGTAGGGATGGGGCCCGGCTGCTCCCCTCTGAATATTATAACCCAATCGAGGGTTAAAGAGTTTTCTCGCCCACGACCCCGCCCTCGAGTTGTCAACTGTACACAGTATCATCGCCATGAGACGGGCGTGTGTTCAATTCTAATATCCTCGAGAAGGGTATTATAGTCATTTCACATCTTCATGACTGAACTAAATTCCCTTCGTCACCCGGAGGATATAAGAAAAAGCATGACCTGTAGGGTCGTGATTACAAGGCCCACATAGGGGCATAAGTACAAATCCCGCGTAGGGGCATAAGTACAAATCCTGCGTCGGGGCATAAATACAAGACCCACGTGGGGACACAAAAACAACGCCCACGTAGGGGCATAATAACAAAGCCCATGTAGGGGCATAAATACAAGACCCACGTAAGGGCACAACAACGACGCCTACGTATGGGCATAATAACAAAGCCCACGTAGGGGCATAAATACAAGACCCACGTAGGGGCACAAGGACGTAGCCCACGCAGGGACATAAATAGAAGCCCAGTGTGTCACATACCCCAAATAGGTCAAGACAACGAACAAGAGCTTTCTTCTCTTCCCCCCCAAAAAAAAGTCCTCCAAAAGTGAGCCCATAGAGGGGTATTTATAGGAGGTGAGGGACCAGCCCGGGGTAGGCTGAACCCGGGCGGGTCAAAGCCACCCCGGGCAGGTCCGTTTCTCCCTCTCTTTTTTTTGAAATGGGCAGACGGAACCCCCGAGACCGGCTCGGGACTGCCTCGCCCCGGGCAGGTCCGCGCGGACCTGCCCGGGGTCGGGGGGTCCCGGGCGAGTCCCGTCCGGGGAGAGGCCACTCCAAAAATAAGTCTTCAAAATTGTATCAGCTATCTTTTTCCCTTCAAATTTTTTGGTCAATCAATTGTTACTTGCTATCCAATGTGCAAATGTAAACATTCTCCTCAAATCATCCTTGCAATCAAGTAAACTATGGAGGTTTAGATAGTTGGTGGCAAAGCGAGTCATAGTTGCACGTGCAATATTCTTACCATTTGCGTGTTTTCTCATCATTGCACGTATCCTCGTGTGCCCATAAATAAATGTAGTAATCATTTTTGCTCTCCGAATGCTAGCTTTCGTTGGGGATATTTTGGAAATGTCCTCCAACATCAAATCCAAGCAATGGGTAACACATGGTGTCCAAAATAAATGAGGATGGGCTGCCAACAATAATTTTCCGGCTGCCATACAGCTTAACTCATTATCTGGGACAATTTGAATGACATGCTCAGCACCAACTTCTCTCACAACTTTGGCCAACAAATCTACTACAATTTAGCATCTCTGACATGTGAGAAAGCATTCACTGAGTTCAAAAAGAAGTTCAGATTGGTGAATTCCCTAGAAAGTTGATCAGCGTTCACTCTTTCGTATCCGTCCATGCATCGGACATACTACTACAACTAGGTGCCACCAAACTTGCTTTTGGTGCATCCACCAATTGAATCTTCTATATCTCTTTTTGCAAAAGGGTCTCATGTCATGATAGCTAGGGCCTTTTGATCCCGGATCATATTGCCCCACAGCTTCGAACATGGTTTGGAAGCTATGTAGGCGAACAATATTGAATGGAATTCCAGCTTGACACGTCCACCTAGCGATGTGTTGGATAACCCTTTCCCGTCGCTTCTTTTCATGTTTCTTATCTTCGATGGACTTGCTCTTTGACTCTTCTAGATGAAGTGTGCAGAACCTATCCATAGGACCGTTTCATCCATGGAGGCTTTGCGAAAATATCATGTTCACTAACTTGAGTCACCTCTATGGATGATGAACCTTTGGTGGTGGAGTCCTTGAGAAGATCATCTCTACTTTTTGCTTCCCTAATCATCTGTATCTTCTCATTTTTAGCTTGCCTGCCCTTTTGTATATGTTCTCAAATTTCTTGCTTCACGCCCAAAGGGACTTTCTAGCAAACCGTCACATTTGTGAATGTCCCTGCTATATGTTGCTTCAACCGATAAATCCTTCCTTTACAACCTTTTTGACAAAAGCTACACCACAGCAAGTCTCTAATATTTGGATACATCATTTTTAAAAAAAGTGTGCAATACCACAATTATATTAAATGAAAAAAATAAAAAGGAGAAATATGGTCAATAAACCCCAAATAAAATCCATGTATAAAAATGTCATACCAAGTCGATGAGGACCACACTAACCCCCCAACAAAATAAAAAGATGAGAGTTGAGGGAATTCACGTTACAAAACACCTCCACCCATTCCCTCACTCACAAATGAAAGATACAAGAAAGTCCTCAGCTTTGGCTTCCCTTCTAAAGATCCTATTGTTCCATTCACCCCACAAAGACCAAAGAGTGGTATGCAGGATCAACCACCACACGATGCTATCTCCTCTAAGGGACCACCTCTTGCCCCAAGACTCAATGAAGTGCTACGCCTCTCTCTGACGGCCAAATACACAACGGGCACTCGTAGCCAATGCCTCCCACACCTCTTGCGAATAGAAGCAACCTATGAACAAGTGGTCCAAAGTCTCGTCCTCCTGACCACATAAGCAACAAGTCGGTTGAACGCCTGGGATGAATTTAAGCAGCCTGTCTCGAGTGGGAAGTCTCCCATGGAAAATCCTTCACCTAAAGACCTTCACCTTCAACGTACTCTGTTGGACCCCAAAAAAGTTGTTACTCATTTCTGATATTTTCAGAAATTTTTCAGAAAGAGAGAAAAAATAAATGAGTTGCATCATGAATGGCCTTAAAGCGACGAGCTCACATGCACTCCCATAAACGTCCGGTTAAAATAGGGATTGTTTACAATTTTACACGTGCTTCTATGCACAGAAACTTCATCAAAAGGTGATAAAAATCTGCTCACCCGCGCGGGGAATCCACCACAAAGGAATATTTTTTCTTCCAGGTTGTCCCGACAGTTAACGGGAATATTCTCCAACTCCCAAAAAAATAAAAAAAGGGCCAAAGCCACGAAGGTAGGCCTTACACTTGTTGAAGTCTCCCCTACCTACAGAAAAAAACTCCTTTTCTACCATCGGGATAGGCTTTCTATAGCCAACATGGGTCAAGACCCCCCCTCCGCCCCTTTCTCTTCTTCTCCGCGCGATGGGAAGCCCGGAGGGGACCCCCCCGGTGGATGGCGCATCGAAGGGACGCCCTCCAGTGGTTGGACCGAAGGGGGAACACCCTTCGGTGGCCTGTGCATCGGAGGGGAGGGGGTCCCCTCCGGTGGCACACACACCGGAGCCCCCCCCCCAACCGTGCGAGTCAAACCGGAGGGGGGGGCTCTAGTGGTCTTCGACCGAAGGGACCCCCCTCCGATCCTCTGCACCGGTGGGGGTTGACCGGAGGGGAACCCCCTCCAGCCGCTACGCAACCGGATGGGGTTCCCCACCTCCGGTTTGTTCTGTCCGGCCATAAAAAAAAAATGTTGCAGTAGAAAAAAAAAACTGAAAAGGGAGAGGGGAAAGGTTACCTTGACCCTTGCACTTCCACCGGATGGTGCTTCCAATTGGTTGACATCCCCTCCGCCACTCCTCCTTATGCCTATAAAAAGGAGGAGCCTCCAAGTATGAAAGAAAGAGAAGAACGAGAAGAAGAGAAGAAGAAAGAGGAAGACTTGGAGAGCTTGCAGCAGGCCCAAGTCCAAAAGCAAAGAAGAAGGGTGCGCCCCCTTCCTCACTGCCCAGTCTTGTTAGGTTTTACTCCCTACAATTTACAAAAAAACCCTTCTAGGGTATCTTTTGACAAAAATGTCTCTCGAGTATACAAAAAGGCATTGTATTGCCATGTTATTGAAGTACAATGTACAAAATCATGAAAGTCAAAGAATGATGAGAAGGTATCAATTTATTTTCTGCAAAATTACGTGATAGCCCCCGCACGGTCCTGAAATTGCGTTTTTACCTTGTATTTCTCCGAAATTGTGTAAAAATACACCTACTTCAATGAAAATTCAGAAAAAAATGTGAAAATTTAAGAGAGGTATTTTTTATCATGGGAAAACATTCCCCACTTGTGAAAATGTCCCCTCTCAAAGTTAAGTCTCAGAAATTACATTTCTACCCCGTATCTTTTAAAATTGCATATACACCCGCAAAAAAATCTCGTAAAATGCAAAAAATTAAGGAAAATTAAAAGGGCCATATGTGGCCCCTAGTTGCACAAGAAATTGTAAATAAACCCTTTACCAAATGGAAAATTGCGATTGAACCTCATAAGAAGAAAAAATTGTAAGTAAACCCCCACTCGAGGGAAAATTATGGAGATTCCCCTCTGCCCAAAGGCATGGGTCGTAAGGGTAAGAAATGATCTTTAGCAGTTAATCAAAGGTGTTCAGACTTGTCCGATGTAAACTAACACCGACTTTGGTCGGTGCAGTACACGAATCCTAAATGTCTGATAAATAAAAGCGTGAAATTAATACTATCAGACAAATCGGACAGCGGGAAATTCCACATGTAAACAGACTCCTCGGCCTCTAGATATGCAGGGCAAGGTTGTGACGCACCCCACCATCAAAGATGATGGTGTAGGCAGACCTAACATAGAGGGTCCCCTCCCTACCCCACCTCTAGGTCCACGCATCCTCCCTGTGAGAGTGCAGGACAAAGTCGAGGAGGAAGAGTAAGAGATCCTCAAGCTACTCCATCTCGGTGAACATGAGGTCCCTCCAGAAAGTTGTCGTCTAGCCCAGGTGCCCCCCAAAAGCTGAGGGTCGAAAGCCTGATCGATCGACCCCAAAGAGTCAGTAGAGACAGCAAAAAGGCTAGAGAAAGACGCCTCCAGTGTGAAGTCACTGCACCATCTATCCTTCTAGAAAAGGCATTTGTTATCTTTCCCTAGTCGAACCCGTACGTCGGAGGAGATGATATCCATGCAAATCAAAATACCACGCCAGATGGGAGAGGTATGGGACAGAGCTGGTATGTCCATATCCCAAACTCTCCTCCTACCATAATACCTCTACCTAATAACCTGCACCCAAAGTCCTTCATCCCCTGCCCCCAACCTCCACAACCATTTGCACAAGAGAGTCAGATTAAAATCTCCAACATCTTTGATCCCCAACCCCCAATACACCATTATTTTATACTCCCACCAATTATCTTTTGATCTCTTGACTGCATTGGAAACTAGATAGTTGAGTTTAATGATGCGACATCAGATGTAGGTGTAGACATCTTATTTAAAAAAATCAAACAACAAAATTACACAAAACTAGCACTAACATAAATAGTTAAAACCTTGAAGTTCAAGAACAATAAGCTCACTGTTAACGGGAGTGACCCAAAATGAACTCTTCAAGAATAGTAAACTCATTGTTCAATGTTCACCTACAGTAATAGAAAACAGAGAGGGACGAGAACAAGGGGGGATGACAACAGAGAGTGCGTGACAGTGAGGGATAATAGTGAGACAGAGAGGGGGATCGACCCCACTGTGATAGTGAGAGAGAATAGTGAGATAGACAGGGGGCTCGGCCCCTCTCTGTAACAATGAGAGGAAGAGATTTAGGGCCTCTGTGCAGTGTGTGTGTGTGTGTGTGTGTGTGCGTGAGAGAGAGAGAGAGAGAGAGAGATTGGGGGGGTCTTGCCCTCTCTGTGATCGTGAGAGAGACCAAAAGTGTAAGAGAGATAGAGACCGAGCCCTTTCTGTGATCGTAAGAGAGACCAAAAGTGTGAGAGAGATAGAGACGGAGAGTGAGAACAAAGAGACAAAGTCTGAGAGTGAGGAGAGAAGGGGCCGGACTGACCATTGGAAAATGTCAGAAGAGAAGAGGCCAAAAGACCAACAGAGAGAGAGAGAGAGAGGGCATACAACAAAGAGAAGATGCTGCCATCGGTAGGAGTTGCAGCCACCGCCATCAATTGCTTGGCGGGAAGACGTTGTAGGAGATGGAGAAGAGACGGTGGGAGAGGGGAGAAGGGTTAGGGGTTTGAATAGAAGGGCAGGGGCCCTGTAATAGCCTGTTCAAAACGGGTGCATTGTCAAGCCAAATGGATAGGGTATTCAGCTGTTGGGCCAAATGGGCCATAGATGGCAGTTTCGGTGTCGATTTCGGCCGGGTCCGAAACCTAAACCATTTTGATTTTGGTTTCGGTTTCGGCCCGAGACCAAATAAATTATTATTTTTTTGCCAACTGCAGGGTTTCGGTTTCGGCCCAATTTCAGCCAGATAGTTTCGGATCATTTCGGTCCGAAACCGAAACATTTCGGCCGAAACTGCTATCCATGAAATAGGCTGGCCCAAAGTCTTCGAGGCAGACCACGGCGCCTGAGGGGAAGCAATTAATGCAATCACCTTGGCTGCTTTGAATCCTTTGATAACATAGATTGCTGGAGCCCATCATGCAGTCTTAGCAAAAATCTACAAGCACAGGTCTAGAGGAGGGTGAGCCTATCGTTAGGAGAAACCTATACAGCAGGAGATTAATCAGCAGGCTGCCCTTCTTGCTTTACTCCTAAGGACAGTTCAGCAAAATGCAGTTGACAGGTGGCTATGAAACTGGAAAAAGGATGGCCTTTTCTCTAAGAAGCCCACTTATAGAGTGATTGCTGATGGGGACATGAGATTCTCTTCTTTTCCTCAGAATTTGAAACCTTATCGTCCCTTAAGGTTAAAGTGTTTGATGTAGAGAGTTGCACGTGCTTGGCTCTGCACTCGCATCCATGTGGCCTCCTTCGTGGAAGGTGTGAGGACCTCTAGCTCTTTATATGATGAGGATGAGGAAGAGAGCTTGAATCAATTGTTGGTGCAATTTTCTACCGATAAGTGTGCAGTGCCATGTACTCAAGAATAAAGCCACAATGGATCCCCTTTCCTGATAAGAAGTGGCCGTCGTCACATGGCTGGCACAGATCATGTAATCTTAGATTGGATAAGCACATCTGGTGGATAATACTGCGAGGGATTATTTGGGCCCTATCGGGCAAGAGGAACCTCTGCATTTTTCGTGGCAAAGACAGGAGACAGTAGCAGCTGCTGGCTTTTATTTGTGATAGAGTTGGGGAGTGCACAGTGGCTTTTGGGAGAAGTTGTTTGTATCAGTGTATTTTGTCTCCTCTTCTGGGGATCCCTTGTTAATAACAGCCATACCTTTGTGTGACTGGCCTTCTATTTTCTGGTGTCCCTTTGTAAATGGTGCATTCCTTTGGGGTTGCTTTGTGTTGATGGTGGTTGCCTTTTCTGAGGCTTTGTGGTGGTATAGTTTCCTTTTTACGCATAGAGTTTCTTTTATTTAATAAATACATGGTACTATCCACTTTCCAAAAAGAACATAAAGTAACAATATGAAAATTCATCTAGTAACACAACATAATGAGTGAGCTTGCCAAATTTCAAACAAAAAATAACAAAATTACTTTAAAATGTTTAACTTCTCTCCAAATAAATAATTGCGTTGCTATTTTCCAATCACTCTACAGGATCCTTATAGATGGTTGTAAACATCACCATCAAGATCTAAACCCTCTCTTTGGCATGAAATGGTGGCATTTTATCAAAAAAGACTCGGTTGAACTTTTTACCTTGCCAAGTGCCAACATATAAATATCTTGTAAAAGTACAGTAATATTTTAAAAAACAGAAATGGGCATATATCTCCACTTTAATCAGTATGCACTCGGAGTTGCTTGAAAGCATGATGTTTTCAGTATCTGCACCATGAGGCTGTTTCTTCTACCTTTCTGTACTGTCATTTGCTGTTCCGGATCTCATCCCCAATATTTTCTATTGCTCCAACATCTAGGAAGTAGGAACATCTCCTCGCTCTTTAGCCAAATAATTGAACAATGAAATGAGTCCTCACTAATCCACTCGTCATCAGAAGTCAACTTTTTTATTAACATGGAACCAACAAATGAATTCCTCTTCATTGCTGCTTCCGTTAGTTTATGTTGCACATGACAAAAAATGAAGAGCTTTACAGTCTTTACTACCGCACTGTAACTTGTTCGTTTTTTATGAACAAATGGCATTTCATATTTGTTAGCAATTTAGCATTAAGCATCAAAAGAAGAAATCTATAATCTATCACGAATGAGTTACAGTGCAAAATAAAACTGGCTCAAAGGTCATCTAGGATTGTTCGCGGTGAGAAATACTAACATAAGGCTTTAAATTTCAACAGCAGTTGCACATAGCAGTTAGATTGAGCCATTGAGGTGGCTATACGAGGAAAGAGAGCCAACAGACAATGTGTCACAGCAAGAGCTGGGGAATAAGATGACAAATTGAAAGGAGCTGGCCTGACCCAATCAACATGGCAAGCAAAGGTACCGTTACAGATTGGGAAATAAAATGATTGGGTTGAAAGGGAATAGACCCGACTCGGTCAACATTTGGCGGAGCAGGTCAGGAAACAAGTCAACCCAGTGATTTGAATTTGAAACAAAAGATTCATGACATCTATCAGGTGGAGGTAGAGGAAAAGGGTAGCAATAAAATTGTTGGTAATGGCGGGCCAAAAAAAATTGGGATAAGGAGGGACAGAGGGAAGGGATCCTTCATGAATTGAGCATGTCATAGGTTGAATGTTAGGACATTCTTCTCTTCCAGTGGCCTTTGTAGGACAAAAGAAAGATCAGGGGCCACTTCAACTTTTAGAAAGATCAGTGCACGAACCACTGTCCATTGCTTGGAGACATAACATGTTAACTGAGGATGCTCTTTCTCCATGGAGGATCTCACACGGGCATCTACCAACTTGTGATAGGTTGCCAACTTTCCTGCCAGGGATCCCAACACTATGTGGCCTTTGTGGGGAGCAGGAGGAGTCAATGGACCATCTTTTCGTAGGATGAGTTGAGGGCATTCACATTACAAAGCACCTCCGCCCACTCCCTCACTCTATTACAAATGAAATAAATAAGAAAGTCCTCCGCTCTAGTCTCCCTTCTGAAGATCATGTTGTTCCTTTCACCCCATAGAGTCGCATGTAGGATGAGCCACCAAATCACACGAACACCATTGAGGGGCCAACTCCTACCCCAACACATGATGAAGAGCTGCACATCAATGTAATGGTCAAGTAGACACTGGGCTCTCGAAGACACACCCTCCCACACTGCCTGGGAGTAAGGACAGCCTACAAACAAATCATCCAAAGACTCGTCCCCAGGCCACACAAACAACAAGTCGACTGAATGCCCGATAGGAAGCCCTAGAGCTTGTCTCTGGTGGGAAGCCTTCCCTGGGGAATCCTCCAGATCAGAAGCTTTACCTTCAATGGGCTACTCGGTCTCCAAATGTGAGGAGCAACTCCGTGTTGCACCCCCCCCCCCCCCCCCGCGTCAAAGATGATGGAGTAGGCATACCGAACAGAGAAGGTCCCCTCCCTACTCCACCTCCAAGTCCACACGTCCTCCTGGAGAGGGCACAGGGCAAAGTCAAGGAGGAAGAGAAGGAGATCATGGAACTACTCCAGCTCAGCACTCGTAGGGGTCCTCCTGAAAGTCGGCACCCAGGTACCCCCAGAAAGGTGGGGATCAAAAGCCCGGACAACCGGCCGTAGAGGTCTTCAGAAGACAGGGAAAAAGAGAGTGATCGTGGTAATAAGTGACAGCCATTTAGCACTTCTACCTCAAGCTCACATATTGAAGGGAGAAAATAACAAGAGTCTAAGGTAAAAGAGGAGATGAATCACTCTTATCATCATTGAAAGCAGACTACAGACTGGGGAATGAAGGGAAGGACCAATAAAAGCATGAAAAGAAGAAACTAGTTATTCCCATAAGGTGGGAACAAAAAAATATGTAGATAGATAACCAATATCTTTGGTCACAAGATAGGAACAAAAAGCTATGTTTTAAAATACTAGTATTGGGAAGCTCAGAAGCCAAGAACTACAGCCAACAAAAATGCTTGAATAATGATGGGCCACCTTCTAATATAAGCCTAGTTCGGCATACCATAATGCATTTATCCACATTATCACTCTTATGGTTTTTCATCCAAACGACAGCTGAATTCATGGTACTAAAAACTGGTCAGACTGGACCAGAACCAGCCTTGGAACCGGACTGTCCCCAACCAGTTCCCGCCCAGAAAGAATTTCTAAAACCTTGCCTGAATTAAATGATACACCAAACAATACACAGATCAATTTGGTGGCTATGAGAAACTGTGGCGGGTACCATCCATGTCCATGGATAGAAAAGTATACAGTTTGCTTGTAAGAAGGTACATCTTTTTAGACACTTGTAAGAAGGTACATAAAATGAGTGCACCATGGTTTGTTTGGAAGTTGGCTAAAAGCTGAAAATCAAGCTTATACATGAAGAGTTTAAAAAACATACACTCTACTAGTAGTTGGAACTCTAAAAGCCAATACCTACTGCTAATGTAAAAAACTTCAATTATGCACGTATGCCCATTTTGGTACATATAAAATACAACAACAGCAGATCATCACTCGGATATAGTTATCCAAAAGAAGGCCGAACTAAGGGATGAGCCAAACTTGGTCTGCAAATGGACAGGAGTTGGAGCTAGCTGAACTAAATGCTTAGAACTCAATAGCATTGTGATAAGAAAAAACAACAACTTATTGGAAGGTTATCTGAAGTTATATTTAAGCAAAAAATGAAGATTATAAACAAAGATAAATCATTTCAATACACATGTTTTAAATATAAAAGTATAATTATTGTTTATAGGTTAGACATAAATTATATAATTTATATAAATAAATAGTCATCTGGACTATTATCCAAGACTCAGCTTTGGGTATGACTGTGTTTGTTCCCAATTCCAATACCTTGTCAAACTTTTTTTGTATTCTCAAATCAGAAAATGTAATTCAAAATTGAATCCTTACTTGTACCTCCCACTGTTTATTTTAATACAATAGTGGTACTACCCACTTTCAAAAAAAAACAAAATTGAGTCCAGCTATTAAATTATCAGGTTCCTTTTGTAGTCCTGGTACAAGAATAAATATGGCAGTTATGAACAAAGAAGAAGCTGCTAACAGGAAAATTGAGGGGAGCCAATTGTTTTAAAATATGAATGTGAAAAGATAATAGACACTACAAGTCTACAACACAGCAATTGTTGGAGCTCTGCTTGTGACTCTTGACCCATCGTGGTAAAAACTTCAAGTAACTATAAGCTTACACTAAAACACAATTTAATAGCTAAGAAAGAGAAAATGGAAACCCATGGAGAGCTAAAAAGGTGCACGAGAAATGCGCATTCAGACTGTGACATTTCTTGTTCCTGAACGTTTTATCCTTAAGGCCTCAATGGAGACCCTCGTAAGTTGGTCAGATCAAACAATAACATCAAGGGCAACCCAAAGCTTTTATTTCCATCTATGCATGAAGCATTCAATTTTACTTTTTACATCTGCTTCATACATTGCCTTCTGCCCTTATTCGTGTTGCATCAACGATTCCTTGTTTCCATATGAGACAATGGAAGAGGTGAAACTGTTTAGAATGTGCACTAAAACATTATAAATTGTGGTTCGATTATTCATAAACCAAACGATTTTCCGGAATCTTAGGAAACAAGAATACCTGAGAACCAGCAATCTCCTCAAACTGCTTGACGAAATCCTCCACGATGCCCTCCTTGTCCAGGTCCTCGACGCCCTTCTGCCCCTGCGCCCCCAAGGTCGACTCCAGCCCCAGGACTGCCTGCTGGGTCTGCTGAGTCAGCATGGCAAGCGCCTCCGAAGCATGCGAAACACCTTTCGAAGGCGCCCCGCCCGGTCTATTTGCCTGTCTCCCTTTCTTCTTCACCTGCCGGGGATCCGGCAGCCCCATCCCCATGCCCAGACCCTGAACAGGCGCGGAGAACGCCACAGAGGAGGACGGCGAAGCCGACGGCCCCTCCCCTCTCATTCTATTCCCTTCCCCACCTCCGCCGCCCCTTCCGCCGCTACCAGCAGCATCCCCCCTGACGCAAGCAATCAAACCAAATCAAAATCAACTCGAAACACATCGCCTTTGGCGCCAACCGCAACCGCGGATGTTCGGATGGAGAGAAGGAGAAAGCCACAGGAGGCACACCTCTGAGCGGCGGCGAGGTCGAGCTTGCTGAAGTCGTCCAGAGCACCTGCGATAGAACGAGAGAAAGAAGAAGAAGAAGACGAGCAGTTACATCATATGCATGTGCGTACAGAGATGTGCGAGAGGGAAGAGCGGCGAGATGGGTACTGTCGAGGAGGTAGTCCAGGTCGTCTGAGGACTGGTCGGCCATGGCGGCGGACTACTGTTCGTGGTTATTCTTATGGGGGAAGGAAGCGGCGGCGGCGGCGGAGGAGGAGAGAAGAAGGCGGACGCAGGAGGAGTTGCCTGTGGCTGCGTGGCTCTATTTTCTGGCGTGGTCTTTCCACCTTTTTCAAGTGCGATGGTGAAAATTGAGGGAAATCCCAGGATATACTAATGTGGCTAAAGTCTGGCATATGCCCCGTGGTGAGGGATTCATGGTTTTGAAAAAAAATAAGACTCACTAAACAACTAATTATACCTTAGTTTATAACTTATTTTATATATCCTGTGAATTTTTTGAAAAAATAGGAACATCCTGGTTTATTAACTGATCTATCTTTAATCTCCTCGCCATAATTATTGTTGATCTCTTATGTGTTGACTTATGAATAGTAAGGCCCCGTTTGAAAATCATATAACTAAAGTACTTTTGAAAAAAAAACTGCAGCCATACTAATGGATAGTGTCAGGGTGATTTTGCAATCATTTAAAATATAAAGAATCCATTACGAGACAATTTCTATGGATTAAGAGAATCATACACTTTTATACCTTGTTCTCTTTCCTCCTCGAAAATTTCTTTACACGGAAGCTTAGAATCCATTTGCCTATTTCATAAAAATTAAAGGTTATCAGGTACTTTTATCTTGGAAGTCACGGTTGAACGGGATACCAAACACAGCCTAAGACAACGAGAGAGTAAGTAATGAGATAATATATGATGTAATAACATGACAACAAGTTGACGTATTAATGTGGTGAGAAATAAGTGTTACACATGCAAAGTCGTGTCTTTTCATTTTCTTTTGGATTTTTTACATAAATATCTCTCCAAATATCAATTATATCAAATATACTCCTCATTTTAACATGTTATCAATAATATCATCCATTTAACCTTAAATGTTATAGTTGTATCTCTACAATAACTCTCGTTAGTTTAACTTGGGCTAAACGTGAGTTAAACAGTGAAATTACTAGTCTACCCTCGGTTTACCCTTTTATCTCTCTCTCTCTTTCTCTCTCTCTCTCCTCGTGATGGAAACCCTAATAGGCGGGGGAGGGGGAGCAACTTCGTTGGCTACGAGGTGGGGGGGAGGGGAGGGGGCGACGGCGGTGAGGGGATGGGAACAAAGTAGCAAGGAGGGCGAGAATGGGGGAGAGGGGGAGGGGCGCTGGTTGCGAGGTGACGGGAGAGGGGGAGCAGGCGACGGCAATGTGGGGATGCGGGTGGAGTAGCAGGGAGGGCAGTAGGGGGAGAGGGGGAGGGGCACCGAGGGTAAGGGGGAGGGGGCACTGACGGTGAAGGGGAGAGGGCGAGGGGGGGCCTGCTGCGAGGTGGAGGAGAGGGAGAGGGAGCGTCGGCGATGAGGGGGAAAGGGGGAGGGGGCACCAGCTGCGAGGTGGGGGAGAGGGGGAGGGGAGGCGATGTTACCCAGTAAACGGCTGACCTAAAGGGGGGTGAATGGGTGTTTAAAAATTTTATTGTGATGAGTAAATGTTTAAGATGAATGCTAAATAAAAATTTAAACACTATAGCGATATTGTGGACAGAATAAAAGAGATAACAACAATCACACAAATAACACAGTGATTTTAAACTGGTCTGGCCCTGACCCTCAAGTCAGTCCTACGTCCAGTTCCCATCAACTATTGAGATTTTCACTAACTGCCTATCGGGATTAGTTACACTTGGTTATTTTTGCTCAGGTGTTCAGCCACGCCATGGGTACTCTCTCAACTAGAGTCCCAGTTGATTTTATTAGTATCAGCCACACCGTATGATATTGACATGTCGTTGGTCACACTACAGGAAACTGACCTCTTCCTAGTCCCTCTTGTCCTCAAGTAAGAGCTTCTCCTCTCAAGGAGAAAATTACCACTTTACAAGTGAGGTTGCACAAAGATTGCCTCTTATACATGCAAATTTGTGTATGGTTACTACGTCAAGTCCAAGATGAAAAAAAAATCGAAATCAATCGATCTTGAACTGAAAAAATAAAAAGAGCCTTCTGAAGAAAAAAATAGAGTATCGCATAAGGCTTTGTGAAGAAGAAGAGATGAATGCAGCAGAGAAATAGCAAATGCTTCTTTTTTGCTTGAGCTTTCAACAGTGTGAGGTTGAGAACAGATTTGAGCTTGTGTTTCTCTCAACTCTTGCACTGTAAGCTTTTGCTTGAGAGTGGAGTTACTTGCTTGGTATGCTCACGTTTGTTCACTTAGCTTGTTCTTCGTTCTGCACACAGTTTGAGTATTTATAACTCCCTTGAGTACTGGTTTCGTTAGACTCGTCACGATAGCCATTTGATATAGCTTGGTATACGCTACCCAATCTTTTGTCTGTTAGACTCATGCTTGGTGCCATTTAAAGGGAGCTTCTTAATCTTCCTCGAGTCCAGAGAGTTCTTTCTATCTTCGAGAGGTATGATGTTTATTCCTTGAGAGAGGACAATAGCATTTTTTTTCTTGTACTGCAAATACTTTTCAAAATCATGAAGATATATCTTCCTTTTCGGCGCTTGTCCTGTAGTAAAGTACCTTTATGAGGTTTCTCTTTTTTCCCAGGACTGTGAGACGGCATAAGGTATTTGTTTATACTATGAAATGATAAAGTCAAATAAGACTTGCATTGGAATACTCCCTTATTTCTGCAGAGACAGAAACGTGTCTGCATTGTTGTGCTGTGTCGCTTTCCTTTCAATTTGATTTTTTTTAATATAGTATAAATATTGACCTCTCCAGGTCATCAATTAAGTGGAAGAGAGTATCGTGTTCGCTCATACTCTGTACGGTTAACATTTAATATTGGCACAACTGTATTTAATGCATTTGAAATTTGAATTGCGCTGTAATAGTCACTTGATCATTGCCTTAGTCGATTAAGAACTGTAATTTCATTTATACTATCAACTAAGTATTTTTATCACGTGCATTATACTGTAGCTATCATATTAATGAGAATGTAGCCTTTTAAGATAGTGTTAATCAGATGAGGTCAGATAGCTGATGTCCTGCGCGACTATGTTATTGATTGAGTGAAGATAGACGTTGTTTGTTTAAACAGTCTGTCTTAGTCATTTAAGAAATGAAAATTCATTTAAACTAACAACTAAGTTATTGTGAACTGTAGTCATCTAAATAATTTAGGAATATAGCCTTAATCTGTAAGGTAGTCGATGTTTTGAGATAGTTGAAGTTACTGTGTGAATTATGAATGGATAGTCATTGATTTTTGATATAGGCAGTGTGGGTTCGACTATTTGTTAAGATAGGTGATCATTTAGTTCAACTATCTTGGGATTGGGATAACTAATATCCTTGTGACCATGTTATCATATAATCGATTGTATGTGCGCCTATGTAAAGTGTTTTTCACGAAATAGGTGATGGGACTGCGACTATGTATGCGCCTAAGTGACATTTAGTTCGCCTATGTTAAGTTCTTCAAGCAGATAGGGGATGCTATGGTTGTCAATGGAAGTGCGCCTATGTTATCTTATAATGCCCCTATGTGACGAAGTATTGCAACTATGTTACTTAGATAGTCGAAGCTAGCGACTATGTTATTATATAAGCATTCTTAAGGTTTGAGATAGTCAAAGGATTTTATCCGATGTATGTGACTATCTGTTTTAGACAAGTGATCCCAGTCTAACTATTTAAGATAGACGACTATGTCAACTTTAAGTTATGCGCCCATGTTAAGTCTTTAAGGAGACAGTTGATGGACTCTGGCGCCTATGTCATTGTGCACCTATGTGAGATCCTATGCCTATGTTAACTTGTTCGTCTAAGTGAGTGCCCATGTGAACGCTCATGCTTTCAGCGCCTATGTTCCAACGACTATGTTATCATAGTGACTGAGTGATTATTCTTGCACCTAAGTCAACTAGAGCTTTAAGTCAAGCGACTAAGTGCAGATAGCTCTAGATCTTTAGCGAGTAAATGAACTTTGATGTGCCTATGTCACTTAGCTTATGGGCTTACGCCTTAGTGAATTTAGCTTGAATTCTATAGCGCTTATGCGAACTGTAGCTTCTAAGCTGTTGCGCCTAAGTGAATGCATGCGACTAAGTTCTTCTTGATAGTGCCTATATCATACTTAGACAAATTTTTAGATGTCTACTTCTCATATGGCTTTGTTTATGAAGGCTTTTGGTACTTATTTGAATTAGCCCTAAGATCTTATTTTCATCAAAGTAATTCATAGTTTTATTCATGAATCCAGGTTATTGTTATCACCAAAATAACTGAAATTAAGTTAATACCAGGATTAGTTGGAAATTACTTAATGATTAACTTAATTGTAGGTATCATGCTAATAGTTGACGGTGAGGGGGAGAGGGGGGGTGGCTACGAGGTGGGAGAGGGGGAGGGGGCACCAGTTGCAAGGTGGGGGGAGAGGGGGAGCCGGCGGTGTCACGCCCCAAATAAGACGGAATTATCAAGGCATGAACAGTTATACGGACAAGTCGATCAAGAGACTCAGATGATGCGTATGAACACAAATGGACAAAATCACATCTTTATTTCATAATCTGACATTTCCAATAAATGTCCTTCAAGGACTTACAATACTATTCAGACTCGATACATTCATTCATAAGTAGACAGACTGGGAAAAGTAATTTATTAAAAACTATCATCACTCTAGCCCATTCCCGTCATCTTCAGGATTTCCTGAAAATTAATAACAATACACAGGGTGAGCTAGAAAGCTCAGTAGGGCTTATATCTCCTTACCAGGTCACTTTAAGTAATTAGCATTTTGGATCATCTATATGCTCTCGAATAAAACAAGTAATAAAATAAATGACAATTAGAGAACAAGATCAGAAAGTCAATAATTTCAAGAATAGATATTGTAGAACTCAAGTGTAAGCATGAAGATCAATAACAAGTATAGAATTATAAATATGGCCATGTAACAAGGATATTAATCACTGCGGTCAAACATGTCATGTATAGGAAGTTAAGCATGTAACGAATCAAACATGTAATAAGTGAATTGCCTAGTTCAATCTTACATGTCAGTTGGTGCAATGCCACACCTGATCATTCAACTCCCTCGGGCACAAGTACTTTCAGGCTTTACTCGCCTAGGACCATATCAGGGCCCCCATGTTTGCCAGGCATTGAGTATCAAGTGGACCAAAGTCCCATGTAATTTCCAGAATAATTCATTTATAATTATGGCAAATTCGAGTTTCAAGAAAAGCTCAAGAAGCGTAGTATAGCGCATAACTAGTCATTTAGTTATGGAGGACTCTAGAGGTGGCCCCTACAGAATCAAGATGTGGCTCCCATTATGTAGCACTTTGCGTCATTCCGGCCTCAAGAGTGGCTCCCATAACGTAGCACGTTGCCCTGCATGTCACTTAGCTTCTACACTTCCAAACGGTAGAGAGGGTATTTGGGAGTGTAGGAGCTGGCTGCTAGGTGAGGGGGAGCCGACGGTGAGGGAGAGAGGGGGAAGGGGCACTGGCTGCGAGGTGAGGGAGAGGGGGAGGGGGCATCGGCAACGAGGGGGAGAGGGGGAGGGGTGCCAGTTGCGAGGTAGGGAGAGGGGGAGCTAGCGATGAGGGGGAGAGGGCGAGGGGGGGCTATTGCGAGGCGGGGGAGAGGGGGAGGGGGCGTTGGCGGTGAGGGGTGGGGGGAGAGGGGGAGGGCTCTCTCTCTCTATTTATTAGTAAGGGTATTTTAGACATTTCACTACACTTAAAAGTGATATATGGCATATTCCATGAATATTCGCCTCCCATCGATGCCAGTAAACTGTAGGGGTATAACCACAACATTTAAGACTTAATGAAGGATATTTTTGATGATATGCTCAAATGATAGTTATATTTTATATAATTGATACTTAAAGGGGTATTTATGTAAAAAAAACTGTTCCTTTACCCCTCCGAGTTCCATTGACCTTGTGTGGACCAATGAGATAGGTTTTTGTAATTTGCTTCATATAGCATATGATCTTCTTATCCTCTAAGTTCCATCAACCCTTTGTGGAGTGATGGGAGATGGTTGTGTGAGTTGTTGGATGACTTTGAATGTGTAGCAAGTATTTGTATGATGTGGTAAGATGATAGTGAAATATTATAGCCACATACTATCATAGTACCATACTAAAAAAGTAATGTAATATTATAATAACATAGTAAGATAATAGCGAAAAGATAAAAAAACATAGTAATAAAATAATATATTGAGTAGTAAGTTGACAAAATACAATGTTCATTTGGGAGCAAGTGGAACTTACCTTAGGATCACTAACTGCCCTTGCCCGACCCCCGGTAGATCATGCACCTCGCCCAACACCCGTGGACTCCTAGGGCAGGGGAGCTATATTCCCCCTTCTAAATGTATCTTGTTTCCTGTCCCACTTCCCCCCTCCACTAGTCATGTCCTCACCTCTCCCCCTCTATCCTCTGCCTTGTTCCCGCCTCGCATTTTGCCTTTGATTGCATGGGTTATGTCAGTGCCTCTCTCCCTTCTCTCCCCGACCCCCTCGCACCCTACATCACACTGTCCCGCCGCATCTTTTTTGTCCGCAACCCCTTCCTCCCTCCCTCTCGGCCATCTAGTCTTCACTCGCCCCTCCCTGAACTCCACTGCCATCACCCCTCACCTTAACCTTTCACCTCCGGCCTCTACCATTCCTTCCTCACTCCTTCTAGACCATCTATGATCTTCATCGCTCCTCCTTGGCCCTACCACTCTCATTGCCCTCTCCCTCATCCCTAGCCTTTCACCATCATCGTCCCCCCCCATCCTACATCTCGATCAACTTCCCCTACCCCTCTACTACAGAAACTCCTTTCCTCTCAATGTATTGTTTATAGTTACCCTCACCATCGGCCCCTCCCATTGCCATAGCTCCATCCCAACCCCCTTGCTCCTCCCCCTCTAACCCGATCACCCCCCTCCCTCCTTTCCCGCCTCTCCCCATTGGTGTAGGCACCTTCCTTTATTGTCTTCCAACTTCCTCGCCCCCCCCCTACCTCTATTGGAGCTCTCATTCCTCTTTTGTCAAAGACATCATAGCCTCCACCCCCCTCTCAAATGCATTAGCCATGGCCATTCTCTCTTAACAATGCCTTTCTTTCTCCGTCTTTGCTCATCCTAACCTTATTTGATTGGTTCTTTAAGGTGTTTCATAGTGGTCATCTCTCTATCACAGTCTTGCCATATCTATAGATCTTCGAAGTTAGATGTACTTTTTTGTTGACATGAGCACCTATGGAAACATTCATGTAAAGTTGATATTCAAATTACTACACTTAATCCATGCCTTTGCACAATTGTATGTCTTCACTGCCAAGGTTCCAATTTCAGCTGCAAGTTGTTAGTCATACTATAGTGCCCATGGATTTCGGATTGTATTCTTGCGGATATCGGATCGTGTTTCTACGATTATCATATTGTGCGTGGCGGATGTGCAGATACTGAATGTCAGATCTTTGGATCCCCAAAATAATAAAAATTAAGCCATTTGGAGTTGTCATGGTGTAACGGGTGAGTTACACAATTCTCGGGGTCGTACGTGTTAAATTAAATTAATTTCTCATTTTTGATAATTTTCAAACTTTAAAAACATTAAAATAACTAAAAGATAAAACCCTATATAAACCTCCTCTCTCTCCTCATTCTCCTCTTCTTCCTCCTCCGTTTCCTCCCTCCTCGGGCAATTGACGATGACGTGGAGGGTTGAGGCAGCGATAAGAAGGCGAGGACGGGGACGCAAGCGGGTGGTGGCGTGGCATGGTGTATTGGCGGAGGTGGCAGTCTAGCCTTCGAAGATTTCTCGTTCTCACCATGATTCGATGTTCTGCGGCACGCAAAATCTTCGTGAGAGGTAGGTGGATGGATTCTGGCCCTTCCATAGTTAATTTCTCGCGATTTCGTGCCGAGGTGAGGCCGTGAGAGGGTTTATTATGAGTTTTGGGAAAAATCATACTCGGGGTTCGAGTGACGAATTTCGACCAATCAGAGCCGCAATTTGTAGTTAAATTCTTTTGTTTGTGCTTGGGATGGCGGAGAATGTTTTCCCCATCGTAGGAGGCAAGTGGGGCTTGGATCCGAACCTCCGGTTGAGGTTATGTATGGGAAAACCCCACAGTGGGCGATCAAATCGATGGTCACTGGGGTTGAAACTACTGCCCAGTTGGGTGGACAAATCCTTGGCTGCCCACGGTGCGTGCCCAGTTGGGCCCCTAGGTGCATGGCCGCCGAGGTATCTCGATGGCCAAGGATGTGACTACCCAGCTCTTGGCTGCCCATTGCAGTGCTGGGCGGCCAACTATGTGGCCACCCTGGGGATTTATGGTTTGGGCACCCATCCCTTTGGCCGCCCAAGTGCTAGACAGCTACGGAGCTGGCCGCCATGTGCACCCTTGTCCCAGAATGCTGGGCGGCCAGGGAGGTGGGCGGCTGGGCACCCATGCAGTTTTGGGCCACCAGATTTGTAAGATCTGAGATTTTCTGATCAAGAATTCATGGGTTACAGAGTGCTTCTGTGGGTCTCGGATTACGTTTTGTAATTAAATTGGGATCCTTGCTATCGGCTCTTCAGATCCCCGCATGGGGGGAATCGATGTGTTTTCGAGCTTTGGGACATTGCAAGTGCGTTGTGCATTTTTTGAGATTTGTGGAGATAGATTTTCTCCATTTTTCTATTTTCTAGATTTTTAAAATCCTAAAATGATTTCTATTTAAATCAGCCTCCACCCTCTCTCTCCTCATTCTCTCATTCTCTCCCTCTCTCCTCTCATTTCTCTTCTTTTCTCCCTCTCTTCTCCGCCGGCCGACGAAGCTTGAGGCGGCCGAGACAGAGGCAACGTGGGCAGAGAGCGGTCGAGGATGGAGCGAGGAACAAGGCGGTGGCGCGGCGAAGCTCATTCGCGAGTTCGTGAAATCGACGGTGGTTCGAGTGTCGATTTCGCGTGGAATCGGCATCCTCGGCATAGGATTTCATCGCGAGAGATAGGGGGTGGATCATTGGCCCTTGCCTTCTATTTTCCCACGATTTGTAGGCCGAGACAAGACTGAGAGTGGGTTTTCTTTCTCGTCGGGGTGGTTTTTCCATGTTTAGGGTGAGTGTCGATTTTCGCCGGATCGGGCGATGTTTCCTCGTTTATTTCCATGCATTTAGTGGTTTGGGAGTCGAGGCAAGGTCCCCGATGTTTTCCCCTTCGATCGGGATCGAGTGGGGAGTGGAATGGGACCTCTCGATTGGGGTCGGGTTGAGTCATCGTCGGTTTCGGCCGACCGACGGGCGGAGTTTGGTCGACTGAACCGATTCACCACGGTGGGCCGACCATGTTGGAGCGGCCGACCGACTCAATCGACCGATCCCTTGCTGGGAGGTCGACCAACCCCAAGGGTATGTCGACCGAAACCCAGTCCTTTTGCCCCAGTTGGCCGTAGGTCGACCCAGTCGAGACCCTTTGGTCAACCTTTAGCCCTGTGGATGTCTTGAACACCCCGTGGGGACCGAGTTGTTATTTTTGGTTGTCTAGAGAAGTCGTGTTGCCTCGATTAGCATGCCCGTGGGATTTTGAGGGTCTAAGTGACTCCACATGTTATGGGCTTTCTCGTTGTGCTAGTTCGAGTCACCGTGTACTCGTGTACGTGCGGAGGGTTGTCCCCGCACAGTATTAGCTTCTTCAGAAAGTGGTCTCTGTGTGGGCCACGCATATGGCCAATGGTTGTAAGTCTCGTGACCTAGCCAAGGGTGCTGGGGGCTTCTTAGCCTCCCTTAAAGAGGGAATGAACACGGCTGTTGTGAGCCGCCTCAAGAGTCCTTTTTACCTTGATTTCTGGCCCTCCGACTAGGGTAATTTGATGGCATGGAGCCGTACTGTACATGTAAGACCCTAAGTCTTTCGGATCTTTATCGGAGAGTTTCGGATCGCTTTTGTGGGTCCTGAGTTGTGTTTTACGATCCGCGTGAGCTTTTCTCTCGTACAAGTTACGGAACCCCGTGATGAGTTTATTTCAATTCATCGACTCGAGGATGCTACAGTTGCGTTGCATTCTTTCCGAGGATCGTTTAGACTATTTTTCCGTATTTTTCTAAATTAGTGCATTTTCGGGCCAAAAATCGGATTTTGTAGAAATTATAAAATTGCCTAATTTCCTTTTCTTTTTATTCTTTATTTCTCCTTCCTCTCTCCTCACCGCCGTTACTTCTCTCCCTCACGTTCTCTCTCCTCTCTTCTCCTCTCTCCGCGGGGCGTGAAATCGTGGCGAGGTGGTTGAGGCAAGGACGTTATGGAGTTGAACTGGCGCGTGACGGGGCGAAGGATTGAGCGTGGCGTTGGCGCGATCCCTCGGTGGATTCAAAGCCGGCGTGTCGAGCTCGTGAGACGGTTTTCGACATGGTTTAGTCACTTCGGTGCGCTAGAACTTCGGTGGAGGTAGGGAGATGGACGCCCTACTCTTCTTTTACGTTTCCTCACAATTTGGAGCCGAGTGGTGCGCGTATGAGCGGGTTTGGCTTCGGTTTGGGCGATGCATGCTTTCGGGGGTGTGAGACGAGTTCGCCTCTTTCGGTGACAGTTTCTAGCATAATTAGTTTTATTTCAATCCCTGGCATGTCTGCATTCTATTTCCGCTGGTTTCGTTGTGATTGGTTGTCATTTGGGACCGGTGTGAGCCCGGGAACCCATGTGGCTCAATTTGGGTCGATTCGGTAGAATCGCCCGTTCTTTGTGATTTTGATGTCGTTTGAACTCCTTCCGGTCTGTGGAAGGCTTATATGGCATTTAGGGTTGTTTCCCCTTCGTTTAGAAGTGAACGGGGCGTAGAACGGTTAGATTTGGCCGATCCCTTGTTTTACCCGCCGTAGCGTAGTAGCGGTCCTTTCAGAGATTGTTTTCACATCTGTAGCGGTCCTCAGGTGACCGTTTATGCTTTTTGAACAATATGTCGGTTTAGGTCTTTGCGGTCATGCGATAGACCGTTTCTTCTCTCTAGCTGTTTAGTGGATGACCGCTACTCTCCTTCAGCGGTCGCACGATAGACCGCTAAGGGGGGGTGTATATGTCAGTTTGGTTTCGCAGTCGTGCGATAGACCGCCATGCTGGCCTTAGCGGTTTAGTGTATGACCGCTAGGCACCGTTTTATGTCGGTTCAGTGGGTTTAAGTTGGTTGGGCTAGCGGTCCTAGCCTTGACCGCTATGTATCCTTGGCGGACCTAAGGGAGACAGCTAGGAGGTTTGACTGTTTTAAGTCGGTTCGGGGGTTTGACTGGGTCTAGCGGTCAGTTGCATGACCGCTACAGTCTTCTAGCAGCCTTGCGATAGACCGCTTACCCCTATGGATTTGCAGTTTTATCAGTTCGAGTCTCTAAGTGAAGCGGCCATGCCCTGGATCGCTTAGCTCAGTGAGTTGGCTTGTTTATAGGCCGGTTGTCTTGGTGCAGCTCCTTGTTGACCGCCCAGTGTCTGTATTCTCTGTGTGAAGGTAGTGGCCTTTAGCTGACTGCTTGGTTTACCTGGCGGCCTGGCAGATGACCGTTTACTTCCCAGAGCTTTGTTTTCCTATTGTTTGGCCTCCATTCGTCTTGACCATACCTTGTGGCTTGCCCGTAGTCCCGTGGATATCTTCGATATTCTATGAAGGCAATGGCCATGTTGTGAGGTAGCCGGGAGTGCCATTGTATTCCGAAGTGTTCCGTACTGTTTTAGAATTATTATTGGTGTCTGGTCAACCCGGTGTGATCCAGTGGTTGACATATGACTTTGTAGTTGTCTCGATGGTCCTGTAGAGATCGAGAGATGATGTTAGACGTCGTGAGGTATTGCCTTACCTCGATTTGCGTGTCCATATATGTTGAGGGTCTTAGTGATTCCTCAGGTCTCCGTGGTTTGTGTTATACGGAGGTGTGGATCAGGTGATCCTATGTCGTTTCCTTCATCGGTGTGTTCTCATGATTTGGCTTAGGATTAGACCGATTGGCGGCTTGTTACCGCTTTATACAACGATCTTGACCCCGAGTTGTGAGACTCAAGGATCGTTGTGTTAGCAGGTCTAGTTGTCTGTCTGAGTCGGTGACAGTCTAGTATGCTACCCTATGTCTCGGTGCTTCGTAGTACGTGTGACAGTGTATGCTTAGCCTGTCTGTACTTCAGCACTACTGTTTTAGAGTCTCTGTGTCTAGTGAGCCTCCACTAGTCGTAGCCTGACGACGCACGCGTTCCAGTGTGTTGGCCCACCTAGGAGTAGTGGCGGGGCAGTTCCTGACAGACGGTTTGTAAGCTAGTTTTCGTGGGCTCCCTTGCCATACAATAGTGTCCTATTGGGGGAGAAAACTAGCTAGAGGCCTGGCTCAAGGTATTGGGCTTGTGTGTGCACACGTGGTCAGGGGCGTTTGGACGAGTGCCGACGGGCATGATTCTGACTAGTCACTCGTTACTGTTGTTCCTTATACTCGGTTCTGTGAGTGTCTTAGTTACCACCGTTCCAGGTGTGTGGGAGATACTTGTGGCGCAGTGTAAGACATTAGTGGATGCATCTGGCTGTTCTTCTAGTGAGAAGGTGCTCTTGTCACTTGACGCATGACTCTAGTGATTCTCGTGTCTTGTGACGTGTCTTTTCGTCATTGAGTTCCGAGTAGCCTGTGCGTGGCTTCACTCGCGGTCTAGTCTTGTGTAGCATACACGACGACGAGCTTGTGTGTGTTCGTGCCTTTGACTGTGTAGGTCTTTTAATAGGGCTTTTGCCTGTTTTAATATGCTTCAGCTATGGAGCTTATGTTTTGTCGACGGATCGGTAATGCCCGACTTGGTGAGATCGTAGTTTACCTTTCTGTTACTGTTTGGAGTAGCTTAGGGAGCTGTGGTTTGGTCAGTGACCGTGTTTCTGGTTAGTACGGCTTCACTTCTTTTTAGCTATTCTTCCTCCCGCTTACTCCTGCTTTTTACAGTTTTACTGTTGTAGTTACTGTTGTTGCTCCTGCTCTTTCCCGCTTTACTGTTTAGCTCTGTTGTTTAGCGTGTTATTGCGTTGTTTCCAGTGGGGATCTGCGTGACCCCTACTGAGCTAGTGACACGAGACTCACCCCTGCTTTTCAGGCATCAATTCGTGGTTGCCAGCGTTGCCAACGTTCATTGCGTCGGGCTTCCCCCGATTCCAGTGTACATTTTCCTTTCTGTTGGTCTGTACTTGTCTTTATTTGGACTGGACTCTATTAATTTAAACTATTAATTGAAAAAGTAATTTTTATTTCTGCTACTTTAGCAAACCTAATCATTGAAATATTAATTGTTTACTACTTTATCTGGGACTTCAATGTACTACATACACTCCTTTTATCCCTACGGAGCTTTATCGCTCTTGGGAGGCCTCGCAGGATCCAAGTGTTATCGGGTTTACCCGGTATCTGGAGCCTGGGTCATCATAGTACAACAGCCTTGGGATGAGTTGCGTGACTCTATGGCCATTGGATTAGCGAGTCTAGCTAGTCATCTTGAGTCTGGTGGCACCGAGCCACCCTATGTTATGTGATACTTCTGACGGGTGCGTGCGTAGCCCGCTAGTACTTTGGTGTTTCTTCTACCGAGAGTTTCTACCTCGAGTGACCCTCCCACTAGACGTAGCTGACCTAGGCACGTAGTTGCCGACCCACCTAGAAATGGCGTAGGCTAGACCCGAGTAGATGGTTTTTAAGCTGGTTGCCGTAGGGCCCCTTGCCTTTACAGCCCGAGCCCGGCTCAAGGGGGGGGGGAATTGGCTAGAGGACCCGACCTAGAGTAGTTGGTCTGTGTGTGCACACATGGTTGGGGGCATTGGACGCGCGCTGACGAGTGCGACCCCAGCTAGTCCTTGTTCTGTGGTTACTTATGTACGGTGCCTCAGTTTTCGCCTGGGGCAAGTAAGGAGACACTCGAGGCTGAGGACTAAGTCATACGTGGACGCATCTAGCCTTGCTTCTAGTGGGCAATTATCCTGTCACGGATGAGATTCTTCGTGGTTCTTCGGGTGACTTCTGTGTACTTTTCCCGACGTTGAGGTCTAAGGTGCTCGATAAAGTTATCGAGGTCTCACCCGTAGACAATGTAGGGTTCACGATGGCAATGTCATGACTCTACCCTTAGACCGCATGGTCTTGGTTGGGCCTTCATCAGTGAGGATGGGCCTCCACGGCATAGATCTCATGGTTTTTCCCTTCAGTAGCATGGCCGTGGTTTTGCTGGTGGTTTCGCGATCCCGACTGTGAGATCGGGGTTTCCTTTCCATTGCCGATAGGAGTAGCTTAGAGAGCTATGTTTCTGCCACCCTATTATGTTGCTATTACGATCACTGCTATTGTTATTTTTGTTATCTCTGCTATTTTATCGCTATTGTTTCATGGTGGGGATCCACGGGCCCCCTATTGAGCCAATGAGATGAGGCTCACCCCCTTTCTTTTCAGGTGTTGCGGTTCCTCCTCGAGGTTCAGAGGTACAGTGTGGAGGTTCGTAGTTGCCAACTTTTCAGAGCTAGGGATGTCCCGACGATTGAGTACGTTTTCTTCCCTTAGAGTATACCTTATGGACTGGACTCTATAGTTAATTTATTAATTAAAATATAATTTATTTTTTATTGTTTAAATAGTTAATTATATAGTTATTTCTTACATTATTTTAAATTTCAATGTACCTCCACAACACTCAATTAACCCTTCTGAGCCTTCCGGCTGGTAGGTGCCGGGCCAAGATTCGAATGGTATCAGGTAATTCCCAGTATCCGGATCTTGGGTCGTTTCAGGTGGTATCCGAGTGGAGTTGTAGACGTACATGGGAATTTGAGATAATTGCAGTGTTCTAGAGTCTATAAAGTCCAGTACAACCGGCATCAGGCATAGGGTTTTTGTGTTTGTTTACCGCATTACTTCATGCGTGGGAGCTAGAGTGTGCGGTGTTGGTGCTATAAAGGCAGATTCGGTTATTGTCAGAGTGCTGGCAAGGGGCCTGGGGAGTAAGATAGAGAGTTACCTTTCCCAATGGTGGTGACTCCAGCTGTGCTGAGTTGGGCAGAGTTTTACCGGCAAGTGCGAGTTTTGGTGCAACATTAGTGATACCAGCGACGAGGCCGGTGGCTGGGGAGGATAGTTTGTGGCTAGGTGGCCATGAGTGTGCTCCGAAAGTGTTAGTGTCATTTTGGCCACCTCAGCTTAAGGTTTAGTTAGCCCCTGAGGCGTTAAGGTTGTTGTTTGAAGTGGTGGAGTGGATGCCTAGATCAGGAGAGTGCTCGGACGAGTGGAGAATCATCTTGGTGAGCTATTGACTGTCAAGCCTGACATTCTTATCTTGCTCCGTGGTGTTGGAGATGATGCGCCAGCCCTGATCATTTCGATAAATTTCAAGGCAGGAATGGGTAGATATGTCCAAGTGAGCTTTAGGTCCTATGCGTTTACGCATGTATAGGTTGTGTTGGTTTTGGACTTGATTTGGGATAGTATGGCGTTGGTTTAATTCAGGGCCAAATTGTGGAATTGGGGCCATTATGCACCGCACTGGATGCACTGAGTGAGGTAGCAGAGGAAGTGTGGAGGTTTAGTGGTAGATTCAGGACTTTAGGATAAGCTTAGGCAGGTGCCGATCATGATTCAGGTTGTGGTTCCCGGAATGGTGGTCTGCATGGGAGCAGTTCAGGAGGCGGATATTTTGAGGACCCGGGAATTGAGAATAGCTTGGTGTCAGCACGGACATATCCGATGGACTAATGTCCCTTGGTTAGAGGTGTAGCAGCCTTTGAGCCTGACGTCTTTAATGATTTCTTCACCCCCAGTAAGCTTTTTGACAAGTTGGTGATTTTGGGATCAGAGATAGGCATAGGAAGGGAGCGTGTGATAGCAGTTAGCTCAATGGCTGTGGCAGAGTGTGGCTGGTGACCAGCTGTCGCGCCCCGAGATATGCAGCAAAAATAAGTCGAGAGCGTGAACCATCGACAAAATAAGCCTCAAGCTAGAATGACGATCAGAGCGCTAAACACATTCACATAGAAGAATAAATGCACAATATATGATCAAAAACTCCACTTTATTGAATAATAACCAATGTTTACAAATGACACTTGACTCTTATTGACACAGTGACTTACTAGACTCAATAAAGTGAAAAATACATCAACATGACTTTTAACTAACAGACTCATGACACTTTAACTATCTATGACTTCTCTCAAATTTTACTCACCATCAGAATCACCACTTGAGTACTCTGACTCCGAGCCACTAGAACTTCATGAAAAGATTGGAAAAGTAGGGAATGAGCGCACTCGCCCAGTAGGTATCTTCGTATCAACATGAAGGTAATATTAAAATAATTAACATTTTAGCTCTATAGAAAGGGTAATAATGTAAGTGCGATAAACATACGAATAAACCAAAGTAACAGCAAGTAACAAGATAATTGTAGCGAGATGGGATTTCAAGTAAATATGAGAGTATGATCAAGCAAGATTATAGTATGGCCTTTCAATAACGAGAATGTACTATCATGTAACGATAATGTACTTTTCATAACCTTGAAAAGCTATGCACTAGAAAGTCGTGTAACAAGAATGTACTAGCAAGTATGTAAATTTAATAAGATAGCCTCATGGATTTCACCCGTTTATAAAAAAAATACTCCCAGCGCAATGCGACGCCAGTAATCATCATACCCCATGGTTAATAGTATATTTTTGGCCATCTGTCGAGGGGGCTAGCGTGGAGCCCTTAGACACCGTCCGTGCTCGCCCTTTCATCTTCAAGTTATAAATCAAGCTACTTCCACGAGATATAACAATAAAGTAGGCCAATAATACCAAGTTCAAACAATGCTTTTAGAGCAAGAGTAACCAAGGTAAGAACGTACCAAAATGAGCATGTGAGTTCAAGAATGACCTAATAGGATATTATACCACGGAGGAATTCCGACAGCATAACGGTACATTAATCAATTACCATAATGAATTAGTGTCTTCATTAAGGTTCTGGACGTCAGATAGTCATAAGGCCATCTGAAACTCATTACATTCAACCCTTGGGTCAGACATCGGGCTGGATAGAAATCTGACATAACATGATTTAATGAGGACCGCTATTATGAGGTAGCAGTCGCGTGCAGTCTGCTATCTGATAATGCACAGAAGGTGAGTCGACGCAAGAAGGAATTGGGTTGACGCGATGTACAAGCTGGAATAACGTGGTTTAGAGACAGCTGCTACCATTAGGTAGCGGTCAAGTGGAAACCGCTCTCAGGTGGGGAGTCGACATAGAAGAAGGAAAAGGTCGACTCAGCCAGAATTCTGTGGTTGAAACAAGAAAGCGGTCATGTGCCAGTTGCTATCTGAAGGTAGCGGTTGCTTCCTGGCCGCGATCAGGACAGTTCACAGAAAACGCAGAAATCATGAAGTGCTTTCTAGACTTGGGTTTTAAGGGGTACAACCAGCTCGGTGTCGTAGTGGGAATCTCAGTCTCGCGGAGTCTTACGGAGGCCTTAAAATAAGATAACCTAATCCAACAGAAGGAATATCCAACGGAGAGGCTCTCAAGTCCAAGAGGGTTTCCTAACAAGTGCATGTGAACTAATAGCAACGTACCGGAATACGGGCTATATACAAATGATATAGGAAGACAGGGGATGAGAGTGAACCATATTGAAACAGGGATCAAGGTATAAAGGTTCAAGGGAAATCTCTTAAGTACAAAATATAGGGGTTTATTTGTGAAACAAACATATCATGAAATTTTTTTTCCTATAGCATTAGATGCATAAAACACAGCCCAATTGAAACATGACATAACAGAAATCATGAATGTCACGAAATAACAAGAAATATGGCATAGTTATTTATACTTAACAAGGGTTTATAAGGGTTGATCTGGTTTCTATTTAGGGTTAACAAAACACAGATCGTGATTTGTCGGGGACCGCTACTTGAAGGTAGCGGTCTCTGCTAGACCGCTATCTGTCCGTCTCTAGACAGACATAGAAATTCGGCGTGTAGAGCCTATTCTATGGCAAATAACGATGCAAAGTTAATAGAAAACTGAAGCTAAAGCATGATAGTATGACTCTAAAGCACAAGAAGGCATGGATTTAATCAAAGTTCTTATCTTTCTAGTTAATATGTTATGAACAGCATGAACTAAAAAGACCTATTACGTAGTCATGGGAAAACATGAAATTCTCAATGTACAAAGCATGAAAATGATCAAGACCAGAGGACTTTTAATCCTTACTTGATGTTTTAGCTAACCATGAGATAACCTACCTCTGGGGTTTGCTCCTAGGCTGCGAATTTGTCGTTGGAAGAGGGCTCTGGTTCCTGCATAGAAACAACGACTTCCGACCGTCCTAGCTCCTTGACCTCTTGATCTCCTAACAAGAAATTTTACAGAGGGTTAGAAGACACTAAAGGGAACAGTAAACCCCAAAGGAAGAACTAGAGACGACGACACCATACCTTCGAACCACGTGGTCCAAAATTAGGGTTCGCGCAGGTTGACACTGGGTCCTATTTATAGGGATTGACCTAGGGCTGAGGGATTAGATCGAATTAGGAGTCCCATGGGATGTCAATTCGATCCCCTAAGAGTCCTGGGTAAGTTGCCATGCTAGATCACATCGATCTCGATAGATTGGGGGATAGAAATCCAAGTTTCCCCGTGTTTCTGCCTTTCCGTTTACGGAACCTGAACGCGGTTGGGTAAGGACCGCGACTTCCAGAACGCAGTCGCGCGACTGACTGCGACTTGGCTAGGCCGCCAAAATTTGAGTTTAATTCAAATTTCAGTCCTAATTATCCCTATTTATCCCTTCTAATTAGAGAAATATTCCTATTGCGACTCTAGGGTTGGGCTTGGGCCCAAAAGTCTTAATTAAGGGTTCAAAGCCCAGTTTAAATGAGTAATTTTATCTATTAATAGTTGGGCCCTTACTAAACCAATATTTTGGCCCATTTAAACCTTTTAAGCCTAAAGCCTATTACATGCTTAATTAATTCTATTTAATTTCTAAAAAATCATATAATTACCAGAAAATTTTCAGGGGTGCTACACCAGCAGAGTCAGTGCTCGAGGCATGGTGAGTCGTAGTTTGGCAAGTTGTGATAGTGTGCCGGGAGATGCTACCAGTGTTGATGGGAATCAACATCAAGCACTAACATTTTATTTTTGTATTTGTATCCTTTTGTTTGCATTTATATCCTTGGGCTAATTGTGTTTGCAGTTGTAAGACATCATAAGCAAATTTGTTAGTCTTTTGAAATCTTTGGGTTTCTATGTAAAATGCCAGTAGGTCCAGCAGCGTCACCCACCCTCTTTCCCATTGGTTCACCTAGGATCATGGGCCATGTGGGGCTGGTTCAAAGTCCAAGGTTGGACTTGGACCAAGGAGACAAGAAGGAAGAAAATTCTAGATTCTCCTCTCATTTTTCAAAGACCCCCCCCTTTAATAGTTGTTTATTCATTGTTGTATTTTTTTATTTTGGTCATCTGACCACATGGGAGATTAATTATCCTATCCCTTGTTTACCCCTCCCTAACCCTACATCTGAGGGTAGTTTATGTCTTTTTTCCATTTCTATATAACCCTTGTATTTTGTGAATTCCTTAGTAATTAATGAAGAGAAAATTCAATTTGTTGCTCCAAGGCCAAGGCCGCCCCCTCTCTCTATCCTCTCCCCCCTTGGAGCTGTGATAGCGCCGAATTTCAAAGGTGTGAAGCCTCTCAATTACCCCCTTTCTGAGTGAGAAGCTCAGCACCGCCGCCGCCGCCGCCGTCGAGCCGCCATCGCACCACCACCGCCGCCTGGTCGGAGTTATGTCCACCTCTGGATAGAAGCTTGAAGCTGAATTTTTATCTCCCAATCAGAAGATCTGTTCGACCTCAAATTTTGAGGGTTTGTTCTTCCTAACATTTCCCAACCAAAGTTTACATTTCGTGTCATTCCGCCTTCGTTTAGTATTTTTCCCGTAATTAAGTTTCCTCCCTGACAATCTACCAATCAACAGATCTACGGGATAGAGTCTTGTTGTTGTATTTTTCCCGCCCCCTTAGCCATCTCCAAAAATTCCCAAAAAAATCATACGTGTTCCTCACATCCCCCTCTTCCACCCATAATTTTATTAGAGTCTAGATCCATCGTTTTCAGGTCGGTCAAAATTCAGTCTCAGGCAGATCATGTTCTGTCCTGACTATCTGTAATCCGAGTCAGCAAAAAAACCTTTGGAACAATCATTTTCATTTATAATCCGTCTACTGGATGGATTTGAAATAATTTTTTAGTCTTTAGGAATCTTTGGGTTTCTATATAAAATGTCAGTAGGTCCAGCAGGGTCTCCCACCCTCTTTCCCATTAGTCCACCTAGGATCATGGGCCATGTGGGACTGGTTCAAAGTCCAAGGTTGGACTTGGACCAAGGAGACAAGAAGGAAGAAAATTCTAGATTCTCCTCTCATTTTTCAAAGGCCCCCCTTTAATAGTTGTTTATTCATTGTTGTATTTTTTTTTGGTCATTTGACCAGATGGGGGATTAATTATCCTATCCCTTGTTTACCCCTCCCTAACCCTAGATCTGAGGGTAGTTTATGTCTTTTTTTCATTTCTATATAACCCTTGTATTTTGTGAATTCCTTAGCAATTAATGAAGAGAAAATTCAATTTGTTGCTCCAAGGCCAAGGCCGCCCCCCTCTCTCTCCTCTCTCTCCCTTGGAGCTATGATAGCTCCGATTTTCAGAGGTGTAAAGCCTCTCAATTACCCCCTCTTTGAGTGAGAACCTCAGCACCGCCGCCGCCGCCGCCATCGAGCCGCCATCGCACCACCACCGCCGCCTGGTCGGAGTTATGTCCACCCTTGGACAGAAGCTTGAAGCTGAATTTTTATCTCCCAATCAGGAGATCTGTTCGACCTCAAATTTTGAGGGTTTGTTCTTCCTATCAATCCCCAACCCAAGTTCAAATTTCGTGTCATTCCGCCATTGTTTAGTATTTTTCTCGTAATTAAGTTTTCACCTCTGACAGTCTACCAATCAACAATATGCGGGATAGAGTCTTGTTGTTATATCCCCCCCCTTTCACGTGTTCCTCACATCCCCCTCTTCCACCCATAATTTTCTCAGAGTCTAGATCCATCATTTTCAGGTCGGTCAAAATTCAGTCTCAGGCAGATCAGTTCTGTCCTGACTATCTGTAATCCGAGTCAGCAAAAAAACCTTTGGAACAATCATTTTCATTTATAATCCGTCTACTGGATGGATCTAAAATAATTTTATGTTGTAGCCCTTTGAGTCCTCTATCCATCGGTATCAATTTTGCCTCGATCCGACACCGGATCTGGGCGAAAAAATTCTTTTCGTGAAGGCGCACATTTCTGATCCGAGAACAGGCCAGCAAAGGCAGCACCGAGTTAATTCTTGAAAAAATTACTTAAGCATCGATTCAGCCGCCGCCGATCTCGGGGATCGAAGAGGAGTCTTCCACCGACGTCCCAGCCAACCGCCGTGACCATAAGGTGACCGGAAGCCGCCGTCCCAGCAGCCGAGTTCCCTTGCTATCCAGCGGGCTGAACTGAGTTGTTGAACTGAGTTGGAATAGTACCGAGTCGGACCAGCAGCCCGTCTCCGGCCCGAAAGCCCTTCCGGCTAACTGCCCATCAACCCGAGTTCGCTACTCCCGGGTCGCCATTGTAGCCCTTTACCTCCCTGCGTGGAGTGGACAGTAATATTCATTGCTGTAATTTAATTATTTACTGTACCGGGAGTACGAGTCTCGGCTGGGGTCATCTTCCCCACGCCCAGTAGCGTGAAGGTATCGTGTCCGCTCCCCTCTCGGTAATTTGATTTACTCGTATATTTTCATATGTCGATACTAGAGTGATAGGATAACTAGTTCATCAATTTTTTTTATCACCGCTGCGAGAGTGAGTGAGTGGAACCCGTCCCGTGTCTCGATCCGAACATGCAGAAAAGTCGATACCCGAGACTCATTGTCGGTTCCTCAACCGCGCAGATCCACGCGTTTCCCTCGCTTTGGGACGTCCGCGAGCTAGAGTCCCAGGTTCGCGTATCATCCCACATCAAATTGGTATCAGAGCCAAGTCGAGTGTAAGGTAGTCGGTTAGTCGGTCCCAGGTGTCGCATTGCATTCCTTTACCTGGTATATCAAAAGGTGTTCCCGGAACGATAGGTTACGCCTATTGGGAAGGTAGCACACTTGCGTGAGTTCGGTCTTCGGATCATACCTTCGCCACGTACCGGATACTGGTTGAGTCTAGGTTTATAATCGAGTGTGCATTCTAACTTTACATTGTCGTTTTAGGGTCGTGTCTAGTCGGTTTATCTTGCACCAAGTGTCGTCATGGCCATCCTATAGCTCCCTGTGTCCCATGGATCTCCCAAAACTCACGTCATATGAATGGTGGCGACACACCCAAGGATGGGGAACCCAACCCTACCACCTCCGTAGGCCCAAAACCCCAGACTTCTATGGCTCCAAAGTCCCGAGCGACTACCTAGAATGGGAAGCCGCTATGGACAAATACTTTGAGTGTTACATTATGTCCGAAGCCATGGAAGTTGATTTTGCCATAAAGCTGCTTTTTCACGAAGCCGCCGAAAAATGGGAGGACATTGAACGCATGAGGGAAGTTAGGAGACAATGGCCTATAGAATCATGGCGTGAGATGAAGGGCGAGCTTAGAAGGGTCTACCAACCCGGCCCAGTCACCTCCACCCGACCCCACCCAGTCACCTCCAACCAAGTGGGTCGTAGTCGGAGACAGCGAGCCCCGCATGTAGATGAGCCTAGACCCAAGACTAGGCCAATTGAATACAAGCAAACCCACCAAGATGGCCCTAGTCCAAACCGCACCTTAGATGATCTCTTGCAAATGTTTATGGACCGGATGGATAGGATAGATGGGATGTGGGCACGACTCCTACTCGAGCCTAAGGAGGTAGTAGCCGGTAGCCTGAACCCGGTGCTATCTAGGAGTCCCCAAGTCCTCTCCCCATCATGGAGGAAGTCTCTTCCCCAACCGAGGGAGATGTCGTCCTAGAACCTTCACCCTTCGAACTTCAGCCGAAGCCATCCCTACTTACTAAGGGTGAGATTGTCATTGTAGAGCCACTTCTTAGCTGGCTCAAGCAAGGCTTAGTCCCTAAAGCCTTTTTCTACCCACCCGTGGACCCCGCACTACAAATAGTGCCCGTCAACTCATTTCACACCATTTTTCGATCTTGTCACCGTGATGATACATTGGATGACCTTCTTAAGGGATTAGACTGGCAATGGAAGTTGACGGACATGTTGGCCCCAGGCTGCGACCAACTCCATAGTCGTAGCTTCACACATCCGGCATTGGGGTCCATTACCTCCGTATGCACCATGGGTCATGTCACCACGGAGATCCTTTTGCTCCTCCCCATTCCTGATGAGCCTAATCTCATTACACCTATCCCGAGGGAGGAACCATATTTTCTACATATGAGCGTCATCCCACCTACCACAAAGGATGAAGGTGATCATTTTCACCTTCAAGAATTTCAAACTTGGGACTGTGTCATGAGGGAACCCATCACAAGGGGCCACATATTCTTTGATCCCTTCGACCCTTCCCAAGTGAGCCTTATGACCCACCATATCTACCCCCCTTCTTTAGGGAAGTTCACTATCACACCCCTTCCCCACGGGTCGGACCATCTACACCCATCAAGCCCGTTCATTGGGGTATGGAAGTTGGAGAATTCGACTCTCCTAGCCCACCAAACCTTCCACGCCTAGCCCACCCAAACCTCCCGAATCCAAAGGGCCGTCCATGCATGAGTGGTGCATTTTGGGATGTCTAGAATTCCATGATTCCACCAACATTTGGTTGCATCTTGTGTATGCATGGCACACATTCGGATGTCCTAGTCCACCATTGCATATGTAGGGTCGGTCTAACAGTAGGTTTGTTTAGGGTCATGTGTGAGTCCGTGTTTTTCTTTATTCGTCCAGTTTGTCAAGAGTCTATACATACATGTGCCGAGCATATTAGGAGTTGCATAGTCGGTCTCATGTAAGCTCGCGATGTCAGTCCCTTTCGAGTGTGAGGCAAGTCGGGTCTAATGCGTACGTTTTAGACTTGTCGGAATTTGGGATCGGCTCTACCATTCTATGTCTCGGATCCAGTCACATAAAGGGACCCCGTGATGATTCCTAGTAAGTCATTGAGCCGTCTCCTTCCTTTGAGAGTGACCCCATCCCAGAGTGTCCACCACTAGCCTCATTCTCACAGCAGCATGTACATATCGAATATATACGGGATGAGCAGGTGACGATTACTTGGAGTGGAGTGTACTCCGCGCAACCTGGTATGGTGATAGATCTGCAGAAGTCACACGAGCAGCCACACCCCTTACTCGATGGGGTCGAGTTGTAATATCCCGGACCCTTCGGATCATTCTTCTTGGGTGACAGATTTATTTTCTCAGAGATTTTTTTCCCATTTTACCCGGAGTTATCTTTCGGACATTTTTCGGGTTCGGTTCCGTGCGTCTCGGATCTGTTTCGGAGGTCCCGGAGCATGTTCCGCGATGTCCAGTGTTTTTCCCTGACAGGACCTACGGAACCCCGTAGCGGGTAAATAGGGTCGTTCATCTACTCAGGGATGGTACCATAGCGATCAACGTATTCCAACGATCGCAGCAGTATATTTTTCTATTTTTTTCATATTTTTTAGAAAATCCAGATTTTCTATAAATCCCCAATGCTTTTCTTTTTCTTTTCCCCTTTCTCTTTCTTCTTCCTCTTCCTTTCTTCCCGTTGGAGAACCGGCGCCCCCGCTCTTTCTCTCTCATCTTCTGGCGACGACGCGGCATGCCCCTCCGGCTGCAGACGATGGTGGGCGACGGCGGCGAGGTGATCATGGCGGCGTGCGTGGCTCGTGGGAGCTCGGGGAAGAACGAGAGATTTTTGAGGACCGACGGTGATCTAGGCGTTTTTGGGCTTCTTTGAGATAGGGTGATGGATCCCCACTTCTTCCTTTGCATCCCCCGTGATTTGTAGGTCATGGAAAGTCGAGAGGGGCGTGTTTTCATGCCGGGATGAGGAAACTCCATGTTTGGGGGTGAGCCAGATTTCATCGATTTATTTAGTTTCTAGCTGGAATTTTGGGGTTTCTAGCATGCTGGGAGTTAAGGGAGTGATTTCCCTTTTGCTCTCCCTTCACCAGGGGGTGAATGGGCATGGTTTTTAAATTTTTCGTGCTTACTCCGCAAACCGGGCTCTGCCCGTTGTCGCGCTACAGGTCAGGGGCGCGATCTCGAGATCGCGCTACCCCCTGTCGCCGCGTTCATCGAGGAAGATGAACAGTGGTTCGTCAGCCTGTTGGCAGAGAACGCGCCTGCCTGATTAGGCGCGACCTTGTGAACACGCCTGGTCATACCAGCGCGTCCATGGTCTAACGCGTCGGGTTTCCTGAGCGCGTTCATTCTTAACACGCTATGGGTCCCGAGCGCGTTCATCCTTGAACGCGCTAGGCAATGCGAGCGCGTTCATGAACGCGCTCTAGGCCTATAGCGCGTCAATGCTTCTAGCAGATTCGGGAGTTTTTACACGTGTGGCAGCCTCCATGATGGGCCGCTGCCCGTATTCTGTTATACCGGAGTTATGTCTTGTCGATTCGAGTCCCTGGTGAGTGGATCTCGATCTACGTGCTGACCCGTGGTCTGACTGATGTTGGGCATCATGTGGGGGCCACATGTTAGGGTGCTGTGGGATCCCGGGAGGTGGTGTTCTCGACTTGTGTCACCGTGAGTCGGTGTCAGTATGAAGAGCGGTCCTTGTACATTGTCCGGTTTAGACGTTGCTTTCCGTTGGCTAGAGAGTCTATACCTTCAATGACACTCCACTAGTCGTAGCCTTCCGACACACGTGTGGTCCCACCAGGGAGTGGTGGTGAGGCTACCCGAGAGACAGTTTTAGACTGGTTACCGTGCGCCTCCTACTGTGGCGGCTCGAGTCCGGGCCGGGAGGACGAACCAGCTAGAGGGCCTGACGTAGCGCAGTCAGTCTGTGTGTGCACACGTGGTCGGGAACTTCAGACGCGTGCTGACGAGCACGACCCCGACTAGACCCTTGTTAGTGTTACTTGTGAGTGTCTCAGTTTCCGCCAGGGGCGAGTAGGGAGACACGACAGCGCGGTGTAAGTCGTCAGGGGACGCATCCGGCTGTGCTTCTGGTGGATGGTACTCCTGTCTTGTCTGGTAGTGACTCTTGGGTTTTGACGAGTTATCTCGATTTTCGTGCCGTACGTTCGGTACTAGACGTAGCAGAGCTTTCCTATTTATTTAGTCATGTGGCTTCTGTTCTACGTTTGCTAGTGGTAGGTGTGCTTCTGGTGGACGGTACTCCTATCTTGTATGGTAGTGACTCTTGGATTTTGACGAGTTATCTCGATTTTCATGCCGTGCGTTCGGTACTAGACGTAGCAGAGCTTTCCCGTTTATTTAGTCATGTAGCTTCTGTTATACGTCTGCTAGTGGTAGCTTGTAGCTTCTTTTCGCGTGGTTTCTCGGTTTGCGAGGTGGGGACCGGATGATCCCTACTGAGTCTTTTGTTTTAAGGCTCATTCCATGCGTGTTTTCACCGTGTTTCAGGTGAGACGAGACTTCAGGGGAGCGCTTCCGAGGCTCCACGTGGTTCAGATGCCCATGGTTAGTTGCCAGTTGCCAGGTCAGGGTATGTCCCGTGTAGTTGTACCTCTTTTTCTGTGTTGTACTAGTTGTGGACTACTGTTATATTTTAGACTACTGTTATTATGGTGGACCATGTAATTTAATTAATGTCTTTAATTATTTCCTGCTTATTCGTATTAATTGTGTAGTTCTGTAATTATTTTAGATTCTTGTGTATCTCCACACCATCCCTTTAACCCTTCCGAGTCTTCGGGCTCGTGGGTGGCGGTTCGAGATTATTGTTATCGGGCCTTCCCGGTATTCGGATCTCGGGTCGTTACAGCTAGTATCAGAGCACGGTTGTGGATATATATAAGAATCATAAATCGTTGCAGTGGTCCACTAGTCCACAATGATGATGTATAGTTGGCACTGGCTTAGGGCATCGTGTGTTTTATTGATTCCGTTGTTTTCCCTGTCTTATGTCTTTTGCAGTAGGCGAGTATGGCCCCGAGGCGGAGGACTCGCTCTCAACAGGGACAGTCGACAGAGGAGCAGGAGGAGCAGTGTAGAGTGCCACCAGTTACCACCCAGGCAGGGGATGCAGCGAGAGTTCCGGTGGCTGAGGATTTCTTTCGGGACATGTTTCAGTACATGACTCAGCAATTTGGCAGTGATGCTGGCGAGGGCTCATCGTCCAGGGGTGGACCCAGTCGTGCTGTGAGGGACTTTTTGTAGTTTCATCCACCCTATTACGATGGCCAGCCAGATCCCGATGTGTCCAGTAGATGGCTCGATGAGATAGAGAGAGTGTTCAGTTCCATGCGCTGTGCCGAGGAGGACATGGTGATGTTGGCCTGTAACCAGTTGCAGGGTACATCTCAAGATTGGTAGTCTTCAGAGTGGAAGACGTCCTTTCAATCTAGTTCGCTTCAGCAGATTGCATGGCAGGACTTTATGAGGGTCTTCGAGCGTACCTACTGCCCATCCTATGTTGGTACACAGAAGATGCGTCAGTTTTTTGACCTGGTTCAGGGTGACATGTCAGTGTTGCAGTACAGGGCTCGGTTTGTTGAGTTGGGCCGCTATGCTCCCCATATCATGGAGAATGAGGGGCTGAAGACCGAGCAGTTCATCCAGGGTTTGAGGCAGGATCTGAGGCACCTTCTGATGGTGAACGCTGCTACTGATTTGGAGACAACATCTCGTGTGGTGGCATCTTTGGAGCTGGATATGTAGAATATCCGAGGACAGGTTGGCCAGGGGAAATCCCAGTCCGGACGTAGCCAGCAGTCGGCTACCCAGCAACAGAGTACCTTTCAGCATGCCATGGGTAGTTCGGGAGCATCAGTGCCGGTGGCATCAGCGACAGGATCTGCGACTTTTGGCTCAAAGGTTAAGAGGTTCTTCAAGAAGAACTTTGGAAAGAAGCGCAAGGATCAGAGGCAGACGTCTTCAGGCAGTGTGCAGCAGCCGGTCCAGCAACAGTATCCCCAGCAGTAGAGGCAGCAGCAGGGGCAGTATCCGCCACTACCCAGGTCGGTGAGTGTGGGAGGCAGGCAGAGGTCCCGAGGCCAGATTACACACATGACCCGGGCAGAGGCAGTGGCGTCACAGCTCACGGAAGGTACCGTTAGGATTTTAGATTGTGCGGCTCGGGTTTTGTTTGATTCCGGCGCATCTCATTCATTTATTTTGGGGGATTTACTGCTGTGTATTGAAGAGCCAGTGATCCAGTTGTCCTGTGATTTGGCAGTGGAGTTGCCTTCTGGTGATTTTATGATCACTCCGTATTGTTTCAATGAGGTTCCTGTGTGGGTTGAAGGGCGGAGTTTGCCGGCCAGACTTTATGCGCTGCCACTTCAGGATTTTGATGGGATTTTAGGCATGGATTGGTTGGAGACACATCATGCTTTGGTGGATTGTGGCTCGAAGAGGGTTTATTTCCGGCGACTTCATGGACCTACCTTCTAGTTCCAAGGTATTAGGTCTTCCTCTTCCCGCTTTCTTATTTCAGCTATTAGGGCTCGGCGTTTACTTGACGCGGGTTGTCAGGGTGTTCTCGCTTCTATGGTCGTGGTGGACCTGTCGGAGCCGGATGTGGAGAACATTCCGGTGGTGTGCGAGTTTCCCGATATTTTTCCCAAGGACCTACCTTGATTATCTCCCCAGCGGGAGATTAATTTTGTGATCGAGATTATGCCTGGTACGGGACCTTTGTCGAAGGCTCCTTACCGTATGGCTTCCGCTGAGTTGAGAGAGTTGAGGGCGCAATTGCAGGAGTTGCTCGCCAAGGGGTATATTCGTCCTAGCTTTTCCCCTTGGGGTGCGCCATTGTTGTTTGTGAAGAAGAAGGATGGCAGTCTGAGGTTGTGCATTGACTACCGGTAGTTGAATGAGGTGACCGTTAAGAATAAGTATCCGTTGTCGCGGATTGATGATTTGTTCGACCAGCTTCAGTCTGCTCGAGTGTTCTCGCGGATTGATTTGTGGTCCAGTTATTATCAGTTGCAGATTCGAGAGTCTGACATGGAGAAGACTGTATTTAGCTCAAGATATCGGCATTATGAGTTGTTGGTGAGGTCATTTGGGCTCACCAATGCCCCCGCAGCATTTATGGATTTGATGCAGAGGGTGTTCCGTCCTTACCTGGACCAGTTCGTGGTCGTGTTTGTGGACGACATCCTTGTTTATTCGTAGTCTACAAATGAGCACGCGTATCATTTGAGGGTTGTGTTGCAGACTTTGCGAGATCACCAGTTGTATGCTAAGCTCAGTAAGTGTGAGTTTTGGCTTCAAGAGGTGCACTTTTTGGGACATGTGATTTCTAGTGAGGGTATTTCCGTGGATCCAGCCAAGGTCGATGCAGTGATGTAGTGGCCGAGGACAAGGTCTGTGATGGAGATTCGGAGTTTCTTGGGGCTTGCAGGTTATTACAGGAGATTCATTCAGGATTTTACTCGTGTTGCAGCCCCGATGACCAGGCTTACGCGGAAGGATGTGCCATTTGTCTGGACTGGTGAGTGTGAGCAGAGCTTTATGGAGCTTAGGAGGTTGTTTACCTCGGCACCGGTGTTGGTGTTGCCTTCTAGATCGGGAGATTTTGTGGTGTGTACAGATGCTTTCGGGGTCGGGTTGGGTGCTGTGCTGATGCAGCATGGTAGAGTTGTGGCGTATGCTTCTCGACAGTTGAAGTCACATGAGGAGAACTATCCTACCCATGACCTTGAGTTAGCGGCTATGATTTTTGCATTGAAGATTTGGAGGCATTATCTGTATGGTGAGAAGTTCGAGGTGTTCACAGACCATCAGAGTTTGAGGTATGTGTTCACTCAGAAGGACCTTAACCTCAGGCAGAGGCGATGGATGGAGTATATGAAGGATTATGACTTCACCCTGTCTTATCAGCCGGGCAGGATGAATGTCGTTGCCGATGCCTTGAGTAGGAAGGTTGTGGTTAGCGCCATGATGATGAGGAAGTGGAGGCTCTGGGAACAGGTGCCAGCTGTGACATTTAGGCTCAAGGTTCCCCAAGAGCCGGGGTCAACTATTCTTGCGAGCTTGATTGTCACGCCTGCGATTCGTCGTTAGGTGATAGATGCTCAACGTGCAGACCCTGAGTTGCCCCAGATTTTGGCTTTGGCTGATGTGGACTTCGGCGAGGACGGAGCTGTGAGATTCCGTGGCAGGCTATACATCCCAGCCGAGGAGCAGGTGAGGCGTGCGGTGTTACTGGAGGCTCATGGGAGTCAGTACACTGTACATCCGGGTGCGATGAAGATGTATCGGAACTTGAAGAGGCAATTCTGGTGGCCAGGCTTGAAAAGAGATATTGCCGAGTATGTGGCCAGATGCCTGACCTATCAATAGGTGAAGGCGGAGCATCAGCGACCAGGAGGTACTCTTCAGCCCTTGGAGGTTTCCGCGTGGAAATGTGACCACGTGACTATGGATTTTATGGTGGGATTGCCGAGGCCCCCGAGCGGGCATGATAGTATTTGGTTGCTAGTGGATAGGCTAACGAAGGTGGCTCGGTTGCTACCGATCAAAGCCAGCTGGAGTGTGCCCAAGTTGGCTCGTCTTTATGTGGAGCGGATCGTACCTTTGCATGGAATCCCCATTTCCATTGTGTCAGATCGAGATCCGCGTTTCACTTATGGACTCTGGAGGAGTTTCCAGCGAGCCCTTGGCACGAAGTTAGCATTTAGCTCAGCGTATCATTCTCACTCAGATGGTCAGTCAGAGAGGACCATCCAGACGCTAAAGGACATGTTGAGATCATGTTGCCTGTAATGGCAAGGGAGTTGGATTCACCATCTGCCATTGGTGGAGTTTGCCTATAACAACGTCTATCATTCGAGCATTGGGATGACTCCTTATGAGGCATTGTACGGGTGACCGTGTCGGACTCCACTCGATTGGTCTGAGGTTGGTGAGTGTGTTGTGACGGGACCGGATCTGGTGCAGCAGTGCATTGATGTGGTGCATCTGGTCCGTCAGAACATGTTGGCGGCGCAGAGTTGGCCGAAGAGTTATGCCGATCGGAGGTAGCCACTCTGTTTCGCGATCGGTGACCGAGTATTTTTGAGGGTTTCTCCCATGAAGGAAGTGATGCGATTTGGACATCGTGGGAAGCTGAGCCCCCGCTATGTTAGTCCATTTCTCATCGTGGAGCGCATTGGCGAGGTTGCTTATCGGTTGTAGCTACCTCCTGAGTTTGCAGCGGTGCACGATGTGTTCCATGTCTCGATGTTAAGGAAGTTTATGCCCGATGTTTCTCATGTGTTGGAGGATTCTGTTTGGCCCGAGATGACTCCCGATCTGTCTCTACCGGAGTTCCCTATCCGTATTGAGGATCGGCGAGAGCAGCACCTGCGGAACAAGGTTATCCCTCTGTTTAAGGTGGTGTGGCAGCGGCACTATGGTGGTGAGGCTTCTTGGGAGCGTGAGGACGAGATGCGTCAGCAGTTTCCTTACCTGTTCGAGTGAGTTTCCCTCTTCTTTTCCCCCTGTGTTTATTTTAAATTTCGAGGATAAAATTTGTTTAGGGGGGAGGGCTGTAATATCTCAAACCCTTCAAATCCTTCTTCTTGGGTCACGGATTTATTTTCTCGGAGATTTTGTTCCCATTTTTCTCGGAGTTATCTTTCGGACATTTTTCGGGTTCGGATCCGTGCGTCTCGGATCAGTTTCGGAGGTCTCGGAGCGTGTTTCGCGGTTTCCCGTGTTTTCCCTGACAGGACCTATGGAATCCCATAGCGGGTAAACAGGGTCGTTCATTTACTCATGGATGGTACCATAGCGATCAGCGTATTCTAACGATCGCAACAGTATATTTTTCTATTTTTTTATTTTTCAAAAAATCCAGATTTTCTGTAAATCCCCAATTCCTTTCTTCCTGTTGGAGAATCGGTGCCCCCACTCTTTCTCTCTCCTCTTCCTCTTCCTTTCTTCCCGTTGGAGAACCGGTGCCCCACTCTTTCTCTCTCCTCTTCCGACGATGACGCGACGTGCCCCTCCGGCTACTGACGATGGTGGGCGATGGCATGGCGGCGACGGCGGTGGCGAGGTGATCACGGCGGCGTGCGTGGCTCGTGGGAGCTCGAGGAAGAATGAGCGATTTTTGAGGAACGACGACGATCTAGGCATTTTTGGGCTTCTTTGAGGTAGGGTGATGGATCCCCACTTCTTCCTTTGCATCCCCCATGATTTGTAGGTCGTGGAAAGTCGAGAGGGGCGTGTTTTCTTGCCGAGATGGGGAAACTCCATGTTTGGGGGTGAGCCGAATTTCACCGATTTATTTAGTTTCTAGCTGGAATTTTGGGGTTTCTAGCATGCTGGGAGTTAAGGGAGTGATTTCCCTTTTGTTTTTCCTTCACCAGGGGGTGAATGGGCGTGGTTTTTGGATTTTCCGTGCTTACTCCGCAAACCGGGCTCTGCCCGTTGTCGCGCTACAGGTCAGGGGCGCGATCTTGAGATCGCGCTACCCCCTGTCGCCGCGTTCATCGAGGAAGATGAACAATGGTTCGTCGGCCTGTTGGCAAAGAACGCGCCTGCCCAATTAGGCGCGACCTTGAGAACGCGCCTGGTCATACCAGCGCGTCCACGGTCTAACGCGCGGGTTTCCAGAGCGCGTTAACAGTTAACGCGCTATGGGTCCCGAGCGCGTTCATGCTTGAACGCGCTAGGCCATGCGAGCGCGTTCATGAACGCGCTCCTGGCCTATAGCGCGTCAATGCTTCTCACAGATCCGGGAGTTTTCACACATGTGGCAGCCTCCAGAATGGACCGCTACCCGTATTCTGTTATACCGGAGTTATGTTTTGCTGATTCGAGTCCCGGGTGAATGGATCTCGATCTGCGTGCTGACCCGTGGTCTGACTGATGCTGGGCATCATGTGGGGGCCACATGTTAGGGTGCTGTGGGATCCCGGGAGGTGGTGTTCTTAGCTTGTGTCACCGTGAGTCGGTGTCAGTACGAGGAGCGGTCCTTGTACTTTGTCTGGTTTAGACGTTGCTTTTCGTTTGCTAGAGAGTCTATACCTTCAATGACCCTCAACTAGTCGTAGCCTTCCGACATGCGTGTGGTCCCACCAGGGAGTGGTGGCGAGGCTACCCGAGAGACGGTTTTAGGCTGGTTACCGTGGGCCTCCTACTGTGGCGGCTCGAGTCTGGGCCGGGAGGACGAACCAGCTAGAGGGCCTGACGTAGCGCAGTCAGTCAGTGTGTGCACACGTGGTCGGGGACTTCGGATGCGTGCTGACGAGCACGACCCCGACAAGACCATTATTAGTGTTACTTGTGAGTGTCTCAGTTTCCGTCTGGGGCGAGTAGGGAGACACGGCGGCGTGGTGTAAGTCGTCAGGGGACGCATCCGGCTGTGCTTCTGGTGGACAATACTCCTGTCTTATCTGGTAGTGACTCTTGGGTTTTGACAAGTTATCTCGATTTTTGTGCCGTGCGTTCGGTACTAGACGTAGCAGAGCTTTCCCGTTTATTTAGTCCTATAGCTTCTGTTCTACGTCTGCTAGTGATAGCTTGTAGCTGCTTTCCGCGTGGTTTCTTGGTTTGTGAGGTGGGGACCGGATGATCCATACGGAGCCTTTTATTTTAAGGCTCATTCCCTGCGTGTTTTCACCGTGTTTCAGGTGAGATGAGGCTTCAGGGGAGCACTTCCGAGGCTCCACGTGGTTCAGCCGCCCAGGGTCAGTTGCCAGTTGCGAGGCCGGGGTATGCCCCGTGTAGTTGTATCTCTTTTTCTGTGCTGTACTAGTTGTGGACTACTGTTATATTTTAGACTGTTGTTATTATGGTGGACCATGTAATTTAATTAATGTCATTAATTACTTCTTGCTTATTCATATTAATTGTGTAGTTCTGTAATTATTTAGATTCTTGTGTTTCTCCACACCATCCCTTTAACCCTTCCGAGTTTTCGGGCTCGTGGGTGGCAGTTCGAGATTCGGGTTATCAGGCCTTCCCGGTGTTCGGATCTCGGTTCATTACACGAGTTCTTCCCACCCGGGGAGAATTGATGGGAATCAACACCGAGCACTAACATTTTATTTTTGTATTTGTATACTTCTGTTTGCATTTATATCCTTGGGCTAATTGGGTTTGTAATTGTAAGGCATTATAAGCCAATTTGTTAGTCTTTAGGAATCTTTGGGTTTCTATATAAAATGCCAGTAGGTCCAGCAGGGTCCCCCACCCTCTTTCCCATTAGTCCACCTAGGATCATGGGCCATGTGGGACTGGTTCAAAGTCCAAGGTTGGACTTGGACCAAGGAGACAAGAAGGAAGAAAATTCTAGATTCTCCTCTCATTTTTCAAAGGCCCCCCTTTAATAGTTGTTTATTCATTGTTGTATTTTTTTTGGTCATTGGACCAGATGGGGGATTAATTATCCTATCCCTTGTTTACCCCTCCCTAACCCTAGATCTGAGGGTAGTTTATGTCTTTTTTCCATTTCTATATAACCCTTGTATTTTGTGAATTCCTTAGCAATTAATGAAGAGAAAATTCAATTTGTTGCTCCAAGGCCAAAGCCGCCCCCTCTCTCTCTCCTCTCTCCCCCTTGGAGCTGTGATAGCTCCGAATTTCAGAGGTGTGAAGCCTCTCAATTACCCCCTCTTTGAGTGAGAACCTCAGCACCGCCGCCGCCGCCGCCATCGAGCCGCCATCGCACCACCACCGCCGCCTGGTCGGAGTTCTATCCACCCTTGGACAGAAGCTTGAAGCTGAATTTTTATCTCCCAATCAGGAGATCTGTTCGACCTCAAAATTCGAGGGTTTGTTCTTCCTATCAATCCCCAACCCAAGTTCAAATTTCGTGTCATTCCGCCATTGTTTAGTATTTTTCCCGTAATTAAGTTTTCACCTCTGACAGTCTGCCAATCAACAGATCTGCGGGATATAGTCTTGTTGTTATATCCCCCCCTTTCACGTGTTCCTCACATCCCCCTCTTCCACCCATAATTTTCTCAGAGTCTAGATCCATCGTTTTTAGGTCGGTCAAAATTTAGTCTCAGGCAGATCCTATTCTGTCCTAACTGTCTGTAATCCGAGTCAGTAAAAAAACCTTTGGAATAGTCATTTTCATTTCTAATCCGTCTACTGGATGGTTCTGAAATAATTATATATTGTAGCCCTTTGAGTCATCTATCCATAGGTACCAATTTTGTCTCAATCCGACACCAGGTCTGGGCGTAAAAATTATTTTCATGGAAGCGTGCATTTCTGATCCGAGAACATGCCAACAAAGGTAGCAGCAAGTTAATTCTTGAAAAATTACTTAAGCGTTGATTCAGCCGCCGCCGATCTCGAGGATCGAAGAGGAGTCTTCCACCGACGTCCTAGCCAGCCGTCGTGACCAGAAGGTGACCGAAAGCCGCCGTCCCAGTAGTCGACTTCGCTTGCTGTCCAGCGGGCTGAACTGAGTTGCTGAACCGAGTTGGAATAGTATCGAGTCGGACCAGCAACCCGTCTCCGGCCCGAAAGCCCTTCCAGCTTGCTGCCCGTCAACCCGAGTTCGCTACTCCCAGTTTGCCATTGTAGCCCTTTACCTCCCTGCGTGGAGTGGGCAGTAATATTCATTGCTGTAATTTAATTATTTACTGTACTGAGAGTATGAGTCTCGGCTGGGGTCATCTTCCCCACGCCCGGTAGCGTGGAGGTATCGTGTCCGCTCCCCTCTCGGTAATTTGCTTTACTCGTATATTTTCATATGTTGATGCTAGAGTGATAGGATAACTAGCTCGTCAAATTTTTTTATCACCGCTGCGAGAGTGAGTGAGTGGAACCAGTCCCGTGTCTCGATCTGAAGACGCGAAAAAGCCGATACCCGAGACTCATTGTCGGTTCCTCAACTGCGCAGATCCACGCGTTTCCCTCGCTTAGGGATGTCCGCGAGCTAGAGTCTCAGGTTCGCGTACCGTCCTACATCAAGTGTGGTCCGGCAGAACACTTGTCGAGTGTTGTCAGAGGGTTGACCTGATGGTAGCGATGGTTTTCCTTATGCTGGGAGGTAAGGTTCCCAACATGCACGAGATTCAATATTGGGTCAAGCGTGAAGACCTCCCGCTTCGTAGGAAGTATGTTGGTGTCTCCTTGGTTGGAGAGAATTGCCTTTTGGTTGAATTCTGATGTTCTTTAACGTAGGTTTTGCTAGTTGGCCTCCCTGAGTATGCCAAGGAGTCCGTGTGAGAAGTATTTTGTGTTTTGGCAGTGTGGTTGCCTGTGAGAGTTATGCGCCCCCCCTTGATGCAAGGGTGTGTTGGCGTTATTGTGGAAAGATAAGTGTCAGCTGGGCTATGTGTGTAAGAATTCGCGACTGGTGTTGTGATTCCCGATGCATTGTGGATCGGAGCCTGCGGAGTTGCAGGATGATTGCCAGATTAGGAGAGAGTCTGTGCTTGGAGTTCGAGGTGTTTGAGCTTTCCTCACCCTATTTTCTGGAGTTAGACAACTCTGTTGAGAAATATTTGGAATGCAGATGCCGAATTATAAGTGATGATTGTGCGTGTTGTGCATAGTGCGAGCGGAAGCTTGGTGGGCCCATAACCCACAGGTCCAGGATCGTAGTGATGGTAGGAAATGGAAGGATTCCAGATATTTAGTAGAGTATCGGAGGATTCTGACCAATAGAGAGGGTCATTTCCTCGGTGTAAGATTATTTTTGGTTGTGTGAGCCATGTCAATTGCCGTGCCATTGCTCAAGGTATTGTGGTCTGCGGCACCGGCGGAATAGAGAGTTGGGGAAATATGACGACAAGTTTGTCGGGTGAGTACCCTATTCATCCAATGGAAGCAATGTCAGGGATTTGGTAGTGGACCTATATGAGGGTTGGAATGAAAATAGCATGATAGAGGATGAGGACGCGATGATCGGAGTCGGTAAGCTGGGTACTCAACTTGTGTTGGAAGTTGTGTCCTCGAGGTAGAATTGCGATCCAAGAAAAGTGAATATAGAGAAAAGATTTGTGGGTCCCTGTTGGTACCTGTGAGCGGTTGATGAGGCTAGGCGAATGGTCGACTATGATAACACGTGAAAGGGACCCATTTGAGTCTAAGAGTTTCGGAATGATGCGAGAAGGACCCAATTGGGGTAAGGATCGGCAATGTCTGGAGATCTGTGTAGATTGGCGCGTTGTTGACCAGACTTCTACGGCAGAAAGACGTCACTTATCTATCTTGGGAGATATGTGCCGTGGATTGCTAAGGTTATGTCCTGTGGCTCTGTGGCGAGAGCAGAGCCGAGGTTTGCAGGTGTCCATTTGGAATAATTGAGATGAGGATTCGATGAGACTGTATAATGGATGATGCCCGAGTACAGAGATCTCAAGAGGGATGTTATCAAATGAGAGCCTGGGCCTTGTGGCCAGCGTGGGAGGAATTCCCTGTAAGTCTAAGTATAGAGTTGATGTGGACCAAGGATTGTGGAGTCTTGTCATTTGATTTCATCGTGCGGCCCTGAGAGGGTAAAGTTGGCATGAGGATCAGAATCAGATGCGATGTCCAAGTGAGGACCAAATCGAAATGCGGTAATGGTCAATGTAAGAGACAACGGATGGGCTATCGTGATTTAGAATGAGCTTATTGGGCCAGATTAAGGAGCAATAAATGAGAAACTTAAGCGAGTAATAATTTCCTGTTGGCGAGTAACTGGTGGCTGGCGGATGGATTTTCGCAGCCAGAAGATGTCAGTTAAGGTGAATCAAGAATGGTGAGAGCCGTGAGCAGGCGAGACCTTGGGTGGCCGATCATGATATACCTTTCCCCCGGATTGGATGTAGGTTAATAGAGGTTTATGTGGGATCAAAGTTGGTCCAGTAGTGTTATCGGTGTTCGACTTGCCAGATCTGAGAGTGTTCGTGGCGTGGAGCCGACGAAATTGTGGCAGTCGATTAAGATGGCTACGTGAGTTAGTCGAGGCTCAAGGATGAATGTCCCTTGTAAAGAGTGTGAGAATTTTAATGATGGCAGGATCTCGTGGCACGGGTCCTGTCTCCTCGATATGCGATAGTGTGCTCGATGACGTCTATAACGCTGAAGCTCTGATGTATCTGAGATGATGCTAGACTTGTATCCTTTTGTGTGCATTAATGCTCGCTCTGGAATCAGTGTGGATGGTGAATGTGAAGTGAGATGTTTCTGATCGTGGTAGTAGTCTGGCCGTGTCTCTCAGGAGAGATAGTTTCGGGAGAACTGAGGTTTTAGCTGGAGCTCTGGGAAAGTTGCTGGCTGAATAAGTCGTTCTTCCCCTGTGAGATAGAAGTTGCTCCATATTTCGAGGATGAAATTTTTGTAAGGGGGGAGGACTGTAAGACCCGAGATTTTTGGATCAGGAATTCGCGGGTTCCAGAGTGCTTCCGTGGGTCTCGGATTGCATTTTGTAATTAAATTGAAATTTTAGCTATCAAGCCTTTGGATCCCCGTATGGGGTGAACCGCTGTGTTTTTAGGCTCCGAGACGTTACAGGTGCGTTGTGTATTTTTCGAGGGTCGTGGGGGATAATTTTTTCCTATTTTTATAATTTTCATATTTTAAAAATCCCAAAATGATTTCTATTTAAATCAACCACCCCCCTCTCTCCTCATTCTCTCATGCGCTCCCTCTCTCCTCTCGTTTCTCTCCTTCTCTCCCTCTCTTCTCCAGCGGTCGACATATCTTGAGGCGGGCAAGGAGGAGGCGACATGGGTGGAGAGCGGTTGAGGATGGAGCGAGGAAGGAGGCGGTGACGTGGCGAAGCTCATTCACGAGTTCGTGAAGCTGGCGGTGGTTGGAGTGTCGATTTCGCGGTGGTTGGAGTGTCGATTTCACCGTGAGAGGTAGGGGGATGGATCCTTGGCACTTGCCTTCTATTTTCCTACAATTTGTACACAGAGGCGAGGCTGAGAGTGGGTTTTCTTTCTCGTCGTGGTGGTTTTTCCATGTTTAGGGCGAGTGACGATTTTCGCCGGATCGAACGATGTTTTCGCGTTTATTTCCATGCATTTAGTGGTTTGGGAGCCGGGGCAAGGTCCCCGATATTTTCTCCCTAGATCGAGATTGAGTGGGGCGTGGAATGGGACCCCTCGATTGGGGTCGGGTTGAGTCATCACCGGTTTCGATCGATCGACGAGGGGAGTTCGGTTGACCGAACCGATTCACCACGGTGGGCCGACTGTGCTGGAACGGTCAACCGACTTGGTCGATCAATCCCTTGCTGGGAGGTCGACTGACCCTAGGGGTAGGTCGACCAAAACCCAGTCCTTTTACCACTTTTGGCAGCCGCTCGGCTCGGTTGAGACCCTCTGGTCGACTTTTGGTCCTGTGGATGTCCCGGATACCCTGTGGGGACAGATTGCGTGTTTTTGGGTGTCCAGAGAAGTCATGTTACCTCGATTAGCATGCTCATGGGGGTTTTGTGGGTCTGAGTGACCCTGCATGTTTTGGGCTTCCTCGTTGTGCTAGTTCGAGTCACTGTGTACTCGTGTACATGTGGAGTCGTACAGTGTTAGCTTCTTCGGAAAGCGATTTCCGTGTGGGCCATGCGTATGACCAATGACTGTGAGTCTCGTGACCTAGCAAGCAATGTTGGGGCTTCTTAGTCTCCCTTAGAGAGGGAATGAACCTGACGGTTGTGAGCCACCACACGAGTCCTTTTAACCATGATTTCTGACCCTCGGATTAGGGTAATTTGATGGCATGGGGTCGTACTGTACAACGGCCTTGGGATGAGTCGCGTGACTCTATTGAAGTCCCGCGATCAATGACACCCAAGAGGGGGGTGAATTGGGTGTTTACCAATTTTACGAAAACTTTTGGCCTTTTCAAAATATGTGATACAATGTTAATCAAGAGGTTCAAAACTGTTTGTTCACAAATTGGATTTATCAAACTGAATTGGATGATGATATAGATTATGCAAGATATACGAGGATAAATCCAGAATCGTAATTATACTAACACTCATGTAGAATGGAGGTAGAAGAAAAGGACCAAACCACATAATATAAAACATAATGCACAGCGGTTTGTAAGGTGGTTTGGATGCAACGACGGTAATCCTACGTCCACCCCTCACCAAACTCGGTGAGGCTTCACTCGGGGATAAATCCCCAAACAGAGACGACACTCCAAACACACACGCAGGACGACACCTGCCCACACACACGAGGACGCGCCCCAACACACACATACACACACACACGGAGACGAGGTCTCCAACACGATCCAACAAGCGGATCACCAACACAAACACCCGTTGCCACAAGTGCAACAATCCACACACACGAGACAGAGCGGATCTAAAAGACCCCCACACACACAAACGCAGATCTAGGAAGATCCACGCACACACACGAATCAAATACGACACACACACACACGATCACGGATCCAACAACGATCCACACACACACAAGTTCTTGCAGTTTATTGTGAACACAATTACAACATCCAAAACATAAAGACGATGAGGCTTAGTTTAGAAAACTCTTGATTTGGGTTCCTTTTGAATGTATGATGCAGATCTTGCGTTGATTCCTTCTTTGCTTGAATGGCTTTGGATGGGTTGTGAAAACCTTATTCTTTCTCCCTTTGGCAGTCTTCCCTTGATCTCTTGCTTGCTTACTTGCTTCTTCCCTTCTTCTTCCTTGGACGGTCTCCCCTTGATCTTCCTTGAATGCGTGCTTGCTTCTTCACTCCCTTGGAGGTTGCTAGCTTCAGATTTGGCTTCAAACACCTTGGAGATGGATGAAGATCTTGCTGCACGAGGTACTGTTCACGGAGCTACAGTACCATCTCCTTCCTCCTTGAATAGCCTCCTCTTGATCTCACTTGAAGCCCTCTTGGATGGTTAGGGTTATTGGCTCCAATGAGATGTTTTATAACCTATGAATGGTCCATGGACAACCTCCAGACCAGATCCATAAATCCCTCCTAGATTGGGGGCAGTGGGATTAAAGAAATGGGTGAAAGATTCCTCTCCACGAGCTTAAAATCGAAGTCAACAAAAGGGGGCTCGGGGCTGGCGGTCGACCGGAAGGTATGGGGCGGTCGACTGGAACCTACTGCAGCCAGAACTTTTAGGCTCTGGCAAAACCGGTCGACCGGCCCTATAGTGGCGGTCGACCGAAACCTGCAAAATCTCCATCTTTTCGGTTCTGGGAGAACCGGTCGACCGGACGCCTAGGGGCGGTCGACCGCTACCTGTAAAGATTGGAATTTTTAGGCTCTGGCAAATCTGGTCGACCGGCCAAGATGTGTTGGTCGACCGGAAACACCTATACCTGCAAAAATGAAGTGTTAGCTCAAAGAAACATGTCCATAATTCAAGGGCTTCATGTCCATATCAAATCCATGCATTTTGGGATTGGATTTACTTGGTTTATGCATTTGAAACGTCTAAATCATTTGAGCATTTCTAAATTTTGTTCTGGGGACTCCGCCCCCAGAAACCCCCGCAAGGGGCGCTGCCCCCTTGACCCCCGCGACCTGACTGGGCAGGTCGATCCCCACGACCTGACCACGCAGGTCGATCCGCGGGCGAGGGCGCACGATGGCCAGAAGGGTTTCATGTTTGATATGCATGAATGAGGTGTATTAAGGAGAGGTATATGAGATACACATGGCGAGATCGATGCTAAGACAAGGTAAGAGTCTCACCAATGATTCTTGATAGTAAATGACATATACCACATGTTTTGGATTGTAAAGGAGTAGGGTACTTATCCACACGTTTGGTTCACCAGGTGACTGCCATGAGTTTAATCCTGCAAGCAAGATAGTCAGGGTTAATACCATACTTGTTCACATTAAAGAGGTTATGAAACCTCTTGCCTCTTGTAAAACCAACATATGCAAACCAAGGATCAAGACCATGTAACCGTTCCCATTTGCCATCCATACATAGATAACAAGAGCATGAGCAATCAACCACAAGTTTAGTTATCATCACTTAATCACACATTAAGTTTAGTTATCATTAAAACCATAACTTAACAATCACAACAATCATCAAAACCATAACTCAACATCTATGACCGTTGGATTAGCGAGTATAGCTAGTCGTCCTGAGTCTGGTGGCACCGAGCCACCCTGTGTTCTGCGATACTTACGACGGGTGCATGCATAGCCCGTTAGTACTTCAGTGTTTCTTCTACCGTGAGTTTCTACCTCGAGTGACCCTCCCACTAGACGTAGCTGACCTGGGCACATAGTTGCTGACCCACCTAGGAGTGGTGGAGGCTAGACCCGAGTAGACGATTTTTAAGCTGGTTGTCGTAGGGCCCCTTGCCTTTGTAGCCTGAGTCCGGCTGGGGGGGGGGGGGGGCAATCAGCTCGAGAACTCGACCTAGAGCGGTTGGCCTATGTGTGCACATGTGGTTGGGGGTATTGGACACACGCTGACGAGTGCGACCCTAGCTAGTCCTTGTTATGTGGTTACCTGTGTACGATGTCTCAATTTTCGCCTGGGGCAAGTATGGAGAGACTTGAGGCTGCGGACTAAGTCGTCAGTGGACAAATCCGGTCTTACTCACTATAATAAACTATACTTTTACCTACGTTTCTGAAACGTAGGTATAGGTTCAAGAAACGTTGGTAAAGCCTTTACCTACGTTTCCTTACCACGCTTTCAAAACGTGGCGCTTGCTTACGTGACTATAGGGTATACCTACGTTTCAATAAAACATCGGTATAGATCGACGTAGACCTATGCTTTAGAATCATAGGAATAGTCTAACAAAAGCGTCGATAAAAGTCATCCACACACACACGCATGTAAGAGGATATACCTACGTTTCTGAAAACGTAGGTATTACCATTGGCCACGTAGTGAAATAAACATAGGAAAAAGTATTAACGCCGTTGTTTTAAAAACGTAGGACAAAGAACTAGTCACAATTAAAAAAAACGTAGGTAATTTGTTCTTTTTTTTTACATACTCATTGTGCGATCTTATTACACGTGTATACATTCATGTAATGTTTCTTGCAAGAATCTCACATTGCACACATCAATATCAACAAAAAACTCCATCTAAACTTCAATATCAACACTAAGCTTATACATTCATGCTCTCAAAGTTACAATAAGTTGGCCCTATCTTTTTCCCCCACCTTAATGAACACACAAAGATAATGCATGATGCCCAAAGATTGTGACACATAGAGTGCAAGAGAATGTAGGAATCATACATTCAAGTATATCTTGTGAACATACAAGTCATAACCTTCAGTTATTCTTTGACAGAGGATAATTTGGAAAGAGTACGATATAATTACACTTACAGGTTGAGATATGAGTACTAAGATCTTTCTAAACTAATCACTAACTGCATCAACAAACCTGGAGGGATCCTATCCACAAAAGCATTCAAACTTATTACAAGGAAAAAGAAAATAACTCTGAATTTAAGGAGGACAGGTCACTTGCTTTAGCTATTGTAAATGGACAAATCTAAAGAAACTAAAAAAAGTAGCAAAATAAAGATTAAAAATGATATGTTTGAAACTTTTCAATCTCACCTATAAAAACAACAATATGAAAAAACTAAATGCTTTAAAAATAAAGAAATCAATTTCATCTTGCCCCAAAGAAGTCCTCTCCATCTAGTAAATCAGAGATGCCATCAATAAATTATGATAAAAGGCACAAACCTTGTTGAGCCCCCTCCTCATGTATTATGTCTTATGGATTTTGATGATGACCAAATGAATTTATGTGAACTGAAAATGAGCTTTTCTAACGTTTTGGAAGTGATCACATCACATAAAGATTTGGCGTTTAGAAGGCTCAAGAACATCATCTCAAGAGTAAGTGTTTTGATTTGAATTTGGACGAAGAATCTAATTCAAAAGTTGTTTTGACAGGACAATCTATATGGCCAAAGATTACCAATGTTCTAGGACGATTGGTGAGATCGACTTCAACATATTGACTTTTGAATGTGTGGTTTGAAGTTCTTTATTTTGATCTCAATGATGAAATTGGTTTAGAACTCATCTAAGTTTAAATGGTTTGAGTTTCATTCCCTCTCATGCTTTAAAAACCATCTTGAAACCCCTAGACTTGTTCTTGGACTTAGTGAGTCTTTCAATCAATCTTTTGGATGTTCTGGAACAAGGGTCGACCCCTAGGTCCCCTGGTTCTGTTTAACAGGATCTTTCATCTCCAGCTGAAAGGGTCGACCCATTGGGTCGACCCCCAGTCGCAAGGGTCGACCCCAAGGGTCGACCCCTGGTGATTATTTTTTTGAACGCGGCGGGCTCCTTCACCAGACCTGCAAGGGTCGACCCATTCACTCGAGGGTCGACCCCAAGGGTCGACCCCTGAAAACCCCTGTTGCCAGAATTGTTAAACCAGCACGGGTTCTGGGAAGGGTCGACCCCAAGGGTCGACCCATGCTGTCTGGCCCATCTGGCCCCTCACGAGGGTCGACCCCAAGGGTCGACCCTTTCTGGTCTGGGCGGCGCCGTGATTGTGGACTCTTGGCATTTCGATCAAATGGTCCAACCACACTTGTGTGGCTGTCCTTAATCCACTCCATAACAAATGGATCTTGTCCCATGGCTGTCCCTTGACCACCCTTGGCCTATATAACAACTTGTAGAGGATGAAAACCCTAAGAGAAATTCGTATGTTCTGATTTTGGGTTTCTTTCTAACATTTGTGTGTGCAGGTCACAGCAGCCACCTCCAGCCCTTGTTCCACCTTGGTGTGTGCGTGAATGTGAAGGGAAGACGGAGGAATCAAAGTTCCAATCAAGCCTCTACTGCTGGCTGCGAGCGAAATCAAGATTCAGCCACATCCGAGCCAAGATCGTCAAGAACGGTCATCGTGCTGCACAAGTGTTTGATAAAATTCACAGAAGAGAAAGGGGGAGCTCCAACCAGGATAAATCAATCCTTCTTCACTCTTTCCATTCTGAATCATTTAGCTTAAACTTGAGCATACGTTTGTAATCATTATTTCAGATATTTGTGTGTGGTGTTCGTGTTTGGTAACACGAACGTGCGTGTGTGTGTGTGTGTGTATGCGCGCGCGCACAAGCGCGCTTGCTGTTCTACACAGCGTGTGTGTGTGATTCACTACATAGTGAAGCCTTAATCCTCCGTGTGAGGGGGGGACGTAGGGGACACGGCAGTGTACCCGAACCACCTAAAAATTCCGTGTGTCAATTGTGGTTTGCTATTCTGTTTACTTGTCGAGTGGGCTTCGCGGTGAGGTGAGCATTCACCATTTTCTCTATCAATCACACCCACTTCAAACGCATTCACGAGTGTGATCCTGTTCGTGTAAGGCTAGAGCTTGTGTGCATAATTAGTATAGAATTCACGTAGGTAGTTTCTTTTAATTGGCCATCAATTCACCCCTCCCCTCTTGATTGCCACCCTCCGGGACTCAACAATTGGTATCAGAGCCTTGGTCTCTATTTAATCTCGACCACACGGTCGTCAGAGCTAGATCCCATTAAATGGCAAACAAGGGGATGATGCCCGAAGGGCATTCTATTGAAAGACCTCTGTTCTTTGATGGATCAAACTACCCCTACTGGAAAAATAGAATGTATATTTTCCTACGTGCCCATGACTACGATGTTTGGCGTGTCATAAGTAGGGGTCCATATGTATTATCTGAAAATGAGAATGAGTGGGATGAAGAAGATATTAGGAAGTGTTCAACGAATTTTAAAGCTATGAATATAATTAAATGTGCTGTTCATCCTAATGAATACTCACGTATATCTACGTGTACTTCTACACAGGAGATGTGGAACAAGCTACGGCTTATCTATGAAGGAACGTCGGAAGTAAAGGAAACCAAAGCCAATCTTTTAGTCCGGGACTACGAGCTGTTCGCAATGAAGCAAGATGAGTCCATTTCTGACGTGTTTGCTAGATTGACAGAAATTACAAATGGACTAAAGGGACTTGGCAAGGAGTATTCCAACAAGGAGCTTGTCAGAAAAGTTCTAAGATCCCTCTCTCCACAGTGGCATACAAAAGCCACTGTAATTGAAGACTCCAAGGATCTCAGCACTCTAACTCTGGATGAGTTGATCGGCTCGCTGATGACATATGAAATAAACATCAAAAGGAGCGAGGAGGATCACAAGAAAAAGAAAATTGTCACACCATTGGCCCTAAGGGTGAATCCACAAGATTCAGAGGGTAGTGACAATGATTCCATTGGCAACACTGAAGATGAGGAACTGGTTGCCATGATCACACGAAGAGCAAGAAGGTTCGTCAAAAGAACCAGAAATTTTGGTGGTCAGTTCAGAAAGGGACCAAGAAGGCAAGGACCAAACAGAGGAGAAAGTAGCAAGAAAGAAGAAGTGATTTGCTATGAATGCAAGAAACCCGACCATATACGGGGTGAGTGCCCCGATCTCATCAAGAAGGTGAAGAAAGGCAAGTTCAGGAAGCCCAAGGCCATGATGGCCACATGGAGCGATGAAGATCATGAGGAATCCGAAAATGAAGGTGGACTAGATGAGCTAGTCCAGAATTTATGTCTCATGGCTAATGACAACGAAGGAAATGCGGTAAATTCTGAAACTGAAACTCTTACTTGTGAACAATGGCAAATTGTATATGAATCTTTATATGAAAAATGTAAAAGATTCAAATCTGAAAACAGAAATTTGAAAAAGAAAATTGATCATTTTGTGCATACTAAAAAATCATGTGAAGAGTGCCATGCTTTAAAATCAGAAAATGAAAACATGAAGCATGAAAATGAAATTCTTGCATCCAAAATTGAACTGTTTGAAGAAGAGATTTCTTGCATGAGAGAATAACAATCCACATTTCTGAAAATGCATGAAGAATTGAAAAATGATATGAAACAAGAAAAGTTTGAAAGCATTACTTGCAATGAAGCCAAAGTAAAGGCTGAAAAACAAAGCCAATCTCAAATGGTTCAAATAAAATAGCTAAAGGATGCTCTTGCCATCCTTGAAAAATCAAAAGTTCAAACAACCCATTGGGCCCCCATAAGTTCAGCATCCTCCAAACCAAAGAAACACATGCATAATTCCTTTTCAAATGTTGGTAGAAGGAGAAAAAGAGAAAAAGCCATCACTTATTTCTATTGTGGAAAAATGGGTCTGACATGTATGATTGTAGAATTCTGAAATATGATGAAGAAAATTATGCTAGATTCAGAAATAGAACATATATGCATCATGCCTCTAACCGTCATGGACCCAAGCTTGCTTGGATACCAAAATCTCCATAAGCACTTTGGTTGAATTGCAGGTCTACTGGAGAGCTCAAAGGAACAAATGGTATTTGGACAGTGGTTGCTCTCGGCATATGACGGGAAACGAGGAATGGTTTGTGGACCTGCATGAAAAGGATGGTGGGACGATAGCATTCGGTGGTAAGGACAAAGGTAAAATCATCGGAGAAGGTAAGATAGGTAAGAATCAAAATCATACCATCGAAAATGTATTGCTTGTGAGAGGTTTGCATCATAATCTCTTAAGCATAAGCCAACTTTGTGATAAAGGATGCAATGTGATTTTTGATTCTAACCACTGCCCTGTTTTGAATAGAAATACTCATGAGATAAAGTTCATTGGTTTCAGGTATAACAATGTTTATATGATAGACTTGAATGATGCCTCTCATGAGAATTTATGTTTAATTGCAAGGAACAATGATGATGCTTGGCTCTGGCATCGCCGGCTTGGGCATGCTAGTTTCAATGTTTTGTTGAAATTATCTAGAAATTATTTGGTAATTGGACTGCCCAAGTTGAAGGCCGTCGATGATGAAGTGTGTGGGGCGTGTAGCATGGGGAAACAAACAAGGACATCATTCAAGAGCAAGAATGATGTGACCACATCGAGACCCCTTGAAATCATCCACATTGATCTCTTTGGACCAAGCAGAACACACAGCTTGGTGATAAATTATATGGTTTTGTAATTGTGGATGATTACTCAAGATTCTGTTGGGTTTACTTCCTTTCTCATAAAAATGATGCCCTGACGGAATTTAAAGTATTTTGCAGGGTGGTTCAAAATGAAAAGGGGTTTTGTATCAAAACCGTGCGGAGTGATCACGGCAGGGAATTTGATAACCATGAGTTCAGCAATTTTTGCAGGGCTCAAGGCTACACTCATGACTTCTCCGCACCAAGAACCCCCGAACAAAATGGCGTTGTTGAAAGGAAGAATAGAACACTGATCGAAATGGCAAGAACCATACTAAATGAGAATAATCTGCTGAGGTACTTTTGGGCTGAAGCAGTGAACACAGCCTGCTACATAATCAACCGTGCTATGGTAAGACCGTTGTTGAACAAAACCCCATATGAGCTGTACCAAGGTAAGAAGTCAAACATTTCATATCTTAGACCATTTGGCTCAACCTATTACATTCATAACAATGGTAAGATAGACATGGCAAAATTTGATCCCAAAAGTGACAAAGGTACTTCTTGGGTACTCACTTAGCTCAAGAGCATATCGAGTATACAACTTGAGAACTCTTGTAGTTGAGGAAAGCCCCCATGTCATTATTGATGAATCATCTCAAAATAAAACTAATGAAAAATCTGTCTTGCAGGATGATGAGTTGGATGTTGGAGATATCGGGAAGAAAGAAAGAAAAACTGAGAAACAAGAAGAAGAAGAACCACAAGAAGATGATGCTAATCAGAAAATTCAAGTTGAACAGCAGCTACCAATGCAATGGACCTTTCCAAAGGACCATCCGCCGGACAATGTGATGGGCAATGTAGAAGAAGGAATACGGACACGAGCCTCTTTCAGGGAAGTTAAAAATCAGGATTACATAGCATTGCTTTCTCAATTTGAACCTCACTCCATAGAAGAAGCTTTGAATGATGAGTCATGGATCATGGCCATGCAAGAGGAACTACACCAGTTCCAAAGGAACAAAGTGTGGTTCCTTGTTCCATGCCCTAAGAATCACTCCGTGATCGGAACGAAATGGGTTTTCCGAAACAAAACAAACGATCAAGGAATGGTAACTAAGAACAAGGCCAGGCTAGTAGCCAAAGGCTATAGCCAAGAGTTAGAAATTGACTTTGATGAGTCTTTTGCTCCAGTAGCAAGACTTATGGCAGTGAGAGTTCTCTTAGCATTTGCATGTTGTCACAATATCAAATTATTTCAAATGGATGTTAAGAGTGTATTTTTGAATGGCTATATCCTGGAGGACGTGTATGTGGAGCAAACACCGGGGTTTGAAGACACAAAGCATACAGACCATGTGTACAAGCTGGACAATGCACTTTACGGTCTGAAACAAGCACCCCGTGCATGGTATGAACGGTTAAGTGATTTTCTCATTCAAAATGAATTCAAACGAGGTAATGTTGATCAAACCCTCTTTACAAAATTGAATGGTAAGGAAATCTTAATTGTTCAAGTTTATGTTGATGATATTATTTTTGGCTCCACTAATGATACTCTCAGCAAAGACTTTACAAAATTAATGCAAAGTGAGTTTGAAATGAGTCTTATGGGAGAGCTAACATTTTTCTTGGGATTGCAGGTAAATCAAACGGTAGATGGGCTGTTCATACATCAAAAGAAGTATGCAATGGAGTTGCTGAAAAAGTTCAATTTGACATCAACAAAACCACAACCAACTCCTATGTCCACCTCAATAAAAATTGATCAAGATGAGACAGGTAAATCAGTGGACCAAAAACTCTTTAGAAGCATGATAGGTTCACTATTGTATTTAACTGCCAGCAGGCCCGACATTCAGTTTGTTGTTTGCCTATGTGCAAGATTTCAGTCAAATCCAAAGGAATCACATATGTCGGCTGTAAAACGGATTTTTAGATATGTTGCTGGTTCAGTTAACTTAGGATTGTGGTTTCCATGTAATTCGTGTTTTGAACTAGTTGCTTATTCTGACGCCGATTACGCGGGCTGTAAGATGGATCGGAAAAGCACCAGCGGGTATTGCCAGTTTCTTGGGAGATGCGTGGTCTCATGGACCTCCAAGAAACAAAATTCAGTGGCATTATCAACAGCCGAAGCCGAGTATGTGGCTGTCGGTAGTTGTGTTGCCCAGGTGTTATGGATCCAACAGCAAATGATTGATTATGACATATCCTTTAAAAATACCTCAATTCTTTGTGACAACACATCAGCCATAAACCTATCCAAAAACCCAGTTCTTCACTCTCGCACCAAGCATATTGAAATTAGACATCATTTCATTAGAGATCATGTAAGCAAGGGTGATATTGATATCAGCTTTATTGAGACAGATCGTCAGATTGCCGACATTTTCACCAAACCTCTTAGTGAAGACAAGTTCACATCATTTAGAAGAGAACTAGGGGTTTGTAGGATAGACAAGTCTGTATAATAGCCATGTGCATCAATGTATAAATAGGTCACTACATTACATGTAATTGTATCAAGTTCCATGCATATAGTATATCCCTTGTCATGCACTTGTATCATATTATGTGAAGAACAAAAGAAAAATCATCTTTGTGTGTTACTGCATTTCTTCTATGTATATTGTATACACACAATGCTCTTTGTAATTTCTATGGCCGAAATCATTCTTGAAATATTAAACTGCCCACAAAGGAGCTAATTTGTTCAAAGTCAGAAATCTGGATCAAAAGGACATTACACGTCTCATATATTCCCAAATTTCGACTAACAATACCCCAATTGCTTACACCCCAAATTTTATCCAAAATTCTTTGATTTCATAAATTTTTACAATTGGGGACTCGAGTCGGACATTCCTTGACATTCTCTTCGAGTTATTCTTTCATATGGCTGAAAACCAGAAAACGGGTCGACCCATAGGGTCGACCCCAAGGGTCGACCCTCGCGAACCCGGTTCTGCCCGGGGGTAAGAGTACCAGGGGTCGACCCATTGGGTCGACCCAAACCGGCGGGGCGACTCACCCGCACCCAAGCCATTCGAACATTGGTTCCAACCCTAAGTTGGACCCTCCCATGGCTATAAAATCTCTCTTGCCCCCCTCCTAGCCTAGCCACCACCCTTTGCAAGCCCTAAAAACCATTCTTTGGCATCAAAGACGTCAAGCCCTAGCCGCGCTTCTCCGGGTGGCATCCGCGCGAAATCTTCTCTTTGTGGCTTAAAGCGTCATCCTTTGATCTTCATTCCCTTGAGGTAAGCTTCTGATGTCTGTGGAGGATCATAGATTCACACTTCTCGCATTCCTCTTTGGTTGAACCATCAAGATCTATACCCCATCGGTGGGTTCTTTCGGTTTGTGTTTTAGATGGCCCCAAAGAAGCATACTTCTCGCAGAGGTGAGGCATCGAGCTCCAGGCAAGGGCGTCGATCTCAGACCGCCGCACCTCAGCCCACAAGCAACGTCTTGGATCGGACCGTTCTACGTCCACGGGCGATAAACTTTGAAAATCTTAGTCGCCATCTAAGTGGATTAGTTGATATATTATGCAGCCAGCCGAACTTGGATATTTTCATGTCTGAACATCGACGCATTTATCCGCATTTGGTGCATCAATTTTATAGCAACTTCACCATGTCCGGGGAACATCCGATTACTGTGGTTAATAGCCAACGGTTATACTCTCCACAGAATTTTTAGGAGTGGCATTTAATCTCCCTCACGAAGGCTTTACATTTGGAGATATTGTGGTTCCTGAAGAAACTGTTTATCAAATGATGACATCTGAAGAAAAATGTGAACATTCTCTTGCTGGGTTAAACGCCAATCATTTTCCTCCCCTGCAGCATATATTACACAGGATGATCACTACTATCCTGCTCCCAAGAGGAGGAGGCCATGACAAAGTGACAGAGATCAATATGTTCTTATTTTACTGTCTCTTGGGTGGTATTCCAGTTAATTTTCCAGCTATGTTTTTAGCTCATATGTGTAATAGAATGAAGCACAAGAATAGAACTCTTCCATATGCCGCCGCACTTTCTGCTATATTTGCACACTTGGACATCAACCTCTCACAAGAATCTTCTCAAACTATTAGAGAGACTGATATATTTACTGTTCATTCTATTTGTCATAATATGGGCTATGAACAGCGAGATGGTAACTTGGTCCGGACATTGAAAAGTGCTGCGCATGAAATCAGTTCTGAGGAGGAGGATGACGATGATGCACATGCCGGTGTGCAACAGCCACATATTCCTATTGAGGAAATGCCTTCCGAGGAGGTTCAGCAAATCATGGATCGGTTGGATACTATTGATGATCGGTTAGACGAGTATGGGGAGACCATGGCAGCTATGCAACTTGAACTATCAGATCTGAAACTCTCTCACCAGGAGCACTCTCGATACGTCACTGACGCTTTGGCCGACCAAACCCACATGATGGAAGAAATTTCGGCATATATTAGGCGTCAACCACGTCCCTCCACTCCGGATGATAATGATGATTAGACTATGATGCTCCTTCAAATTGGCACAGTTGTTATCCTTATTTCACCCCCTCCTTTTTGATGCTGTCAAAGGGGGAGAAAAGACTATTCAGCTACTTATATGTATTGTGTGATGTATGCTTGCATGCATGTATGCTTTCCTCATTTTCCTAGTTCATTAGTAATGTTGCACTTCCTTTGAGTCTCATACATTGCATCTTGCTATTTGGATTTCAGACTTTGCTCCCCTTACAACTTGTTGTCAGCAAGACCTTGTGGAAATATGCAATGATAATCAATCTTACATATTGTGTTGTTTTATATTGTGTTGTCTTTTATATCGGTCCAATATGGTGAGATGGAATGATTCATGCTAATGTGGTTTCAACTGTTCATGGAATGAAGTTTTTATATAGAATTTTGTCATCATCAAAAAGGGGGAGATTGTTGAACCCCCTCCTCATGTATTATGTCTTATGGATTTTGATGATGACCAAATGAATTTATATGAACTGAAAATGAGCTTTTCTAATGTTTTGGAAGTGATCACATCACATAAAGATTTGGGTTTAGAAGGCTCAAGAACATCATCTCAAGAGTAAGTGTTTTGATTTGAATTTGGACGAAGAATCTAATTCAGAAGTTGTTTTGACAGGACAATCTATATGGCCAAAGATTACCAACGTTCTAGGACGATTGGTGAGATCGACTTCAACATATTGACTTTTGAATGTGTGGTTTGAAGTTCTTTATTTTGATCTCAATGATTAAATTGGTTTAGAACTCATCTAAGTTTAAATGGTTTGAGTTTCATTCCCTCTCATGCTTTAAAAACCATCTTGAAACCCCTAGACTTGTTCTTGGACTTAGTGAGTCTTTCAATCAATCTGTTGGATGTTCTGGAACAAGGGTCGACCCATTGGGTCGACCCCTAGGTCCCCTGGTTCTATTTAACAGGATCTTTTATCTCCAGCTGAAAGGGTCGACCCATTGGGTTGACCCCCAGCCGCAAGGGTCGACCCCAAGGGTCGACCCCTGGTGATTATTTTTTTGAACCCGGCGGGCTCCTTCACCAGACCTGCCAGGGTCGACCCCTGAAAACCCCTGATGCCAGAATTGTTAAACCAGCACGGGTTCTTGGAAGGGTCGACCCCAATGGTCGACCCATGCTGTCTGGCCCATCTGGCCCCTCACGAGGGTCGACCCCAAGGGTCGACCCTTTCTGGTCTGGGCGGCGCCGTGATTGTGGACTCTTGGCATTTCGACCAAATGGTCCAACCACACTTGTGTGGCTGTCCTTAATCCACTCCATAACAAGTGGATCTTGTCCCATGGCTGTCCCTTGACCACCCTTGGCCTATATAACAACTTGTAGAGGATGAAAACCCTAAGAGAAATTCGTATGTCCTGATTTTGGGTTTCTTTCTAACATTTGTGTGTGCAGGTCGCAGCAGCCACCTCCAGCCCTTGTTCCACCTTGGTGTGTGCGTGAATGTGAAGGGAAGAAGGAGGAATCAAAGTTCCAATCAAGCCTCTGCTGCTGGCTGCGAGCGAAATCGAGATTCAGCCACATCTGAGCCAAGATCGTCAAGAACGGTCATCGTGCTGCACAAGTGTTTGATAAAATTCGCAGAAGAGAAAGGGGGAGCTCCAACCAGGATAAATCAATCCTTCTTCACTCTTTCCATTCTGAATCATTTAGCTTAAACTTGAGCATACGTTTGTAATCATTATTTCAGATATTTGTGTGTGGTGTTCGTGTTTGGTAGCACGAACGTGTGTGTGTGTGTGTGTGTGTGTGTGTGTGTGTGTGTGTGTGTGTGTGTGTGTGTGTGTGTGTGTGTGTGTGTGTGTGTGTGTGCTTGCTGTTCTACACAGCGTGTGTGTGTGATTCACTACATAGTGAAGCCTTAATCCTCCGTGTGAGAGGTGGACGTAGGGGACACGGCAGTGTACCCGAACCACCTAAAAATTCCGTGTGTCAATTGTGGTTTGCTATTCCGTTTACTTGTCGAGTGGGCTTCGCGGTGAGGTGAGCATTCACCATTTTCTCTATCAATCACACCCACTTCACACGTATTCACGAGTGTGATCCTGTTCGTGTAAGGCTAGAGCTTGTGTGCATAATTAGTATAGAATTCACGTAGGTAGTTTCTTTTAATTGGCCATCAATTCACTCCTCCCCTCTTGATTGCCACCCTCCGGGACTCAACAAACCTGAACTGTGATGTTTTCCTAACAAATATTATCCCATTTTTGTTATAGATTTTTGGCCAAGGAAAATCCTTTAGATGCAAAATCCATGTCAAAAATAAATAAGCCTCCCCTATTCTCCATTTTCCATGTCAAACATGCATGATCTTGTGACTAAAATAAGAAGATGAACATGCATTTACAGGAATCCATTAGTGGACAGAGATTTATAGGTAATCGAACATTTATCATGAACGGTAGTCGAAGCTCTCCCCCCCTCTCTCTCTCTCTAAGGTACCACCAGAACATATCAATGGAAATAGATTGGTCGACACTTTGGCTGACTCAAAAAAATGACTTCTTGCTCTGATTGGCTCAAAGCTTAGTTGAAACATCCCAGAATAGTTCCTAAAGCATTGAATTGAGCTAGTTGGATAAAGATGAGCAAGCAACAACCCAAGCTCTTTAAGGCCAGGGCAAGGCTCTCTATTTGAGAGATTCACAAATAATTAGTGCACACCAAAGCAGAATATCAAAGAATTGAGATTTAACTTTCGTTACTCAATATGACAATTGAAAAGGTCTTTCACTTTCAGTCATGCAATTGACAATGAAGGTTTGATGAAATTAATGAAGGGCAGAATGGGCATTAATGATTATAAGAAGCCATTCATCGTTACTAACCGTCCATCTATACAATATCACAAAGGAAGCAAAGCATCCAACTCAAAACTTCTTTAACAAATAAACATAAAATCATCAAGACCACATGTATTTCAAATATCAGATCAATTAATTGAAATTTGTTCACACCTTAAAGCTCATTGGATTCTGAGATATAGTTACTATCATTGCTTCCGCACCTTCAAAAACAATAGTTGGACCTGCAGACCGCTTGCATCACATCAATGCACTATGAACGTGGGCAACCCAACCTCATATCTTAATTGGCTCTATAAAACCTGATCTTTTAATTAACTATGTAGGGTGAGTAGTTTTATAAATTGACCGAATACCTTCACAACTGAGAAGAAACACTTTCTTAGGTCTATTTCAAGGAATCAGTGACTGAAGACATCATGATCAAGCATCTATACTCGGCCACCCATGTTAGTTCGGAACTTGTAACCAAACTAATAATCTGTTCACTGCCAATGACAACTAAAAGGAGATGGAAAAAGTTTATAGGATGGTATCAACCTGATAGCCAATCCAAGTGAGGTGAGGTAAAGGATGTGGCTGGTTCGTTTACCCACTGACATGCATAAATTTTTAATGCACATGGTCTAGGTGCAAAGTAGCTTGAACTTTTAATTCATGAACTCACCCTTCTATTGAAACAGAAACATATTAGTGAAGATAAGTACAAAATCTATGAAAAAAATTGTCAAGCTATATGTCTCTAGGAGGTAGGAGGCAAAAAACTACATTGCTGATCTTTGTCATTTTTTTGGATGAACAACTAAAAGAAACAAAGGTTCAGTCCAAGATTCTCTAGTACTTTGGGATCTATTTTAGGAGACAATGGCCATCCTCAAAAGGTCCTCCAATCTAAAGAAGCCATATATAGAGATGCATGGCTAGCAAAGGGTTGAAGTTACATCAAACATTTGTACTAAAATGTTTTCCAGAATGGTAGCTCATCACCTGATCCATAAAACAATAGGCTTTCGAATCAGTATAAGCATAAAACAAGATTAGTAAACTACATGAAAATAAAGTTCTTATAACAACCTAAATGTGAATCGAGAACACAAATTATGCTTGCTCAACAAAATAAATTATTACACAATTTGATATTAACCAATTCTAAAAAAATAGGGGTTGTTTCAAAATGCTTGGCTGGTCATATTCCCAAGGAAACCAAAAGAAAGTAAAAAGTAAATGAAAGCTATATATTACCAGGGAAGATCTTTGGAGATATAAAAGAATAGAGATCTCATCCTCATTTTTAGCCCAAAGCTCAGCAGAACTATATAGTACAATCTCGCTATAGTAGGGAGTGAATACACTACAAAAGGAATAGAACTATTTTAAATATGTATCATTGTAAAGACCAATAAGTTGAAAAAACACAAAGCAAAAACAACCTCAATGGGAGCATTTCAAAAATAGGCTTTCGAGGGGGCATGTCCACGAAAAGTGAATTGGTGAAAAACTCCAAGCTTCTCTGTGCTTCCAAGTTTTTTGGTATATTTGCTGCAGAATCCTTTACAGTTAAAAGTAAATACAATCCTTACCTGATCCTTCTGTAAGGAGACAAAACTGTTTATAACTATGAATTTTTATAAACTTGTTCTTAGAGGCAGGCAAGATGCATACAATTTCTGGATCCTTGGGGCACTCTATTTTGAAGAAGAGGTGACCTTCATTTCTTGCTCTTGCTAATATGTTCCATGAGTCGAATTGCTCCCTTTTACGTAAAAATCATAGGGAACAAAAATCAACTCGTATGTCACGTTTGCATAAGACAACCAACTGAACCTTAAATTAGATGTCAGTAGGCTATGGGTGACAATATCGTATAGATCATACATAGCCTTCGAAACACCACTGATAACTTCAGGAGATTCATTTCTCACCCACACATAATTTTACTTTCCAATTAGTAACATTTTGCCAACAGAACAACTAACATATGCACGGATACATACTACATACATACACATAAATGGATAGATATATTTTCTTTAAGGGGCAGGCAAAAGCTCCTCTCACACTCTAGCATGCCTCACCATGTTCAAGGAGCACAACATGATTCTTCCCCTTTAAAGGATGGGGAAACATCCCTTCAACCTCACCAGAAATTTCTGCATGCCCTGTTTAAAGGTCATAACAATATGATTACTCGCTGTAAGGAGACTCTAAACCCATGGACTCCATTGCACATGTAACAAAGAAATATCCAGGGGGCAAAGTGGCATCCTTGTAAGCAACATGAGCAACAATGGTTGCACAGTTAAAATAGGTTTTTTCTACCTTGCCAACTGCTAAAGGTTTAAAAAAAAGACAAGATAACTTACAAGAAGTCCAGTCAAACCCGTAAGCTTGACTAGCTTTATAATACTAATAGTGACCACAAGTGAACCCTCGACAATGTTGTTATTAAGTTCATGAAAGAGGCTCTCAACTCTGCAACATTGTAGCCTCCACAACATAAATTTTCTACTATAAAAAAAGTTCCTATAACAAAATGAAACTGCATTACATGAAAGAAAAAAGAAATCTTACAAAATTTTCCCATATCTGTACCATAGTCTTCCTTCACCATCAACTAGAGAGTGTAATATCTTTTCAGCACCATAATAGCACTCCTTAACAGCAAATGCCATGTATTCATCTTTAGAATTTTGGTTCCATAGGTCAACATGTGTGTCCTTGCAATCAAAAGCCAAGTCATTGCCAAAAATATCTAGCAAGGTCAAAAGTAGTAAGTATAAGTTACAGAGCTGATGTTGCAAATGTATGCATGTAAAAGAGCAAGAAGGCTGACCTTACTGCAAAGAAGGAACAAAGGCCACTGAACTAGCCCCAAGCTCGCACAACTACTTGGCATGGAAAGCAAGTCCATCTCCCTGCATGCTCAAGGAGTTGAAAAAAAAGATTAGCAAGTTATATATCCAGTGGAGGACACAACAACAGAGTATTAATCATATATTTATTTTTCGTAGCTAGACAACAACAGAATTAAACACCTCTTAAGCCTTAAGCCTTCTCCTAGCTAGACAACCACAAAGAATTAGACACCAACAACAGACCATACTCACGCTCTTAAGCCTTCTTTTAGCTAGACAACCACAAATAAGACGAAGGGAAGGCTTGCCTCGGGGTCCGTAGCTGTAACATCTACCGACTAGCGAGTAGGAAAACATAGTCACAGTTGGCCATCGCCTCGTCGAAGCTCCCCTTCTCGTTTAGGTCTGCCCGGAAGAGCTTTAAGTCCCCGAGGCTCTAAGGGCCTTGAAGTGCGCCACCTTGGCCATGGCCTCTACAATAAAAATGATGACAATGTAGCAATCAACATACTTTACCTACTCATGAGTCACAAATCAAGGTTATGTTGTTTCTATAAAAGAAAAGAATAGATAATAAGTGACTAAGATATCTATGATTTCATTGAACTATATTGGCAAAAGTTAAAAAGCTTTCATAAGACAATGATGATAACATTTGGAGAGGTTCTCCAAAACAATTTAATTTACTCTTCTTCAAATTACTACATCATATATCATGTAAGAGAATTCATGAAAAATGTACCAGGCCAGACACAACCCCAGTGCCTTCTAGTCTAGGAACCACATTAGGCCAGGCCTTCATGAACCCAACCCACGTGGTTCAACTGCCTAACTAGGAACATGTGGACCAGTAGGAGAAATGCCACGCGCACTCATCAGGATTGAAAAGATATTCTTCACTTCCATTGAGATATATAAGGATAAGTGCTTCCACATTCTATGTCCATTCCCCTAAATTTGTTCGAGGCTTTTCAATTTGTTGGTGTTGAATAAGCAATAGAAACATCTAGCCTTTGGAAGAACCTTTGTCTTCCAAATTTTCATCAAATCCTTCCTGGCAGAATGAATTTGATAGATATTGTAATAGGCCTCCATTGAAAAGCAGTCGCCTTTGAGGCCATTCTAAACCAAAGAATCAAAGTTGTCACTAGAAGAATGGGTATGATAGAGTATCTCCAAAAGTCTCTGTAAACAGCTATCCACCTTCAATCAGAGTTCTAAACTCTCCAAAAAGCTTGACTTCATATTATTTTAATTATGAAAGTGTGAGTTGGCATTGTTTTACATCCTCCTATTGCTAGTTACTAGCACTATATCAATAAACATCTCAGCTAGTGGTTGTTCATAAATCCAACACCTCACCAATCTCCTAGGCAACCACAGAGGATGTTTCATGTGCTCTAGTAGGAGTGCATCCATGTCAATTTTTATCCAGTAACAATCATAAACAATTAAGACAACATAAAAGAGGCTTTAACACAATCAAACCACATCAAATTTCCACAATTTCTACAAGAAAGCTTTGTAGAATAGAGACCTGGTGGATCGGTGGATACATGGAGTTGGCACAAATGGGGCATTCCAGCAGTTCGTGGATGCTGGTAGCCGGGGGCATTCTCAGTGGCGCCACGCCATTCCCAACGTTGCCATCGCCACCGGCGCTCCCTACATGGGAAGACTTGGTGAAGGGGTAGTGCAGGTGGACGACATCGCCCCCATCTTCCTCCATCCCATCGAGCGAGGAGACGCCCTTGAGGCTACCCATTTATTTCATAAGAGAAAAAACCAGCAAAGCTTCCTCCTTTCCCCGCCCTGTGACCCCCCACCCCTCCCACCCTCAGCAGGGGCCCACCCTTTCCACTTCCTCCAAAGAAGACCTTCAGAATTTAAGCAAGGGGTGGCGGGAAAAGGTGATCAATCTCCGATAGAAGGGAGAAGGAGGGTTGAGGGGAAGGCCAAAGCCAAGGTAGCGGGTGCCACTGCGGATCTTCTGGGCACCGCCTCACATTACGGCAAGCTCAAAGAGAAGGGCTATAGGGGGTACGTCGAGAAAGCAGAGACGTATCTCCAACAGTACAGTTCTGGTGGCTCCGACATCGGCGGCGCCGCTACTGCTGCAGCCGCCGATTCCACCACCCCCGTTCTTACCGAGGGTGAAGCCAAGTCTGAGGGAGGCAGCCATGGTTCAGGGATCCTGAATGCAGTGAAGGGGTTCCTGGGGTGTCTGTAGACCGTAATGGCATCTGCTTGGATTTCTAGTTTCCGTTGCTTTTCACCTCTTTCTATATCAAGAGGAGGACAGCTCGGGAAGGGTTCGGGTGAGAAGATAGGAATGGGAAGATCACCGGAGACGGAGAAGAGGGAGCTCATCGGTAGGATGGAGTTTTTGTGGGGAATAAGGAGGTCGAGATGGGGAAGAGAGATTTGAGGGTGGGGAGGCTAAAAAATGGGGGGGGGGGAACGAAAATCTATCGAGCGCCCAAATATACTATACATTAGCACCATCAGGTTCAAATGCAATTCCTACGGTTTGATTTTTTATTATTTTTTAAAACACTTTATTCCTACGCTTTATTAAAAGCGGAACAATATTTAAATTATATTCTCACGTTTATTAAAAAACGTAGGAATAACTCAGCTTTTCCTACGTTTCTCTTCAAATTGTCAGAAAAAGGTAGGTATATACTTATGCTATAATGAAACGTAGGAAAGTTAATTACGAAAATTTAAAAATATAGGAATAAGTCGTATATACCTACGTTTTATTGAAATGTATGTAAAATTCGTGGCTATAGATCCCATTTCTTGTAGTGATGCTTCTAGTGGACAGTTCTCCTGACATGCGAGATGAGATTCTTCGTGGTTCTTCGGGTGACTTATGTATACTTTTCTTGATGTTGAGGTCTAGAGTTTCTGGCAGAGTTATCGAGGTCTCACCCGTAGACAGTGTAGGGTTCACGACGGTGAGGTCGTGACTGTACCCTTAGACCGCGTGGTCTTGGTTGGGCCTTCGTCAGCAAGGACGGGCCTTCACGACATAGATGTCATGATTTTTCCCTTCAGTAGCGTGGCCGTGGTTTCACTGGTGGTTCGGCGGTCCCGACTGTGAGATCGAGATTTCCTTTCTGTTTCCGATAGGAGTAGCTTAGAGAGCTATGTTTCCACCGCCCTCTTCTGTTGTTGTTACGATCACTATTGTTGTTGTTATTGTTATTTATGTTATCGCTGTTGTTTTACCACCGTTGTTTCGTGGCGGGGATCCGCGGGACCCCTACTGAGCTAGTGAGATTAGGCTCACCCCCTTTCTTTTTAGGTGTTGTGGTTCCTCCTCAAGGTTCGGATGTGCAATGTTAAGGTTTGTAGTTGTCAGCTTGCCAGAGCCAGAGACCCACCCATCGATTGAGTTTGTTTTCTTCCCTATAGATTGTACTTTATAGAGTGAACTGTATAGTTAATTTATTAAATGAAAATGTAATTTATTTCTTATTATTTAAACATTTAATTTTGTAATTATTTTTTGTAATATTTTAAATTTCAATGTACCTCCACAACACCTAATTAACCCTTCCGAGCTTTCCGGCTCGTGGGTGGCGGGTCATGATTTAAATGGTATCGGGTAATTCCCGATATCCGGATCTTAGGTCGTTACACAGGCCCGATTCGGAATGCCAAGTGTCCCACGCAATCGTGAGTTTTCGCAGTGGGTCATTCCCGCTTATCCTTGTCTTCCGCGGAGGGCTGCTCTCGCGTTATCGTGTGTCTCGTGGAGGGTTATTCCCGAGTAGTCTTGTGTTTTGCGGAGGATTATTCCTGCATGATCGTGTAGGCTAGTGATCGTTGGTTTACTGTCCGACCTTGTGTTTTGGGAGTTCATCGACATGGAGTGGTGTTGGGTTCCCCGTTTGTGTCAGTGCGTGTGTGTGTGCTAGTGGTACTCTAGTGGTTTCTCTCTTGATTGTGAGTTATTGCCTTGAGTGTCCCCCACTAGCCGTAGCCTTGTTATGGCGCATGGGCGCTGACCTACCTGGGAGAGGTGGAGTGGTTTTCTTATTGAGAAGGTTTTTGGGCTAGTTCCCATAGTCACCCTATTGTTGTAGCCTGAGTCTGGGTTTGGGGGAAAACCAGCTAGAAGACCTAACGTCGACTAGTCAGTTTGTGTATGCACATGTGGTTGGGGGATTCAAAGACGTGCTGCCAGCTAGTCCTTGTTAGTGATGAGCAGTATTATAGTGTCTCAATTGCCGCGTTGAGGCTGAGTGGGAGACACCTGAGGCTCGGTGCGAGATGTCAGTGGACGCGTTCAACCTTGCTTCTAGTGGCAATTATCCTGTCACCATAGAAGTAGTCTCTCCCGACGGTTGAGGGTGTGATTTTCTGATTGTGAGGTCATGCTCCTCACGATAGTAAGGTCGTGGTTCTTTTGGCGGTTGCGGTTGTGATAGGGTGTTACCCACATGTGATTTGTGTAACGCATGTCATGGTGATTCAGTGTGGCTTACTTGTGATCGTGGTCCCCCCGACACTCGAGGTGTTGCATTGCCTACATGAGGCTTGTGCGACTGGTAGCTTAGCGTGCTTATTTAGTTTCCACCAGCTACTGTTCTGTCTTCATTATTATTTATTCTTATTGTTTATTGTGATTTCATAGTGGTGGGGATCTGCGGGATCGCTACTGAGCCAATGAGATGAGGCTCACCCCTTTTTATTTTAGGTGTAGTTCACCTCCATGCAGTCTGGAGGTCTAGTGCGGCACTAGCGGAGTCTTAGAGCTGCCATCGTGCTTGAGGCGGGATATGCCCCAAGGGTTTGTACTTTTATGTTATTTGATTGTACTTTTGGACTTGTACTCTGGACTATAACATGTGTATAAATTGTAATAAATGTAAATTTTAATTTCTACATTTTTATTACTACATTCATTTTAGACTCCCATGCACTCCCACAACGTCAATCAAACCTTTCCAAGCACTGTAGCTTATGGGTGGCGAGTCAGAATTAGGGTTGCATCGGTTACTTTTCGGTACCCATATCTCGGGTCATTACACATACCCTATTATTCAAAGAATCTGATTAATATTTTTCCATCGTTGTAAGTGTTATGTGTTATCTCTATTTGTGTCTTTGGGATGTCGATAAATGTAACGACCCAAGATCCAGATACTGAGTCAGACTCGATACCATTCGGATCCTACACCGCCACCCACGAGCTGGGAAGCTCAGAAGGGTTATTTGGGTGTCTTGAAGATGCATTGAAATTCAAGACAATTGTAGGAACTAAATTACATAATTAATTAATTAATGGGCAGAAATATAATTAACATATTTTAATTAAACAACTTAATTACAGAGTCCAATCCATAAGTATAGTCAACAAGAAAAGAAACGTACACTGCTACGGGACTGTTTTCACTGCGAGCCGGCGCAGGCGCGCTATAGATGGCTCAGGGATGTCGGTGGCCACGGTGAGGAGGGGAATAAAGCAATAAGGGAAAATAACGGAGTTTGTGTACTCTCAAGGATACTCTCCTTTATAGCAGTATGTCTCTCACGGTAGTACCGTACACTTTCCTTGTACGGAAGGTCGAGAAGGGTCGAATGGCACGAGAGATTTTCGGGAGTATAGGTTAGCTGGACAGGGTGCGGGCGTGCTAGTTGATTTCTCGACAATCACCTATGGAACCAAAAATTAACTGGGGAAGCATTGCCCGGACACTGCACGTGGGCTCGGGATATCGAGCGACACGTGGAGAGAGGGGAGGTTCCACGGGTGCGAGTGCGCATGCGATTATGGGTGTTCGTGTACGTCCGTCTTTTCCCACCTGCCGCAAGCAACCGGTGTTTATTTACATCGGATTGAATGAAGAGCCTGGATAATTCTGGAGCCAAGTATAGGGGACCGGGTACATCTTACTGTTGGGGGACTGGTGTGCTGAGACCCGGGAGAACGGGTTGTACACTGGTAGGTGAAGGCAAGAAACTGGGACCCGGTATACGGGTGTGTATATTCCACTGGTTTCATACTTTATGGGTTCCATACGGACTTTATAGAGGGGCCGAAAGGGCCGAGATACAACTGGTGCAAGCCGCGGGACAATTCCGATGCGTAGGTCGGTCCCCGGGTCGTTACAGGATAAAGCGGATTATCCGCGTGTTTTACAGAGACTCTCCTCGGAGAGCTAGGGGCACGCCCGAATCGCCGAGGGGGGGGGGGGCTAGACTGGATGGCAGGGACGGACGCTGACTGGGGCTTGGGGGAGGCCGGACGTGGCTCGGGATGAGCGGTCGAGTACGGGTCCCAAGAGGCGAGTGTCTTCATGCTGGGGAAGCGGGGTCGGTCCCGAAAATGTTAGTTCCGGGCCAGGGTCCGGCTCACTCGGTCAATGGTCGGGACAGTCAGTGGCCAACTCGTGGTGAGCAGAGGGCATGCGGTCCCATGGCGGGGGCGAATTCGACATCATGGCGCGTGTGTGGCCGTCGTAGGGTGTCATACGTAGGCAGACTCGAGATGCGGGTGTGTTCGCCGTTATCATAACGCCTTACACGCGACAGAGATGGACTTGTGTGAGATGGCTAGATGCCATGTGATGGGAGTACGTGTGACATACCCTCGGCGTACGCAAGCCGATCAACAAGCCAACCACACGCACACTTAGCTCCTTGCGTCCTTGCTCCTTATTGGGTGCATGCGGAAGTCCGAGTGTGCAGCAGTTAGTCCATAAGTTCATGCCCCCTGAGCTTCTAGGGGGGTTTTTATAGAGGAATTTGAAGAGTCGGGGGGGGGGGGGGCTTTATGGGGATCAGGTTGAAAGTTGAACCTGGTCCGCATAAACCCTAGAAAAGTATTTTTATTTTATTTTTTCAGAGTGGGGGTGAGGGGTTTAAGCAGACGAGCTGTAATGCCCTGGGTCTTTCGGATCTAGATCGGAGAGCATTCAGATCGCTTTTGTGGGTCCTGAGTTGTGTTTTACGATCCACGCGGATTTTTCTCTCGTACAAGTTACAGAACCATATGGTGAGTTTACTGTTGAGTTCATCGACTCGAGGACGTTGCCGTTGCGTTATGCTCTTTCCAAGGATCGCGTAGATAATTTTTCCGTATTTTTCAGAATTAATGAATTTTCGGGCTAAAAATCAGATTTCATGAAAATTAGGAAATTCCTAATTTCCTTTTATATTTCTTTCTTCACCCTCTCTCCTCTCTCTCATTTCTCACGTTCACTCTCTCTCTCCGTTCTCTCTCCTCTCTTCTCCTCTCACCGCGGGGAGCGCGACCGTGGCGAGGTGGGTGAGGCAGGGATGCCGTAGAGCTGCTGTGATGCGTGATGGCATGAGAATCGAGGCGTGGTTGGTGCGATCCCATTCGTGGATTCAAAGCTGACGTGGGTGGTTCTTGTGATCATTTTCGGCTTGGTTTAATCGCTTTGACATGCGAGAACTTCGGTGGAGGTAGGGAGATGGATACCCTGCTCATGTTCTGTGTTCCCTAGCGATTTTAGCTGAACCGTGCGAGAACGACCGAGTTTTACAGCTTTAAGGGTAAAGAATACTTCGGGGGGTGTGAGACGAGTTCGCCTTTCTCGGCGAAGGTTTCTAGCCTAATTAGTTTCATTTGAACCCCGGGTATGTCTACATTTCATTCCCGCTAGTTTCATTGCAATCGGTTGTCATTTGGGACCGGTGTAAGCCCGGGAACCCACGTGACTCATTTTGGGTCGATTCGGTAGAATCGCCCGTTTCATGTCATTTGTAGTCGTTTGGATCCCTTTCAACTTGTGAAAGGTTTATATTGCCATTAGGATTGTTTCCCCTGCGTTTTAGGGTGAACGGGGCGTGGAAAGGCTGGATTTTGGCCATTCCTACGGTTTTCTCGTAGTATCGCCTTGGCGGTCCTTACAGAGACCATTTTTATATTTTAAGCGGTCCATTGGAGACCGCTTGACTGTGTGTGGTTTGTCGGTTGAGCTAAGCGGTCGTGCGATTGACAGCAAGGCTAGCTGTGGCGGCCCTTTGGGAGACCGCTAAGCTTCGCTAGGATTTGGTCAGTGTTTTAAGTGGGTTTGGGCTAGCAGTCTAGCTTCGACCGCATGGTGTCCTTGGCGGCCCTTGGGAAGACCGCCAAGCTCTTTGAAATGGTTCTTGGTAGACCATTTTTAATGGTTTGACTGGTTGAGTCGGTTCGGGGGGTGACTAGATTAAGCGGCCAGGTATATGACCGCTACAGTCACCTTGCCGCCTTGAGGAGACCGCCTTGTGCAAGTAGCGGCCTCAACTAGACCGCATACCCCTATGCTTTCGTAGTTTTGTTCGCTCGAGTCCTCTGAGTGTAGCGGTTATAGCCTTGACCGCCAAGCTCAGTGCAACGGCCCATTTATAGACCGTCTTTGGCTTTGTGCGGCTCTTCGTGACCGCCAAGTGTATGTGTTCTCTATGTGAGGGTAGCGGCCCTTTGGCTGACCGCTTGGTCTGCCTAGCGGTCAGGCATGTGACCGTTTCTTCCCAGAGTTCTGTTTTCCCATTGTTTTGGCCTCCAATTATCTTGGCTTAACCGTGTGGTTTGTCCGTAGTCCCGTGGATGTCTTGGATATCCTATGAGGACTCTGAATAGGTTGTAGGGTGGCCAGGAGTGCCTTTATATCGAGTAGTGTTCCGTACTGCTTCACAGTCATGATTGGTTTTCGGTCAACCTGGTGTGATCCAATGGTTGACATGTGACCTTGTGAATGTCTCGATGGTCCTGTATGGATCGAGACATGGTTTTGGATGTCTTGAGGTACTATCTTATCTCGATTTGCGTGTCCATCTGCTTTGAGGGTGTTAGTGATCTCTCATGTCTCAGTGATTCGTGTTATGCGGATGTGTGGATCCGGCTGTCCTGTGTCGTTTCCTTTATAAGTGCTTTGCCGTGATTTGACTTAGGGACTAGGCTGATTGGCGGCATGTTATCACTTTGTGCGACGATCTTGACCTCGAGTCTAGGGACTTAAGGATCGTTGTGTCAGCAGGTCCAGTTGTCTATCCTGAGTCCGGTGACAGTCTAGTGTGCTGCCTTGTGTCTTGTGCTTAATACTCCGTAGTACGTGTGACAGTGCGTGTTTAGCCTATCCGTACTTCAGCACTGATATTTTGGAGTCTCTCTGTCTAGTGAGCCTCCACTAGTCGTAGACTGACGACACTTTCCTGTGTGTCGGCCCACCTAGGAGTGGTGACGAGGTAGTTCTCGATAGACGGTTTTTAGGCTAGTTCCGTGGGCCCCCTTGCTTTGCGGTAGCGTCCTACTGGGGGGGAACTATCTAGAGACCTGGCTCAAGGTAATGAGCTTGTGTGTGCACACGTGGTCAGGGACGTTTGGACGAGCGCCGTCGGGCGTGACCCTGACTAGTCACTCGTTACTGTTGTTCCTTGTATTTGGTTCTGTGAGTATCTCAGTTACCGCCGTTATAGGCGTGTGGGAGATACTTGTGGTGCAGTGTAAGACGTCAGTGGACACATCTGGTTGTTCTTCTACTGAGGAGGTACTTCTGTCACCCGACACCTAACTTATTATGTTTCCGTGACTTTTTCGGGTAGTCTGTTCTTGGCTTCACCTGAGGTGAGTGTAGCGTGCACGATGATCTAGTTATGTATGCGTTAATGTTTCTTGACTGTGTAGGTCTTTGCTAAGGCTTTTGCCTGTTTCTATGGGCTTTCGCTGTGGAGCCAGTGCTTTGTCGACGGATCGGTAACGTCCGACTTTGTGAGATCAGGGTTCACCTTTCGGTTACTGTCTGGAGTAGCTTAGAGAGCCGAGTTTCGTTCGGTAGCCGTGTTTCTGTTTAGTACGGCTTTACTCTTTCTTTTAGTTGTTCTTACTCCTACTTTTACAGTTTTACTATTGTAGTTTAGCACTATTGTTACTTCTGCTCCTGCTTTACTGTTTAGCGTTATTATCTTGTGTGTTACTATGTTGTTTCCAGTGGGGATCTGCGGGACCCCTACTGAGCCAGTGACATGAGGTCCATCCCTGCTTTTCAGGTGTGGTCATTTTTCTTCCTCGTGATTCATGACGCGGTGCGTCAGTTCGTAGTTGCCAGCGTTGCCAGCGTCTGGTTTCTCCCGACTTGGGAGTACGTTTTCTCTTCTGTTGGACTGTACTTGTCTTTATTTTGGACTGGACTCTGTTAGTTTTAATTTGTTATAGAAAATGTAATTTTATTTCTGCTACTTTTGCAACCCTGATCATTGAAATATTAATTGCTTACTGCTTTATCTGGAACTTCAATGTACTCCACACACACCTTTTGTCTCTTCGGAGCTTTACCGCTCTTGGGAGGCTTCTCAGAATCTAAGTGGTATCAGGTTTACCCGGTATCCGGAGTCTGGGTCATCACACCAGCCCAGGGGGGCATTCTGGTCCACCTATCCCCATGTGGACGCACTTTTTATTCGATTATTATTATTATGTTGTTCATTTATTGGTTTATTAAGTGTGTGGGCATGCCAGTCACAAAGTGACAATTTATTCGGGCTCCGAAGAGCCCATGGTGCACTCGATCTGACTTCGTCAGACGATTGTGTGGTTCGGGTCGGGACCAAAACCCGCCGCACTGTAAAGGTTACGGCGTCATTTACATCCCCCATACGAGGGAACACCATTGATTAATCGCCGACAATCAAGGCCTCATGGCCAGGAAATTAATTGCATAAAAGGCCTATTAGGAAGTATTGAAATCCCCGTACGAGGGCGAAAAGAAAACATTCGAGATCATGTCGGTCATGTGCTGACCATTTAATGCTCGGACGAATGTCCGGCTGGAGAAAAGCGCGGTTGTCGCGGGAAAATCGGAACGCATGTATGCCGAGGTACGGCAAATTTATTATTCAGAAGAAAGGAAAACGTTCGGCTAAATCTCGGTTAGAGCGATCAGGAACCGGTAAGTCTGTTAGCCCGGTGCGAGATCAAGCTGTGACCATACCGCGGTGGGCCCCCCGTGGTCGAAGTTAGACTCGCATGAGCGTCATTAATATTTCCGGTGCCAAGGGGCAACGGGGGAATACCCCTTGAATCATGTGGGAAGCCCTATGTCCAGGGAAGCGAACGTTCGAACGTGTCGGTCATTCAGGGGACCGTTTAATATTCAGACGGGTGTCCGGCTTGAGAATATCGCAATCATCGCGGGAGGACCTGGAACATATGTGTGCCGGGGTATGGCAAGTTTATTATTCCGAGGGACTGAAGACATCCGGTTAAATCCCGGTCGGTGTAGTAGGAAACTAGTGAATTTATCGGCCCGGTGCGAGATCGAGTCAGGACCATACCGGGGGTGCCTCCCGCGGTCCGAACGAGGCTTGCCCGAACATCATTAATATTTCCGATGCCGGAGGATAACGGGGGAAAGTCCCGGGACTAGACTCCAAAATCGAAAACGTGTTCAAAGGGAGCGGGCTGTAGACCAAGGATATGAGCCAGACGATGAGCATAATCAGGACGGACCCGAGGTCTAAGCGTGGCCCACGGAGGCTTATTGATACTCCCATGCAAGGGGTCCAGGGATGACGAGAGCCATCTCGTTCTATTCTGATTTTTGTCGGTCACTCATGGACCACTTTATGTTTGGGCAAAGGTCTGTATTAAGGTACGATGTGGATGAAGACCGAGGTGAACCCGTTCAGATGTCTGCCGAACGCGCGGTAATTTTAGTGGTGGCTCGGAAGGGATCCGGCCTAAGCGACAAGCCCGGCTTAATCGGAATGTCGGCCCAAAGCGAGGTTAGGTCATGGCCATTTCGGGATAATTCCCAAGACTCAAGCCCAGCCTGCAAAGGCGGCATGATTGTTCCTTCAGCATCGGGTCGCGGGAGAGACGGGACTGCAATGTGGATTTTACCATTCTTTTATCTGGGCTTTAAATTATATGCATACATATTTTATTGCTTATTTCTCTTATATGTGTTTATTCTGGATGATTTCTCCGTTTTGTTTATTTTTTCTCTTTTTTTGTTTACCATTATTATTATTATTTCATATTTTTTTGTTTATTTCTTATGTATATTCAGATTTATTTATTTATCATAATTTTATTAACTTATTATTATTATTATTATCATTATCATTATATATTATATATATATTTTCTGGAGAAAGAGTGGGCCGCTGGAGGGCTAAAAGAGGCTAAAGGGGCGTGCCGACGGAGCTTGGGCTAGTGTGCCGGCGAAGGCAGGGAGAGTGTGCCGGCAAAGGGGCAAGCGGGCGTGCCGACGAGGGGCGCGAACGGGCGTGCCGCTGAGCGTAGGGGGAGCGTGTCGGTAAAGGGGTCACAGGAGCGTGCCGGCGAAGGTTGCTAAAGGGGCGTGCCGGTGAAGGGCGCGGGCGGGTGTGCCGGCGAAGAGCCACTAGGCTGGAGCGTGCCGGCAAAGGGCACGAGCGGGGTACCGGCGAAGGGCGTGCCGGCCAAGGGTGGCTGGAGGGTGTACCGGCGAAGGGCATGGGAGCCCACTCTTCTTCCATTCTTATGTCTTTTCTTTTTTTCTTTTCTCTCTTGATTTTATTTAGTTGCTTGGGTTTCTTCTCTCTTTCCCTTGATTATCTTCCATTCTTTCTCCCATGAGGATGAATATTCAAGTTGCTTAATTGTTGTTCGACTCGGCTCTCTTTGGGTTGATTGCGGTTCCCTTGCTGTGGTTAAAGCGTTTTATCGTTGTTCTTTTCATTGGTTTGTTGCTCTCTTTAGCCTTTTAATTCGTTATTGTCCCATTTGTTTGTTGCTTCCTTTTATCTTTTTAATATGTTATCGTTTCTAACAAAAATTCGGCAGCATCTCCCCTTGACCCGAGCATAAGGGAGATACAGGGAACGCGCCCACAAGGAGTGGCGGAACCCGACAACTGGAGGTGGGCGCTCGAGAGCGGCAACACCTTAATAAAACTTCGGAAAACTCGGAGGGAACGGCGAATGGGAGACGATTCTAGGACTTGCTAAGAGGGGCTGGTGGCTAGCGGCTAGCGTTCTGACCAGTGAGCCGGTAGGGGCTGGAGAGGTGTGCTGGCCTGAGCGAGGCCAGGGTGTGTCGACGAAGGGTGGTCTAGAGTGCACCGGGGAAGACCCGCAGGGGTGTGCCGGCGAAGGGCTTGGCTAGGGCGTGCCGGGGAAGGAGCTGGGTGGTGTGCCGGCGAAGGGCCTGGCCAGGGCGTGCCGGGGAAGGTCCGTAGGGGCGTGCCGCTGGAGGCACAACTGGGGTGTGCCGTTGGAGGCACGGCTGTGGTGTGCCGCTGAGGGTGCCCAGGGGTGAACGAAGGTAAAAAAATGCCCGGGAGGAAGCAAACCCTAACATAAGGAAATAAAGTAAAGGGGCGTGAAACACCCAAGGAGGCAAACACGGAAGAAATATTTTAGAAAGACGTCCAAAAATACTTGCAAGCCTTCTACTTTTATTCTCACAAAAGGGGTGCCCCGGGGGGGGGGGGGGGGGGCTAATACATCGCAACGCCGATAAAAAAAAGGGAAATGAAGGAAAAGAAAGAAGAAAAGGAAATACAGTGGGGAGGGGAACGGAGCATGGACTCCTCTCCCACAGCTCACTCTTTTCTCTCTCCTCTCTTTTCTTCTTCTTCTTTTTCTCTTTGCACGGACGCCGGGAGCCGGAGTAGCAGCGGGGAGGGGAAGGGCAGCAGGCCCTCTCCCCCTTTTCTTCTTCTCTTCTTTCTCTTCCTTTTCTTCTTCTATTCCGGCGGTGGCGGTGGGTGGAGCAGCAGCACTCTCCCCTCTCTTCCTCTCTTCACTTTTCGCACAGACGGCGGCGGTGGGTGCAGCGGAGAGCACTCCTCTCCCTCTCTTCCTCTCTTCTTCTCTTCTCCTTCTTCTTCTCTTCTTCTCTGGCTCTTTCCTCCTGTCTTCCTCTGTGTGTCCGTGTGGAGCAGCGGAGGCTTTTTATACCTCCCACGGCAAGAGCTCCTGAAGGCGAGGAGCGTCCGAAGTCGACGGGCATTAAATGGGAGTTGACTCTCCCGTCCTTGGTTGCAGGAGGGAGTAGCTTGCGTGTCTTCCTCCCTGGGCGACACCTCAGCCAGCTCAATGCGCACCACGAATCGTAGGGGATGGACATCACGTCACTCTGTCGGTTGCACCGGGTGGCAAGGTGTGCCGCTGAGAGGCCAAAAGGTTGTGCCGCTGGAAGACACAGAAGGTGTGCCGCTGGAAGGGCTGGCAGGCGCGCCGTTGAAGGGCATGGAAGGCGTAATGTTGAAGGGCCTGGTAGGCGCGCCGTTGAAGGGGCTGGCAGGCGTGCCGTGGAAGGGGCTGGCAGGCGTGCCGTTGAAGGCTTGCAGACGTGCCGTTGAAGGGGCTGGCAGGCGCGCCGTTGAAGGCTTGCAGGCGTGCCGTTGAAGGGGCTGGCAGGCGCGCCATTGAAGGGGCTGGCTGGTGTGCCGTTGAAGGGCCTGGCAGGCGCGTCGTTGAAGGGCCTGGCAGGCCTGCCGTTGAAGGCTTGCAGGCATGCCGTTGAAGGGCCTGGCAGGCGCGCCGTTGAAGGGGCTGGCAGGTGTGCCGTTGAAGGGCCTGGCAGGCGTGCCGTTGAAGGCTTGCAGGCGTGCCGTTGAAGGGCCTGGCAGGAGTGCCGTTGAAGGGCATGGCAGGCGCGCCGTTGAAGGGCCTGGTAGACGTGCCGTTGAAGGCTTGCATGCATGCCGTTGAAGGGCCTGGAAGGCGTGCCGTTGAAGGCTTGCAGGAGTGCCATTGAAGGGCCAATAAGGCGTGGCGCTGAAGGGCTGCAGGGGGTGTGCCGCTGAACGGCCAGGAGGGCGTGCCGCTAAAGGGCTGCAGGGCTGCCAGGGCGTGCCGCTGAACAGGGCAGAGGGTGTGCCGCTGAAGGCCAGTGGGGTGTGCCGCTGAAGAGCTCAAGGGTCTTCAGTTCAAGGGCGTGCCGCTGAACAGGGCAGAGGGTGTGCCGCTGAAGGCCAGTGGAGTGTGCCACTGAAGAGCTCAAGGGTGTGCCGATGAATAGGGCAGAGGGTGTGCCGCTGAAGGCCAGCGGGGTGTGCCGCTGAAGAGCTCAAGGGCGTGCCGCTTAAGGGCTAAATGGGCAATTCTGAGCCCGTTGTGAGCGCTGAGTTGTGGCCCGTTTGATTTTCTTCGAGGCCCACGAATTGTGGGGCTCTTGGGGGGGTTGATTCCTCTTCGTTGTCGTGACTCCGGAGATAGCTTCACGGCAGTGTATATGTGTTCGGGGAGTCCGGATGGCCCTCTTCCACGTAGTTTCTTCAGTTGAAGCTGTCGTTAACGTTGGACAAGTCGGGACATACGGGCGTGCAATTTTGCATGTCCACACCCCCCAAGGGGGGTTTACGCGGATTGGGGGTTGGGGTTTTTCCATTAAAAAGTGTTTTTTTGTTTACTGGGGTTTAGGCGGACCAGACTGGGCGACCAGTCTGGTCCGCCCAAACCCCCCAGGGGGGTTAAGGTGGACTGGCTTGTTTACTAGGTTTAGGTGGACTGGGTTTTTAATAATAATAATAATAACTTTTTTTGTTTTTACTAGGGTTTAGGTGGACCAGACATGGGGGGCGGTCTAGTCCACCTAAACCCCCCAGGGTGTTTACACAGATTAGACTGGTGGGCCAGTCTGGTCCGCCTAAACCCCCCCCAGGGCGGGTTTACGCGGGGCAGAGAGAGGGGGGATTCCCCCACCCTATAAAATCCTATTTTGACTTCTTATGGCCCCACATCGACTCCGTGTGACGCCAGAAGATGAAGGATACGAGCTTGGACTGGTCGACTGGTTGTACTTGAGCGTAGACTGAGGAGATTGACTCGCGTGATTCCGTGTGATCCTGGGGCTCCGTCTTCGTGAATCCTTCCACACACGGGCACGCTGATCAACTTTGCACGAGACTGGGATTGGGAATGGCCACGGGGACCACGGGGCTGGGAGGAAGCCGCGACCCCTAAGGGAGTCCCCCCCCAGGGGGGGCGGGCGCGGCCGCGCTCTGGGAGAACTCCCCCCATGATGAGCCGTGGCCACGGAGGGTGGTCCCGGGGGTCTTCCGACGTTGTTTGGGGTTGTCCTTTGAAGGATGGGGTGTTGGGATTGGCCCGTGGGGGGATCGTTGTTGTCGTGTTGTCGTTGCCGCTCGCGAGGTGTTCAAGGAAATTCTCGACACCCCCCAAGTCATCAAACGGCTCGGGTAGCTGACTGGCAGGCTTTAGATTTGGCCTCGGGCTGAGGGTAAGAGCTTGCATGAGTTGAGGGAAGGCACTTTGGGCGTGTGGTCCCAGCCTTCGTGGCATATGCCGCTTTGTAAGGCGGGTTGGTGGGCAGCCCCTAGTTGGCCCGGGAGCTAAAGATAAACAGCTCGTCGCTGCGTGTCTGAGGGTCAAGGGTGGCCCCGACTTGCTGGAGGGTTGCCGTAGAACACAGCTGGAGTGCTGGAGCGGTGGGTTGGCCCTCGGCTTGTTGTAGAATGGCCGGAATACGCGTGCCCGCAAGGTGTTAGGGGAAATTCCCGACACATGTGTATGGGCTGCATAAGGGTGCTATGGACTTCTAAAGCCTGTGGTTGACCAAGGCGAGTCTTCCTTTGACTTTAGAGGGCTAGAGGGAGGCATCTTCGGGGTAAATCCCAGCCTCGTTGCTGGGTGCCACATGTCGCTGCTTATAATCAGGGCACCCCTGGGTTGGCCCGGGTGGCTGGGTTGAAGGCGGGTAAACCCGCAAGCTGGGTGATCGGGGGTGGCCCCAATCGATTATTGAGGTTGCCGTGGGTCATGGCTAGCTGGTTGAGACCCTCGATTGGGCCCGATGTGTCGCAGGAAGGGTTGGATAGCCACCGCCTTAATGGTGTTGGGGGAAATTCCCGAATCCTCATTTCTTGATATTTTTGCTGGAAAAATGTCTGGGTACAACAAATGCCCAGCACGGGGCGTGCGACAGAGGCGGAGACAAAGGCGGGCGACTCGTGAGCTCCTCATTCTGGGTTGTTGTAGTTACATTTTGACACTTCATATGCACTTTTGCTAGCATCCTTGTATGTATTAATCCTTGTATGCTTACCATCTTTGTGCAATTGTTTTGCAGCTATGGCGAGATTCGATAGGGATGACCGGGTTCCGAGGCGTATGGCCCGTGAGGAGGACCACTGGGTGAGGATGACCGGGCAGCCCTTGCCCCCTTTGGGCCTGCCCGTCATCACCGTGGCCAGCGTGGGCCGGGCATTTGCTAGTGGCTGAGGGCCCCGTTGTAGAGGGGGCGAATGGAGCAGGGACCGCGGATGCTGGCCAGGATCTCTGAGACAGGAGGGATTTACACCTACGACCGTACGAGAGGTCACCCGATGGAGTTTTCGTTGGATCGGCACCTGTTTGAGTTCGTTAGGAGTTTTGTCCCGCCCGGTATGGAAGACTGAGACCCTTGTGTTGCTAGAGAGCGTCGCCGGCTGGAGCGGGCTATTTTGTTGGGCAGGGACAGCCTGCATGGGGTTGCCTTCTACAGCTTCCCAAGCTTCTCTGCAGATTTCTGGAGGCAGTGCCAGTTTCCTAGTGTCGAGTGTCTGGGCTTTTTCAGCAGGGCGCGGGGACCAGTTCGGGGTCCGTGTCGGAGCACTGGGTCCCACTTCTTGGGACTTGCACGGCCACCATAGGGTCGAGATCGAGGGGACCATGGGGCTGGTGTTGGAGCCGTCAGGGCTGCAGTTTGCTAGTGAAGGATATGACGACCATAGCCTACTGGATGGGATTCTTCGACAGACTGTCGTGAGCTGGTACGGCCGCTGGGCGGTGATTTCTTCACACAGATACCATCAGGGAGCGACTGAGTGGCTGATGGGGATTGTGCACCACTACAGAGTGCTTCTGGACCAGATCGGGATCAGATATGTTGTGACAGCGGCACTGTACGGGTACCCCAACTATGCGGGGTTGCTTCAGGCACTGGCGGAGCGCTTCAACCGCCGGTGGAACACTGTGGCGACGGTAGAGGGGGAGACCTCATTAGACCTGTGGTCTCTATTCCAGATTTCGGACTTTCCGCTTAGGGTCGAGGGATATGAGGTGGTGGGCAGGGTCGATACCAGGTTCCCCACAGTTACATGTATTTGCTGAAGACTTGGAGAGACCTGGCTTTAGTAGGGAGAGAGAAGGTCGCGCAGACTCCCAGGGTGCCTCTGAAGGCATGGGTCCATCATTTCTACAATGGGCCCTTTTGCTTCTACCACGAGTTTGCGCGAGATCAGACCCCATGGGAGGAGTATACGGAGGTGGAGCTACGGTTCAGGACCTACTCCAGATATATCTATGTGCCGCGAGAGGAGTGGAACCCCCACGAATTACTAGATGTGACTCATTTAGCTGCATATCTGGCATATTGGCTGGCGACGTTCGTGGTCCCCTACGGGGAGGACAGTCTTCTGAGGGCCGAGCTACTATGGCCCGCGTGCTTACTGGCGGAGGGTCGGAGGCTGGCATTAGCTCCTGCAGCGCTGGCCAACATCTACCATAGGCTGGGAGTATTGTCAGCACATCCTGCACCACACGAGCGGAGCTTGCTTTTGCCAACCCACTACCTCAGTGTGTGGGCCGGTTCACTGTTTCCTGGGTTGGTGACGCGGACGATGGTTGCGAACTCGACGGCCCCTTTGCTGCTCAGCTTTACAGGACAGCCAGATGGAGATGCCGTGGCACAACTGGAGGGAGCTAGGAGGGCCCTATCTTACTTGCCTGGCAGGGGCGAGGACGGGCTCCCGTTTGAAGGTGCTTTGAGAGAATTTCGTCTGGTTCTAGTGCCTTTGAGCGGTGGGGCGACCTGCGCCCTTCCACACCAGTGAGAGCGGGACGCCGTGGTGTACATAGAGTGGGTGATCAGCACCTGACCGGCGCTGTTGGCGCTGCACCGGTCTGCTATGAGTGTCTCGAAGCCTTACTACCCGCACCGGTTCGCCCAGAACTTCGGGTACGAGCAGGCGATCCCGCCAAACGAGGAGTTCCCTTTGGCGAGCCGATTGTACAAGGGTCAGGACAACCACCTGTTAGTAGCTGCTTGGTGGGACTTCTATTGTCGCAGGGAGCCGGAGCAGTTACTGATGCCACGGTTTGACCGCCGCGGGAGGTTCGATGTCCATTACGCCAGGTAGTGGTTCGAGCACAGCCATCTGTATCGCCAAAAGGCTTCGATGATCCGGAAGGCTGAGGAGAGCCGACTTCTGCGGGAGGATCAGCCTCCTATCTTGCTGGATGACGAGTACTTGAGGACTCACTTTTCTCGGATCCATCGGGATGTGGAGCGACTTGCACAGCAGTGGCCCCGAGGCGGCCGGGCCTCGTCATCATCGGCACGGGGTTACAATGGGGCTCTCAAGCCCCTGAGGCCGGTGTAGGCAGCGCCTACGGGTGCTGGTGTTATTGCGTCGCGGTTGAAGACGCCGAGGACTTGGTGGACCCAGTTCCAAGCCAACTACGGCTTTGGGAAGAAGGGTTCCTTGGACAGGGTGCTCTTGGAGGGGAGCTTTGCTGACACTGCTGTCAGTGACTAGAGGCGCCACATCGCTTACGCGATCGGGTCGACCGGACCAATAGAGTTCGTCACTCATATCGAGCATGCCTACACGCTGAGAGACATCAGGAGGCAGTTGCAAAAGCTGCCCGAGTGCTGTGATTGAAGCTAGAGCAACTTGTTCCTTTGCCGTTGACTCCCTTCGTGGCTTCAAGTGGGACACTTTCTTGAGTATATTGTCTCAGTCTTACTTTTTTGTCCGTATGATTGAGATGTTGTCTATTGATGTATTTCTTTGACAGGTTCCCCAGCAGGGGAAAATCATCCCTCCACGGAGGTGTCTTCTAGGAGCGGGGACGGGGGTCATCAGCCTAGGTAGAAACAACCCTGGGTGGATACCAGAGCAGTGGAGGCTGGCGGGTCCTCTCAAGGACTCAGGGCAGATGAGCATGTAGAGGCAGAATCGGCTTTTGAGTAAGCACCATGCCCACCCTTCATCATTTCTTGCCGGTTTAGTCATTATGGTTGACTAACCTTGCATTGTTTGACTGGTTTTCTTGCAGCTCCGCTGGCGACTGGGGCGGAGGTGGCTTTCTCACCACCCCCGGAGGTCGATCCCTTGCTGGATGACGAGATTAGGTGCGATGTCGACCTTGATGAGGTGCTTCGCATGATGGACGAAATCGGCCCCAATGCGGGGACGTTCCCCGACTTTGAGTCATGGAAGGGTCCCGAGAACACTCGGCCAGGTAGGGTCCCTGGGACTAGAACTGCTCTGCTTACGGTTAAGCTTGCTTCTGGGAATTGACATTGCCATTGTAGGGACGGCAGGAACGTCGGGGGCCATGGCCCCTCCCGAGGCTAGAGAGGAGGTGTCTGCCCCTACTGAACAACAAGAACCTGTGGCGACTCGGGACGGCTCAGTTAAGTACCGATCCAGTAGAAGGTGAATTGTCCTCCGTTTATCTGGCGTTTAAAGGACTGGGATTGTTGACTGTGTTTGTGATTTTGTTTGCCAGGTGAGGACCTGACTGCTACCCTGGAGATGGTCCAAGAGCTAGTGAGCACTGGACCATCAGTGGAGCTTCCCTCCTTTGAATCCGAACCGGAAGTGGCTGGTGGCTTGGCTACCCTTGTTGCTAGAGTTACATCTAGACTGCCCCTCCCTTCTTTGCCAGCCATTGTCTCGGCTTGCACGGTGGGGCTGGTTGGGTCTTCCACCATGGGACCCTCAGGTATGTGACTGGGAACTTCGCCACTTGCGGTGGGCTTTTTTATGTCGCCTAGCAGCGCTAAGCTTTTCCTGGTGTTCGTCATAGGTACTTCATCCCCTCTGGAGGAGGGTGAACTTCCCTATGACATGGCTGGAGCTGCAGGCGGGGAGCCTGCGGCTACGACTGTGGCTGGAGAAGATGAAGAGATTATTGACATAGAGGGGATCTTTGAGGGGAATGCTGCGACTGGTGAGATGTTTGTCCGGAACCCTTGGCTAGATGGCTCTCTTTATATGAGGTCAGGCTGTGTACTGACCCTATTGTTTTATTGATCTGCATGGGCTTCTAGTTCCACCGCCTCTGGAAGTTCATCGGAGACTTCATCAGGCTCCTCAAGTAGTGGTAGCTTCGCCATGGAGACGGAGGAGAGTTCGAGCTCTTCCTCTTCTGGGGACTCCTCCGTCGAGGGGGCTGATATGAAGTCTACTTCTGGAGGTGCATGGGGATCTTTCCTTCCCATCTTTAGCACTGGTTTATGATTTTCGGTAGAATACTGATGCTTCTGTTTTGAGTGTAGTGTTGGGGTTAGAGGAGGAGCGTGTGCCAGCTTCTAGTGCTGAAGGTCGAGAGGAGGTCCCCGACCTCCCTGTGGCCTCTGGAGGGTGTAGGACAGTGGGAGAAGACTCACGAGCCATTGAGGAGTCTCTGCCTTCTCCGACCCCAGCAAGTGACGCCATAGGTGCGGAGGGGTTTGCTCTGGGTAAGGAGTGAGAACTCCTTTTCCTCAGATTTTTCACCGTATTTTTCATGGAAAGCTTCATATGTATTTCTCACTTTCCATTCGTTCTTTATGGTATTGTGCAGCCTCGACTGATGTGTTGATGGAGGCGGACGACTCCTCTCTGGGCTTGGGGGTGGAATGGCCTTCCTCCACCCCGCCACTAGAGCCGTTGGTGGACGGGAGTGTGGGGGCCTCCTTGCTCCAGAGAGCGTGGGGGTATCTTCAGACTGACCCCCTCCCTTCTCCGGAGGACTTGAGGCGGCATCTGGCAGAGTGTACCCGAGGCTATCACATCCTTGGCTTCCCACGGGCGCCTTAGATGTCCTGGCTGGCTGGGATCTGGGCAGAGTACCTGTGGCTTCGTCAAGAGCAAGAGTAGAGGGCATAGAGGCTGGCCACCCTGCGGCAGGAGCGAGAGCGATTGGACCGGCTTGTAGCGGCTATAGCTGAGCATAGGAGCCATGCCGAGGCGGCTCAATCACTCTTCCAGGATCGAGCTGTTCGACTAGATGAGGCTGAGGACAGGACCGAGGCCTTGAGGAAGGCTTTGGAGGAGGAGCAGTCAGCCATGGAGCACGCCAGGGCTGAGTGGCGAGAGGCTGGGAGCACGGTTGAGGCCAGCGCTCAGCTCTTGTCCACTCTTGAGGTGGAGCTTGCAGGTGCACAGTCTCGCATGTCGGCGCTGGAGAGAAGCAAGTCATAATTCGTATATGTCTCTTATTTTTATTATGCTTGTATGTCTGGTTGTACAGACCTTTTATTACCCTAAGGGTATGTCTTGGGCTTCTCTTATAGAGTATGAATGACAAACTTCTGGACCTCTCTTGTCAATTTCTATGCCGTCCCACCTTTTTCTTTTTTGTGGAACAATGCTAGATGCAGGCACTAGCGACCACGTACTGTTAGTCATGGTTGATTTATTTTTATTTTTTTATTTACTCGGTGCTGGTACCGGTGATAGAGGATTGGGTACCCGAGTCCGGGTACTGAGCTGAAGACTGAGTATTAGATAAGGGCTTCCGGATATTGGGTGTACTAAAGAACCTGAGCACAGGACACTGGGGGGCTGGGCACTGGATACTGGAGGCTAAGTACTGGGGGTTGAGTACTGGGTACTGGAGGTTGAGCGCCAAGGATTGAAGGTAGAGCACAGGGTCCTGGCGACTCACACGATTTGGTACGTAGACTGGGAATTGGCTGGGAACTGGGAAACTAGGGGATGGAGGCCAAACCCGAAGAGGGGCGTTGACCTATGTTACTGGAAAACTGGGGCTGGGAGTCGACCCGCCCGTGCGTGACGGCCTGTATGACTGTTGGCTGGAGGCTGGAGGCCAACCTGTGAGGGTGGTTGGGCTTGGATTGTTGGAGTCGTTTGGTCTGAGGAACAGGGGTTGATCGGCAAATTGATGATGTGTAATAGCCTGGAGATTGGAACTGGTCGGCTAACCGCAGAGGTGTGTAGCCGGAAACTGGAACTGGAGGTTGGAACTGGGACTGGAGCTGGAACTGGAGTTGCAGCTGGCCAGCTGACCATTTACGGTGTTGTAGCCGGAGGGTGGGACTGGAGCTGGAACTGGCCGGCTGACCGTTTAAGGTATTGTAGTCGGAGACTGGGACTGGAGCTAGAACTGGCCAGCTAACCGTTTGACGTGTTGTAGCCAGAGACTGGGACTGAGGTTGGGGCTGGGATTAGAGCTGGAGCTGGCTGGCTAACCGTTTAAGGTGTTGTAGCCAGAGACTGGTACTGGGGCTGGAACTGGCCGACTGGAGGTGGCCAGCTAACCGTTTAAGGTGTTGTAGCCGGAGATTGGGACTGGAGATGGGATTGCAGCTGGAGCTGGTCAGCTAACCGTTTAAGGTGTTGTAGCCGGAGACTGAGACTAGAGCTGGAGCTGGAGCTGGCCGACTAACCGTTTAAGGTGTTGTAGCCGGAGACTGGGATGGAGCTGGGACTGGAGCTGGGGATGACCGACCCTTGGGGGTGTAATGGCCACCATTGATTTGGAGTGACGATGAGCTCACCGTCGACAGGATGTCGCGGTCGACGTCTTTCATCAATGAGGAGTAGAGAGGAAGAGAGATGTTGTTATATATATATATATATATATTCCCTTTACCAGCTCTACCGCCCTTGCGGGTTTCCGCCAGAGCTGGACCCCTTTTACTTTTTCTGGTGTGCCCTTGCAGGTTTTCACACCGAGGGGTTACCCAATTTTACCTGGGATGCCCTTGCGAGTTTTCATCTCAGTTGGGTCGATGGCAATTTTTGCCCTCAGTAGTCCCGTAGAGGGAGTTGACTGAGGCCGCCGGGATCTCTCTATTTTTAACCCCATATATATATATATATATATATATATATATATATATATATATATATATATATATATATATATATATATATATATATATTACTTTTTTGGAGAATATCGTCCATAGCAGGCTGCTGTCAGGGGACGTTGCCTGTAGCTGGTGTTGTTGAGGGCTCAATGTCGTTATGGTCCTGGTTAGGGCCTCTGCAGGGTACTGAGTCACGGCCCCAAGGGTCATTATATCCTAGTGAAGTATGACTGGAGTTGTAATTGGTGGGTTAGGGAATCAATAGACATCGAAGTTACGACTGGTATCATGGTGGTGAACCATGGCCGACTGGTAACATGGTATTCTGGGTTGAAGGTATTTAAAGATACACGGACGTAGAGTGAAGGGAGACTGGGAATTGGCTGAGGCTGAAGTTTACTGGGATTAAATGATTGGGATAATGAGCGGATACTGGGGGCCTGCAGGCCCGCTACAACGGAGCAGAGGCCAAAGGTAGAATGAGCCAACCTGGGTGATATAAAACTATATGGGAAGGGAAGCGTGAATGAATTGGAGATATGCATTGGTCAAGGACTGGCATGTTTTGACTGGAGAGGTCTATGATTCGTTAAGAGGTGGGTGGATGGTCACCCTGACTGGTGGAGAGAGAGACCCTCTTCTTTTTTTTTCTCATTACCGGCCCTACCGCCCTTTTGGGTTTTCGCCAGGGCCGGCCCCCTTTAGCTTTTTCCGACGCGCCCTTGCAGATTTTCACGTCGAGGGGTCTCCCGATTTTACCTGAGGTGCCCTTTCGGGTTTTCACCTCAGCTGGGTTGTTGGCCTTTTTACCCCCAGTCGCCTCTTTGCGAAGAGGGCGTTCGAGCCTGTCGGGGTGTCTCTATTTTTAATCCCATTTTTTTTTGCTTACCTGGGAACCTGGCGGCTGGTTCGTTGTTGGTGCTGGGCATCCTCACTCTTGTGATTACGGGGACGAAGCTGGGAGGCCGACCTCTGCACGTGCATAATGGTGGCTCTGTGAGGATCTGATTGGCTCTATGTTTCACTAGGAGCAAAGACTGGAAGGAGTGACTGGTCTCCACCCCCCTGGGGGGGTGTTGAATTTGCTCGTGATGGCTGGCGCACACGCCTTAATCTGGGTGGCGCGCGAACTCGTGTTCTGGGGCGTGGTACAGCTTCATGTGTTTACCATTGAGAGGTGGGAACGGTTTGTTACCCTTGTGGTCTACAACCGTATAGGCCCCGCCCTCGTATACATCATGAATGATGTATGGACCTCGCCAATTAGGTTGCAATTTTCCACTGGAGCGTCCCGCCATGACTTCTTTTTCCTTAATCATGACAAGGTCACCTTGTTTGAAGGCTCGTTGTTTGATGAGCTTATCATAAGCTCGAGTCATACGAGCTTGGTGTACTTGTAGGTGCAGGTAGGCCTCAAGTCGCTTGCCTTCTAGGTCGGCGAGCTCTTCTAGCCTTCTCTGGCATTCATATGCATCTGGGCCGGCGAAGCTGGTGTGTGGACCGCCACGCGGTATGATGCCAACTAGATCTCGATAGGGATGACGACTTCTGCCCCATAAACGAGGGAGAATGGTGAGCACCTTGTAGGGGTCTTGTAGATCGTCAGGTAGTCCCATTGCGCCTCGAAGACCTTCTCACCCCAGTCGCGTTTCTGGTGGCTGACGATTTTAGCCAGAAGTTTGCAGAGGGTCTTGTTGAAGGCTTCAGCCAAGCTGTTGGCCTGGGGATTATAGACCGAAAAGGTTCTCCAGTCGATATGGAATTTGGCCGCTAGTTGATATACGACCCTATTCTTGAATGATGTTCCGTTGTCGGACACTATGCGACTGGGAGTACCAAATCGGTAGATGATGTTGTGCCGGACAAATCTGGCGACCACTTCGCCGGTGACCTCGCATATGGGAAGAGCCTCTGCCCAACGAGAGAAGTAGTTAGTGGAAGCCAAGATGTACTTATGCCCCTTGGAAGATGGCGGGAAGGGTCCCGCAATGTCCATACCCCACTCAGCGAACGGCTAGGTGGGGGCTGTGGGACGCAGCAGATTGGGAAGTCTTCTGGGTACCGGGCCAAAGGCTTGGCATTGATGACACGTACGGGGATACTGAGTGCAGTTCGCATACATGGTTGGCCAATAGAAGCCTCTGAGCTTGATGTTGTTCTTCATCTTGTCTCCGACTTGGTGAGCACCGCATAGTCCTGAATGGACTTCCTGCATGATGGCTCGAGCTTCGGCCGGGGAGACACATCTCAGAAGAATCGACTTATCCTTTTCGTGGACCAGTCTGTACAGAGAGTTGCCGATCATCTCATATGACGTTGCCCGACAAACTAGCAGGACTCTTTCAGCTCGGTCAGGAGGGAGCTAGCCTTACTTGAATTTGATGATGGGCTCACGCCAATCTTCTTCTTCTGGAGGAGTGTTTTGGTCGAGGCTGTGGACCTCGTAGTTGGTGAGGTCGGGTTTACCTTCGAGTGTAGTCAGCATTAGCCTTTTGTGCTTGACAGTGATGTCGACTTCGCCCTCGGGCGGATGCTTGATGGCCACAACCAATTTTACCAGGGCGTCTGCCTGGGCGTTGCTGCTCCTGGGAACATGCTCTATTTCGAAGAAATAGAACCTCTGGGTAAGTCTGGTGACGGCGGCGTGGTATGGAACTAACTACTGTTTCCGCACGTCGTAAATGCCGAGGACTTGCCGGACTATGAGCTGGGAGTCCCCGTAAGCTTAGAGGCACTTGATGCCCATGTCGAGAGCCATCTGAAGCCTGATGATCAGAGCTTCATACTCAGCTTCGTTGTTGGTCGGGGATTTCATGAGGGCGCGTGAGTTGTACAAAACTCTGCCCTGAGGAGTCAGGAAAATGATGCCGACACCAGACATGACAGCTGGATTTTGATTATTCCGGGTAATCCCCTGGGAAGTGCCATCGAAGTAGAGCTCTCAACAAGGTACATTGGCTGTAAGGGTGTCTCACTGCCAGTAATGCAAGACATCTCCGCTCTGTTCAACCGGTTGTTGTGACTGGACAACAAGGGACTCCTTGTTAGGGAGCTCCGTGTTGAGAGGTGAGTCGTCCGGTATTGGATGGGCTGGCAAGAATTTAGCCATGCCTTGTCCCTTGATTGCTTTTCTAGGGACGTAGGTAATATCGTACTCCATTAGCAGAAGAGCCCATTTTCCCAATCGGCCTGAGAGAACGGGCTGCTTGAGGAGATGCTTGAGTGGGTCGTGCTTGGACATGAGCTCAACCCGATGAGACAGGAGGTAGTGCCGCAGCTTCTTGGCGGCAAACACCAGAGCTAAGCATACTTTCTCCATGGGGAAGTAGCGGGACTCAGCGCCGATTAGTTTCCGATTGAGGTAGTAGAGCGGCTGTTCTTTACCCTCCTCATTGATCTGTGCCAACAAGGCTCCTAACGAAGCGTCCATGGCAGCGATGTAGAGTATGAGGGGTTTGCCCTTGACTGGTGCCCCCAGGACCGGGGGAGTGAGGAGGTACTCCTTGATCTGCTCGAAAGCGGTCTGGCATTCTGGGTCCCATGTAAATGGGGTGTCTTTCTTCATAAGCTTGTTGAAAGGCGCGCATCGGCCGGAGATGAACCTTCTGATGTTGGTCAGTCTTCTTTGGAAGGACCTAAGCTTGGTAAGGTTCTTGGGCGGTGGAAGCTCTCGGATCGCTTTGATCTTGCTGGGGTCCACCTCAATTCCTCAGTACCTAACGACGAAGCTGAGAAATTGCCACTGCATACGCCAAAGGCGTATTTCATAGGGTTCATTTTGAGCCCATATTGTCAGAGTCGATTGAAGACTTGGCGTAGATCATATAGATGGTCTTCTCGCCTTTTAGTCTTGACGACGAGGTCGTCGACATAACATTTGACGATGTTGTGCAACATCCCGTCAAATATTTTGGTCATGGCCCTCTGGTAGGTAGCGTTGTCAATCTTCAAACCGAAGGGCATGCACTTGTAGTTGAAAATCCCTTTGGGGGACCGGAAGGCAGTGTGGTTCTTATCCTTGAGGGACATCCGGATCTGGTTGTAACTGGACGACTTGTCCATGAAAGACAAGGCTTCATGTCCGGTGGTCATGTCGACCATGGTTTCCGTGATCGAAACTAGGAAGTCATCCTTCGGTTAGGTTTTGTTGAGGTCCCGGAAGTTGACACAGATGCGGACTTGACCATTTTTCTTCTTTACTGGGACGATGTTGGCGAGCCAGATCGGGTAGATACACGGCTCGATGAAGTCGACCTCTGCCATTTTGTTGACTACGGCCAAAACTTGGAGTTCCAGCTCATGGCGCTTGCGCCGCAGTGACTGTTTGACTGGAGTGGCTGAGGGAGAAATGGCTAGCTCATGTTCCGCTACGGAGGGGTCTAGCCCTGACATCTCCTTGTATGTCCAGGCGAAGCAGTCTTTGTATTCGCGCATGAGTTGCTTGTAATCCTGCCTTTCTACTTCGGTGAGGAGAGCGCTGACGAATGTTGACTGGTGGGCTTCATCTTCGCCCAAGTTGATTTCGACGAGTTCGTCAACGGTCGTCTGGCCACCATCCTGTAGCTCGGGAGGAGCGGGCTGGAAATCGATGAAATCCTCATCATCGGTGTCGGCTTCGTGTAGTTCTTGATTCTCAAAGCCACTGGTTGACGCCAATGGGATTGACGAATTGTTGTTGCTGGACTCCATCAAGGATTCGTCCGGACCGCTAGCTTCCTACCGGCGGTTGCCGACTGGTGCTACTGAAGCTTCCCTGGGGTCGCTTGCTAAAGCTGACAACCCTTCACAGCTAGTGTTCTGGACACCTCCCCCATTGAGGGAGTTTGCATAGCTGGATTCTTTAATAGGCTGGGAGGCAGGATGTAATATCATGGATTCTTCGAATCAAAATCAGAGAGCTATCGGATCGCTTTCGTGGGTCCTAATACGTATTTTACGATCCACGCAGGTTTTTCCCTTGTATAACTTGTGGAACCCTGTGGAGAGTTGACCGTTGAGTTTTGCTACTCAGGGATGCTACAGGTGCGTTGTGCTCGTTCCGAGGATTGCAAAGATTATTTTTTCATATTTTTCAGAATTTATGAATTTTCGTGCCAAAAATCAGATTTTAGGAAAATTGCTAATTTCCTTTTTCTTCTTAACCCTTTTCCCTCCTCTATCTCCCCTCACGTCTCTCACTTTCTCTCCCTCTGTTCTCTCTCCTCTCTTCTCCTCTCCCCTGGGCGCGCGACCAGTGCGGAGCTGGGTGAGGCGGTGACGGCGTGGAGCTAACCTGGAGAGTGATGGTGTGAAGACCGGAGCGTGGCGTTGGCGCGATCCCTCGGTGGATTCAAAGTCGGCGAGGGCGAGTTCGTGTAATGGTTTTCGACGTATTGTGGCCGTCTCGGCTCGCTAGATCTTCGGTGGAGGTAGGGGGACAGATGCCCTACTCTTTTCCTACGTTCTCTCGCGATTTGGAGCCGAACTGTGTGAGTTTGAGCGGGTTTTATCTTGGTTGGGTGAATTGCATGTTCGGGGGGTGTGAGCCGTGTTCGCCGTTCCAGGTGACGGTTTCTAGTTTAAATGGTTTCATTTGAACCCCTGGCATGTTGGGAATCTTTTCCCGCCAGTTTCATTGCATTTGGTTGAGAATGAGAGCCGGTATGAGCCCGACCATCCATGTGACTCATTTTGGGTCGATTCGTGGGAATCACCCGTTTCTTGCCATTTTGCGCATGGATTGATCCCTTCCGGCTTGTGGAAAGTGTATAATGTGTCTAGGGTTGTTTTCCCGTTATTTAGACGCGATTGGGGCGTGGAAATATCGGGTTTTGAGCTTCCCTACGATTTTCTCGCCGTATCAGCTTAGCGGTTCTTCCAGAGACCATTTTTGGTCTTTGACGGCCCATTGGTGACCTCTAGGCTGAGTGCTTTTGTCGATTTCACCAAACGGTCACGCGATTGACTACAAGGTCTTTGCTTGCGGCCCTTAGAGGACTACTAAGTTTTGCATAGCGGCCTGAGGAGGACCGCTAGGCTCTAAGTGAGGGCCCAAGGGTGACCGCTACTCTCAGCGTTGTCATTGGCTAAGTCGGTTCGCTGGGTAACGGCCATGCGACTGACTGCCATTGAGGTGTTGCCGTCCATCTGTGACCGCCACCTGTTGTTTTATGTCGGTTCAAGGTTTAAGTCGGTTTGGGATAGTGGTCTAGCTCTGACCGCTTGGGTGTCCTTAGCGGCCTTGGGGTGACCGCCATGCTTTGTGTAACGATCCTAGGTAGACCGTTAGGTGGTTTTGATCGGTTAAGTTGGTTTAACTATTTTGGAGTTTGACTGGGCGTAGCAGCCATGTTGTGACCGCTAGGGTTTAGCTTGCGGCCCTGAGGAGACGGTCTGGTGGCAGTAGCGGCCTCAGGCAGACCGCAAGGCTCCTACTTTTGTGGATTTTGTATCTGGGGTTTTTCTTGAAGGTAGCGGCCCTTTGGATGACTGTCAGGTTGGTCTAGCAGCCAGGGTGAGATCGCCACCTGCCGAGAGTGTTATTTTGTGTTGGTTTGCTTTCTGGTTGATGTGGCTTTGACCCCTTGGTTAGCCCATTGTTCCGTGGATGTCTTGGACGTCCAATGAGGGCTGTGACTGTGTTATAGGGTGTCTGAGAGTGCCACTGTATCGAGTAGTGTTTTGTGTTATATCGAGGGTCATTATGGTTTCTGGTCAACCCGGTTGTGACCCAGCGGTTGACACGTGACCTCGTGAGTGTCTCGTCTATCCTACGAGGATCGAGACATGGTTTTGAGCGCTTGGAGGTATTACCCTACCTCAATTTACGTGCCATGTACTTTGAGAGTTTTGGTGATCCCTCATGTTCCGTGCTTCGTGTTATACGGAATGGTGAGTCCGTTGTGTGGCTCGGAGGCCGAGGACTCATCGTTAATGTGTTTCCCGTGATTTTGGCTTAGGGACTAGGCTGCTTAACAGCGTGTTACTGTGGTGCGCAATGATCTTGACCCGAGTCTTATGACTCAAGGATCATTGTCAGCATGTCTAGTTGACTGTCCTGAGTCTGGTAGCAGTTGTGTACTGCATTATGCTCCATAGTGTTGATATTTATTTGCCTATCTTTTATCTTACTTCTGAGGTTTGCAAAGTAACATGACAAGATGACAAACAAGCAATCAAAGATCTACTCAAAACCTATGAACATGTGAACATGAACCTAGGCAATCATAGCTAGCTCTAGCATGGGCATGCTACCTCAATCAAATTATGCTAAGGAAAAGAAAAACACACGCCGGGGCGTGGAGCAAAGAGTAAATAAAAACACACCGTGGAGGTGGGACAAGCAAGGAAAAATAAAGATTGTTGATGAAGAAGACAGCTAATGCCCAATACTAAGGAAAGATGTGATCGCCACCAAAGTAAACACAAGTCAAAGACTCGAATATATCTTGGAAATAGGTGGATGAAACACCCGCCCACGGGAGAGAAAACCAAAGAAAGCCTGCAGATCAACTTGGAAGTAACGGCCAGAACCCTGTGCGTCGCTTGGAAGTGACGGCTGCATGATAGACCGCCAGAAGAAAGTGACGCGCCTGCACTAGACCGTCAGACAACCTGCAGTAGTAAAGCTTGAATTCTTTTAACTCCAACTCTTCCAGCCGGCTAGAAGACTTGGGCCTCGTGCTAATGAACCTGTAAACCTGCCAAAACGTAGAAAGACCAGACAAGATAACCTCAATTAGCCCTCTTCACAAGCATAGCATCAATTCTTAAAAATCTTAAGAACATCAAAAGGAGAGGGAATTACCGGGGAGTTTTGGTTTTTTTAACCCCTCTGGGCGTTTTTAAAAGTTGGGAAGGTGATTGTATGCTTAAAGAACAGTGAAAACGTGGAGGAGGAGGAGGGACAATGCTTTGTTTAGGAAAACCAAGGAAGAACTCAAGCATGCAAGGATGAACTTGAAAGACCAAAACTAAAGTACTCCCTTGATTGAAGATGGATGGACGTGGGAAGCAGTTCCTCCTAGGTGAAGATGACTCCTGAGTTCGGTAGCACTTCGTCGTGAATTCAAATCTCCTCCTTTTTGGCCATGAAGTCAAGGGTTCTATTTATAGACCCTCAAACCCTTAGGTCGAGTAGAGGATAATTCAGCAGGAAAGAAGGATAAATCTTAGCAAATCCTCAAAGATAATATCACCAAGAGTCCATAGAAACAAACGGGAGGTCCTGAGGATCGGATTTGAAAGAGATAACATCAATCCAAAAACTTATCTCAACCACGGAGTAGCAGAGAAAAGGCCTGAACTGCCAGGACTCTCGGAAGGAAGTAACGGCTGCACGACAGACCGCCACTTGAAAGTAACGCATCAAGGAACGACCGCCATTTTCAACCTTATCCCAAAGAGATAAGATCAATGGAAAGAAGACCCAACAGGCTGGACTCTTCAAGGAACTGACGGCCAAGGCTTAGGGCGTCATATGGAAACAACGGCTGCACGACAGACCGTTATTATCAACGTGGAATCAAAAGGATAAGCTTTGACAACGTGGCCTTAAGCCTTAGGACTCTTCAAAGAGTAACGGTCCATGACCCATCCGTCAGAAGGAAGAAACGCGCCTAACTGGGACCGTTATTAACATTGAGGTTCAAGAATAGAGTGAAGGGTTTACTAAGATTCGTCCAACAAAATGCCACCGGGAGCCACATCTTAATCCAGGAATTAAGACCCAAGAAACAGGCTTCAACTGATCAAGAGACTCAATGAAGGGTGAATAACTCGGAGCATCATATAGAATGAAACAAGGAGGTGACCCGACTTATTGGGTATAAAACGAGTGTCAACAGATGCCCATCCTTAACGTCCTCTTTGCAGGGGAACGAGCAGAGATGAAGCGAATAATGAAATGGAACATGGAGATGAAGCGGAGTGTATCAAAAAGAGGGCGTTAAGGTAAATGACACCCGTTCTTTACCAACAAGCGATAGGAATTTTCTGGAAAACTTCGAACTGATTTCAAGGAAATAGCCAACCAAAGGACGCAAGTCTGGAGAATTAATTAACTAAGGAAAGGAAACACGGCTAGCCGCCGGAGGCAACGGAAAGGAAAGAGACTAAACTCCAGACAGGAATCTTCAGCGAACCAGATCAAGCGAGCAGATCGAAGGAATCTTCTAATTCAGAATGGAATGATTCTCCTTATTCGAGATTAAGGACACAGTTGTTCACCATCACTGAGATATCTTGAGCAGATGAAACTCATGAATGCTCAAAAGAATGTGAATGATGCATGCTGGGCTAAAGGAAAAAAGAAATCTTTAAATAAAAATGCAAAGAAAGATAAAATAGAAAATACTCGAGAATAATATTGCTAGATTGGAGTAATCAGAGTCAGGACACCATCTGCAATCACAGCGTGCAAGATAGAACCATCGTCCCCAAATTTTTCCAATCTAACGGCCTATCCGACGATTAATCATGTGAACTTAGATCATCATCATTTTTATTTTAGGGGAACATCAGATCCCAGGACACATGAATGACCAGCCGGTTCTCGAGGTAATATATCATAGATAACATATAGTAATGCATTAAGAGGATGAGGGAACGATATACAATACCTGACTTACCTGCCTGACGAACGGCAAAGCATGATTCCTGTTCATAATTCCTTTCATGAAAGATAGGTTAGCCAATAATAAATACGATCATGAATCAAGGCATAACCATTGTACGTGCAAGAGGTATCCATAAGAAACAACATGGAAGAAAATGGAACCATTTTGACATTAATTAGACCATCTAATTCATCAAGAAACTTGCAAGTTTGTAACGGTCTCATGACAGGGCGTCACATCAAGTAACGGATCACCCTTGATCCGTCATAAATCAGGCGGTTCACATTCTTCGATAAAACAGTCCAACACATGTGACGGCCCATTAAAGAAGCGTCAGAATGATGTGACGGCCGGTCGATAGACCGTCACATTTCCTGAGTTTTCAAAAAAAACAACCGAACGGTCTCGGCCCTCATTCAAACACTTAACGCCCAAAAAAAACCCAACCGAGAGAAACCACCGGCGACCGCCGTCTCTACCCCAATGGCCGGCGACGAGGCACCCCAGCCGCCACCAAAGAAGAGAGAGAGAGGGAAAAGGATGGCTATACGGCGGCTCCACCGCCGGATTGAATGGGAGACGATCCCGCCGGTGGAAGAAGAACGGTCGGCGAGGAGAAGCCCACGAGAAGAAGAGGAGGTCCCCACGGCCACGGGGGATGAAGGGGAAGTTCCCTTGGGTGCAGAGGAGCCCAAGGAACCATAGAAGAAGAAGAGGAGAAACATGGACCACGAGGTAAGCCCCCCGCCCTATTTTTCAATTTTTGATTTTTTATGTTTATGCATGTGGGGGATAAGGGTAGAAATGGGTCTACGAACCCATTAGGATCAATTGTAGGCCATCTTGGCCATCATGGGAGACCATGGGAATGCAAGGGAAAAAACCCAACTAGCAGACTAAGTGACGGTCCTGCCAGCGACCGTCACTCTCCTGACGCGCCAGGCTGAGGCCGTCAGAGTCAAGTGACGCCCTACCCCAGGGCCGTTACTTCTGCCAGGGAATTAAACTATTTTTAGGGTTTTCAATTTTCAAATTTTTATTTTGTTTTCAATTATGAATGTTTATGCAACGATTGTATGATGCAGATGGACTAATTAATGATCTAATATGCAATGCAGGGAAAGAGAAGATCGCGGATCTCCTGGCTTCAGATCCGGGCAGTGTACCAGGCATTGCCCGATTACCAGAGAGAGAGACTCGCCGAGATGGGATTCGCCGAGGTGCTCAGCATCGAGGTGATCCGGATGGACACGCCGGTACTGTACGCCTTGCACGAGAGGTGGGACCCGATCAGCCGAGCTTTCATCTTCCCGTGGGGCCACATGATCCCCACGCTAGAAGACATAGCGAGGATTACCGGATTGAGAGTCCACGGAGCCGCGGTGACAGGGTGGACATACGGCGACTACCGAGAGATGGCGCAGCAGCTGCTCGGGCTAGATTTGATCAGGCCGGGACAGTCCTCCTCCCAGCTTTCGAGATCAGTGCTGCAGGAGAGCTTGGGACTGAGAGGAGCGGCGATCGCCGTGGGAGAGCTACCTGAGGAGCACCTGAGCAGAGTGATAGACCAGGTGCGCCCTCGCGTGGCGGCGGAGGCGGGACCAGAGGGAGACAGAGTGCTCAGACGCTTCCTGATGCTGCTATTCGGGAAGCTCCTCTTCGCGACTCGGGCAGATGTCATCAGCTGCAGACTGCTGCCGATGATAGAGGATTTGGGCAGAGTCAGGAGATACGCCTGGGGAGCGGCAGTGCTCGCATTCCTGTTCGAGTCCCTCAGCACTACGGACAGGCAGACGATGCTGGGCGGCTTCTCGCCTTTCCTACAGGTAAATGCACTTCTAAATGCTTTCTATTATACCATGAATATTGATGTTATGATTTTATGAAAAATGATTTATGCAATGATTTATGCAATGATGCGACTGACTCGATTTCTAAATGCAGATCTGGAGCTATATGTACCTCCCGGGCATCGGGAGAGGCGCATTACTCCATCCCGGCCGCATACCGATCGCGAGGCGTTGGTCGGTGGCGAGGGACACAGGGTCGATCAGTAGACTGACCCGGACGATCCAGGACGACTTGGACTCCTTCCCGCATACATCGGTAGGTCCAGAACTCAAAATGATTTCTATATGCTTTTAAATGCTTCTAAATGCTTTCTAAAATACTTTCTAAAATGCTTTCTAAATGTCTTTAAATGCTTCCTACATATGCTAATGAATGAACTAAATGCTCTCAGGTGAGATGGACCCCATACCGCGATGAGGGTTATACGGGACAGCCATGGGCGGAGGCGGCCTTATCGTACCGGGGGCGAGACATATGGTTGCATTGCCTCCATATCATCGAGCCTCTGCACTACAGGCTGATCCTGCGGACCCGGGGACTACACCAGCCCGAGGTGACCTTTCCACGCCACAGCGACGACCATCCCGGCAAGTCAGCAAGGGGCATCAGCGGCAATGTGGACTGGTGCGCCCGAAGGCGAAGTACGTCCATGATTGGAACAGGCGGGGCCGAGCGGTGAAGGAGCGAGACGAGAGCGACGAGGCATATCTGAAGGCCTTCGCTCGACTCTACGGCGACCGGGTGTACCGAGGTACCCGACGACCGGTATGCAAACTAAAAACTCTAAACTTTTCTATTATGCAATGTACAATGTGATATATGCTGACTCATGCTTTCTAAAATGCAGCTAGACCCTGAGGGACGGATAGCCGAGCTGGAAGGGCTACTCCACTCCACCATTCAACAGCGGGATGGGTACCGGTCTGCCCTGGAGCTCTTGGTGAGACTAAAAACTTAAATGCTTATGATTTATGGAATGATGTTCATGATGCAAATGCAAATGCTAACTGACCATGATTTCTAAATGCAGCGGGCCGAGGGAGCCCAACGTGTCGGACCAGATGCCCCATCGTCTTCCTCGCAGCCTGCGGGAGGCAGGGCTGAGCAGGAGGCTGACTTTGCTCGGGCAGTTGCCCGGGCCGAGGAGGCGGAGGCCACCCTCGCGGAGCGGGTAAGAGACTAAAAAAAAACTCATGATTATGCCTAATTAAATGCTTTATGACTAATGATATGAAATGCAATCTATAGGCGAGGGACCTAGCAGCAGCGGTGGCCGAGGCCAGCCAGGCGAGAGCTGAGGTAGAGAGAAGCTGGGCCGAGACTGATCGAGCCCGAGCAGAGACGGAGCTGGTACGGGCAGAGATGGCTCGGCTGAGAGCAGAGACCCCGCGATGCCCAGATGACGCAGAGATGGAACAACTCCGGAAGGAGTTAGCGCGGGCACGAGCCGAGGTGGAGGAGCTTCGGATCGGGACGGCCGACCTGGATCGCTACCGGACCGAGGCACGGGAGACGCGGCGTCAGATCTTTACACTGAAGATCGAGCTGCGGACATTGGAGCGAACGGTGCGGATGATCGGTCGGGGACCGGAGCGGTGCACCTCCCAGAGTGGGATACATAGGAGCGCTGCCCCTAGCGGCTCAGTAGGGGACTTCCTCGTCAGCTCCTCCGCCCAGCGGAGGAATGAGAGGGCAGAGAGAGGACAGCAGGAGGAGAGTGCTTCCATAGCACCGCCACCCGCGAGGAGACCTGAGGACGGGGAGGATGATGGTGGCCCGGGTGATAGACCGGCTGAATGATGCCTTTCTTATGTTTTCTTTATCATTTGTATAGAACCTTTGGCAAAATGGAATGAGATCCCTTCATTTTAGTTTTCTGTTTTGTTTTTAGTTTTATGCGAGCGTGAATGAATGAATGTGAAAAATGCAGGATGGACGAAACGTGAATGAATGAATGAGATGTATGCAGGAAGAAAACGAGGTGTACAATGTGAAAGACCGCCAGGTCTAAGCAAGGGCAGAAGGAATAACCTGAACTCAGCAGCAGAGAAAGTGACGGTCTAAGATCTGACCGCCATAATCAAACGACGCTCTGGTAAGAGACCGTTAATCGTCAGAGACCCACTTTGGCAGTGGGGCATCAGGATGAACGACGGCTAACTGAGGGTGCGTCAAAGATAAGTAACGGCCATGGGTCAGACCGTTGATCATGGCAGAACGATAGTTGGCCAGGGCAACTAGCAGGAAATGCGACGGTCTGAAGAAGACGCGTCAGAAAGAGACGGTCCTAAGAAAGACCGTCAGGAAGTGTTTTAGCCCCGAAGAGAAGGAACGAAGTGGCTGAGAATGCGACGGCTTAGGGCTTGCGCGTTACAGAAAGCGACGCTAGACCCTTAGACCGTCATTCTCCACAGAACATGATTCGGGGAATTAAAACCCACAGAAAATGCGACAGCCAAGGGCTGGCGCGTCGGAATGAAGTAGCGGCCGCACGATGGACCGTCAGAATCTGGGTTGTAATCCGAAACGGATTGAGCCGAGATAACTAAAACCCGAGGTTTAGCCCCTTGATCCATCACTAGAACTTATCCTAATTGAAGATAAAGCCTACTAGCCCGAGTCTTATCCTTTCAAAGTTAAATATAAGCCTTAGCAACTTGAAACCTTAATCAAAATCGCAGCTTTGCTGAAACCTCTGTTCTAGGGTTTGAAGAGCTCCTCCAAAGAGCAGAAAACATGATGAAGAGGAGCTTCGAGGTGATGGCTATGGAGGAGAAAGCTTACACCGGCCCCAAGGCTGCAAGGAGGGAACATGGAGAGCTTCAACGGCTAACCTCAATTCCCAAGCACTTAAGCTCCAACGTCCAAAGAGTGGTAAGTTCTTATAACTTCATCCAAAGTTCAGAATTTTGCTGCACTTATTCTTTTCATGACTTCCTTCTTTCTTTTCTCAAGCCCCTTCCTGGCCCAAGGTGCTATTCCAATCTGAAGTGGGTGGCTCCCATGGTAAAGGCACTTCCCATAGAGGTCACATCCATCCTTAAAGCATGGCACCTTCAACCTCTCTTGGTTTTAGGCAAGAATTTCCAGAAATTGTCTTTCGATTGGCCAAGCCTTTCAGCACTTGTGGAACTATGGCATCCACAAACTCATACTTTCGTCTTCCCTTCCTTTGAAGCAACCGTCCTATTGGAGGAGGTAGAAACCTACCTAGCCCTTCCTAAGACTAAGGTGGGGGATGAAGACCGGGTTTGCTACACAATAGAGCATGTGACCCGTCCTTGATTTTAAGCGACTTCATTCACAATCCAAAGGACGTGAGAACCATGATCAGCCCACACCACGTTCACTTGATACCCTTGGCACAGTGGATAGTGTCTCATTGTAAGAACAAGTGGGAGAGACATGAAGCAATAGCCAAGGCGGTGGCGGTTTGTTTGTGTGGAGTCTTTCTTTTTACCACTACCGACCACCTCTTAGACATCCAAAATCTTGGTATTATTAGTGGGCTGTGGCGAGGAATGTCTATCTCTCAAGCGGTCCTCTCATACCTTTATGAAGGACTAAGCTCGGCTTGTACAAGAGGGCTTTTGTTTGGCTCTATGATACTCCTTGAGTGCTGGATAGGAGTGAGAGTCAAATTCCTTCCTAAGGAAGACATAATTTCAGCAAGCCGAATCTTCGGGAGCCACCCTCTCTTCTTGGTTGGAGGGGCATTTGGATACTCTTCTCAGGTTGAATGCAAGACAGCGGATAAGAAAACTCGGGATGAATGGCGCCTCTTCTTCAATACTTTGCCAATAGACAAATTCATCATGCGACCAAGAGTCCTCCGAAGCACTCTTCTCAAAATACCGCGGCGTCAAGGCCTGGACCTCCAGCTAGTAGGGAACACTACCATGGCGATCTACAACCCGCACCGATGCCATCTTCAGATCGGATTACCTCGAATCAGCGTTTCTGCACTATCACACTACCCTCCCCTTCTACCTAGGAAGATGGGGACCGAGGAAGATGAAAGAGCGATCCGGAACGCGCTGATCATGTGGGAGATCAGCAAGGTGCGCCCGTGGCAAGCAGAAGTTGAAGAGAGCGACGAAACACGCCGAGATTACATGAAAGAGTTGAGAAGAATCCGCCCTCTTGCGGATAAGAAGTTGAATGTATCTTGATTTTCCTTTTTTATTCATGAGAGCTATCATGTAATTGACAATCAAAGTTGAATTTATCAAGTATTGTATTTCATTAATCTTTGCTTGAATGAGATGAGATTGCCATAGTTGAATGATCTGGAGTTCCATCATTGAAAGGCTAAACTGCTGTGAGCAGATAGGGCTTCTGGAGGATATGACGGATGTGCACTGGGCCGCTATAAGGAAATAACGGTCCTGCGACAGGCCGTCAGAATGGGAGTAACAAGAGCCCAGTCTCTGAAAGATATGACGGATGGGTCTTGAGCCGTTATATTCAAGTAACGGTAGATTCTCAGACCGTTATAGTGATGGTTCAATGGAAAGGAAGAAGGCCAATGCCTGAAGGGAAATAACGGTCGACGATGGGCCCGTTACATGACTGTAACGGTCTGATACTGGCGCGTTACATGCTTTGAACCTGCATAGTTATGAGCTTTTACTTTTGGGCTTGCCCCTGTATCCTGCACACACTCACACACGAAGCAAGTTAGATCTGTTCTTAGACTCAACCCCTTGCCTTGAAGCAAGTTAGATAATGACCGTTTCTTGATATTTGGTCAAGGGGTGGAGCCTTATCAAAATAGGCGAAAACATAATGAAGATGCGATGCATGCTATGCATATGATGGTATTTTTTTGGGCGTTTTGAAAAGTATTTAATGTTTTTGGATTTTGAAAATATTTGTTTTGTTTTTTTGGATTTTTGGAAATATTTGTTGTTTTTAGACTTTGAGAATATTGGTTGTTTTTGGATTTCTTTTTGGAAATATTTGTTGTTTTTTGGATTTTTTGAAAATATTTGTTTATTTTTGGATTTTGAAAATATTTGTTGTTTTTGGATTTTGAAAAACCAGTGCCTCTCTAGCAACTCGAGACCTTCCTTGTTTTAGGTTGAGTCTTGAGACCGGCGTGCCATAGCGTGACACCCCTGGCCGAGACCTAATCATTGTGACGGTGTTTTTACCAATGCCATACCTAGGGTACTCATCTCAGTCCTAAAAGGAAAAAAGATCATGGGGGTAAGCTTAGGCCAGATATGGGAGTTTTTAGAACTTGATTCCCTCACCGTACAACCCTATTAGAGATTTGGTCTGTTGTGCCGGGGCTTTTATGTCCATCATCGAACCTTTGTCCACTTAGGCATGCATGCGACCGGGCTCATAACGTCCCGCGGGGAACTGTACTGCCACTCTTGTCATGCCTAGTTTTCTTTTTCCCTTGGAGCTTTTGAGAATTCATTCACAGACTTTGAGATGATGCTTTTGATTTCGTTGTAAAGAGCACTCCTTTTCTTTTCTTTTCCTTCCTTTCTTGTGGCGTCAGGTCATAACGGACGTGCCCCTATTTGAGACCTCTTCTCGTTAGGGAGTTTGGATTGGTTGTCTCCTCCTTATTTACTCCTTGCCTCTGGATTTAGCCGAAGAATGAAGCGGACAGGGACTTTGACTTTCCCCCAAAGCATGGCCAAGGAGAAACGGTGTCTTTTAAATAAGGAACCCGACCAGGGACGTCGTGTAGTGTGTGATTGCCTTACTTGAGACCCTCTTTTTGAAGATAGGGCGGAAGTTCTTATTGCCGGAAAAGCACATGGTTTAGATTTTTAAGGAAAGAAATGCTTAAGATACAACCCATTCCACGGGTGAGAGAGCTCCTCACCTTCCGCGTTTACTAAACGATAAGCATTCCCTGGATAAGCTTCTTTTATTACGAACGGCCCTTCCCAGTTAGGTTGCAACTTGGACCTAGGACCTGCAGACCGAATGAATTTGCGTTTCAAAACAATTTCACCCTTACAAAATTTTCGTTCGATTACCTTCTTTTGAAAATAACGCGAAACCCTCTTTTGATAAACAGAAACGTGATCAGCCGCATTCATCCTCTTCTCATCTAAGAGTTCTAACTGGACCAGCAACGCCTCTCGACGTTCATCGAGATTAAGTTCCTTATCGAGCTGCACTCTAAGAGAAGGGATTAAGATCTCGTATGGGAGCACCGCCTCCATCCCATAAGTTAAAGAGTAGGGAGTTTGTCCGTAGGGGTGCGGACGGAGGTGCGGTAAGCCCACAGAGCTTCCACCAATCTTTCAGGCCAATCAGAAAATTTATGTGCTTCGCATGTTTTCTTTATGATTTTAAGAAGGGTTTTATTAGTGGCCTCGGCTTGACCGTTGCCTTGAGGGTAATATGGAGATGAATGATGCAGTGAAATATTGAACTTCTTACATAGGTCCTTAAGCTCTTGGGAGATGAACTGGGGTCCGTTGTCGGTGATGATGCTGCTTGGCACTCCGAACCGCGAGATGATATTCTTCATGATAAAGCGGCACACCGTTGTAGCTTTGATCTCTGCGTACGCCTCAGCTTCGGCCCATTTGGTGAAGTACTCAGTAGCGGTGAGGATGAAGGATTTTTGTTGATCTGAGAATTAGGATCACCGAGTGGGCCGACAACGTCGAAAGCCCACATAGAGAATGGCCAAGGAGCAGTCATAGGATGGAGGGATGAAGCTGGAGAGTGAATCTTATCAGCATGGAGTTGGCATTTAAGACACCTCCGGACGTAGAGGGAGCAATCTTCCTCTAGAGTGGGCCAATAGTAGCCCTGCCTAAGGATCTTCTTCGCTAGAGCCTGGCCATTGACATGACCTCCACACTCACTAGAATGGGCTGCTTCAGCCACTTTCCAAGCTTCTACATCATCTAAGCATCTCATGAGCATTCCATTAGTGGCACGCCTATACAATTCTCCTGCAATGATAGTGTACCTTGCGGCGGCTCTTCTTATTGCTTTACGCTGCTCGGCCTTTGCCCCTTCTGGGAATGACCCTTCTTTGCAAAACAATTCGATTTCATGATACCAAGGTAATTCCTCCTTCGTCCAGAATCTCCTCTAGTTCTGTTAATGAAACTTCCTTGAGATCTTCCTTCTCAACTCTCGCCTCTACAGATTTCCTAAGGTTGATGAACCAAGGATCTTGAATAGAGGGTGCGTCCAATCTCTGGACGACGATGGTCTCAGTACTACGACTGAGAGAAAAAGATAAGGAGGAAGCAAGAGATGCCAAAGCATCGGCTAGAATGTTCAGAGAACGAGGAGTATGGATATAGATCAGCTTACGGAATCGCTTAGCAATGAGCGTGACCAAATCTTGATAAGGTTTGAGCTTAGGGTCACGAGTACGGTAAGTTGACAGAACTTGCCGTAGGACGAGCTGAGAGTCTCCTATAATGTTTAAATAGCGCGCGCCTAGGAGATAGGCGTGCTTCAAGCCGGCCAGGAGAGCCTCATACTCAGCGATGTTGTTGGTAGCAGGAAATCGAAGTTGATAAGCGAAGGGGATGGTTACTCCCTCCGGAGTAAGCAAGACAGCCCCGATCCCTTGGCCTTGAGAGTTGAGTGCACCGTCGAAGTGCAGAGACCAGAAGGGATGATGGGAAAGGACAGAGAGATGCTCATCAGGGAAATCATCCTGAATGGAATCGGTATGAGGAATAGGGAGATGTGCAAGGTGCTCAGCAATGGCATATCCTTTGACTGCCTTCTGAACGACAAAGGTGATGTCAAACTGAGAGAGGAAGCTCTGCCAGCGAGCTAACCTACTAGAAAGGACGGGTTTTTCTAGGAGATAACGGATCGGGTCCATTCTAGAGATCAACCTAACTGGGTGGGCGAGAAAGTAATGTTTAAGCTTCTGAGCTACCCACACTAAGGCGGCACAAGTCTTCTCCATAGCGGTGTACTTGGATTCAGCTGGATTAAACAGCCGAGAAAGGTAGTACGCGGCTCGCTCTTTCCCTTCATCATCCACTTGTGCTAAGACCGCCCCTAGGGAGTCCTCAATAACCGAGATGTATAGGATTAGGGGTTTCCCAGGGATAGGAGGTTGCAAAATCGGGGGATTGGTTAGGTACTCTTTGAGGTCCTCATAGGCCTTTTGACAATCTTGATTCCATTCGAACTTGACCCCCGCCTTAAGCAATTCATAGAACGGGCGGCACCTTTGAGAATGTTGAGATATGAATCTTCTAATGAATTGCAGTCTACCAATCAATCCTCGAAGTTCCGTAATGTTCCTTGGCGGAGGCATGTCCATGACGGCCTGTGCTTTATTAGGATCAATCTGGATCCCCCGTTTGCTCACTATGAACCCTAACAACTTCCCTGAGGAGACTCCGAATACACACTTCTTCGGATTCATCTTAAGCTTATACTCCCTGGCTCTCTGCAGCACTTTAGCCAGGATAGAGGGGTGTTCTTCTTTTGTTCTTGACTTCACCAAGATGTCATCCACATAAGCTTCCATGTATATGTGCATCATGTCGTGGAAAATGGCCATCATCGCCCTTTGATAGGTGGCACCTGCGTTCTTCAAACCAAATGGCATAACCACATAACAATACGTGCCCCAGGGCGTGGTGAAGGAAGTTTTCTCTTGATCTTCCGGAGCGAGACGGATTTGATTGTAGCCCGAGTACCCGTCCATAAACGACAGAGCTTCGTACCCGGCAGTGTTATCCACTAGGACGTCTATATGAGGTAGCGGGAAATCATCTTTGGGACATGCTTTGTTTAGATCCCTGAAATCAATGCATATGCGCACTTTTCCATCCTTCTTGAGAACAGGGACTATGTTCGCCACCCACTGGGGATATAAGACTACTCTGACGAACTTGGCCTTGTATAGCTTGTCGACCTCTTCTTTGATTCTTAAGGCCATGTGAGGGTGAAATCTTCTTGACCGTTGTTTCACAGGTGTTGCCCCCGGTTTAAGCACGAGTCGATGTTCCACTAAGGAGGGGTCAAGACCTGGCATGTCCTCATAAGACCAGGCGAAAGAATCGCTATACTCCCTTAATACTTTAATTAGATCCTCTTCTACTTGTGGAGGGAGATCAGCTGAGATAATGATGGGCCTTGGGTCTTCTTCTGTTCCTAAGTTGATTTCCTTTGTAGGTTCATCCACTGCCGTCGACGGCTGGTCGAATCTCTTTAATCCTTGTGCATATAAATCGGCAGTGTCATCTACATTGCTGTCTTCATCCATTGGATCCTTCTCATCCAAAACCTCATAGACGCCTAATCCGTCGTCGCTCCATTCCCCTTCTATTTCCTCTTCGTCTTCCATCACAATTGCTGTAGCGACGAATTCCGGACATTTCAACAGAGCATGACACCGCTGAGCTAGATCTTGCAAGAACCTATCAGGAACAGATCGGGAAGGATGCGCGAGCGGGCGCGGCTCAGGATGGGAAGGATTGGACGACCTAGAACAAGACCCGACTTCTCTAGACCTAACTGACTCTACTTCCTTAGACTCACTAGACCCTAACCCTAACCTAGGAGAGAGAAGGCTTAGTGGAAGGGGAGGAGCAGGGGATTCGTGCCCCTGGGAGGAGGAGGATGGGGACAGGACAGCGTAATCTTCCACTGAAATCTCCGTTTTAAATTTGACGTTTTTTTTTTCCTGGAGATCAGTAGAGACCACATAGCAAGACGGAGGAGGTGGGAGCTGCATAGGGAACAGCTCGGGGAAAATGCAATCGAAGAAGGGGTCGGAAGAAGAGAACCACATCTCGTGGAGTTGAGCATTGGGAGGAGGAGGAGTAAATAGAGTGGATAGATCAATGCGCGGGCATTTCCTGTAAGCACACGGAATGAATAGAATCTCCGGTGGATCAATGACGAATGGATTTATCACGATAGGAGGAAGGCGGGGTATGAACTCCCTTTGCTGCAAGATGGATTGGAAGCGTGAGGGAGACCAAGAGAAGATAACTGGAGAGCTCTCCACCTTCTGCAATTTAACCGCGGGCTGCTTCTTCGGCCTCCACTGTACGAGCCGAACCTCTTGTTGCTTCTGGCGCTCCTCCTCATAAAAGAGCCTCTGCAGGGCCTGACTGTAGTCGAGCATGTCATCATCTGACCCTCCTGGCAGGGAAGGCGGACTGGCAATCGGACAAACTATATCCCTTTTTGGCTGAACCGGTTTTGGAGCTAATGTGCCGGGCTGGAGAGGCCCTCTGACAAAGTGCTGACGATAATCCCAGGTAAGCGGCCCAGAATCACCCATCATAGATAATGCTGCTTCCTTGTAACCGAGACCTCGCCTACCCATTTTTCTTCCCTTGGGTATGGGCTTAGTCATCCCTTGCAGTTGCGCACCGAGGCCTCTCCCCGGTTGATAGCCCAGTTTCAATATAATGTTCCACCCCTTTGAATCTCGAATCTGCGGCTTCACTTTGATATTGACTGGAGCAGTGATGGGTTTAGGAGATGTGTAAGCCCAAGGAAAGTTCAGATCAAGCACTGACAAAACGGGTCGGCTGCTCGGCCAGAGTGTGGGAAGAACTTGATCTGAGATGGCCTTGACTGTCTGCACTGTGGACAAGCTCTTGACTTTGACGACCCTCCCTTGGAAGGGGAATTTAACGCACTGATGTGCGGTGGAGGGTACGGCGCCAAGTGTGTCAATCCAGGGACGACCCAGGATAGCCTTGAACATAGGGTCGATATCGAGAACATAGAATTCCACGGCCATAGCAAGGGGCCCGAGCTCTGCCTGAATGGTGATTATCCCGTGACATGCTCGCCTTGAGTTGTCATATGCTGCTATGGTGGTGGGAGTAGGCCGTAGTAGCTCTTCAGATATGTTGCATGCTCGGAGGGTACTAAGTGGGCAAACATTAATTGAGGCCCCTGTGTCAACCAGTGCTGCTTCAATGTTGACTTTGTTCAGGGTAATTGTTATGCAGAGCGGCATTTGCCGAGCCCCCGGAGGTGCAAGCTCGGTTTCTGAAAATGTAATTGCCGGCCCTTTGGAGATAGTTGCTAGTGCCGTTGGTAAGCTGTCGACTGCCATGTCTTCGCTAACCATTACCTTCTGTAAGAAGTCCCTCAGTGCATCCTGATGAAGGGTAGACCTTTTGATTAGCTCCAGTACGGATATCTTAGCGGGTACTCGATCCAGATGATGTAACAAGTCATATTGGGTACCTGGCAGAGGTTCAGCTTCCTCTTGCTCGGCCACCGGCTGAGAGGACTGGGGATTAGAAGTAGTAACGTAACTCCGATGGAACATCTTCCCGCTCCTTAAGGCACAGTTTGCCGCAGCATCCGAAGAGAGTATGACGGGCCCTGTAGGGTGGATGAGTGGGACAGGTGGTGCGGGGAAGGTGATTTGGTGGAGCGTAGGGTTGGTGAGGTTAATGGGGGGTGAGCGGATGATAGGTGAGGGGTTGGTGGAAGGTACGGTGGTGATGGATGTCGATGCGGGTGGAGGGAAGGCTAGTGGATGCTTGAGAGTGGGCGAAGGATTAGGTGGTGGTGTGATGATGGTGAGGGGAGTAAGTGTTGGAGGGTATGATGGGATGGAGAGTGGTAGAGGGTTTGCTGGAGCGGGTGTGGGTGGTAGGACGAGCGGAGAAGGTGTTGGTTGCGTAGGGAGGATGAAGGAATGGTTGCGGAGGTTGTGGTGGAAGGCCATTACTCGTGGTGTGGCGCCATCATCATCAAAAGACCACCCGGTGTTGGGGGCCGGTGGTTGAACCACGTTTACTTGTGCCGGGGCCGTCGGCTGCTGCTGAGGAGCGGGTGGATGATTTGGCATCGGGTTCTGGTGGATGCCCAGGTCTTGTACTTGCTGTGGCTGCTGCTGTTGTGGCGGTTGCTGCGGTTGCGGTGCTTGATGCTGCTGCACTTGCTGCCCCTGCGGCTGCCTTCTTTTCTCTTTAATCTCCACAATGGCCCTATGCATTTCGGCCCAGTCGATTCTCTGCCCCTCATGAAGGTCATATACCAGATCTCGGAACTGAAAGCATCCTTCTATGGTATGGCCCGGCTGCCTATGGAATATGCAATATTTAGTCTGATCAACCGCCGGGTTCCAAACAGGTCGTTCCGGAGGAAGTTGGATTGCATTTATTGACATGAGTGCCGAGAAAATATCTGTAAGTGTCTCTGGCAATGGAGGATACTGGGCTCTCCTGGGAGCCGGGCGCTTGCTATTAGGGTTGTTGTTGTTGTAGCCGTTGGGTGGAGGGACGTTATGGTATTGTGATGGTGGCGGGGGTTGTTGCGGAATGGTGAAGGTGTTTTGAGGGATGGTGAAGACGGGGGGAGGGTTTTGTGGAGTGGCCTGGAAGTTTTGCGGAGCGGTGTTTTGCGGATTGCGGGGGTTTTGGTTGTAACGGAAGGGTGCGGCCTGAAATGGAAAAGCAACGGCTTGTACTTGCTCGTTCGTTTGGACTCCCTCGGTAACCGGCCCTTGTGGTTTCTTGTGGTACTTGGGCTTTTGGTTTTCGAAAAGAGAATGGATGGGGGAGTCCTTGAATTGAGTCTGTATGAAGCGCGCCCGGCTGTAGAGTTGATGCATGTTAGCTATATCATTCATTGCCAGGATGTTGCGGAAGGTCGGGGTGGCATTGGAAATTAGCAGTTTGACCTTCTCTTCCTCCGGAATGTGGCCCGGTACCCTGGCGGCCATCTGCCTCCACCTGTCTGCATAGGTGGCAAACTCTTCTTCCGGTTTCATTTTCTCTGCTACTAGATCTGTAAATGAATATTCGGTCCAACCCTGTCTTGAAACCGCTGAATGAATTTGTCTTTAACTACCTTGAAACTCTCGGCCTCTTCCAGTGGCAGAGAATAGAACCATTCCAGAGCAACTCCATCTAAGGATCGGCGGAATAAGTACGCCATGAGGCGATCATCATATTGGAACTGCGCCGATTCATATAGAAAATCCCTCACGTGGATAAATGGATTGCTGTTCCCATCGTACTTGCGGTAGTTGGGGAGCTCTGATTGCGGAGGGAACCGAATGTTCTGGAAGCTCGGGATAGGAATATCGGCCAAGGATTGTGGGCCAACCCTTTTCTGGAGGAAATCAAGTTGTTGCTGCATGGCGGCCCACTTGTGAAGCAAGTCCTGCTCTTGGGAGGGAGCAGGGGTAGTGAAGGACGCCGATTGTTGAGGAGCGGATGGAATGACGGTGGCAGACGGGGGAGGCCCATAGGCATGAGTAGAAGGATAGACAGTGGAAATAGGGGGCCCGTAAGAAGGATATTGGGCCTGAGATATACCCGGATGGGAGTGAGTTTGGGCCACCCCTTGCTGAGGGTGTAAGAAATCAGAAGGGTTCATGAGCAGCTGTGAAGCCACCGAACCAGAATTGTGATGATCCACCCGGACAAAAGAAGGGATAGGCGATTTCCCTTTATCAAAAGACTGATGGGCTGAATTGGAAGATTGGCCCATCTCCATGCCAGCGAAAGTGATGGTCCGGGGTTGGACCGGAGTGAGGTCAATCGGAGCGGGCTGAACGGACGGCCCGATAATGGAAGGATTAGATTGACCTTGGACAGCGGCGGAGGGAGAAACGTTGGACCCTTGCATAGCTTGGTATAGGACTTGAAGTTGAGTCGGGTCCAATTGGGCCATCATGTGAAGGACGGAGCCCGCGGAAGGAGTAGCGAGAGAAGGGGTACCTTGACTACCTCCCACAGGTGTGGAGGACGGGAGAGGGGCGGTCCCTTCTCCGGAGGGAAAGGTGGCAACCCTAGGGGGGTTCTCAAGGAGCCCTTGAGGAAGAGAGTCCTCTTGGGAGCGCGGAGGATTGAAGGATGCCATGGTGGATTCGAAGAGGGGATTGGAATAGAACGTGAAGGAAGGAGCGACTGGAGAAGACGATTCAGACGGACGAAAACAACTCCACATGCAACGGACAACCTTGACAAAATTGCAAAAACAACCAACACAAAACACACAATAAGCAACCAAACTTAGGTGATTTTCACAAGATGCAAGTGATAAAAGATGAAGACACTCAAAAATCAAACAAGTTGTTTAGAATGATGCGACAAGCTTCTTATGATTTCTCCCTTGGAACTTTAGTGAATTGATCGATATGTACTCTCAACAATGGGTTCCTAATAGGAGATGGATATGGGACTTGGTTTGACTCTAAGTGTAACCACTCAATCACTTATGCAATCCTAGACACGGGGTGGGAAAGGTACAACCAGCCCGGCGTCCGTGTGGGAATCCACGGCTCGCGGGGACTTATGGAGGTCCCTGCTGTGATTTCCTAGTCGGCCCCAAGGAATATGGAGACGAGAGGTCCTCACAACAAGGTAGGAAAATGCAATCTAATGTATGAAGAGATGAATGACCCTATGTGCACCGGAGTGCATGCAAAGTCTAGCCTAACAATCTAACAATCAATAGCGCACACCATGATATGCAGCTATGAGCAAAGCAAGAGGAGGGTCAAGTGTCACCCAAGCAATAAATCACAGCAAAAAACTGCGGAAATAAATGCACCTCGGATGCGTACCTGTCAGGAGAGTAACGGTCGACGGCCCCTGCGTCAGAGAGAAATAACGGTCGAAGGCCAGACCGCCAGATGATATATAACGCAGGGGGATGAGACCGTCAGATGAGCCAGAGAACAAAAACCAAACAGAAGTAACCGGAAAGCCCGTGAAAGCTCGCACAGCAGAACGAAAGCGGCGGCCTAATGCCCCTGCGTCGGAGAACGGTGACGCGGGGACAACTGGCCGTCAGAGAGCTCAGAAAACCAGAATAAGCAGTGAGAACAAAGGGAACAAAAGACAACTCAACAAGCAGATGATGGCAGGTTTTAAACAAGAATCAAGAGCACGATTGGCACAAGTCGTCCCACCGTGATCGCCAAAAAATTATCTGTTGATATTTATTTGCCTATCTTTTATCTTACTTTTGAGGTTTGCAAAGTAACATGGCAAGATGACAAACAAGCAATCAAAGATCTGCTCAAACCTGTGAACATGTGAACATGAACCTAGGCAATCATAGCTAGCTCTAGCATGGGCATGCTACTTCGATCAAATTATGCTAAGGAAAAGAAAAACACACGCCGGGGCGTGGAGCAAGGAATAAATAAAAACACACCGTGAAGGTGGAGCAAGCAAGGAAAATAAAGAAGATATGATGAAGAAGACAGCTAACGCCCAATACTAAGGAAAGATGTGATCGCCACCAAAGTAAACACAAGTCAAAGACTCGAATATACCTTGGAAATAGGTGGATGAAGCACCCGCCCACGGGAGAGAAAACCAAAGAAAGCCTGCAGATCAACTTGGAAGTAACGGCCAGAACCCTGTGCGTCGCTTGGAAGTGACGGCTGCACGATAGACCGCCAGAAGATAGTGACGCGCCTGCACCAGACCGTCAGGTAACCTGCAGTAACAAAGCTTGAATTCTTTTAACTCCAACTCTTCCAGCCGGCTAGAAGACTTGGGCCTCGTGCTAATGAACCTGTAAACCTGCCAAAGAAGTAGAAAGACAAGACAAGACAACCTCAATTAGCCCTTTTCACAAGCATAGCATCAATTCTTAAAGAGCTCAAGAACATCAAAAGGAGAGGGAATTACCGGGGAGTTTTGGTTTTTTAACCCCTCTGGGTGTTTTAAAAGTTTGGGAGGATGTTTGTATGCTTAAGGAACAGTGGAAAACGTGGAGGAAGAGGAGGGACAATGCTTTGTTTGAGGAAAAACCAAGGAAGAACTCAAGCATGCAAGGATGAACTTGAAAGACCAAAACTGAAATACTCCCTTGATTATAAGATGGATGGACGTGGGAAGCAGCTCCTCCTGGATGAAGATGGCTCCTGAGTTCGGCAGCACTTCGTCGTGAATTCGAATCCTCCTCCTTTTGGCCATGAAGTCAAGGGTTCTATTTATAGACCCTCAAACCCTTAGGTCGAGCAGAGGATAATTCAGCAGGATAAAGAGATAACCCTTAGCAAATCCTCAAAGATAATATCACCAAGAGTCCATAGAAACAAACGGGGGGTCCTGAGGATCGGATTTGAAAGAGATAACGTCAATCCAAATCCTTATCTCAACCACGGAGTAGCAGAGAAAAGGCCTGAACTGCCAGGACTCTCGGAAGGAAGTAACGGCTGCACGACAGACCGCCACTTTGAAGTAACGCATCAAGGAACGACCGCCATTTTCAACCTTATCCCAAAGAGATAAGATCAATGGAAAGAAGACCCAACAGGCTGGACTCTTCAAGGAACTGACGGCCAAGGCTTAGGGCGTCATATGGAAACAACGGCTGCACGACAGACCGTTATTATCAACGTGGAATCAAAAGGATAAGCTTTGACAACGTGGCCTTAAGCCTTAGGACTCTTCAAAGAGTAACGATCCATGACCCATCCGTCAGAAGGAAGAAACGCGCCTAACTGGGACCGTTATTAACATTGAGGTTCAAGAATAGAGTGAAGGGTTTACTAAGATTCGTCCAACAAAATGCCACCGGGAGCCACATCTTAATCCAGGAATTAAGACCCAAGAAACAGGCTTCAACTGATCAAGAGACTCAATGAAGGGTGAATAACTCGGAGCATCATATAGAATGAAACAAGGAGGTGACCCGACTTATTGGGTATAAAACGGGTGTCAACACATAGTACGTGCGACAGGTTTGTGCTTACCATGTTTGTACTTTGGTGTTCACTGTTTCGAGTCTCTGTGTCTAGTGAGCCTCCACTAGTCGTAGACTGATGACACTTTCCTGTGTGTCGGCCCACCTGGGAGTGGTGGCGGGGCGAGTTCCCGACAGACGATTTTTAGGCTAGTTTCCTTGGGCACCCTTGCTTTGCAGTACCGTCCTACTGGGGGTAAAACTAGCTAGAGGCCTGGCTCAAGGCATTGGGCTTGTGTGTGCACACGTGGTCAAGGGCGGTTGGACAATCGCCGACGAGCGTGGCCCTAACTAGTCACTCGTTACTGTAGTTCCTTGGTTCTTTGTGAGTGTCTCAGTTACCACCGTGCTAGGCGTGTGCAAGATACTTGAGGCGCAGTATAATACGCCAGTGGACTGATGGGAATCGACGCCAAGCACTGACTTTTTATTTTACATTTGTGTTGGCGTAGCATCGAGTTGCTTGCTGTCCAGTGAGTCAGCAACCGAGTTGGCGCAGCACCGAGTTGGAATAGTGCCGAGTCAGACCAGCAGGCCGAGTTCGTGCCGTACGCACCTCCAAACTGCTGCCCGTCAACCCAGGGTCGGACCTCCTAGGCCCCACTTGTAGCCCTTTACCTCCCTGCGTGTAGTGAGCAATAAACTTCACGGTTGTAATTAACTTTTTACTGTTGTTACCTAGAGTTACCGTAATTGGCCGGGGACGTCTTCCCCACGCCCGGAGCGTGGAGGTACACTTACTACCCTCCTCGTAGGCATTGATTTACTCGTATATTTTTGTATATGCCGCTGCATGAGTGATAGATTATCTAGCTTGCTATACTTTGATTCACCGCTGCGAGAGAGTGAGCGTAACCTGTCCCGTGACTCGACCCGAGTTAACGCGGAAAGGTCGATACCCGAGACTCACTGTCAGTTTCTCAACCGCGTATGGTCCAGCGTTTCCCTCGCATAGGGACGATCGCGAGCTAGAGTCCCAGGTCGCGTGTCCGTCCCGCATCAATTTGTTATCAGAGAGTCGGTTGAGTCTAGGGTAGTCGTTGTGTCTATGTCTGAAACAAAACACACACAAAAAGAGTCATTTACATCGAGTCTAAGTGTAAGTCGGTCTAAGGTTGCATCGCATACCATTAATCGATATATCAAAAGGTGTTGCCCGAACGTTAGGTTACGCCTATCGGGAAGGCCGCACACTTGCGCGAGTGATCCTCAGATCGATTATCTCCGCCACGTACCGAGTCTTGGTTGTGTTTAGGTGTGTAGTCGAGTCTCATTTCAACTCGAGTTTCATTTCAACTTTGCATTTACATCGCATTCTAAGTCGTGTCTAGGTGTTTGCATTAGTTGGCATAACATTTTGCTTATAAAACAAAAAAAAAGATGCCATTGCATAACCATTCCTAGGGATCGATTCCCATCTTTTGGCAACTATGGTCAACCCATACCCAAGGCCCGACCAAGGCAACCTATCCGTGTCCGACTACATTAGGGACTTCGAAGTGTACCATTTAAGATGTGGGGTCGGGCTGGATAACATCGAGGCCGGAACTCAGTTCTGGAAGGGTTCGCTGCTTCACTTCTAATTTGAATTATTTTGCCGCCACGTGAAAACTTTGGGGGATTCCTATAAGGTCGCTCTGGAGGTCGAGCCATTTGAGTCTCGATTTGATGCGGCCATACGGCAAGCCGATGCCGCCCTTCGGCGAGCATCTACATCCCAGCCGATTCTCGATCCGGTCATACCCCCACTCGGGTCCCCACCCCAGTCGGGGAATTCTTCACCACCCGTGAGTGCTCCATTGCCACCCTCTACTTCCGATCCTCACCCGGAGCCATCTTATTTGGAGCCACCAAAGCCCGAGTCACCCGTGTTTCTAACGGGTATGCTTTTCATCGCCGAGCCACTGCTTAATTGGCTCAAGATAGGCTTGGTCCCACCTTCTTACCCCTCCATGGACCCCACCTTACCTCTAGTGCCCATCAACTCCTACCATACGACATTCCGGTCTAGTCACCAGGTTGATATATTGGGTGACCTTATTGTGGGTTTACATCGGCAATGGACGTTGACGCATTTATTGGCCCGAGGCTTCGACCAACTCACTAGTCGTAGCTTCACTCATCTGGCCTTAGGGTCCATTACCTCCGTGTGCACCGTGGGTTGTGTCACCATGGAGGTTCTCTTATTCCTCCCTATGTCGGCCGAGCCTGACTTCATTCCCTTTTGCCCAAGGGAGGAATCTTATTTTTTTCCCATGACCACCGTCCCATTCACCATGATGGATGAAGGTGACCACCCACACCTTCAAGTATTTCACAATTGGGACCGTGAGCCCATCTCATGGGTTCATACCTTCTTTGACCCTTTTGACCCCTTCACTAGTGAACCTCCCGAGCTATCATTCTCACTCCACTTCTTCCAAGGAGTTCACTACCATACCCCTACCCAACGGGCCGGGTCATCTACACTCATCAAGCCCAACCTCGATACACCCACACCCGGTTCTCCTATCCCTCTCAAGCCTCCCAAATCCAAAGGGCCGTCCATGCATGACTGGGTCATACTTGGACGTCTAGGTATTCCCCATGCCACCAACCACCGGTTACATAAGATGCATGCATGGCACATATTCGGGTGTCCTGGTCCACCATCGCCTATGCGTAGGTCGGACTAACATTAGGTTTGTTTAGGGTCTTTATGAGTCTTTGTTTCGTTTGTCTGTCGTGTGTTTGTGCATACATCGAGTCCAGTCGGTTTGTACGCTCGCGTTCTTAGTCCCTTTCGAGTTCCAAAAGGGTGTGCCCTCTCTCCTCTCTCTCTGGTTCTCTTCTTCTTCCTCCAGCCCTCCAGGGTGTGAAGCCCCCTCTTATATTCTCCTTAGCCCCTCTGAGTTCTCTCTCTGCCGCCGTCGCCGCCGTTCGTGCCGCCATCGCGCCGCCACCGTCACTACATCGGAGTTCTATCCAAATCAGGACAGAACCTCACCTCTAGCTTTTTATCTTTTCTTCTTATTTTCTGATCGAGTCCTAATTTTGAGGGTTTGTTCTATCCACCTCCCTTAACCTCCAGTTCAAATTTCGTGTCATTTGGAAGTCATTAGGTATTTTTCCCATATTTTTGTTTGTCCTCTCAGTAATCTGCCCTTTTGTAGCTCTACAGGACAGAGTTTCCTTGTTGTATTTTTGCCACCACCTTATCAAATTTTAGAACATCCACAAAAATTACTCAGTGTTCCTCACACATATCCCCTCCCACCATAATTTTCGTGGAGTCAGAAAAAATCATTTCCCCTTCGGTCAAAGGTCTGTTTCAGGCAGATTCTTTGCTGCCCTGTGTGTCTGTCAGTCCGAGTTAGAAAAAAAAGCAGTCATATAGTCAGTCCCATTTTCAATCAATTCGTTATATGGAGTTGTGAAAAATATATGTTGTAGACTTGTGAGTGCTCTTTCCATCGGTACTAGTCACGCCTCGATCGGCCTCCGGATCTGAGCGTCGTAATTCGTGTCGCCGAGGCCTGCAGATCTGTTTCCTGTGCAGGTCTGAAATTACAGCCCAAGAGAAATTCAGAAATAAATATCAAAAATCAACTTCAGGAGCCGCCACTTCATGAAGTCGTTCAGGGACGTCCTGCCATCGTCCCAGCCAAGCGGCGCCTCCAGAAGATCTTAGGAAGGCGACGTTCCTTTGGAGACCGTTGCTTGCTGTCCAGTGAGTCAGCAACCGAGTTGGCGCAGCACCGAGTTGGAATAGTGCCGAGTCAGACCAGCAGGCCGAGTTCGTGCCGTACGCACCTCCAAATTGCTGCCCGTCAACCTAGGACCGGTCCTCCCGGACCTCACTTGTAGCCCTTTACCTCCCTGCGTGGAGTGGGCAATAAAATTCACGGTTGTAATTAACTTTTTACTGTTGTTACCGGAAGTTACCGTAACTGGCCGGGGACGTCTTCCCCACGCCCGGAGCGTGGAGGTACACTCGCTACCCTCCTCGTAGGCATTGCTTTACTCGTATATTTTTGTATATGCCGCTGCATGAGTGATAGATTATCTAGCTTGCTATATTTTTATTCACCGCTGCGAGAGAGTGAGCGTAACCCGTCCCGTGACTCGACCCGAGTTAACGCGGAAAGGCCGATACCCGAGACTCACTGCCGGTTTCTCAACCATGTACGGTCCAGCGTTTCCCTCGCATAGGGACGATCGCGAGTTAGAGTCCCAGGTCGCGTGTCCGTCCCGCATCATGGACGCATCTGGCTGTTCTTATAGTGAGGAGGTGCTTCTGTCACTTGACGCTTGACTCTTATGACTTATGTTTTCGTGACTGGTTTCTGTCATGATTGACGTGACTTGTCGAGTAGTCTATGTTGGCTTCACCCGCGGTCTAGTGTAGTGTAGCGTGTACGACGGTGAGCTTGTGTATGTTTGTGCCTTTGACTGTGTAGGTCTTTGGTAGGCTTTATCTGTTTTGGTAGGCTTTTCACGATAGGGTTTCGTGATTCGACAATGGATCGGTAACGCCCAACTTTGTGAGATCGGGGTTCGCCTTTATGTTACTGTTTGGAGTAGTTTAGAGGGCCGAGGTTCCTTCGGCTGCCGTGTTTCTGTGTTACGGCTTTCCTCATTACTTTTACAGTTGTTACTCCTGTTGTTACTGGTTTGCTTTAGTGTAGCACTATTGTTACAGTGTGTTTTGTGGTAGGGTTCTGTGGGATCCCTACTGAGCCAGTGATATGAGGCTCACCCCTGACCTTTCAGGTGTAACAGTTCTTCCTCCTGTTGGGTGGTACATGCTGCGTGGTTCTTATTTGCCAGCGTTGCTAGTGTCAGGTTTCCCCTGACTTGAGAGTATGTTCTCTTTCCTGTTGGGATGTACTTGTCTTTCTGTTGGACTGGACTCTATTAGTTTAATTGTTATACAAAATGTAATTTTATTTCTACTACTTTAGCAATCCTGATCATTGCAATTTAATTACTTACTACTTTATCTGGAAGTTCAATGTACTATCACGTACCTTTCTATCCCTTCAGAGCTTTTCCGCTCTTGGGAGGCCTCGCAGGTTCCAAGTGGTATCGGGTTTACCCGGTATCTGGAGTCTGGGTCGTCGCAGGTGGTATCAGAGCGAGAGTTCAGAGTTGTTCAGAATTTTTCTGAGCTAGCTGAGCTTTTTTTTGTGAAGTACATGGGAATTCGAGATATTGTAATATTCAGAGTCCTTAAGGTCCAGTACAATCGACAGCTGACATAGGTTTCACGATTATTTATTGCTTTGCTTTCGCGTGTGGTATTGTGCGTGCTGTGTTAGCACTGTGTGAGATGGTTTTTGCTCTCGTCAGGATGTGATGGAGTGTTCTTCTTTTGTCATGGTGTTTGTCTCGGTTATGCTGTACTTGGCAGAGTTTGCCGATAGACATGAATCTGTGGTGCGATGTTCCAGATTTTTTTTCCGCGACTTGTTCAGGTGGCTGGTGACTTTATCGTTAGAGTGATGGTCGTGCACATTTTTATGTTGCTTTGGTCGTCCCAGATTGAGGTTTATTTAGCCCCTGAGGTGTTAAGGTTGTGTTGTGGTGGTCGATTGGATGCCTTGATTGAGAGAATGCTCTGGCGAACCTAGGATTTTCCTTCCTGGTGAGCTACTGTTAGTCAAGCTTGATTCTTCTCATCCTATTTTGTGGCGTCTTTTCGAGGTAAGCTTTGGGAGTGCTGTCTCTGCGAAGCCTTTGTCCTGTGTCTGCTTAAGTGTGGACTGTGTTAGTTCTGAACCTGCTTTGCTCTGGTTCGGCGGTTGCTTGGCTTTGGACCTAGTATGTGTGTTGGGGGCCGTTGTGCACTGTGTCCGATGTGCCGTGTTTGGCGGCTGTTGTGCTGTAAAGGTTAAATAATCATGTCCAGAAGTGAGGATAAGTTGAGATTAGTGTTCTTTGTGCTTTGTGCTGAAGCTGGTGCTCTTCCTGGTTTGCACTCTGGCGACTTATGATCGGTTGTTACCAGGATCGGTACTCGAGGCATGGTATATTACAGTTTTATGAATTGCGATGACGCCGAGTGTGTGCTGAGATGTGGATGCCGAGTTATTTGTGATGCATGTGTGCGTTGTGTGAGTGCGCAGTGGAAGCGTGTGGGCTTATAACTCACAGGTCGAGGATTGTTTGGTTGGAAGATTCTGGCCAGCCGAGAGGTTTGTTTCCTCGGTGTGATTATCATCTTGGCTATGTTTTCCCTGATGCTGTTGGTTGCCGTGCCATGCTGGAGGCGTTGTGATGGTTGGCACCGGCATGTGTGAGGATTGGGGAAATATGTCGACATATATGTTGGTCGAGTACCCTTTCTTCTCTGTATTTTTCTTAGGAGTTGTGCTCTCGGGATGTGATCGTGGTCCTTGAGATGCGTTCTCCGAGATTATTATTGTTGTTGTTGTGGGTCCTTGTTGGTAAGCTGCTTGCAGTGTGGCTTGTATGTGTTAGCCGTGTGTTTAGCTATAATTGTGCCTTGATGTGACCCAACTTACAGTTGTGTCCCGTGCTTCTGTGTTGAGAACGGAACCGAGATTCTTCAAGTGTTGTTGCAGTTGGTTGGTGGTTGTGTTCAGCTTGGGAGGAGTTCCATGTGAGTCTGATTTGGCATTGAGTGGACCGAGGTCTTGTCAGTTGGTTTTGCTATACTCTTCTGTCGTGGAAGAGTTGGCATGTGACTCGAATCAGATGTAATGTCTAAGTGAGGACTGACTTGATTATGCTCGTGGTCCAGAGCTGTCGTTGGCATTCTGCGTGCCAGTTTTGTTATTTTTGGCACGGAAGCCGATGTTGTGGAGCTATCAACTGAGAGGATTGTGTTTCCTTGTTTAAGCTGATGCTTGTTGTGTCTGCCGAGTGTTTTATCAGTAGCTATTTTTGTGGCATGGGTCGTGTCTCCTTTCCCTGTGAGACGTAAGCAATGATGCCCTGTTTTGGGGGTGTCGGACTTGTGTTCACTTGTGTGCCATGCTCGTTCTGTGGATCGGTGTGTCTTGAGATCCGGAGCATGTGCCTGTGATTGTGGTCTGGCAGTATCCCTCTAAATTGTATTTTTCGAGAATGTGTTATCGTGCTTTGTGTTTTAAGGTTTGGCTGATGCTTGGAGAGCGTAGCTAGTGTTTGGGTTTGTTCTTCCATGTTCACTTGTTGGCTCATTGAATTTTGAAGATGAAATTCCTTTAAGAGGGGAGGAGTGTAACATCCTGCATTCTTCGGATCGGAGTCGGAGAGCTATCGGATCGCTTTCGTGGGTCCTGATACGTGTTTTACGATCCACGCGGGTTTTTCCCTTGTATAACTTTCAGAACCCTGTGGAGAGTTGACCGTTGAGTTTTGCTACTCAGGGATGCTACATGTGCGTTGTGTTCGTTCCGAGGATCGCGAAGACTATTGTTTCGTATTTTTCTAAATTTATAAATTTTCGTGCCAAAAATCAAATTTTAGGAAAATTGCTAATTTCCTATTTTCTTTTTCCTTCTTAACCCTTTTCCCTCCTCTCTCTCCCCTCACGTCTCTCACTTTCTCTCCCTCCATTCTCTCTCCTCTCTTCTCCTCTCCCCTTGACGCGAGACCGGTGCGGAGCTGGGTGAGGCGGTGACGGCGTGGAGCTGACCTGGAGCGTGATGGTGTGAAGACCGGAGCGTGGCGTTAGCACGATCCCTCGGTGGATTCAAAGCCAGCGAGGGTGGGTTCGTGTAATGGTTTTCGACGTACTGTGGCCGTCTCAGCTCGCGAGATCTTCGGTGGAGGTAGAGGGACAGATGCCCTACTCTTTTCCTGCGTTCTCTCGCGATTTGGAGCCGAACGTTGTGAGTTTGAGCAGGTTTTGTCTCGGTTGAGCGAATTACATGTTCGGGGGGTGTGAGCCATGTTCACCGTTTCAGGGGACAGTTTCTATTTTAAATGGGTTCATTTAAACCCCTGGCATGTTGGGAATCTTTTCCCGCCGGTTTCATTGCATTTGGTTGAGAATCGAAGCCGGTATGAGCCCGGCCATCCATGTGACTCATTTTGGGTCGATTCGTGAGAATCGCCCGTTTCTTGTCATTTTGCGCATGGATTGATCCCTTGCGACTTGTGGAAGGTGTATAACGTGTCTAGGGTTGTTTTCCCACCGTTTAGATGCAATTGGGGCGTGGAAATACTGGGTTTTGAGCTTCCCTGCGGTTTTCCGGTTGTATCGGCTTAGCGGTTCTTCCAGAGACCATTTTTGGTCTTTGGCAGCCCATTGGAGACCGCTAGGCTGAGTGCTTTTATTAGTTTGACCAAACAGTCACGCAATTGACCGCAAGGTCTTTGCTTGCGGCCCTTAGAGGACCTCTAAGTTTTGCATAGCGGCCTGAGCAGGACCGCTAGGCTCTGAGTGACGGCCCAAGGGTGACCGCTACTAGGGCTGTCAATGGGCCGGGCCCGGGCCGGGCTTAGGTCGGCCCGACCCAGGCCCGACTTATCAATATTAAAGCCCGAGCCCGACCAGGGCCCGCCCTATGTCGGGTCGGGCCAGACCCGACATTATTTAAAAAATACAAAGCCCGACTAAGGCACGGCCGGACAACATAAATAAAAAATAAATATAATAAAAATTAATATATTTAATAATATAGATTTTATAATCTCACAAAATTAATTAAAGATTTGATATTAATTATATAATTTGTGTGAAAAGAGAGTTTTAAATTTTCTAAGTAAAATAACATAATTTTAACTAAATAATTTTTACAATTTAAAGTAAAAATAAAAAAAGAGAACGGGCCGGCCCGCGGGCCAAACTCAAAGCCCGAGCCCGGCCCGCAGGCCTAGTCGGGCCTGGCTTTCAGGTCCGACTAAAAGCAAGTGGGCCGAAAAACACCTTGCGGCCCGGCCCGAAATCGGGCCAGGCCCTCCGGCCTGACGGGCCGGCCCGGCCCCTTGACAGCCCTAACCGCTACTCTTCGCGTTGGGATTGGCTAAGTTGGTTCTCTGGGTAACGGCCATGCGACTGACCGCCATTGAGGAGTTGCGGCCCATCTGTGACCGCCACCTGATGTTTTATGTCGGTTAAAGGTTTAAGTCGGTTCGGGCTAGCGGTCTAGCTCTGACCGCTTGGGTGTCCTTGGCGGCCTTGGGGTGACCGCCAGGCTTTGTGTAACGGTCCTAGGTAGACCGTTAGGTGGTTTTGACCGATTAAGTCGGTTTAACTATTTTCGAGTTTGACTGGGCGTAGCAGCCATGTTGTGACTGCCAGGGTTCAGCTTGCGACCCTGAGGAGACCGTCTGGTGGCAGTAGCAGCCTCAGGCAGACCCCAAGGCTCCTACTTTTATGGATTTTGTATCTGGGGTTTTTCTTGAAGGTAGCGGCGCTTTGGATGACCGTCAGGTTGGTCTAGCGGCCAGGGTGAGACCGCCACCTGCCCAGAGTATTATTTTGTGTTGGTTTGGTTTCCGATTGATGTGGCTTTGACCCCTTGGTTAGCCCATTGTTCCGTGGATGTCTTGGACGTCCTGTGAGGGCTGTGACTCTGTTTTAGGGTGTCTGAGAGTGCCACTGTACCGAGTAGTGTTTTGTGTTACATCGAGGGTCATTATGGTTTCTAGTGAACCCGGTTGTGACTTAGCGGTTGACACGTGACCTCGTGAGTGTCTCGTCTATCCTGTGAGGATCGAGACAAGATTTTGGGCACTTGGAGGTATTACCCTACCTCGATTTACGTGCCATGTGCTTTGAGGGTTTTGGTAATCCCTCATGTTCCGTGCTTCGTGTTATACGGTATGGTGAGTCCGTTGTGTGGCTCGGAGGCCGAGGACTCGTCATTAATGTGTTTCCCGTGATTTTGGCTTAGGGACTAGGCTGATTAACAGCGTGTTACTATGGTGCACAACAATCTTGACCCGTGTCTTGTGACTCAAGGATCGTTGTCAGCAGGTCAAGTTGATTGTCCTGAGTCTGGTAGCAGTTGTGTACTGTATTATGCTCCGTAGTATGTGCGACAGGTGTGTGCTTACCCTGTTTGTACTTCGGTGTTTGCTGTTTCAAGCCACTGTGTCTAGTGAGCCTCCACTAGTCGTAGTCTGGCGACACTTTACTATGTGTCAGCCCACCTGGGAGTGGTGGCGGGGCAAGTTCCCGACAGACGGTTTTTATGCTAGTTTCTGTGGGCCCCCTTGCTTTGCGGTAGCGTCCTACTGGGGAAGGGGAACTAGCTAGAGGCCTGGCGCAAGGTATTGGTAGGCTTTTCACGAAAGGGTTTCATGATTCGACAATGGATCGGTAACACCTGACTCTGTGAGATATGGGTTCGCCTTTCTGTTGCTGTTTGGAGTAGTTTATAGGGCCGAGGTTCCTTCGGCTGCCATGTTTCTGTGTTACGCGTTTCCTCTTTACTTTTACAGTTATTACTCCTGTTGTTACTGCGAAAGTGTAACGTGGTATCACCGCCCTTGGCGGTCATTCTGACCATGTGCATTGACTGGGCCTTATGGTGAAGGATTAGACTTGCTGGCCAGAGTCACTGAAGACTTTGAAAGTGTCTCCTTCACGTGCTGGACTGGACTGCAGGGTATTCGGAGAGGACCCGAAGGCTCCCCAATTGAAGAGACGTGGTGTGGTTGTGCCACGGTCTCACCTTGCTTTTGCTTCCCCTTTCTATCTCCTAGTGTAGGATGTGGAGGCAAAGCACACGAGTGGTGAGAGGAGCTGGAGGCATCCCTCGTCGTTTCGGTTACCAGGACGTCTTCTCGGCCGAGGAGGACCCAGAGTAGCCTGGCGGTATCCTCCTTAAAGAATCGAAGAGACTCCAGCTCTTGCCAAGGCCGCCATTGCGAGGCTGAAGTGGCAGGAACTGGCTTACTGGTAGTCGATATCTTGGTGTCTGGAGGAGCTGGGGTGGCAGGAGGATGGATGAGGTTGACCAAGAAATTCCCCGGCTCAGTCTCCTGACGGGTGTCCTGCCTTCTGCGGCTTCGCAATCGCTCGAGGGCTTCTCGATTATCGGTTCAAAACTCGAGCCATGCTGGGGTATGTCGACAAGGCAGTCCGTGCCCATTTGCTTGAGGAGGATCTAGTTGATCTGGGGCATTTCTGTAAATGCTCAGGGTTTCTTCAACAGTCTCAGAGTCGCCATAGAGTTCCCTTCAACATCGATCTGCTCCCACTAGATCTGTTCCTATATTAAGTGTTGAACTTCCTCACATGATTCGATCGCGTGGCAAATCCTGGCATGAAAAGGGCAATACTGGGGGTGACTAAAGTCCCATTGGGTGTAGTCTGCCGGTGGCTCACGTGGCATGCTTTGCCCCCTCTCGATGAGGACATCGAAGAGCCGTCGGGTCCTTTCTTTTGGAAAGGAGAGGGATGTGCGGTCATGCCAGGGTCTCCACCCTAGATACCACAGTGAATGCTCACCTTGGCTGGTGCTGGGCTCCTCTACTTCAGCATCAGAGAGGGAGAACGCACCCATCATGTGAATCACATTAGCTGGGCAGTGAATCACACGTGCCGCCTTAGCGGGTCTGGACCACGCATGTGGCTGTGGGGGATCGACGAGACCACTCTTCATTTTGATGAGACTGTCTCGGATCAACTTCTGTGCCTGAGTCTTGAAGACATAGCAATCTTCAAGTGGATGACCCAACATGCGATGATAAGGGCAATAGCTAGGGTCGTCAGTTTTCTGGGCCTCGTCCGGCTTGCGGACTTCTCGCAGCTCGAGGATCTTCTGAGCCATGTAGAGGTCGAAGAGCATCTTCATGTGCTCCATCTTGAAGAAGATTGGTGTCTTCATACGCTCCGAAAAGGAAGGGGCTGCTGGCTTGTCTGTTGGCTTCTTGTCGGAGCCGCTTGACTCCCCTTCCTTAATGGCTTTGGTGGTGGGAGTGAACTCAATGATGTTCACCTCCTTGCCGGGCTGGCGCTCTTGCACCTGCTAACCCTTAGCTGAAGTGTAGCTTGAGTTGTCGGCGAAGAACATCTCTATTTCGGCGACATTCGAGTTGAGCTGGTCGAAGCCCATGATATTGGTGCCGAGAAGTTTTTCGCTGACCTCGGCTGCCAAGCCTTTACGACATATGGTAATGGCATCTTCCTGGGCTGGCGGGTTGATACACCGCATGTTGAGGTCTCGCTGTCTTTTGATGAAGTCGAGGGCACTCTCGCCCTTCTTTTGTCAGAGAGAGCAGAGCTCTGCCAGGAAGACCTTACGCTCGACCGTCTGGAAGCGGTCATGGAATTTCTTCTGGAGATCTGCCCAGTCGACCACCGAGTTGGGCTTCAAGCGGTGTAGACACGCGATTTTTGATATTACACTGAGTAAATCAGATATTATACCATGACGTCCCAAAGTGGCCTTTACATTTGGGTCATTTGAGTAATTTTCTATTTTTCTAGAATTTTTACCAATTCTTGAATTTTTTTAGAAAATCGATCTTAAAACGCGGCGGGGATGCAAGACGCCTTCTTTAAAGGTGTCATGGAGCTAAGACACGTTCTTGAAACCTGCCACGACGGCGCCATAAATGCAAAATAAGCACAAGTCTTGCTGACCAGACGCGACTTTACAAGTCAACGTTAGGCACTGCCACCGCTCGCTTTCGGCGCCTTAAAAGCGTTTTCGGTGGCTTTCGGCGCGTATTTATGGAGAAGTATCGACGCATCCTATGACCTGGACGCGTTTAAATAACGCGTCCAAGACCTTGGACTCTTCTAAGGAAAACAAATCATTATTTAAAGATTTAAAAGTGTCTGGTCAGCGGGACGCGTTCAATGAACGCGTCTGTGAACCCAGACACGTTCTTCAAAATTTTGCCTATAAATAGAAGACCCCCTCCCACGAACTGAGGGTGGCAAAATCCTTCAAGGGGAAGTGGAAACTCTGGAGAAATTTCTTCGAGTTTGTGAAAGTTCATTTTAGGTTAAGGGGTCACTCTGCCAAAGTTCCGGGTCTTTGGTCTTTTTAAGAGAGGGATCTCTTCATCCCCACCGAGCGCACGCCATCCCCGTGCCATCCTCGTGCTGCTAAAGCTCTCTATGAAGCCCACCACCGGCGTCTACCTAAGCTTTTTCCTTTCCCTCCGTTCTTTTCATTTTCATTCATTGCATGCATCATTTGTCGTTTCGACTCGCACCATACTTCTCTCTTTGAGAGGGCACTGTTTCGTGCATTTTTGCACGTCATCTCATTTGTCATCTCATTTTTCCACCCTTTGTGCCTAAGGGGGTTTTAAATAACACCGACCAGGTGTGTAGTTGTTCATGATTTCACTGCTTTCATTACGAGGGACTAATATTATGCTGATGTTGTTCTGATCCACTCGGTGTTTATTTTCTTGTAAGGGTAACCATCAAAGGAAAGCCCTCTCCTTTGGCCGGTCGAAGGAAGAGGAAAAAGAAATCCACGCCATTTTTCGTGCGTGAGGCTAAAGTGTTCATTCTTCCATTTTGGGGTCTCTGATCCTTGGCGATTACACCGTTCTTTCATTTCGGCGTCTTCAGCCCCTGGCGGTCACATAATTAACACACGTGCACTCTTTTATTTCCTTTTGTTCCTATCACTCCTTTCATTTTTGTTAAAACCCGCGGAAAGTCATTTCCCGCAGCGGTCCCCTTCCCCATTTTAATTCAGCTAAAAGCCTTTCCCCATTTAATTTCAGTTCTAAAATCCCGCGGAGAATCAATTTCTCGTGGAGGTTTCATTCGTGCAATTTCTATTTCTGCCTTTCCATTCCAGTTCTAAAATCCTGTGGAGAATCAATTTCTCGCGAAGGTTTCGTTCGTGCAATTTCTATTTCTGCCTTTCTATTCTAGTTCTAAAATCCCATGGAGAATCAACTTCTCGCGGAGGTTTCATTCGTGCAAATTATATTTCTGCCTATCCATTCCAATTCTAAAACCCCACGGAGAATCAATTTCTCACGGAGGTTTCATTCGTGCAATTTTTATTTCTGTCGTTCCATTCCAGTTCTACAATCCCGCGGAGAACACACTTCTCACGGAGGTTTCATTCGTGCAACTTCTATTTATGTATTTTCATTCCAGTTCTCAAATCCCGCGGAGAGTAACTTCTCGTGGAGGTTTCATTTGCGCACCTTTCATTTCCGTCATTTCAATTCATGTCTAAACCCCGCGAAGAGTAATTGCTCACGGCATGTTTAATTTCCGCAATTTCCCTTTTTGTCATTCCCCTTCCCATTTTAATTTAGCACTTCCCTTTTCTCATTTTTTTATTTCAATTAAAACCCGTGATGAGTAACATCCCGCTGCGGCTCTTTCTTTCCGTGCATTCCCCGTTTCACCCCGTTCCGGAGAGCAATCTCCCGCGGTGGTCTCACTCATCCCGTTTCATCTCATCATCGCGCATGTGTGTCTTTCCCTTCTCCGGTTCACGTGATGTCGTCCACAGGCGGGAGTACCATTGGAAGGCTGTTCCCATGAGTGAGGTGGCGAAGTAGCAGAGAAGGTATGAATCATCCAACGCTAGCTCACCCATGGCTATAATGTAGTAGGCCAAGTGCTAATGTGGAGATCCTTGCCCGTCGAACTTTGCAGCTTCAGGGTTTTGGCGTACTCCGAAGGGAGCTTCTTCAACTGGTGATGCAGTGGGTAGGGGACGCTATAGAGGTCTATAGTGGCAACCTCTTCCCCATACTGGGTGAGCTTCGTCTCAACGATCCGCTCGATCATCTGCCGTTGGGCCATGGGGTTTTCTAGCGCTGGCATGTCGAAGGCTCGTGGATGAGCTTCCGCTAGAGGTGTGCGGAACCCTACTACTGTCTGGGTTCGGGCGGCTACTGCTGAGGCATTGGCACCGTTGTGCTCGACCGGTAGTCCCGGTGCTTCGGCCGGAGGCCTAGCAGGTTGCTGAGGGTGAAGGTCTCGCTCCGGAAAGAGATATTGTAGGAGGGCCTTCAAGTGTTTATTTTCCTCCATGAGAGTCTCAAGAGTCACCTCTTAAACCTCATTCATCGGAGGATCATTGTTGACTGGATCGACATTGATAGGCGCGCCGCGGTCCTCCAGTGGGACCTCTTCAGCGCTTTCTGACATTCGTGGTCCAACAGACTTGCCGATGTGGCTCGACGATGCCAGAGGTTGAGTTTGATGGCGAGGCCTCCTGAGCTAGACAAGAGGTTTGTTCTGGTCGTCGGACTGAGTATCGGGCTGATGTCCGGTGGTATAACATGCGAACACCCGAACCGCGTCATTGATGAGCCGAACCGTCCGCTTTTTTGGGGATGCTTCTCAGAGCGGACTGGTGTCCCCAGACTATCGAAGACTGAGGTCCATTGAGGTGGAGCCTCCATCGTAGGGTCGACCCGATGAGAGCTAGAGGCTGGGCACTGGCGGGGCCCAGCGCGAGCCCTTCTTGGCTTTCACCTAGTTGGGCTAGAGAGGCTGGGTATCATCTGGCTGTGTCGACGAAGATTGAGTAACGCCCCTAGTGGTACCGCGCCCAGGCGTTCGAAGAGGGTTCTTAGTACACACCCTTTGAGCAGCTTGAGTGTGACGACCCGGACTCCGGATACCAGATATACCCGATAGGATTACCGAGTAGACCCGATACCACTTGGAACCCGTGAAGCCTCCCAAGAGCTGTAAAGCTCCGAAGGGATAAAAGGATTGTCGTGTAGTACATTGAAGTCGCAGATATAACAGTAAGCAATTGATTTTTCTTAATCAGGTTTGCTAAAGTAGTAGAAATAAATTTACTTTTTAATTAACAGTTAAAATTAATAATTATACCAGAGTCCAGTCCAACAGAAAGAAAAACGTACACTGAGGTTGGGGGAAGCCCGACGCAGGTACCGCTGGCAACTACGAGCACGCCACTCCAGGAACCGCGAAGGAAGAAGAGCGCCACACCTGAAAAGTAGGGGTGAGTCTCGTATCACTGGCTCAGTAGGGGTCACGCAGATCCCCATTGGAAAACAACATGGTAACACAGAACAACAGCTAAAACAGCAGTAGTAGTAAAGCAGGAAAAGCTAAACTACAACTAGAAAGCTGTAACAGTAGGAGTAGAACAACTAAAAGAAAAGGGGAAAAGCCGCACCGAGCAAAACACGGCTGTCGAACAAACCTCGGCTCCCTAACTACTCCAAACAACGACAGAAGGGCAACCCTGATCTCACAAAGTCAAGAGTTACTGATCCGTCGGCAGGCACAAGGCCCAAAGCGAAGGTCCTACAAAACTAGGCGAAAACCCTAGAAAAGACCTAGACAAACACAGACACTGAGGCACACGACTCGAGCGTCGTGCATGCGACACAGAGCTATCCTCGGCAAAACTGAGAACATACTAACTTGGAAGGGGAAACTGAACTTGGACGAAGCCAATAACATACTAACTTGGAAGGGGAACACAGACTCCGAGAAACACGAGAGTCATGCACCAAGCGACGGAAGCACCTCCTCACTAGAAGAACAGCCAGATGCGTCCACTGACGTCTTACACTGCGCCACAAGTATCTCGCTACGGACGCCAAGAATGACGAAGACTGAGATACTCACTGAACTAAACCAGGAACTACAGTAATGAGTGACTAGTCAGGGTCACGCCCGTCGGCGTTCGTCCAAACGCCCATGATCACGTGTACACACACAAGCTCAATGCCTTGAGCCAAGCCTTTAGCTTGTTTTCTCCCCCAGCAGGACGCTACTGCAAGGCAAGGGAGCCCACGAAAACTAGCCTGAAAACCGTATCTCAGGAACTGCCCTGCCACGACTCCCAGGTGGGCCGACACTCGAGGTCGTCGGGCTACGACTAGTGAAGGCTCACTAGACACAGAGACTCTGAAACACGAGTGTTGAAGTACAGATAGGCTAAGTAAGCACGGTCGCACGTACTACAAAGCACCAAGGCAGCACACCAAACTGCCAACAGACTCAGGACAAAGCAACTAGAACACAACAATCCTTGAGTCTCACGACTCGGAGTCAAGATCGTCGCACAACGACGGTGACAAGCCGCCAATCAGCCTAATCCTAAGTCGAGAAAAATGACACTGGATCATCAGATCCACATAACTGTATGAAACGACTCACAGAGACCTAAGGGAACACCAAGACCCTCAAAGTACATGCACACACATACCGAGGTAAGATAGTACCTCAAGGCATCCAGAATCACTGTCTCGAGCTATCCAGAATAGTCGAGACACACACAAGGCTACTTGTCAACCACTGGGTCTCACCGGGTTGACCAGAACCAAAATAACGACTCTGAAGCAGTACAGAAACCTAACCAATAGCAGGGTATGCCTGGCTACCTTATAACATGGTTATAGCCATCATAGGACATCGAAAATCATCCACAGGACAATGGGCAAATCACGAGGTCAAGCCAAGGCACTTGGAACCCAACACATTGGGAAACGACACGCAGGAGTTAAGCGGGGGAACATACGCTGGCGATCATAGAATGGGCCGCTAGGGAACTGTAGCGGTCAAGGATTAGGCCACTAAGCCCAGTCAACCCTGAACCGACCTATTCGGTCAAACCACCATGGCGGTCTAATATAGCACCGCCACACCGACTAGGCGGTCTAAGAGTAAACCGCCACACTAACCGTCCTAAAACATTGACCTAAGTCAAACGACCTGTAGCGGCCTAAGAAAGGCGCGCTATAACAAAGAAACGCATAAAGGTTGGGCCTCCAAGGCCAACCGACTTAAAACATTAACTCGGTCAAACAAACCGTAGCGGCCTAAGGAAGGAGCGCCAGAGCACGTTGGCGGTCAAAGCTTGGGCCGCCAGCCCAAACCGACCTAACCCGTTGACTAACGTCAACGACCCATAGCCGTCTAAGAAAGGGCCGCTAAAGCAGGTAGCGGTTTATCGTAAGACCGCTAAGACTCGAACCGACTTACACTAATATCAAGGAACCACTGAGCTTGGCGGTCCACCATAGGTCCGCCACAGAAAGAGGCGGTCTAAGTTTAGGCCACCAGCCTAAACCGACCTGAACTAACCGACACACTATAGAGTGTGGCGGTCTATCGAGGGGCCGCCAGAGACAAGAGACGGTCTCTGAAACGACCGCTAGCACGATACGACAGGAAAACCAGGGGAATGGCCGATCTCGGCCGTTCCATGCCCCATTCGCGTCTAAATGAATGGGAAACAATCCTAGTCGACAAAAATAACCTTCCACAGCCCAGAAGGGACACATGCAACATCTAAATCGCAAGAAACTGGCGATTCCAACGAATCGACCCTAATTGGGTCACCGGGGTTCCCGGACTCGTACCGGCCCCAAATGACGACCAATCGCGATAAAAACAGCAGATCTGGAACGCTAACATGCTGGGGGTCACAATGAAACTAATCTAGTCAAAAATCGTCACCGTTTTCCGGCGAACCCGACGCACACCCCCCGAGCATGCTTTTCCCGAAACTGAACGAAACCCACTCGTACATACACCGTTCGGCGTGAAACTGCGAGGGAATGTAGAAGAGAAGTAGGTGATCCATTTCTGTACCTCCACCGATGATTCCGCCCGCCGAAGCGACTAAACCGCGCCAAAAATCGTCAAACCAACAAACCACGCCGGCTTTGAATCCACCGAGGGATCGCGCCGCGCCATGCTCAATCCGCCACTCTATCATGGTCCAGGTTCACTCCATCACGTCCCCGCCTCAGCCAGCTCGCCTACGGGGCGCACCCCGCGTCGAGAGGACTAGAGATGAGAGAGAATGAGAGAGAGAGAGAGAGAGAGAGAGAGAGAGAGAGGGAAACGTGAGAAATGAGAGGGAGGAGAGAGGAAAGGAAAATAGGAAATTTTCCTAATTTCTGAAATTCTGATTTTTGGCCCGAAAATGCACTAATTCATAAAAATACGCAAAAATAGCCGAAACGATCCTCTCAAAGAGTACATCGCAGCTGTAGAGTCCTCGAGTCGATGAACTGAGAAATAAACTCTCCACTGGGTTCCATAACTTGTACGAGAGAAAAATCTACGCGGATCGTAAAACTCAACTCGGGACCCACAAAAGTGATCCGGAAGCACTCCGATAAGGATACGAAAGATCCATGGTATTACATTGAGCCTCCTCCGGGGTAACCCAGATTCTTCTCAGGCTACGTTGCTGACCTCCCTCATCATGATTCTTTCGACATGATTCGAGAATCTGAGTACTGACCTTGTGCGGATGCCCCCAATTCACTATCGAGGCACCCGTTTCCTTTAGCTCCGCTTTATCCTCTCGCGTCCGTCGCAAGAGGCTGAAGCGGTTGGTAGTGGGAACCGTGGGCATGACCCGATCCCTAGGTGTTATCGATTCGCCCCCATTGAGACGAATCCTCAAGTCACCGACAAGAAGGGTCTTGTTGAAACTACTTGTTGCAGCGGTGAGCCCCCTATTTCTACAACCATTGCGGCGCTTTTTCTGGGGAGCCGAGTGATGCGGGACGGACACGCGACATGAGACTCTAGCTCGCGATCGCCCCTAAGCTAGGGAAGACGTGGGACCGGGCGCGGTTGAGAAACCGGTCGTGAGCCTCGGGTATCGGTTTTTCTGCGTTAACTCGGATTGAGTCACGGGACGGATCACTGTCGCTCTCTCGCAGCGATGATAAAAAATATATCGGGCTAGATACCTAACACTCGCAGCGGCATTCAAAAATATACGAGGTAAGCAAAATGCGATAAAGAGAGGGGGCGAGTTTACCTCCACGCTCCGGGCGTGGGGAAGATGATCCCGGCCAAGACAATAACTCCCGGTTAAACAATTATTACAATAATTACAGAAATGGTTTTTACTGCCCACTCCACGCAGGGAGGTAACGGGCTACAAATGGGGCCCGGGAGGACCAAACTTGGGTTGACGGGCAGCTTTCGATGTAGCTTTAGTGGCACGCGTATTCACGAACGTGGGACCCACGTGCTCATCGGCTGGTCCGAGTGGGCCCGGAGTGGTACCGCTGTGACGTTGGCTCCTGGAGAGGCGCTCACTGGGATGGCGGTATGCTGGTTCACCTCGTGGGAGGCGAGTCGGCTCCGGTCTCACTTGTTGACCGTGCTACCCACGGATCTGAAGTTGTTGTTTAAAGTGCGCGACCCGACGAGATCTTCTGCCTCGAAGTTTGGTTGCGATCTGAGCTCTTGATGGAGAGCTAAAAATCACGGAGTAGGGTTCTATCCTGATGTAGACAGAACTCCGGCGATGAAGACGGCGGCGCGATGGCGGCGGCGGCAGAAATAAAATTCAGAGGGGCTAAGGAGAAGGTAGAAGGGCATCACACCCAAGATTTATCAGAAATCCATCTGTAAGAGGGGGAGGGAGAGAGGAGGAGGGCACACCCTTCTTTGGCTCCAACCAAATTCACAATTTTTCTCTTCATTAATCCTTACAAAACACTATACATGGGTTTATATAGAAGGGGAGGAAGAGAGAGGGGGTTGGAATTCGTGGGAGAGAGGGGAGGGGTAGCATTTTCTTCCCCCATGTGGTCAATTGGCCTAAAAATATAAAATAAAAAATGTCATTTTAATGGGGGGGCTCCCCCTTGACTTAAGGGGAGGCATCTTGGACATTTTGTAACACTTGTTCCCCTTTGAATGTCAAACCATCTAAAAGCCCACCTTGGATCTTTGATTGACCCCACATGGGCCCTAAGACTTAGGTGGATCAATAGGAAAGGAGATGGGGGCCCCTTGCTGGTCCTACTAGACTTTTGCACAAAAACCCAAAGAATCTTAAGGAATGACACATTGGCTTACAAAGCCTTACAATTGTAAACATACTTTTCCAAGGATATAAAAATAAACTAAAAGACACAAATGCAAATTAAAATGTCAGTGCTCTTGCTCTGATGTCCCCATCAATTCTCCCCGGGTGGGAAGAACTCGACCCCGTCGAGAAAGGGGTGCGGCTGCTCGAGTAGCTCCGGCGGATGCGTCACCGAACCTGGAAGCGCGGGCGCGATGGCGGTGGGATGGCGGCGGCGGCAGAAATAGAATTCAATGGGGCTAAGGAGAAGGTAGAAGGGCAGCACATCCAAGATTTAGCAGAAATCCATCTGCAAGAGGGGGAGGGAGAGAGGAGGAGGGCACACCCTTCTTTAGCTCCAACCAAATTCACAATTTTTCTCTTCATTAATCCTTACAAAACACTATACATGGGTTTATATAGAAGGGGAGGAAGGGGGAGGGGGTTGGAATTCGTGGGAGAGAGGGGTGGGGTAGCATTTTCTTCCCCCATGTGGTCAATTGGCCTAAAAATATAAAATATAAACTGTCATTTTAATGGGGGGCTCCCCCTTGACTTAAGGGGAGGCATCTTGGATATTTTGTAACACTTGTCTCCCTTTGAATGTCAAACCATCTAGAAGCCCACCTTGGACCTTTGACTGACCCCACATGGGCCCTAAGACTTAGGTGGACCAATAGGAAAGGAGATGGGGGCCCCTTGCTGCTCCTACTAGACTTTTGCACAAAAACCCAAAGAATCTTAAGGAATGACACATTGGCTTACAAAGCCTTACAATTGTAAACATACTTTCCCAAGGATATAAAAATAAACTAAAAGACGCAAATGCAAATTAAAATGTCAGTGCTCTTGCTCTGATGTCCCCATCAATTCTCCCCGGGTGGGAAGAACTCGACCCCGTCGAGAAAGGGGTGCGGCTGCTCGAGTAGCTCCGGCGGATGCGTCACCGAACCTGGAAGCGCGGAGTACGCTCCAATCCAAGTAATCGACACCTGCTCATCCCGTATAGATTCGATATGCACACGCTGCCGGGGAGAAGGCTAGAGGTGGACACTCCGGGGTGGGGTCACTTTCAAAGGAGGGAAGGCGGCTTGAAGACTCACTAGGAATCACTGCTTGTCCCTTATGTGACTAGATCCGATAGGTGAAGTAGAACTGATCCCAAAGTTTGACTAGTCTCGAACTCGAAAGGGACTAACAACGCGAGCGTATAAAACCGACTCGACTCGATGCATGCACAGACACACGACAGATAAACGAAACAAAGGCTCAAAAAGACCCTAAACAAACCTAATGTTACTCTGACCCGTACGTGTGTGACGGTGGACCAGGACACCCGAATGTGTGCCATCATGCATCTGACGTAACCGGAGGTTGACGTCATGGGGAATTCCTAGACGTCCTAAAATGGACCATGCATGCATAGTGGACTTAGACGTGGGAGGGCCAGGAGTACCAAATGCATCTTCTTTCTTTCCCCTAGATGATGGTGTATCGCGCAAGTGAACGGGCTTGGTGGGTGTAGACGACCCGGCCCGTTGGGAAGGGGTGTGATAGTGGACTCCCTCGAAGAATTAAAGTATATATGGTGGGTCAAGGGGCCCACTAGGGAATGGGTCAAAGGGATAAAAGAAGGTATGACCCCTTATGGTGGGTTCCCACAAGTCATGGTCCCATGTGTAGAAGTCTTGAAGGTGTGGATGGTCACCTTCATGCATTGTGGCGGGTGGGATGGTGATCGTAGGTAGGAAGTATGATTCCTCCATTGGACAAAAGGGTATGAAGTCGGACTCGGCCGACATGGGGAGGAATAGAAGAATCTCCGTAGTGACACAACCCATGGTGCACACGGAGGTAATGGACCCTAAGGCCGGATGGGTGAAGCTAAGACTAGTGGGTTGGTCGAAGCTTCGGGCCAAGGAGTGCATCAACTGCCATTGCGAGTCTAATCCCATAACAAGGTCATCCAAGGTGTCAACATGGTGACTAGACCGGAATATAGTGTGGAAGGAGTTGACATGCACCAATGGTAGGGTGGGGTCCATGGATGTGTAAGGAGGTGGGACCAAATCATCATTGAGCCAACTAAGTAGTGGCTCGGCGATGAAAAGCGTACCCGTTAAAAACACAGGTGGCTCGGGCTTTGGTGGCTCCAAATAAGATGGTTCCGAATAAAGTTCGGAAGTAGAGGGTGGCAAAGGAGCACTCACGGGTGGTGAAGAGGCACATGTCCTTTCTAACCAATCCGAAAATATTTTCTTGATTTCATCAAAGGTGCGGGTTGGAGTAGGGACCTCGTGGTGGACTCGCTCCTCGTCTCTTGGCTCGGGTATGGACCTAGGCTCGGGTGTGGACCTAGGCTCGGCTAGAAGCGGGGCTTCCACTTGGTGGGAGGTGACTGGGTGGACCACTTGATTGGGGTTGCTTTGGAGGGCTTGGATGGGGGTGAAGGGGAGGGGTTGGTTGGAGGTGTGGCCCACTTGATTGCGGGTGAGTTGGTGGGGTTGGCTAGTGGTATGACCCCCGTGGTTGGAGGTAGGTGGGCGGGGAAGATAGATCCTCCTAAGCGCTCTCTTCATGTCCCACCATGACTCGATGGGCCTTAGTCTCCTATCCTCCCGGAAGTATTTGATGTCCCTACATGTTTCGGCGGCTTCATAAAAGAGTCACCTTTTGGCAAAGTCGACTTGCATGGGACCGGGCATAAGGTAACACTCAAAGTAGTCGTCCATAACGGCTTCCCACTCTAGGTAGTCACTCGGGTTTTCAGAGCCATAGAAGTCCCGGGCTACGGGCCTACGGGGGTGGTCCGGGTGGTTCTCCCATCTTAGATAGTATCACCACCATGCAGAAGATGCGGCCCCTTGGTCATCCATGGGACACGGGGACGCTAGTGAATGGACATGCCAACAGTTGGTGACAAGACACTAGACCGACTATGCAAGGTTGGAATGCACTAACTAATGCACACCAAGGACCCTAGACTTAAACCAAGACTCTGTACATGGCAGAGTTAATCGACCCGAAGATCACTCGTGCAAGTGTGCGGCCTTCCCGATAGGCGTAGCCTAATGTTCGGACAACACCTTTTGATATACCGATTAATGGTATGCAAATGTGACACTTAGACCGACTTAGACTTAGACTCGACTTAAACGACTCTTTTTTTTGTTGCGGACTTAGACACAAAGACTACCCTATACTCAACTGGCTCTGATACCAAATTGATGCGGGACGGACACGCGACCTGGGACTCTAGCTCGCGATCGCCCCTAAGCGAGGGAAGATGTGGGACCGGGCGCGGTTGAGAAACCGGCCGTGAGTCTTGGGTATCGGCTTTTTCGCGTTAACTCGGATTGAGTCACGGGACGGATCACTCTCGCTCTCTCGCAGCGGTGATAAAAAATATATCGGGCTAGATACCTAATACTCGCAGTGGCATTCAAAAATATACGAGGTAAGCAAAATGCGATAAAGAGAGCGGGCGAGTTTACCTCCACGCTCCGGGCGTGGGGAAGACGATCCCAGCCAAGACAGTAACTCTCGATTAAACAATTATTACAATAATTACAGAAATTGTTTCTACTGCCCACTCCACGCAGGGAGGTGGCGGGCTACAAATGGAGCCCGGGAGGATCGAACTTGGGTTGACGGGCAGCTTTCGATGTAGCTTTAGCGGCACGCGTATTCACGAACGTGGGACCCACGTGCTCATCGGCGGGTCCGAGTGGGCCCGGAGTGGTACCGCTGTGACGTTGGCTCCTGGAGAGGCGCTCCCTGGGACGACGGTACGCTGGTTCACCTCGTGGGAGGGGAGTCAGCTCCGATCTCACTTGTTGACCGTGCTGCCCACGGATCTGAAGTTGCTGCTTTACAGTGCGCGACCCGGCGAGATCTTCTGCCTTCAAGTTTGGTTGCGATCTGAGCTCCTGATGGAGAGCTAAAAATAACGGAGTAGGGTTCTATCCTGATGTAGACAGAACTCCGGTGATGAAGACGGCGGCGCGATGGCGGTGCGATGGCGGCGGCGGCAGAAATAGAATTCGGAGGGGCTAAGAAGAAGGTAGAAGGGCATCACACCCAAGATTTAGCAGAAATCCATCTGTAAGAGGGGGAGGGAGAGAGGAGGAGGGCACACCCTTCTTTGGCTCCAACCAAATTCATAATTTTTCTCTTCATTAATCCTTACAAAACACTATACATGGGTTTATATAGAAGGGGAGGAAGGGGGAGGGGGTTGGAATTCATGGGAGAGAGGGGAGGGGTAGCATTTTCTTCCCCCATGTGGTCAATTGGCCTAAAAATATAAAATACAAAATGTCATTTTAATGGGGGGCACCCCCTTGACTTAAGGGGGGACATCTTGGACATTTTGTAACATTTGTCCCCCTTTGAATGTCAAACCATCTAGAAGCCCACATTGGACCTTTGACTGACCCCACATAGGCCCTAAGACTTAGGTGGACCAATAGGAAAGGAGATGGGGGCCCCTTGCTGGTCCTACAAGACTTTTGCACAAAAAACCAAAGAATCCTAAGGAATGACACATTGGCTTACAAAGCCTTACAATTGTAAATATACTTTCCCAAGAATATAAAAATAAACTAAAAGACACAAATGCAAATTAAAATGTCAGTGCTCTTGCTCTGATGTCCCCATCACCGAGGAACATCATGCTCCAAGGTGGTAGATAGAAAAGACATGATCTACCATTGCTGGCAGCGCAAAACTGTCAGCCCAAGATACTGGGACCGGCCTTCGGGGCATGAAGCCCGTATCAAGGGGCGATGGCTGAGTGACCCAAGCATAAACTCTTGCCCGAGCTAACAGAAGTGTTGCCGATGCTCGAGGGGACACTCTCACACCGAGAACTAATGTTACAGAAGGTGCTGTGGTGCCGGCAACCCGAGGTCGTGAACCTGTGGCGAGTGCTGGCGTAACTAGGGTGTGGGGCAGAGGGCCCATAGCGGGCACTGAGGTTGTCTCATCCCGAAGAGGAAGACATGTGCTAGTAGTCGACATAGCTGGATTGTATGATACAATACCTCGTTGCAGAGCTTGGAGGTCGGAGGCCCAATGCGGAGAACCCACGTCGGGGACCGACCATGACAAACCCCAGGGTTGTGTGCCTGGGCTGGATGTTGGGGAGCCTCGAACTCGGGGTTGGGAACCCGTATTGAGTGTCGGCTCGATCGGTGCCCGGGCCAGGAGGCCCGAGCAAAGTGCTGGGGAGCCTTGGCCCCGGGGCGGGAAACCAGTGCTGGCGGCAAGCTTGACTGGGGCTCCGAGTTGAGAGCCCAGGTAAGGTGCTGAGGAGCCGGGAACCCGGGGCAGAGAGCCCGTATCTGGTGCTAGCTTGGCTGGGGCTCGGGATCGAGAACCTGAGTGAAGTGCTAAGGAGCCACAAACCCGGGGCAGGGAGCCCGTATCGAGTGCAACCTTGGCTGGGGCTCGGAATCAGAAACCCGAGGAAGGAGCTGAAGTAATGACTGAAGCCTGGGGCACAGAGCCCATGCTGAAAATCGGTCGAGCTGGGCTCGGGAGCTGCCATTTGCCCGGACAGGAGATGATCTGGGACCCCTTCGGGGGCCGGCGGTGGTGGCCCTGAGTCTGACACTCAGGTGATCCACCGGTGCTGGAGCCGAGCATGGTGCGTCGGCCGCATGAGCGGGCAGAGGAACTAGGATTGGCTGTAAGACAGCCACATGGATCATGCCTAGGAAGTAGGGCGATCTGACGACGGAGGCGAAGTCACCGAAGACAATCGGCATCGCCAAGTAACCCACCCGTACATGGGTGGCGATGATGATGGGGCCATAAGTTACGGTCGCCATGGTTTCTATAGTTCTGGCTGCTGGGAAGGCGACGGTCAGAGATGGTCATCGGGCGCAGTCCGACTGTCAGAACGCAAGCTGGAAGCTACAAGGATGCATGTCCCTCCTCTACCTCTCCTGCAAGGATAGAAAAAAGGTACCACGACTTCAGGACTGGCATAGGCTTCTCTTCAACAGAAAGGAGAAAGGCATGAGACGTCCCACCGGGTGTGCCAACTTGTTTCCGTCGCGAGACGGCACGGGCGCGCTATAGAAGGTTCGCGGATGTCAGTGACCACGGTGAGGAGGGGAATAGAGCAATAATATAAAATAACAGAGTTGGTGTACTCTCAAGGATACTCTCCTTTATAGCCGTATGTCTCTCACGGCAGTACCGTACACTTGCCTTTTACGGAAGGTCGAGAAGGGTCGAACGGCACAATAGATTTTCGGGAGTATAGGTTAGCTGGACAGGGTGTGGACATGCTAGTCGCTTTCTCGACAATCACCTATGGAACCAAAAATTAACTGGGGAAGCGTTGCCCGGTCACTGCACGTGGGCTCGGGATATCGAGCAACACGTGGAGAGCGGAGGTTCCACGGGTGCGAGTGCGCATGCGATTATGGGTGTTCGTGTACGGGACGTCTTTCCCCACCGGCCGCAAGCAACCAGTGTTTATTTACATCGGATTGGATCCAAACACCTTTGTTCCGTGCTGAAGAATAGCCTAGATAATTCTGAAGCCAAGGATAGGGGACCGGGTACATCTTGCAGCTGGGGGACTGGTGTGCTGAGACCCAGGAGAACGGGTTATGCACTAGTAGGTGAAGGCAAGAAACTGGGACCCTGTATACGAGTGTGTATATTCCACTGGTTTCATACTTTATGGGTGCCACGTGGCCTTTTCCGCGGGGTCGAAAGGGCCGAGATACAACTGGTACAAGCCGCGAGACAATTCCGACGCGTAGGTCGGTCCCCGGGTCATTGCAGGATAAAGCGGATTATCCGCGTGTTTTACAGAGACTCTCCTCGGAGAGCCAGGGGCACGCCCGAATCGCCGAGGGAGGGCTACACTGGATGGCAGGGACGGACGCTGACTAGCGCATTGGGGAGGCCGGACGCGGCTCGGGATGAGCAGTCGAGTACGGGTTCCAAGATGCGAGTGTCTTCATGCTGGGGAAGCGAGTTTAGTCCCGGGAATGTTACTTCCGGGCTAGGGTCCGGCTCACTCGGGTCAGTGGTCGGGAGAGTCGGTGGCCAGCTCGTGGTGAGCGGAGGGCACGCGGTCCTGTAGCGGTGGCGAATTCGGCATCATGGCGCGTGTGTGGCCGCCGTAGGGTGTCATACGCGGGTGGACCCGAGACACGGGTGTGTTTGCCATTATCGCAACGCCTTATATGCGACGGAGATGGACTTGTGTGAGATGGCTAGACGCCATGTGAGGGGAGTACGTGTGACATACCCTCGGCGTACGCAAGCCGATCAACAAGCCAACCACACGCGCACTTAGCTCCTTACGTCCTTGCTCCTTATTGGGTGCCTGCGGAAGTCCGAGTGTGCAGCAATTAGTCCATATGTTCATGCCCCTTGAGCTTCAAGGGGGGGTTTTATAGAGGAATTTGAAGAGTCAAGGTGACTTTGCGCGGATCAGGTTGAGGGTGGAACCTGGTTTGCATAAACCCTTGAAAAGTATTTTTTTATTTTTTCAGAGTGGGGTGGGGGGTTTAGGCGGACCAGTCGAGGGGGCGGTCAGTTGCACCTAAACCCTCCCCCCATGGGGTTTAGGAGGACCAAACTGGGTGGCTAGTATGGTCCGCCTAAACCCCCCCCCAGGGGGGTTAACAGAGACTGGGGGTTGGGGTTTTTCAATAAAAAAAGTTTTTTTTGGTTTACTGGGGTTTAGGCGGACCAGACTGGGCAGCCAGTCTGGTTCACCCAAACCCTCCCAGGGGGTTAAGGTGGACTGGCTTGCTGGGGTTTTTTAATAATAATATATTTTTTGTTTTTACTAGGGTTTAGGCGGACCAGACCTAGGGGGGTCTGGTCTGCCTAAACCCCCCCCCCCCACGGGGGGTTTGCGCGGGGCAGAGAGACAGGGGGGATTCCCCCACCCTATAAAATCCTATTTTGACTTCTTCTAGCCCCACATTCACTCCGTATGACGCCAGAAGACGAAGGATACGAGCTTGGACTGGTCGACTGGTTGTGCTTGAGCGTGGACTGAGGAGATTGACTCGCGTGATTCCGTGTGATCATGGGACTCTGTCTTCGCGAATCCTTCCACACACGGGTACACCGATCGACTTTGCACGAGACTGGGACTGGTAATGTCCGCGGGGACCATGGGGCTGGGAGGAGGGCCCGACCCCTGAAAGAGTCCCCCCCCCAGGGGTGACGCCGCACCTTGGGCGAACTCCCCCCTGGGCGAGCCGTGGCCATGGGGAGTGGTCCCTGGGGTTTTTCGACATTGTTTGGGGTTGTCCTTTGAAGGACAGGGTGCTCTGGGGTGCTGTGATTGACCCGTGGGGGGCTCGTTGTTGTCGTGCGGTCGTTGCCACTCGCGAGGTGTTCGGGGAAATTCCCGACACCCCCCGGGTCGTCAAACGGCTCGGGTAGCTGACTGGTGGGCCTTATATTTGGCCTCGGGCTAGGGGTAAGAGCTTGCAGGAGTTGAGGGAAGGCACTTTGGGCATGTGGGCCCGGCCTTTGTGGCATATGCCGCTTTGTAAGGCGGGTTGGTGGGTAGCCCCGGGTTGGCCCGGGAGCTGAAGATAAATGCCTCGTCGTCGCGTGTCTGAGGGTCGGGGGTGGCCCCGACTTGCTGGAGGGTTGCCGTAGAACACGGCTGGAGTGCTGGAGCCGCGGGTTGACCCTCGGCTTGTTGTAGAATGGCTGGAATACGCGCGCCCGCAAGGTGTTCGAGGAAATTCCCGACACACGTGTATGGGCTGCATAAGGGTGCTATGGACTTCTAAAGCCTGCGGTTGACCAAGGTGAGTCTTCCTTTAACTTTAGAGGGCTGGAGGGAGGCATCTTGGTGGTAAATCCCAGCCTCGTTGCTGGGTGCCATATGTCGTGGTTTGTAATCAGGGCACCCCCGGGTTGGCCCGGGTGGCTGGGATTTACCACCTTCATGGGCCATTCTTGGGCCAAGTTGGTCCAAGACCATCAAGAGGCCATCCACAAGCCCATGATAGCCTATAGGCCTTCCAACCTAGGTGGCCCATGAGAAGGAGAAGCCCAATTGGGCCTTAAGTCATTTAAAGATCCATTATGAAGCCTAGGAGTCCAATATAGCCACACCTCTTAATGGACTTTAAAGGGCTTAATCCAAATGACTTATTAAGAGCCTTACAAAGAGTCCAAAATGAAAACCCAAGTAAAAACACACATTACAAGCCCAAATACAATGTAAATAAATGCTAAAAAGGTGTCCAAACTCATGACGGAGACTCCAGACTATCTCTAAGCCAAAGGGAAGTCAATGTACCCCGAGTGGTGCTCCGCGTACGGTATCGACGGCTCGCCGGTTCATACTTCTCGCTCGCTCTGGTGTCCGCACCAATTCTTCCCGGGTGAGAGAAACTCGACCCTGTCTAGTAAGGGTCTGCATCGCTTTGGTAGCGCTCTAGTAGATCCGGATCTAGCCTCTGCAACTCTCCACGGGTGATCCAAGTATCCTCGGTGGCGGGTCGCCCTCTCCAACGCACTAGGTAGCACGGGTAGGATCCACTCCTGGTAACTGTCACATGCTCATCTAGTATATGATCTATATGCTCTCGCTGTCGTGGAAATGTGGCTGGTGGTGGACACTCAGGTGTGGGATCACTCTCAATGGGGGGAGATGGCTCAAAAGGCTCACTAGAGATCACCGCTGGGTCCGTATATGCAACTAGATCCGACACATTGAAAGTAGAGCTTATACCATATTCCTCGGGCAGGTCCACAACATACGCATTGGCTCTAACGCGTTTCAACACTCTAAATAGACTGACTCCGTGAGCTTGCAATCTCTTTACGGTTCCAGAGGGAAACCATTCAGGTCTTACCATGATCATGACATATTCACCCTCTTAGAACTCTCGATGGTGTCGATGGGCATCAGCTAACTCCTTATACCGTGGATTGTTAGCCTCAATGTGACGACGGATGTTGTCATGTAAACTCCTAACATGCCTAGCAAAAGACTCGACAGACTCAGACGCTCGTGCATGAATGGGCATGGGAACAAGATCCACCGGCTTCCTAGGTCTACGACATGTGACAATCTCGAATGGACTCATACCGGTAGACCTGTTAACCGAATCATTATATGCAAATTCTGTCAGTGGTAAGATGAGATCCCAATCACCGACACGGTCCCTGACAAGACACCTCAAAAGGTCACCCAGACTCCTATTGACCACCTCGGTCTGACCATCTATCTGGGGATGATATGCCGCGAAAAACTTGAGGCGAGTACCCAACATATGCCACAGTGTCTTCCAAAAATAACTAGTGAACCTAACATCACGGTCAGACACTATGGTACGAGGCAACCCGAACTTGCACACCACATGAGTAGGGAATAGGCGGGCTACCCTCGAAGCATCCGAAGTCTTCGAGCAGGGAATGAAAAGGGCCATCTTCGAGAATCGGTCAACCACCACATAGACCGAATCATGCTTCCTAGAGGTGCGTGGCAATCCCAAGACAAAATCCATGCTAACATCATGCCACGGGGCATCAGGCACGGGAAGATGTGTATAAAGGCCCGAGCTTTGCTTCTTCATTTTAGCCGTAGCACATGTACGGCACTGGGCCACAATATGAGCAACATCACGCTTCAAGCTCGGCCAATAAAATCTGTGCTCAACAGCCTCGATAGTCTTGTTCCGACCAAAGTGGCCGGCTAGACCTCCCACATGTAGTTCCCAGACTAAGAAGTCTCAAATCGAAGTTCGGGGAACACAGAGTCTGCCTCCTAGAAAGAGATAACCCTCCTGAAGCACATAATTATCAAGGTCTCTCGAGGGTTCAGCCTGGATAGTGGTATAAATCTGACAGAAGTCAAGACAGTCAACATAGGCCTCTCTCATATTCTCTAACCCTACGACCTCAGCACTCATAGTAGTCAGCAGACATGCTCGCCGACTCAAGACATCAGCCACCTTGTTCTTCACTCCAGCCTTATGTTTAAGCACAAATGTGTACTGTTGCAGGTATTCAACCCATATGCTGTGACGCACATTGAGCTTCTTTGGGGAATGGAGGTATCTCAAAGCCTCATGATCGAAGTACAAGACAAACTCCTGATGTAAAAGATAATGCCTCCAATGCCTAAGAGCATGAACAACTGCATAGAATTCTTTATCATAAGTGGAGCATCGCAGTTTCGCGTCATTCAGCTTCTCACTAAAGTATGCGACCGGGTGGGTCTCCTGACTCAACACTCCTCAAATCCCTACACCCGACGCATCACAAGAGACCTCAAACACCTTCGAGAAATCTGGCAATCGAAGGATCAGTGTCTGGGTCATGCGCTCCTTGATGTCCTTAAAGACAGCAGCGACGGCCTTCGTCCATACAAACGTGCCCTTCCGAATACAGTCCGTGATTGGGGCAGTGACGGAGCTAAATCCGCGGATGAAACGATGATAGAACGTCGCGAGGCCAAGGAAGTTACAGACATCATGGACCGTACGGGGTTCCGGCCACTCAACAATGGTTCGAACCTTCTCCGGATCAGTGGAGACCCCAATACTAGACACAATAAAACCCAAGAAGGTAAGCTGAGGTGTCATGAAGGCACACTTATGTGGGTTCGCAAACAACTACTCTCGCCTTAAAAGCAGACAGACCTACCGTAGATGGTCCAAATGGTCCCCTTTAGTGCGACTATATATAAGGATATCATCAAAATACACAACCACAAAGACTCCAATGAATGGTCGAAGGACCTGAGTCATGAGTCGCATGAAGGTGCTAGGGGCATTGGTCAACCCAAAGGGCATAACCAACCACTCATATAGACCATCCTTGGTCTTAAATGCGGTCTTCCACTCATCACCTGGTCTAATCCTCACCTGGTGGTAGCCACTCTTAAGATCGATCTTCGAGAAGATAGTGGCACCAGCCATCATGTCTATCATCTAGGTGAGGAATAGAAAACATGTACTTCACTGTGATTGTATTGATGGCACGACTATCAATGCACATTCTCTATGTGCCATCCTTCTTTGGGGTGAGTAATGCGGGAACAGCACACGGACTCATGCTGTCCCGAACAGATCCTCTCTGCATCAACTCATCGACCTGCCACTTTAGCTCGGCATGTTCCGTGGGACTCATGCGATAGTGTGGAAGATTGGGCAATGAGGAGCCCGGAATCAGGTCGATAGTATGCTGAATATCCCACATGGGTGGGAGTCCCTCGGGAAGCTCCTCGGGAAAAATATCACCGAACTCCTGCAGAATAGGAATGACATCGGGTGGGAGTTCACCCTTGGACTTTGGCTCCACTTCTCGGACCGTAATAGCAAACACAGGGCTGCTCCTACTAGCCTCCCGCTCCATTTCTCGGGAGCTAATCATCATCAACCTCCTAGAAGAGGGTTCGCATGTGCCCGATGTAACGGCCATGGCCCTAGCTGGGGATGGGGTACTGGGCCCGGGGACGGAAGGCTCCGGAGTACTAGGGCCAGTAGGACCCCTAACTGATGGGCTCTTGGGCTGAGTGGGGTGGCGGGTAATCCGTTGGCCAGCATGGTCGAAGGTACAGATGTTCGACCGGCCATGGAGTGTGGCATCCCGATCAAATAACCACGGCCTACCAAGAATAATACTGCCCACCTCCATGGGGAGGACATAACACCAGATCTCGTCACGGTAGGCATGGAACTGCAGTGGGACCAAACATCGCAGCCTGATCGGAATGGAGGTGGAATCCACCCATGATACTCGATAGGGGCAAGGATGGTCCACGGGAGTAAGATCAAGACGTGAGATAGCGCCCGTGGAGATGGCATTGATACAACTCCCACTATCGATAATCACCTTACACACTTGCCCGCCCAGCCTACAGTATGTATGAAAGATGGTGGTCCGACGCCAGTCATCACTGGCATGTGGCTGGGTGAGAATACACCTAACGACCCCCAAGTGGGTATCGTCCGAATGCTGGGCATCCTGGCCATCACCTTCAATCTCATAGAACTCATCAGCTAGCTCCAGATTTACTTCATAGCTGACTAACACAAGATCTGAAGAGGAGACGTCCCCGACCTGTGTGTCCCCAATGACAAGAGACTGGCGAGTGGGACACTGGTTGGCGAAATGGCCAAACCCATTGCAGCGATAACACTGCTACCGTGATCCACTAGGCTCCCCGATCAAAGGTCCTTTCCCCTTATCCTCCCGACGGATAGGAGGTGTAGGCAACAAAGGACGAGCAATGGGTGCAGGTGCTGGTGGACGGGCCGTGGGTGCCGTGGGTTGGGGGCGAGGAGGGATATCCCTCGGAGGTGGAGGGCGAGGCCTAGGAGCGAATGGCTCGGGATGAGTGGGCTCCTGAGGTCGAGCCATGGGGGCCCTCGGATACGTGCCTGAAGAGCCACGGGGCACGACACTACGAATGGGAAAGGGGCCCAACCGATGGGTAGGCTCAAACTCAGCCTCGAATTGCTCCAATTCGAGAGCAACCTGATATGCATGTTCCAAAGTGGTCACATTGCGGCGAAAAAGTTCATATTGGTAGTTCGGTCGTAGACCTCTTTGAAAGCGCGAAATGGTCATGGTGCTCTCTTCCGTAACTCCACGCCGTAAATAATACTCATCAAACTCGGCGGTGTACTCAGTCACGGATCGGCTCCCTTGGGTGAGACTTTGCCATTTGTCTATGAGACGCTGGCGGTATGTGGCAGGAAGGTATTTCTGCCTCAACTTGATTTTCATGTCATCCCAAGTACCGATCGGGGGTTGATGTCGTTGCATTAACATGCTCTCCACATTTATCCAATAAGTTTGGGCCTGCCCATGCAACTTCATCTTTGCGTACCGAACTCTTCAGTGGTCCGTCATCTCAAACCACTCGAAGTACCGGTCCATGCCGGCCTCCCAATCTAAATAGACCTTCGGATCCAGAGACCCGTCAAATAGGGGAGGGTCCACACGCACGCTCCTAAGAACGCGGTCGTCGTCATCATCACGATTCCGTCGTTGGTTTCGACGATCACGACCATAACCCCCTTGTTCATTATCAGAAGCGTAATCATCCACCTTGTGCACTTGCTGCCTCCTATCATTTACCCCTTGAGCCCCTGGAGCAACAAGTTGCAGAACCGGCTCTTGTTGGCCATTTGTCGGCGCGAGTTGCGCCGCCACTGGGGCCCTCTCAAGGACAGCAATCCTCCCTACAAGACCCTGAATGGACTGGTCCGATGCTTCGGCCCGATCCTCTAGGGCTTTCATCCTCCCTTCTAGACGCGTTCCTACGCCATCTTAACGCGTACTAAGGCCATCCATACGCGTATCGAGACGATCCATGAGGGCTCGGAACATCTCGACTGTCGAGGGCTCATCGGAACTACGGGCTTGGGAATCCGCCATAGGTGGTGGTGGCGAGTATTGGGTGCCTCGAAGGGTGGGCATGCAGAGACACACGACTAGGAGACACAGACTAATGCAAAAGATGATGCACCTAGACTTAGCCAATATCCGGTACGTGGCGGAGGGTCGATCAGAAGATCTCCTCTACGCGAGTGTGCGGCCTTCCCGATAGGCGTAACCTAACGTTCGGGCGACACCTTTTAATATACCGGGTTATCGGGATGAAATGTGATCCAAAAAAAACACCTCTTTTTTTTATTTTAAAACAATGATGATCCTAGACTCGACTTAGACCGTGCAAGACTTATGCAATGACTATCCTAGACTCGACTCGCTCTGATACCAAACTGATGCGGGACGGACACGGGGACCGACTCTAAGTGATGCGGACCTCGGACTCTAAATGTAGACGCGACCAGCAACATATAAAGCGGAGAGACAATTTGGCCCGACACTAAGAGTTCCTATGGGCTATACGTCGCTAACAGAAACGCAAGCTCACTCATCGTCCCAAGCGAGGGGAAACGTGGATCCGCGTGGTTGAGAAACCGGCAGAGTCAAGGGTGGTCGACTCACTTCCGTGCTCAGATCGAGTCACGGAATGGGTCACTCTCTCTCTCACAGCGGTGACATGAACTCACGAGCTAGGTTCCTAACACGCTCACAGCGGCATATGACCGTATACTAAACTAGCAAATAAACGCCAAGAAGTAGGACAGTTACCTCCATGCTCCCGGCGTGGGGAAGACAACCCCGGGAGCGTGGAGAAGACAACCCCGGCCAAATCTGTACTCCCGGTTAACAAAGTTTACTGCAGTACAAATGTTTCGACCCACTCCAGGTAGGGAGGTAACAGGTCACATGTGGGGCCCGAGAGTAACGAGAATTGGGTTAACGGGCAGCATCTTGATGTCGCTCCGACGGTGCCGAAACCCGCATTTTGGTGCTGTCCGGATGGCTCGATCTGCGGGTTCGTGAGGCCCACGTGCTGCGCAGTCCTCCGGACCTGGCGGGGTGGGTCCCGCTATGATGGTGACACCTGGTGATGCGCTTCCCTGGACGGCGGCAGGGCGGGAACACCGGTCGGAAGCTAGGTGGCTCCGATCTTCACTTGTCGGAGTTGCTGTCCACGGATCTGAAACTTAGTTTCAGACCTATGCGCTCCGACGACAGAAGCTGCTGCGATCAGTACCGACGTCAGATCGGTGCGAAACTGGCGCCGTTGAAAAGCTCTCTCGAAATCCTTCGACCCTCTATGACTTCATAAAATTCGTTGGGGCTGTAGTTCTTATGGGGGATTTTAGAACCGGACTGATCTCTGTTTCAGATCTGGCCGGGCAGAAGTGAACTTTCCTGAGAGTTGGGGTTGACTGCGATGTAAACCTCCGATCTAGATGTTGAGCTCTTCATAAAACTTGTAGAGGGGAGAGATAGGAAAACTGGGATAATTTTTATGAAGGATTTGGTGGATATTTGAATGGGGAACAGTATTTATTAGTACCGGGTGGTCAGATTTGGACAATAGAGACAGATCTGAGTTTTGGATCTAACAGTGATTTTTAAAAATAGGTAGAAGACTCTAGAAATTCCAAGAAAATTAGTGGGTGATGGGGGTGGTGGACAGAACCTCCAACAAAATTATCAAGTCATTTAGATCAGGGAAAGGTGGGTTCATGAACGTTCTATTTGGTTTCCAGAAAACTGGACAGACTGCAGGCAGATCTGGAAGAAGGTGGAGAACGAAAATGGAAAAATGGAAAATAAAAGCTAGAAGCTCCACCAATTTTTATGGGACGTGGGTTGAACCTCTAGAACTCACCCTGAAAGTTTGGGCTCCAAAATATCTCGGGGGCTGAGAGCAGAAATTCTGGGAATGACCTGTTGTCCTGCAATTGGCAGAATACCGACGATGGCGGTGCAACGGCGGCTCGATGGCGGTGGCGATGGCGAACTCCACACCAGATAGATGAGGCTTCACACCTCAGGTTACAACCTTCCCAGCTACAAGAAGAAGAGAGGAGGGAGAGAGAGGGGCGGCCCATGCTTGGCTCCAACAAAAATCAGAATTTTTATGCATTAATTGTGATAGAAATGAAAATTACAACCTTTTATATGAAATGACCTCCCATGGTAAATGACTAGACATGCCCTCAGATCTAGGGTTGATGAGGGGCATCTTGGGAAAGTCAAGATTACATATTTCCCATGTGTTCAAAGAGAGGAAAGAAAAGAAAAAAAACTAGCCTAATAGAGCCAAAATAAGGGGCGCCCCCTTCATGGGCCATTCTTGGGCCAAGTTGGTCCAAGACCATCAAGAGGCCATCCACAAGCCGATGATAGCATATAGGCCTTCCAACCTAGGTGGCCATGAGAAGGAGAAGCCCAATTGGGCCTTAAGTCATTTAAAGATCCATTATGAAGCCTACGGGTCCAATATGGCCACACCTCTTAATGGACTCTAAAGGGCTTAATCAAATGGCTTATTAAGAGCCTTACAAAGAGTCCAAAATGAAAACCCAAGTAAAAACACACATTACAAGCCCAAATATAATGCAAATAAATGCTAAAAAGGTGTCCAAACTCATGGCGGAGACTCCAGACTATCTCTAAGCCAAAGGGAAGTCGATGTAGCCCGAGTGGTGCTCCGCGTACGGTACCGACGGCTCGCCGGTTCGTGCTTCTCGCTCGCTCTGATGTCCGCACCAGGTTGAGGACGGTGGTCGGCGGGTGGCACTGGTAGCATTGGTTGGTGGGGAGGAGGGATGGCAGTGTCATTCCCATTAGATGGTGGTAGAGCAAGGGTGGCGTCATCGCAGGGAGGGGCCAATGGTGAAACTCCATAAGTAGGGCGGCTGGTTCGTTGTGGCATCAGGTGGGTGGAGATGGGGGTGGGGAAGAAGGAGTTTGAAGGCGGAGGTGGGGACTAGGGTTGGGATGGGAACAAGGAGGGGGGTGCTCGACGGGCTGTGGGCAGTGGGGTTTGAGGGGGAGGAGGGGTGGAGGATGTCCTCCGCACACACTTCAACCTTGCAGAGGTTATGGTAGTCGGCCCTGACATCTCGTGTCCCCTCAACTTCGATCCCACAGTTACCACGTCAGAGGAGACAAGTTGCCACTGCCATATCACCCAAGGTGCCAACATCGACAACACCTATGAAGAAGTGGATAAAGATGAGGCTCCAAAGGTCGTGCGTCTTGTGGGTGCCATCCGGGGCGCCGCCACCCTAGAGCTCCAACTCAAGCATCGAACCACTGCAAAGCTACCATGGCATCCAGAACTTCATTGACCCCTTTGTGCGATCGCCGCCGTCCCCTATGTAATACCCAGGATTTTTCAAATTAGAATCCGTAGGTTTTGGAGAGCTTTCGTGGGTCCCAGATTGAGTTTTGTGATTAAATAGGATTTTTGGCTATTGAGCCTTTCGATCCCCATGTAGGATGAACCGTTGTGATTTTAGAAACGTTGCAGGCGTGTTGTGCATTTTTCGACGATCGTGGGGGTGATTTTTTTCCCCATTTTCCCTATTTTTTAGATTTTTAAATCCCAAAACCTTGTCTATAGAGACCCTTCCACCCCTCTCTCTTCCTCATTCTCTCCCTCTCTCCTCTCGTTTCTCTCTTTCCTTCCCTCTCTTATTCGGGCGGCCGATGGAATTGGAGGCGGGTGAGGCGGCGACGGCATGGAGGTGACGAGCGTCAAAGATGGAGCGAGGAATGGTGTAGCGACCCGGATCCCAGATACCAGATGTACCTGGTAGAACTACCGAATACACGTGATACCACTTGGAACCCACGAGGCCTCCCAAGAGCGGGAAAGCTCCGAAGGGAAAAAGGCATGTGTAGAGTACATTGAAGCCATAGAGATATAACAGAAGCAATTAAATTTCATTAGATCGGTTTGCTAAAGTAGCAGAAATAAAATTACTTTTTAATTAACAGTTTCAATTTAACAATTATCCACCATAGTCAGTCTAAAGCTAAAGACAAACAAGTCTAGCACAGTACAGTCGACAGAAAGGAAAGACGTACCGAGAAGTCGGGGAAGACCCGACGCAGGTACCAGCTGGCAGCAACGGCACGCAACGAGCACGCGCACCAGGAACCACGTGAAAGCAGACAAACAACGCCACCCCACCTGAAAAGCAGGGGTGAGCCACGTGTCACTGGCTCAGTAGGGGTCACGCGGATCCCCACTGAAAAACACGCAGTAACACGGAACGACAACAACGAAAACAGCATGTGTAGTAAAGCAGGAAAACTACACTACAGAGCTGTAAAACTACGCTACAAGCAGTAGTAAACAGACGGGAAGTAGGAGTAGGGAACAAGCAAGGAAGGGGAAGAACCCGCGCCAGACAAGCGGCGGCCGAACTAACCTCGGCACCCCAAACTACTTCAAGCAGCGACAGAATGGCGACTCTGATCTAACAAAGTCAGAAGTTACCGATCTGCCGACCCAAAGCCAGGTGTAAGGCAAAGACCTGCCAAAACAGACAAGGGGTCTAGAAAAGACCCATACAAATGACCGACAGACTCAATCACACACGCACAACTAGAACGTCGTGCACACTGTCTCACGCACGACTAGAACATCATGCATGTGACAGAATACTGACCTCGGGCACGGCCACGGAAAGGCGAACCCAAAAAGGTCGCGACGCACAAGAAACGCCGAGAGTCAAGCCAGGTGACATGAGCACCCTCCCACTAGTAGAACAGCCAGATGCATCCACTGACGTCTTACACGACGCCATAAGTGTCACGTCTACAAGCTCGTCCAGAGGACGATAGAGACTGGACACACCAAGAACCAGGTCCAAGGAACAATGGTCCCAAGGAAGAACGGCAACTACGGACACAGGACCGCAGTACCACAACTACAAGTGACTAGTCAGGGTCACGCCCATCGGCGCAAGTCCTCAGTCCCTGACCACGTATGCACACACTAACCACTGCCTAAGTCAGGCCTCTAGCTAGTATTCCCCTCGGTAGGACGCTACCGTTGGTCGGGGCCCACAGAACTAGCTTAAAAACCGTATAACGGGAAACACCCCTCCACTACTCCCAGTGGGTCGGTACTCAAAGACCTAGGGCTACGACTAGTGGAGGCTCACAAGGCACAAACTCTGAAACACAGGTGCTAAAGCACAGACAGTCAAAGAAAGCCCTGTCTCACGCACTACGAAGCACCAAGGCAGCCAACCAACTGCCGACATACTCAAGACCAAGCAACTAGACCTACCACGTAACGATCCTTGAGTCGGACGACTCAAAAGAAAGATCGTCACAGACAGCGGGACAAGCCGCCAATCGGTCTAATCCAAAGCCACAAGAAACGACACTCCGCAGAAAATGACTCACGGAGACCTGAGGGAACACAGGAGACCCTCGACACACCTGGACACACGGACCGAGGTAAGGCAACACCTCGAGGCATCCAAAACCAGTGTCTCGGACTGGACAGAACCGCCAAGACACCCACACACAAGGTCGCCTGTCAACCCCTGGGTCACCCCGGGTTGACCGGAACCCGACCAAAACACATACAAAGGTAGGATAAAGAATCCCACCACAAGCAAGAAGACTCCTGGCCACCTTACAAAGAAGTCTCAGCCCTCATAGGACGTCAGGAGACATCCACGGGAAAACGGGTAGACCACAAGGTCAAGCCAAGACAAGCAGAAACCGAAATGATGGAAATCGGAGCACAAGGATTGTAACGCACCACCCCTAGACCGTTACACGAACGTGACGGTCTGGCGCTGGCCGTTACATTCCGACCGCCCTACTCAACACCTAAAACACACCAGGCACGTAACGGCCTACACCAGGCGCGTTACATAGCTCTGACGCACCCGACCCGGGCCGTCAGGGCCAACATACCGCAAACACACAACGAACCTCGAGGCACGTAACGCACGAGACCAAGGGCGTTACACCGGCCTAACGCTCCAAGACGGACGCGTCAGGGCCAACAGGCTCAAGTCAAGAAAACACTGGCCGACAGGCACGTAACGGTCCATCACGGACGCGTTACAGACACCTAACTCACAAGGGCAGGGCCGTTAGAACCAACGACACAACACCCACTCAGCCAGAACAGCATGTAACGGCCTGGGGCAGGCGCGTTACGAAGCTGTGACGCACGGGGACACCACCGTTACACAAACCGACTCACGGTCAAACACAAAGTCAAACAGAATGTAACGGCCTACACCAGGCGCGTTACACCCACCTGACGCACAGGGGCAGGCGCGTCAGGGGAACCGACTTAACCAAAGCACCAAACGACAAGATAGGCGTAACGCGTCTCACGGGACGCGTCAGAGGGCTGTGACGCGCCACTCCTGGGCCGTCACACCCTCAAAACCATCAAAAACTAAAAATCGCCCAGACACTATGATGGTCTATCGTGGGGCCGTTAGGGACTGTGACAGTCCCTGGAACGACCGCCACACCAGTCACGGCGGGAAAACATAGGGTTGGCCAAAACGGCCCGTTCCACGCCCCATTCACGCCGAAGCGCAAGGGAAACAACCCTCGACGATGAAAAACTACATTAGAAGGCTAAAAAGCCCACATGCACGGGTTAAAACGTTAGATCGGGGCGATTTTAACAAATCGACCCTAAACGAGCCACCGAGGTTACCGGACTCCTACCGGCCTCGAATGACCACCGATCAACACAAAACTAGCATGGATGGGATCCAGACATCCCCACGGCCAGTTCAACACTAACCGAGCTACAAATGGTTGCCGTTCTCCGGCGAACCCTACAAAACCCGAAAATCACGCTTTATGCTAAACAAGCCCAAACTCGGCCGTTTCCGCGCCAAACGATGTGCAAGGGCAGGGAAAACGGAGAGGAGGAAGTGAGGAACCATCACCCTACCTCCATCGAAGAAACCGTGCCCCGAAGGGACTAAACCGTGCCGAAAACCACGCCGCGAGCTCAAACGTCGGCTTTGAATCCACCGTTCGGGATCGCGCCAAATCCATCTCGATCCTCGTCCCGTCGCGCACCCAGCCAGCTCCACAGCATCCCCAACACATGCCTCTAGGTACCCCGTCTGCAGCCGGAGCCGAGGAGGCTCGAGAGGAGAGAAAACGGGAGAGAGAGACGGCAGCGGCGAATGAGAAGGAAGGAGAAAGGAAGGAAAAGAAAAAGGAAAAGAAATTAGGAATTTTCCTAATTTTCAAAAAATCTGATTTCTGGCCCTATCTCCGAAAAATACGCAAAAATAGTCGAAACGATCGGCTCGGAGAGTACATCGTCGCTGTAGCATCCACGAGTCGAGGAACTGAGAAACAAACTCACCGCAGGGTTCCGTAACTAGTACGAGAGAAAAACCCACACGGATCGTAAAGCTCAACTTGGAAGCCACAAAAGCGAACCGAAACTCAACGAAACAAATCCAAAAGATCCAATGAAGATCCAGCAAGACATACCAAGGATCCAGGGCATTACATCCTCTCCTCCTTTAAGAAATTTTGCCCTCGAAATTAAGGACTAACAAAGGAGAAGCAGGGAAGAACAACCCAACAACACAACCACGGAAGCAACATAAATCTCGAGAAACACAACTCAGAGGAACATTGTCAGACCACAATAACGAGCACATGCTCTGGATCGAGCACGGCACAAGTGGACACAAGTCCAACACCTCCGAAACAAGGGCAACGTCGCTTACGTCTCACAGGGGAAAGAGACACGACTGCCACAACCACAAACAACCGACCGAGAAACACAACGGCAGCACGGCAAGCGACAGCTTACAAGAGGAGACACAATCCTATCAGCTGACAGCTCGACCACATCATCGACTCTAGTGCCAGAGGCAACAGGGAACACCTGGCACACAGGACGCCAATGACAACACTGGACCACAGGCACAACCAAGTCAGTCCTCACTCAGATATTACATCTGATCGAGTTGCAAGCTAACTCTAAGGAAAAAGAGTACAGCAAGGCCAACTGACAAGACTTGGTCCACACAGAGACACAAAATCATAGAGAAACAGCGCCAAAACAACAACCACGATCTCGGGGAACGCATCTCAAGGACTACCAACACGCCTCGAGAGCACAACACCCAAGAAAAGAAAATGCAGAGTAGAGGGTACTCAATCAGCAGGAATACCGACAAATTCCCCAACACTCGCAAATGCCAATGCCAATACCAGACAAACACCAGCAACTACACGGCAACAACAACGTCAAGGCACAAGAAGCCAAGACGAAGTCACATCGAGAAGAAGCAAATCTCTCGACCAGTGAGTAGCCAACTCACACGCTTCAGCTGCATACTCAACAACGCACGCAGGCATCAGAAAAGACCTCGGTATCCGCATCTCAGTACACACCAGACGTCTTCGCAACCAATGAAGATCGCAAATAACACGCCACAAGTACCGATCCAGCGAACAACCGATCACCATGACCCTAAGTGCAACAGGAGAAGAGCACCAGCTTCAGCACAAAGCACAAGGAAAGCATCGATCTCAGTATACCTTCACGTCCTAAAACGATAAATGAGCCTCACAATACACCGGCCGCTGGACACGGCATGACAAATACGGTACACAACAGCTCCTAACACCATCATGGAGTCCAAAGCCAAGCAACCGTATAGCAAAGAGCAGATCAGGCTCAGAACAAAGCTGTCCACACTTAAGCAGACACAGGACAAAGGCATCACCAAGACAACAATTCCAGTGCAACACTCGAAAATATTCCACCAGAAGGGACGAGAAGCAAGAAGCTCAATCACAAAAGCTCAACATGAAGGGAAAATCCTAGCTTGCCTGAGCAACTTCTCTAACACGGAATATAATCGAGCACTTCAATAGAAGCGAAACACATCAGGAGCTAAACAGACTCAAGTCGGGACGACCAAGACAACGTGAGAACGTGTACGGTCATCAAACCAAGGCCAAAGGTCAATAGCAACCTGAACAACAAACGGATAAAACCTCGAACAACGTACTACAGATTCAAGCCTTCCGGCGAACACTGCCAAGTACAACATGATCGAAACAAACACAACGATGAAAAAGACACACCTCGTCACAATCCTGACGAGAGCAGAACCATCTCGTGCAGTGCCAGAACAGCACGCACAAGACAATACACCGAAAACAACGCGACAAAAAATCGCAAACCGAAGCCAGCTGAAGACTGTATTGGACTTTCACGACTCTGGATACTGTATATCTCGGATTCCCATGTACTTCACATGACAATGCTCTGATAGCTCAGAAAAGAACTCCGAACATCTCAGAACACTACTCTGATACCAACTGTAGCGACCCGGATCCCGGATACCAGATGTACCCGGTAGAACTACCGAATACACGTGATACAAGTTGGAACCCGCGAGGCATCCCAAGAGCGAGAAAGCTCCGAAGGGAAAAAGGCATGTGTAGAGTACATTGAAGCCACAGAGATATAACAGGAGCAATTAAATTTCATTAGATCGGTTTGCTAAAGTAGCAGAAATAAAATTACTTTTTAATTAATAGTTTCAATTTAACAATTATCCACCAGAGTCAGTCCAAAGCTAAAGACAAACAAGTCTAGAACAGTACAGTCGACAGAAATGAAAGACATACCGAGAAGTCGGGGAAGACCCGACGCAGGTACCAGCTGGTAGCAACGGCACGCAACGAGCACGCGCACCAGGAACCACGCGGAAGTAGACGAACAACGTCACCCCACCTGAAAAGCAAGGGTGAGCCACGTGTCACTAGCTCAGTAGGGGTCACGCGGATCCCCACTGAAAAACACGCAGTAACACGGAACGATAACAACGAAAACAGCAGGTGTAGTAAAGCAGGAAAACTACACTACAAATCTGTAAAACTACGCTACAAGCAGTTGTGAACAGACGGGAAGTAGGAGTAGGGAACAAGCAAGGAAGGGGAAGAACCTGCGCCAGACAAGCGGCGGCCGAACTAACCTCGACACCCCAAACTACTCCAAGCAGTGACAGAAGGGCGACTCTGATCTAACAAAGTCAGAAGTTACCGATCTGCCGACCCAAAGCCAGTTCTAAGGCAAAGACCTGCCAAAACAGACAAGGGGTCTAGAAAAGACCCACACAAACGACCGACTGACTCAATCACACACGCACAACTAGAACTTCGTGCACACTATCTCACGCATGACCAGAACATCATGCATGTGACAGAATACTGATCTCAGGCACGGCCACGGAAAGGCCAACCCAAAAAGGTCGCGACGCACAAGAAACGCCGATAGTCACAAGCCAGGTGACAGGAGCACCCTCCTACTAGTAAAACAGCCAGATGCGTCCACTGACGTCTTACACGGCGCCATAAGTGTCACGTCTACAAGCTCGTCCAGAGGACGATAGAGACTGGACACACCAAGAACCAGGTCCAAGGAACAATGGTCCCAAGGAAGAACGGCAACTACGGACACAGGACCGCAGTACCACAACTGCAAGTGACTAGTCAGGGTCACGCCCATCGGCGCAAGTCCTCAGTCCCTGACCACGTGTGCACACACTAACCACTGCCTAAGTCAGGCCTCTAGCTAGTATTCCCCTCGGTAGGACGCTACCGTTGGCCGGGGCCCACAGAACTAGCTTAAAAACCGTATAACGGGAAACACCCCTCCACTACTCCCAGTGGGTCGGTACTCAAAGACCTAGGGCTACGACTAGTGGAGGCTCACAAGGCACAAACTCTGAAACACAGGTGCTAAAGCACAGACAGTCAAAGAAAGCCCTGTCTCACGCACTACGAAGCACCAAGGCAGCCAACCAACTGCCGACATACTCAGGACCAAGCAACTAGACCTACCACGTAACGATCCTTGAGTCGGACGACTCAAAAGAAAGATCGTCACAGACAGCGGGACAAGCCGCCAATCGGTCTAATCCTAAGCCACAAGAAACGACACTCTGCAGAAAATGACTCACGGAGACCTGAGGGAACACAGGAGACCCTCGACACACCTGGACACACGGACCGAGGTAAGGCAACACCTCGAGGCATCCAAAACCAGTGTCTCGGACTGGACAGAACCGCCAAGACACCCACACACAAGGTCGCCTGTCAACCCCTGGGTCACCTCGGGTTGACCGGAACCCGACCAAAACACATACAAAGGTAGGATAAAGAATCCCACCACAAGCAAGAAGACTCTTGGCCACCTTACAAAGAAGTCTAAGCCCTCATAGGATGTCAGGAGACATCCACGGGAAAACGGGCAGACCACAAGGTCAAGCCAAGACAAGCAGAAACTGAATCGATGGAAATCGGAGCACAAGGATTGTAAAGCACCACCCCTAGACCGTTACACGAACGTGACGGTCTGGCGCTGGCCGTTACATTCCAACCGCCCTACTCAACACCTAAAACACACCAGGCACGTAACGGCCTACACCAGGCGCGTTACACAGCTCTGACGCGCCCGACCCGGGCCGTCAGGGCCAACAGACCGCAAACACACAACGAAACTCGAGGCATGTAACGCACGAGACCAAGGGCGTTACACCGGCCTAACGCTCCAAGACGGACGCGTCAAGGCCAACATGCTCAAGTCAAGAAAACACTGGCCGACAGGCACGTAACGGTCCATCACGAACGCGTTACAGACACCTAACGTACATGGGCATGGCCGTTAGAACCAACGACATAACACCCACTCAGCCAGAACAGCATGTAACGGCCTGGGGCAGGCGCGTTACGAAGCTATGACGCACGGGGACACCACCGTTACACAAACCGACTCGCGATCAAACACAAAGTCAAACAGAATGTAACGGCCTACACCAGGCGTGTTACACCCACCTGACGCACAGGGGCAGGCGCGTCAGGGGAACCGACTTAACCAAAGCACTAAACGACAAGATAGGCGTAACGCGTCTCACGGGACACGTTAGAGGGCTGTGACGCGCCACTCCTGGGCCGTCACACCCTCAAAACGATCAAAAACTAAAAATCGCCCAGACGCTGTGACGGTCTGTCGTGGGGCCGTCAGGGACTGTGACGGTCCCTGGAACGACCGCCACACCAGTCACGGCGGGAAAACATAGGGTTGGCCAAAACGGTCCGTTCCACGCCCCATTCACGACGAAGCGCAGGGGAAACAACCCTCGATGATGAAAAACTACATTAGAAGGCTAAAAAGCCCACATGCACAGGTTAAAACGCTAGATCGGGGCGATTTTAACAAATCGACCATAAACGAGCCACCGAGGTTTCCGGACTCCTACCGGCCTCGAATGACCACCGATCAACACAAAACTAGCATGGATGGTATCCAAACACCCCACAGTCAGTTCAACACTAACCGAGCTACAAATGGTTGTCGTTCTCCGGCGAACCCTACAAAACTCGAAAATCACGGTTTAGGGTAAACAAGCCCAAACTCGGCCGTTTCTGCGCCAAACGATGTGCAAGGGCAGGGAAAACGGAGAGGAGGAAGTGATGAACCATCACCCTACCTCCACCGAAGAAACCGTGCCCCGAAGGGACTAAACCGCGCCAAAAACCATGCCGCGAGCTCAAACGTCGGCTTTGAATCCACCGTTCGGGATCGCGCCAAATCCATCTCGATCCTCGTCCCGTCGCGCACCGAGCCAGCTCCACAGCATCCCCAACACGTGCCTCTAGATACCCCGTCTACAGCCGGAGCCGAGGAGGCTCGAGAGGAGAGAAAACGGGAGAGAGAGACGGCGGCGGCAAATGAGAAGGAAGGAGAAAGGAAGGAAAAGAAATTAGGAAGTTTCCTAATTTCTGAAAAATCCGATTTCTGGCCCTATCTCCGAAAAATACGTAAAAATAGTCGAAACGACCGACTCGAAGAGTACATCGTCGCTGTAGCATCCACGAGTCGAGGAACTAAGAAATAAACTCACCGTAGGGTTCCGTAACTAGTACGAGAGAAAAATCTACACGGATCATAAAGCTCAACTCGGAAGCCACAAAAGCGAACCGAAACTCAACGAAACAAATCCAAAAGATCCAATGAAGATCCAGCAAGACCTACCAAGTATCCAGGGCATTACAAATGGGGTGGTGGCACGGCGAGCTCCCATTCACCGATTTGAGATGTCGGCGCTGGTTCGAGTGCCATTTTCAAGCAGAATCGGTGTCCTCAGCGCGAGTAATCGTCGGTGGAGGTAGGGGGGCAGATCCCCAAACCCTTGTACTTTGTTTCCCCGTGATTTCGTGTCGGATAGAGTGAGTTTGAGCGGGTTTCCCTTTTGTTTGGGATAAAATACATATTTTGGGGTGTGAGACGAATCCGCTGATTTTTGATTCAAATGTTATATTTCGAGCTAATGGCATGTCGGGGTGTGATTCCCCTCGCTTTGGTCAAGTTTTTCTCATGATTTGAGGCCGAATGTGTTATGTGAGTGACATGGGTGCGTGTTTGGGGTAGTTGATGAAATCACCCATTTCTTGGTCTTTTTGTGGTTTTTTTGAGTCCTTCCGATGTGTGGAAGGCAAAGGAGTAGCTTCCTTGTAAATTTTCCTTTGTACAAGATGAATGGGGCGTGGATCGGATGATTTCGCGTAGGTTCGCGAAGGTCCGGATCGTAAACGAGAATGTGGTTGGTTCCCCAACCACGTTTAGCTTCTAGATAATGAACGCAGTATGAACAAACACCGCGATCATTTGAGAAGCCCATGGTAAGGCGGTCGTGGATGCGGCCGCACGATCCACCGCGTCTTTGGAAGATCGTGGTCCTCGTGGTGACCGCGATCACCTTAACGCGGTCGCCCAACTGCGTTTCCAACTCGTCGACCGGCCTATGCTTGGCCTGTCGACCAACCCCTTGCTGGTAGGTCGACCGACCCAAGGGGTACGTCGACCGAACCCAGCCTTTTTTGCCAGTTTTGGCCCCCGGTCGACCTGGTTGTGACCCTTCGGTCGACCTTTGGCCCCGTGGATATCTCAGATATCCCGTAGGGACCGACTTCGTGTTTTGGGTGTTCAGAGTAATCATGATACATCGATTAATGTGCCCATATGATTTTGAGGGTCCGAGTGACCCCATGTGTTCCGGGCTTCCTTGTTTCGCTAGATCGAGACACCGCGTATTTGTGTAGGTGCGGAGGGCTGTCCCTGTACAATATTAGCTTTTTCGGAAAGCAATTTCCGTATGGGCCATGCGTATGGCCAATGACCGAGAGTTCTTTGACCTAGCCTAGGGCTGGGGACTTCTTAATCTTCCTCGAAAAGAGAATGGACTCGACAGTTATGGGCCGCCTTAAGGATTCTTTAACTGTGGTTTCTGACTCTTAGATTAGGATGATTTGACGACATGGTGACGTATTGTATAACGGTCTTGGCCTGAGTCGTGTGACTCAAGGACTGTTGGATTAGTAGATTTAGTTGACTGTCTAGAGTCTGGTGGCACCGAGCCACCCGATACTTCGTGATCCTCGCGATGGGTGCGTGTGTAGCCGTTGATACTTCGGTGTTTCCTCTCTACGGAGAGTGTCCACGTTTAGTGACCCCCCACTAGCCGTACCTTGCCTGGGCATGCGTATGTCGACCCACTTGGGAGTGGTGGAGAGCTAGACTCGGGAGAGACGGTTTTAGGTTGGTTGCAGTAGGGCCTCCCACTATGGCGGCTCGAGTCCGGGTCGGAGGAAAATCAGCTAGAGGGTTTGACGTAGTGCAGTCAGTCAGTGTGTGTACACGTGGTCGGAGGCTTCAGACGTGTGTTAATTGACGAGCACGACCCCGACTAGACCCTTGTATTCGGTTCCTTGTACTCTGTCTTAGTTTTCGCTTGGGGCGATTAGGGAGACACCCAGGACGTGGACTAAGTCGTCAGTGGATGTATCTGGCATTGCTTATAGTGTGTAGGTTATCCCGTCACACGATATGTGACTCTCTTGAACTGGGGTTTGATTTTTCGTCTGCGAGATGTGGTTCTTCAGGTAGCTTCTACGAGCTTTTCCTGACATAGAGGTCTAGGGTTGCCGGTAGGGTTACCGAGGTCTCACCCATAGATAGTGTAGGGTTCATAACGGTGAGGTCGTGATTGTACCCTTGGACCACGTGATCTTGGTTGGACTTCGGTCTGCGAGGACGGGCCTTTACGACATGGATGTCATGATTTTTCTTTCAGTAGCGTAGCTGTAGTTTTACTGGTGGTTCGACGGTCCCGACTGTGAGATCGGGGTTTCCTTTTTGTGCCGTTAGGAGTAACTTAGAGAGCTATGTTTCCACCGCCTTCTTCCTTTACTGTTGCCGCTACATTTGCTACTGTTATTGTTGTTATTATTATCGTTGTTATCGCTGTTGTTTACCACCGTTGTTTAGTGGTGGGGATCAACGTGACCTCTACTAAGCTAATGAGATGAGACTCACCCATTTCTTTTTAGGTTTTGCGGTTCCTCTACTGTTATTGTTGTTATTATTATCGTTGTTATCGCTGTTGTTTACCGCCGTTGTTTAGTGGTGGGGATCAGCGTGACCTCTACTAAGCTAATGAGATGAGACTCACCCATTTCTTTTTAGGTTTTGCAGTTCCTCCTCGAGGTTCAGAGGTGCAGCGCTGAGATTCGTAGTTGCCAGCTTGTCAGAGCCGAGGGCGTACTCGGCACTTGAGTACGTTTCTTTCCCTATAGACCATACTTTGTTGGATTGGACTCTGTAGTTATTTTATTAATTAAAATATAATTTATTTTCTGTTATTTAAATAGTCAATTCTGCAACTGTTTCCTTCATTATTTTAAATTTTAATGTACCTCCACACACCAAATAACACTTCCGAGCCTTTTGACTCGTAAGTGGCGGATCAGGATTCGAATGGTATCGAATATTTTTCAGTATCTAGATCTTGAGTCGTTACACCCTCCATTTTCATCAGGCACCGCTTGGTGCTCACGAGATGGATACCTTTCCCAGACATCGTTGGCCAACCCCAATCTCTCTCCGGCTCCACCACTGTGGAGCGCGGCCTGATGGTGCCAAAGAGAGAGAGAGAGAGACCCACGTTCAAGAGGACATTTTCATATTTTCTAATATTCGAGTCACCTCAAGATGAAATATTTTGAGAATATTCTCTTTTTAAAATGCCTAGAAACTTAGAAGTTTCTTAGCTAGAGTTTTAAGATTGTAAGGATTTACAAATAAATAGTTATAACTGACTGGCTAATCGATAATTCCCTAACTTTATATGATTTTTTATGCGAAAAAATAAAAAAACTCAAAAGTGGACAAGACCCGACTCAGCTCCGACGCCGCGCCGATCGAAAACAGACTCGCCGCAGCGAGGCGGCCACAGTTCCTCTCCGTTCTCCACCACTCCCATCACCGCGTCTACCCCCGCCGCCTCTACCCGCGCCCTCCTCCGCCGCGGCCCACCCCCCCAATGCTTCCGCTCTGAGGACGCCCCCCTCCCCAAGCGATGGTGAGCCGCCTAGAGCTCCGCGGCTGCCCCCTTGTACCCTTCTCCGTCAACTCCCCTTGTGTCTGTCAGAGCCGCCCTTCTTCGTCCTCCTCGGCGTCGGCGTCGCCGAGGACGCTCGCCTTTGCCTCTCGATGTTTCCCGTCGAGCCGGAGCCTCGGAGAGGTGCCTCAGCGGAGATGGAGCGGGGACTGGTGCAGGACCCGCCGGGGCGTGCACCTCGTGGGTGCCGGCATCGGGGTGAAGCTGGAATCGGTTAACAGCGGGGAAGAAGAAGCGGAGACGGTACGGGAGGTCATCTTATCGTTTCTGCTCTTTTGTTTTTGTTTGCTACGAAGTTGATCTGTCGATGTGTGTGTGTGGGGGGGTGCAGACGGGTGAGAGATATTCTGATGTAGAATTTGTGTGTAGGGCCATGCATCAGAGGAGATGTTGGAGGCGGAGGGTGTGAATCCACAGCAGCAGCAGCATCACCAGCTGAAGAACCGCGTGGTGTTTGGTGTGGGAATTGGAGTCGTTTCGGGGGGCATTGTGGTGGCTGGAGGGTGGGTTTTCGCGATGGCAATTGCGGTGGCAGGGTTTACTGCTGCGCGTGAGTATTTTGGTTTGGTCCGGAGCCGTGGCATCGCTACCGGGATGACACCTCCGCCGAGATATGTGTCGCGGGTTTGCTCCATAATTTGTGCCCTCATGCCTCTGCTGACACTGTAAGAATCTTCAGTTGTAAATTCCTTTTTCCCTGGAAGACAATAAAAGAAGAAAAGAAAGGTCTGATAATGGCTTTTATGGTGTTCATATGCCTTTCATTATCGACATGCATGGCCATAAAGAAAGGCCTGATTGCAACTGCATTATTTCTTGTGAGAATTGAATAGATACATGGCTATGAATAGAGACGTGTGCTCCTGTTCTCCGAAAATAGTTTGTGTCTGGGAGTAGGAGGCTGCTCGTATGGGGAACGATGTATATTATTGATTCCTAGTTTTGCAATTCCTGGATGAACAAGGGCTTTCTTCCTTTGACATTTTACCACAAAAGAATCTGATCTTGCTAAAATCATGAGCCAATGGTAGCCGGTCAGAGAAGACTTGGAATAAATGACTATCTCACTATAAGTTGTTATACAGTGATACATCACTTGCATATACATAACCTTTCAACATGTTTAGTCTTTAAAGTTGTCACATGGTGGTATATCCTTTGCACGCATGGAACCTCTCGAGTAGACTAGTTAGCATGAGGATGGGGGAATGGCTGCAGTAATTTGGGGGGAAGTGTCCCACCTTTTCCTTGGTAAGACTTCTGGCAAGGATTCATCCATTGGCCGATGGAGCTAACCATATCCTGCTTGGAGCAGAGTAGGATGGATAGCCCTGGAAGGTAGCCATGCATTCACACATTCAACAGACAAGACTTCCTTCCTAGGGTTCCAATCCAGAATGGGGATGCAATATTTCAAATGTCTAGGCTAGGGTCATCCAAGAGATCGTTGGTGTGGCCTAAGACATGGAAGCATGTGGGGCATATGGAGGCAGTGTGAGATCCAGAAGGAGGGGAGCATGGGGCGCATTAAGGAGCCTCTTCATTTGGCGAGGTAGTTAGGAGGGGAGCTTCTCACTGGTTCCTGGATGTTCAAGGTTTTTAGGAAGCTTTAATGTCTTGTGGGTCGAGTTTGACAAACAAGGAAAGGAAGGAAATGGCTGTGTACCAAGGGCATTAGTTATTGGGATGTGTGAGGAGAGATGGGCATAAGAATTAATAGAGAGTAGGTGGTGGAAGAAGGATGGTTGGAAACAAAGAAGACAATGAGGGGTATTTTTCTTTTGGTGTGCTTTCTTCTGAAGATGGCCAAGCAGTTGGTTTTATGGATCATTGGCAAAGAGTTAGTAGAGTCACCTTGTAGAACTCTTAGAAAAGAATATATAGATCCAGACTTGTAGGTGACTTTGGTGGGCATCATTATGGCCATGCATGTCGAGGAGAGGCCATTCGATTAGTACTCCTGTCCACCTGCAGTGATGAAGGTGGGGTCTTGTCATCGGACTCCAGCCTAGGTGTTCCTTAGCTGTTTGGTGTAGGTCATGTTTTCTCGGTGACAATCAAGAGGAGGGAGCTGGGAGGCATTCCTACTCTCATATTGTAGGTGGCACCAGAGCTGATGGTGGGTGGAATAAGGAGAGCAGAGCATGTATGACTTCAGGGAGTGGTCCGTTGTTGTGTACTTGTGTATGGGGTTATTGAGACATTGAGGCAGGACTGCAGACTATTTCCTGGCATCCAACTGGTGGGCCACCGGCCAATCTATGCCTTTGGATCAACTGAACTGGATAAGGAAACCTTCACTTGAGGTATCAAACTGGACAGGTTTTGATGATCTATTCCATAGACAGGGAACTCGGAACTTCGTTTATAATCTTGGGTCTCTTGGAACCATGGTAGCACCTTAAACTGGACATGGTGCTTATTTCTTCTTTGCCCAATCAAAGGAAGATTTGCAATGATGTGCCACATTGATAGACATTCGAGCAAGGGCCAATACGTGTCTGTTTAGTGAAGGTAATAGGCTTTGGTGGACTGGTTATCCACACTAAGGATGAGATGAATGCAGGAAAGATGGCCTGCACCCGAATGATTGATAATTTGATACTAATCTATGAGGTATACCATCTTATACAATGTCAACATATGGTTTACAATCACCTGGAAGACCTCACATTTGCTTATTGATAACTACTCTGGGTTATTTGCTACTTTAGACTGCAGAATTTGTAGATTCCTGTCTGGATCAGTTAGAATGGACTAAGAGCAGGTGGGATTATCAGTGAATTGAATTCGTTAATTGCTATCAGTCAGTGTTGGCTGATTTATTTATTTATTTATTTTTTCATTTGAAAAAATTGGCCAATTTGGGCTGATTTATATTGCTCTGTCCTGAATCAGGATTGGTTCTGGACTTACCAATTTAGCCACAGAATCCTATATTGAATTTGTTCGCTATGGCTTGAGTTCATGCTTTACAGTGACCATCCCTAAAATACTTAAGCTCTGAAAAGAAGTTATTTTTCTACATTGGATTGGGTTACTCGAGAATATACAGTTGTTCTCAACTAGAAGTCCTGGTCAACAAATCAGTAGATACTTTACTCATCACTTTATCTTTTTTCATACGTTGAATATGAAAATGACTTAGTTGGGTCATTTTAAAATTTATCATGGAGACAATGTTAATGCTACCAGAACTCTGCAGTTTTGCTGATACCTAGTTACCTACTCATATATTTGTGTTCATTACTTTGGAATTGTTCAGACACTGCACTTTTATCCCCTTCTTTTGAAATATTACAATTTGCTTGAGGGCAGATATTCTTCTCAGCTAATTTCTATCATATTCTTCGTTTTCTTTTTTCTCTCTTTGCTGTTTCATCGACATACTTGACTGATGCTTTCCCTATGATTTATAGGTATCTTGGACACATGGATGTATCTGTTACTTCATCTGCCTTTATTGTTGCAATGATATTGATTTTGCAGAGAGGGAATCCTCGTTTTGCACAACTGAGTAGTGCAATGTTTGGGTTATTCTATTGTGGATACCTTCCGTCTTTCTGGGTAAAGCTTCGCTGTGGTTTGGAAGTCCCTGCATTGAATACCAGTATGTTTACAGTTTTCTACTTTGTTCTTCCCTGGGAGAAACACACTTTTCTACTTCTTCACTTGTCAAATCTACATTAGTTTCATAACCTTATTCATCTAAAATTGCCATTTGTTAATTACATTTTTCAAACTTTGAGTAAGTTCCATTGCTGAAAAGATAAATATACTTGCTGTTGAAATGTTAAAGATGTGAAAATGAAGATAATGTTAACTCAAGAGTGAGGGGACTGAACTGCTTTATGTTATAGCTCTTATTTTTTTTTCTTGCTTGATTTCTGGACTGTTTATTTCCTTCTAAGGCATTTGTGAGTAAAATGTGTTATTTCTCAATTACCTGATTCATTTGAACGAATTAATGCAACGACTTTGATAAATGAATATCAATTGAAATATATATGTTGCATTTTCTTTTATTTAGACAGCCGGCTCTAATGACTCCTTTTGATTGTTTATGATGAAGCAGATACCATGACATAGAGGGAAAAAGGTAAAGGGCATGATATGCCAATTTTACCAGCAAGTTTCTCCCTGTGTTAATGGAAAGGTAGTTGACATAGGGGGCTTAATGATGAAGCAATTTTGCATTCATATAATCCAACAGTCTGAAAAGACTTGGTAGTCTGAATCTTATTGTATGTGGGATCGATCTTGTGATTAAATGGTAAAAGTGACATTAAATGTATAGCTAGTACCAGAGAGAGAAAAAAATGTTACTTGGCTGTGAGGAGTGGGTAGTACCACATTCATTATGCTTGATAGGTAGGCTGGCATCAAAGAGTTTAGGACTTTGCATAGTGTACTTCAAGTTTCATTAATTTTCCACAAATTTCAAATTAAATTTCCCCCTTTTTTGCACGACAAGATATTTGAATTTGCGGCTGCTCTTTTTCATGACTTCATGTTTATCTTTTTTACATTCCCTCTAGTTCATAGGATAAGAACTAATTATTCATTGGATTGTACAGAATTAGGAGCTCTATGGCCAATTCTTCTTGGTGGCCAGACTCACTGGACTGTTGGCCTTGTTGCGACTCTGATTTCTGTTAGCAGCATAATAGCAGCTGACACATGTGCTTTCTTAGGTGGAAGGGTAATTCCTTTTTTACCTTTATGATTATATTTAGGTTAATTTCATAGATGTTAGCTTCTTGCTGAGTTAGTAGCAAACTGAACTATTTTGATGGTTGCTGGTACCCCAAGAGATTGAGGGGCTATAATTTGCAGTCTACTTTGATATACAACAAGAGACGATCAACATTGCTATGACTTCCAAAATACTATATATGTTGCATATCTTGGTCCCATATGTGCAATATGTTTTACTGTTCTTATGGGTTCCCTATCCATCAAAATCTTATCTTGTGGTTCCAGCAAGTAAATAATCATGAAGACCTCTTTCTGAACAACACATACAAAGGACCTGCCAGCACTCAAGTTTTTAGTGAACCTGTGAGACAGAGATATTTATGATTTGTTTCTATGCATTATGTTATGTTATTCACCAGAGCACTTATGATATTGAAACCCATGTCAGGCAAGTGTTAATTATGACGCAGCGAATTTGGTGCTCAACATACCTTTTTCACTTTCAACCACTTTCTTGGTCTGATTAAAAAGATGTTTTTTTTTCAATCTCATGTATTCATTTTTGAATATAAGTGCCTTATGGATCTACATGGATGGAGTATAATAAATACCTTGTTACTCTAAGTGCAAATCACAACATAATTTCATTAGTAGTTAATGCAAGATAAAACAGAAATAAGTTTACTGTTTTGGTGTCTTTGTTGTAACTTCTTGAAGTTTATTATGGGCTTCATTCATAGTTTGCATAATGACTATCAGACAATGTTTTAGAAATGCCTCGGCAGAGGGAGTCGGCTGACCCCCTTACTGTGTAGGCAGACTGTCTAGGCGGCAAGGTGGGCACCCAGTTCTGAGGCAGTTAATCTTTTAGTTTTATTTTAAATAAATTCCCTATATATATCCTTGACAAATGATAATGTTATTAACTATAAATATCTCTCATTTAATTATATTACCATCATAATCTGATTAGTGTATTATAAATTTTAATTTGATGCATCTATGTTTTGAATAATAGTAATTATGCATTAAAAAACAAACATACGGATGATGAAAAGTGTACATAAACCTCTAGCTCAAAGGATAAAGTGTTGTCCTCATTAGTCATAATATGGTCTGCATTTTGCTATCTTCTTTTGGAGACACCCAATATCCATCAAGCATGGGATAACAAGAGGGGCATCAAAAAATGACTGACAGAGAAATTATATTTTCATTGAGGAAGAACTGCCGAACCTGAGTTATCTGTGTGGTGTTAGCAAGCTAAGGGATTCATTGGGTCCAGAACATGTGAAAGACAGAAAAAAGGAAAAGACAACCGAAGAGGTGAAAAGGGAGACTAGGAGGGACAAACTTGTGAACATAAGCTATAATCTCCATGGCCATACAAACTAACTAATTAACGGGGTATAATTGTCATCTGTCAGTGACTTTGTGAAAAATATTGAGGCAGCAACCGCCTAGGCAGTAAATGGCCTTGAGTTGTCTAGGTGGCCCGGTTAATCGTCTAGCTGCATGTTTTTAAAACACTGGTACCAGAGCATTCCACGTGACTGATTGCCTTTTCTTTTATCTGCTCTTCCCCTTTGTATATCTAGTCGTTCTCCTGTTGAGGAGGTCGTGGACCTCTTCACCAAAGCTTAGATGAATTTGCACTTCGAGGCATTTGTCAACATACTCTTGGTTCATAATGCACCTTGAGTTTGAGGAGAGTGTTAGAGAGAGATTATACACTGTACATAATATCCTTCTACTTAGATTAAGACTAGCAGAGTCCTGTTAGTATTATTACTTGGATTAAGATTAGTAGACTCATATTTAATACTAGTTTTTCTTGGATTAATGTGTCCTATTCTGATTAGTAAGAGGGGTCTGCTTCCCACTTGTATTGGGCATCGTCTTGTACATGTGCATGTGTTGGGCTGTTCATTATATAAGCTTTCAGTATTTTCTTTGCTATGTCTCTTAATAGGGACTTATCCTATGGTGACATCCAGCATATGCTAACCTCTTGCAAAGTATGTCTGACAGGAAAGAGTGATCATCAGTTTGACAACTGGTCTCTTTCTTGTCAATCCTTGTTGGAACCTTTATCTTTAGTCAACCATAGATTCATGGGATGAGGAGTGTGGTTGATTGGCCTTCTGTCTCTGTTGCTAAAAGGATCCCATCTTGAAAATGTATTCTTGGAGGTTGCGTCGTGTTAGTTCAGATTTGCTAAAATTTCAGAAGTTGCCTTAAGTCTACGTATGGCTAACTTAGGATAATAAAAAAGATATTAAATCTTCTTGCCTTTTGGTGGAGATCACAGCCCCAGATGGTTAGTTTCTTCACACCACCCAAGGACATCGCTTGGACACAAAAGATTCCTTGGCTGAGGAATGTATGCTATTATATTAGCTCTTTTGGGTGGTTAGGGTTAGGTTAAGTTTAGAGACCTAGTTGGTTTTGGGATGTGAACTTTGGAAGATTTTACATTAGTTATACACTGGTAACCGAGTGTATGGATGAAGTAACAAAATAATTGCATGAGGATATCCCTTGGTGTATGTTATTTGCAGATGATGTTGTCTTAATTGATGAGAGTATTGATGCTTTAAATGTTAAGTTAGAGCATTGAAGACTTGCTTTGGAATCTAAAGATTTTAAATTTAGTAGGAGTAAGTCAGAGTTTATGCATTGTAATTTTAGTAATGGGAGAGTGGTACAGGAAGACATGGTTCTAATTGATGGGCATAACATTCCGAAGAGTAGTAGCTTTCGATACTTAGGGTCTATCATACAAGAGAATGGGGAGATTTATGACGACGTTACACATAGGATTAAGGCAGGCTGGTTAAGATGGAGAAGCGCATCAGGAGTTCTCTGTGATCGTCGTATGCCTGTGAAACTCAAAGGGAGGTTTTATAGAACGGCTGTGAGACCTGCTTTGTTATATGGTACCGAGTGTTGGACAATACGAAAGGAACACATTCACAAAATGTGTGTAGCAGAGATGAGGATGTTGAGATGGATGTGTGGCAAGACTAAGAAAGACAAAATTAGGAATGAACGTATCCGTAAGGACTTAGGAATAGCCCCAATTGATAGTAAAATGAGAGAAAATAGACTCGGGTGGTTTGGTCATGTGTTTCGTCGCCCTAACTCAGCGCCGGTTAGAAGATGTGACCGAATCTTAATGGATGCTAGTAAAAGAGTTCGGGGAAGGCCTAAAATGAGATGGTGCGATGTTATTAGGAAGGACATTAGTTTCTTAGGTTTAAATATGAATATAGCACTTGATAGAAATCTTTGGCGGAACAAGATTCACGTAGCCGACCCCAAATAATTGGGATAAGGCTATGATGATGATGATACACTGGTAACCATGGATTATCAACTCATCTTTGGTTTTTCCTCTCTCTAGTTGTTTCTAGAGAGAGAAACTCTGAGGAGGGTATGCCATGGGGTAGCCCCCCGGAGGTTGCCTCCGGTGCGAACCGGGTGCCCCTCGAGGACACGACCGGAGAATGGCCGGGGTTCTTAGGGGTAGGGGGCTCCCTCTCAAGGGGAAGTGCTGCTACATGTGTGGAGTACAGGGCCGCCTGTTACACTACTGTAGAGCTTTGACGACGAGTAATGGAGGCTACATCTAGCCCGGCCAGTCATTTGCAGATGTTGTTCGGAGCAACCCCAAGCCAAAGTTTCCACGGGACGGGAGGTCAGGTAAGACATGCATGGAGGAGGACCCATTGTCGATGTAAGTTGTACAGAGGACGATGCACTGGCTAAGGAGGTGCTTGAGGGTGGAGCTGATGGAGGGGGGAGTTGATGTGGCGCGGGTGAAGGCTGTACTGGATGGCGGGGAGAACACGGCCGACAGATGAGAGGTTGTCCATATAGGCAGAAGGGGGTTGTTGGCGGTGGGCCAATGTGAGGAGACGGCGGAAGCTTGGCTGAAGGCTGGCTTCGCGATGGCAGAGGGAGCTCTGCTATGGCCGAGAAGGTGGTCCCTATAGATGGGCACCTTCCCTGATCCCAGGGAGAGGCGAGTCCGGATTCTCCTTGTCGATATGCCCCTTATCCTCTGTGATGAGATGGGTGTATCATTCCTTGTCCGGCGTTTCGGGAAGCTGGAGGTGGGATTGGTGAGTCTGACGGTGTGGGGGAGCTTATGGTAATGGAGGTGCTCGCCATTCTCACCACCGATCTTGCCGGCGAGACTTCTCCGGTGCGCATCGACGTGCAGCCGGAGCAGTTGCAGCGGGTGCTGTTGGAGCACAGGGGTGGTGTAGACTGCCACTAGCAAGGTGATGAATTATGGTGTCCTACGCCGAATCACGAGGAACATGGAGGGGGGATGGGGGTATGTGGCCGTACTGCATCTCCCCATTCAAATTTCAAACTGCGGATCCAAATCGGGCCGATAGATCCTGCGCTTGATCATGGGCCGGGCCATGGGCCAGCTGATGGGCTGACAGCTATAACATGGCTTCCGTCCAGCCCAGTTGGTACTGGAACCGTGTCGGATCTTGGGCTCGGGCACAATGGCTTACCTACATCAGAATGCGGGCCTCGTATTGAGACATCTAGACCTGATTTGGGTTGTCCCTGTTGCCCGACAGCAACTCCTATTCATACCGGCTGAACACCACGGCGGTAGGGGGCGATGGCTCGTCCGGTCAACGGCCTACTGAGTCTGCAACCGTGCTGCCACCAACTCAGATGGGGCCTTCGACAAAGAGGTGTATCCTTTCCTGCCTGGTAGCTGCGACAGGCACAAGGAGAAGACAACGGGCTGACAGGAGCTCCGGTCGGCTGGCAACGACACCGTTCTACCTGTAGCTTATCTGCAACAACTCCGACGATCCTCCTCCGGCTTCAAAGCTCACGGTCCAGCTGGTCTCTTGTAGGCTTCTGCAGTAGGCCGATGGAGAATTGGCCGAGAAGCTCTCACAGGTGCGCAATGCAGATCTGCGAAGGGATCGTCCAGACCCCCCAGCTTCACTGACGGTACGTCGACTCATCCCTGATCATCCACCAGTGGAGGGATAGGCTGGCTCTGTCTCAGGGGCAGGGTGTGTGTACTGAGTGTACAACAGACCTCTTCCTCCGCTCAGGTCGGCAGCTCCCAGATGGCTTACCGAGGGCCGCACAGAAGGTCTCCATTACCCGGGGCTCCCTGTGTGCAGAACATAGAAACAAAAGAGAACATAAAAAAAATGAACAGCCCATCTGTTCCACATACAGGCTGTTTACAAGATTTATGCAGCCCTATTTTCCATTGCACATATATTCGTTTGTGGAGGATCTGTAAGATGCCCCTATACTGTTGCAAGGCCTCCTTCCACACCGTGATTTGTATCCTGAGGATGGGAAGATAGCCATAACATTAGAACAGGGGAAGTGAATAAGTTCACCACAAAAAAAATAAGTCAACTGCTTGTCATATTCACATTAACTAATAGTTATTGGGGGGGGGTGCCGAGGCAGAATTACTAATAACTTCAGACGGGGACTTGACATGATAACAATAACTAATGTCAGCTCCTAGTCTGAAGTTATTCCGCCGCAAATGTGAGATGGACCATGGCTATCAATATTGCCACCTTCACATGGTGAGTGGTACTCCGGAGTTTGCCTCTAGCGCAAAAAGAGTGCCTCTTGGGGGGGGGGTGCATTGATGCTTGTTGTCACCGGAGCCTGCCAATGGGGTTCCAGCGACCGGACGTCTCATCATCCAATCCACGTGTCTACCACCGAGGGATGACCTGCTTTCGTTGTGGTTGGAGGGGTCACCTGCAGCGTGCCTGTTGGGTGCCGACAGAGGGAGGTCGTGCCAGGGGGAGCTAGGAAGGACGTTCTGTGGGGCGAGAGGTCCAGTCAAGTGGTCTTACATTGAAACCCTCTAAAGTGGCCCACTGACCAAGAGAGTTTTTGGGGAGAGACGAGCCTATTTGACAGGGGGATGCATGTCGATCGATCTTCTTCACTGTCGGTTGGCTTGGCTCAAGTGTTGCCTTTGGGTCACCCTGCTTTAAGCGGTGTAGATGGACCGCAGGTCAAAGCTATGTTGGACAGGGGGGTGGCAGAGATGTGCAGTGGGAGGTCTACCAATTGAGCAAGGAAGGGTTCATGGCAGTTGGCCCAAGCATAGAGCAGGTGGAGTCGGTGGCGACGGTGGGTTCCTGTAGGTGGAGGGTGCTTTCTAGATGGGAAGTGAGTCGAGGGACCTACCCAGATCCCAGGGGACTCTGGCTCCCCATTTGCCTTGTCGAGGTCCCCCTCATGTTCCGTGATGAGGTCAGGGCCTCCCTCATCATGGAGTGTTTTGGGACAGTCGTCGTTGGGTCAATCAGAATTGTTGGGGGAGATGACTAGACGGTGCTTGAGGTGCTGGCCTGGGTTGCGAGCCTAAGGATCTTTCGGCTGTCGTGACCGTGGAGGCTGACAGAGCTCTGTACTTGGTGAGGGTTCTTCTCCGATTGAAGGTGCAACATGACCATGTGTTGGAGGAGTAAGACGAGTACAACAGAAGGGGGGTGTCGTGGCATGTGGAAAGAGATATGGGCAAATCTGAATTCAAATTCAAATCGCCTGGACAATTTTCGGGGAGAGGCTATCGGGTTGGGTTCCGCTAATGGAGTTCAGGCGGATCGGGCCTCGTACAACAATCCGCGACACATCTACTCTATTTTGCTCAGCAGGGATCTAGACTCTTAGTCCGGGACTTACCCAGAACTAGTGACTGTGGGCGTGCCTTACTTGCTAACTACCTAGTAACCACGGCCTTTGACTTACCTGTATCCGGGTGTCACAGGCATAACGGTGTAGGAGGACCCGTTACTGGTCTCTTCCCAACTTGATTTCCCCACATTGGTTGCCTTCGCCTCCGCAACAATTGAGCGACGCCTTCCCTGGCCGCAACAGCGTCGCTGGGCCGCGTGAGTCTCCCTGTGGTAACCGACGGTCAACAGAGGGATGGTGATTGGAGGGATAGTGGCGTGCTCTTCGACAGCAGACTCTCTCCGGCATCACGAATTGTAGGCTCACCCATGGGGTCCCTCCAGCTGCGGCAAGTGGGTCGTGACCTTTCCAGAAGTCGGCTGTCGTCGGGGACTGACCTCAGGCTGTCTCTCTTGACGGAAGTGCTTGGCCAACCCTACATGCGGGCGGAACAACTGGGATCGGGACCAGGGTAAGGACAGCTCCGGCTGGCCATTGGCTCTCTTGTGTGTGCAGAGCTTGATGCCAGTGGCTAGGTGGCCTCGCACCTGATTACAAAAGATCCCCTAGTGGGGCTATCGCTGCAGGGTCCTAGGGAGGACATTGAACCCTAGCTGAATGTAGCAGTCGTGCCCTCAGGACAGTAGGGCACCTTAACCTCTCATCAGGGAGGCCTAGGGCCATGTGATCACTCAAATGGTGGAAGGTGAGGTAGAATCTTATGGGAGGGTTGTTATTGTTCTGGAGAGTTTGAGAGGGGCCAGGGGATCGAAAGAGGGGTAGTCGGATGGGGAGGGGTTGTCCGATATAGTCAGGTTGAGGAGAGAGGAGGTAAAGGAGATGGTTGGGGTGGTGGATAGGTTGATAGAGGTACAAGTGAGGGAGCTGGCTGAGAGGGTGGGAATTTCCTTTGCGGGGTTGGAAAAAGTCTTCAAAGGGATTTTCAACAAGGTACGAAAGGTGGTTGATTAGTATGGCGATGAAGGTTAAAGGGGGAAAGTCTTACAAGGGGGTGGCGAGAGAGAGTGAGCAAGAGGGGGAGGAAACGAGGAATAGGCTCTCGTCACCATGATGATTGTTTCGTGGAATGTGAAGGGGATTGGTGGGAGTGAGAAAAGGAGGGTGGTGAAGGAGCTAATTAGGAGATGCAAGGTCGACATTTGTGCATTAAAGAGTCCAAGTGTAGCGGGGATGGGGAGGATATCGTGAGAGAAATAGGGGGACTTAGACTTTCTAAGGGGGTGACCTCTTCAGTTGATGGTAGGCATCATGATTCTCTGGAATTTCTTTGAGGTGAAGGTGGTGGAGGAGGATAGGCATGTTGGGAGAGGGGCTATCTCCCTTTTCTTAAAGAATGTCAGAGATGGCTTCTCTTGAGACTTCTCGGGGGTATATGGATGTTGAACACGGAATATAAATTTTAAAAGAAAAATGTTTGTTTGTTGAACATGAATGCACACTTATCAACTATTTAAATAACATGCACAATATTAATTCCGTGAATTGGGTTTATCAGACGATTTAGGGTTTGAGTATGGGACATTTCCCCACCGATTGCAGTCGATGTTTATTTACATTGACATAAAATCCGAATACCCTTTATACTGTCAAAGAACCCATTTAGCCTCTACAATATCCGTTGTGATATTGTAAGTTTTGTCTAATGGATATGATCCCGACGATCGTCCATTAGAGATACATATTCTTGCAAGAAATTTAAAGACGTTCATTCATTGAACACAGAGTTTGGATTACAATTGGTCTTTTGAGACCTTTGCATTTGGTTTCGATTATATAATAGACTCTTTGGGTTTACATCTGATCGCCATCTGATCACTGAGTAGGCTTCTACTTACACTTGGATCTTTGGATTGCCTTCGCAGACGATCAAACTGTTGAAATAGCTTCTGATCGGCATCAGACTGTTGGATTTGCTTCTAGCCTCCGGCGAACTGTTGAATTTGCTTTTGTCCTCAATTAGACGGCTGGGTTTACTCTTAGCCACGATCAGACCGTTGAATTTGTTTCTGGTCGAGATTTGGCCGTTGAATTTGAGTTTTGTTATGATCGGACCCTTCTTGGGTAAATCTGTAATTTTTGACCCTTTCTGGGTGTTTCTGCAATTTTGACCATGTCTGGGTACTTTTGTAGTTTTCTGGTTCTTCTGGACTTATATGTCATTTCTTGACTTTTCAAGATATATCTACAATTTATTGATTTCTTGGACATCATTGTCATTTCTTGACTGTCTGGGGTGCTATCATTTTCTGACTCTCCAGGACATTTTTGCCACTCCTGGATATTTCTATCATTTGTTGACTTCCCATGACAATTATCTCATTTTTGGGTATTTTTATTATTTGTTGGCTTCCCAGGGTATTTCTGTTATTTCTTGACATTTCTGGGCATTTATGTCATTTGTTGACTTTCTAGTGTATTTATGTCATTTCTCGACATTTTATCACTTGTTGACTTCCCAGGGTATTTCTGTCATTTCTTGACAGTTCTGGGCATTTATGTCATTTGTGGACTTCCCATAGTACTTATGTCATTTCTTGACATTTATGGGTGTTTTTGTCATTTGTTGACTTGCCATGGTATTTCTGTCATTTGTTGACATTTTTGGGCTTTTATGTCATTTGTTGATTTCCCAGAGTATTTTCGTCATTTCTTTACTTTCTGGGGTTTATTTGCAATTTTATGACTCCGTGGGTATCTCTGCAATTTCTATGTTTCCCTAGACATATGTCATTTCTTGACTTTCTGGGATTTATTTACAGTTTCAGGATCTCCATGGGCTTATCTGTCATTTCTTGACTTTCTAGGGTTTATTTGTAATTTCCTCGCCAGCAGGAGTATTCCCATAATTTTCTTGAATATCAGGGTTCTTGGGTTTTAATAGTTCCTGACCAGCCTTAAAGCAGAATTCAGGAGAGTGCACACCGTTTTAGGGAAGAGCCATGGTCCCGCTCCACTGAGTCGTGTTGGAGGTGTGACCCTGGACAGGAGTATTTTGGGAACTTCGGGGTAGAATAGGAGCTTTGTGCAATTTCTGCAAAGTTCAGTGTTTTTATGCAATTTTTGAGAAGCTAAATATTTTTCTATAATTTTTGGACAGATCATGACATTTTTGTAATTTTTGGACTGAACATGGACTTGTATGGAATTTTGAACCGGTCAAGGATATTTTTGTAATATCTGGACAAGTCCGTCCTCGGTGAAGGCGCACAGGGGAAAAACACATAGGAGATTATTTCTCCTTCTTGAGCTCCTATGGATTATGATCCATCTCTATGCATTCGTCAACGTACCGTCGAGGATCGACCTGTCCAGTCAGGTCCCGCGGGTCAAGGGGGCTTCCACCTCCCGGAAGAATTTTTTTTATAATCCCTCTCCAAGGAATGGCACAAGGGGCATAGTCACAAGGGCATCTATGCATACCAAGCAATTATATAAGGCATAACCACAGGGACATATATTCAAACCCAGGGGTATATGTGCAACATATCCTTGTTGGGCGTACACCCTGCTTGGTGGAGGCACACCAAACACAAAGCATAAAGCGGCTCCGACTGTTGGCTTCGATCTTTTCTTCCTTCCTTGCTTGAGTGGGACCCATAGGGGTATTTATAGAGTTTAGGGGGTCACTTAGACTCGGTTAAGTCCTTTGGGAGCTTACCGGGGGTCAAATGACCTATTAGATGGGCAAATGACCCCGGATAAGGTTTTTTTTTTTTGGTTTAACCAGGGTCAATTGACCCTAAAATAGGTGGGGATTGACCCCGGTTAAGCCCAAAAGGGTTAACCGGGGTCGATTGACCCCAAATTGAGTGGGCGGTCAACCCCAGGCCTTAACCGGGGTTGACCGACCCCTTTTATGTGGGGGGTCGACCATGTTTGGTGCACGGTCAACCCCAGGGACTTAACCGGGGTTGATGGGTGGTCGACCCCCCGTTTTTGACCATGGTTAAGGCCCTTCTTGGCCCCCATTTGGAACCCGATTAAGGCCCTTCGTGGCCACCTTTTTGGCTCCGATTAAGGCCTTCTTTAGGCCCTCCTTTTGACCCCAGCTAAGGCCTTCCTTGGGCCCTTCTTTTGACCTTGGTTAAGGCCCTTCTTGGCCCCCTTTTTGACACCGGTTAGGGTAGAGAACTTGGGAGAGAGGGGGGTTGACCCCTGCTAAGTTCCCCCCATTTTTATTTTCTTTTTAGGCAAAAAAGTTTGGCTCCAACAATAGACCACAAAGCAGAGAAGGAAAGATGATTCTTTGGGAGGAATTGCTTCAGCTTCATCAAAGTTTAGGCCATTCATGGTGTGTGAGTGGTGACTTCAATGCAGTTGCTGCACTCGGTAAAAGGACATGGCATTATCAACTAACTGGGGACATGGAAGACTTTATTAGCTTTATTGTCGACGCAGCCTTCATGGACATCAATGTGTCTAATATGCATTTCACTTAGTCTAACATGAGGGCATAGCCTTCTTGCTTTAGGCTAGACAAGTTTTTTGTTTCCGCTGACTGGGAAGATCACTACCCATATGTGCAATGGACCACAAACCCATATTGCTGAAGACTTCCAGTAGGCATTTGAGGAGGAATAACTTCAGACTAAAGAGATACTGGTTCAGGGAGGCTGACTTCATGGACACTGTTAGAAGGGCCTAGAATGTTCAGAGACGGGCAATTTTCTATGGCTAGATTGGTGTGCAAATTGAAGCATGTGGCACAAGTGCTTAATATTTGGGGTATAGGCAACACGTTACGCGGTAAAAAGGCCAAAGGCAATATTCTGGAATAGCTTGAGGCACTTGACTGCTAGGAGGAGGCATGACTATTGAATGACTCTCATAGACAGTTCAGGGACAATCTCAGGGCAGAATTTGACGAGATCCTCACTATGTAGTCAGAATTTGCTAGGAGGAGGCATGACTATTGAATTTAGCTTTTTAAATGGGACATTTAAAATCATCTCCAATCTTCTAGCCATGAGACTAGACAATGTGATTGACAGAATGGTTAGTGGCTACTAAGGAGCCTTTATCAGGGACGTCATATCCAGGAAAACCTTTTGGTATCCCATGAATGCCTATTTGCAATCAAACTCAAGGAAGACATGGGTGGTTATAAAGTTGGACTTTGAAAAAGCATATGACTGACTCAATTGGTTGTGCCTATTTGTGGTTCTTGGGAAGATGGGCTTTGATGAGAGATGTATTGGTTGGATTCGTGCATGTGTATCTTCAACCACATTTGTAGTTTTAATCAATGGAGAACCTACTTCTTATTTCCATAGCGATAGAGGTCTTCGGGAGACCCCATGTCCCCGTTGCTTTTTGTCCTCGTAGCATATATTTTAAGCAGGATGTGGCTGAGAGTTGAAACACACAGTTTGATCATAGGCTTCCAATTCACGACAGATAATGTTCGTATCAAGATCTATAGTATGCTAATGATATCAATTTATTCTTAGTAGAGGATGAGAGACAACTTTCTGTTATTAGGCTGTTGTTGGAATTGCTAGAGGAAGTTAGTGACCTTAAGGTCAATTTTAGTAAGAGTCGTATTGTGGGTGTTAACATGGAAGATAGGCCCCTTAAGAGAGCAACTTTCATCGTGGGATTTTGTATTGGCATATGCCCTTTTCTCTACTTGGGACTCTGTTGTCTAAAGGGTCTTACACTGCGGTGATTGGCACAATGTGGTGCAAAGATATGAATCAAGAATGACAGGTTGGAAGGCGAGGTTTCTCTCTTATAGGGGGAGAATGGTGCTATGCAAATCAATGTTGGATAGCCGCCTCATTTATTTTCTCTCCATATTCCGGATCGTAAAGATGGTGGCGAAAAAATTGGGGTCAATCCAAGCAAGGTTCTATTGGCATGGGAGTGGGGTCGGTGTAGGGGATGGCATGATATAGTTTAGGGCGGAGTCTACAAGTGCAAGGAGATGAGAGGAGTGGGCATCAAAAGCATTAGAGACTTCAATATGACTTTTCTATGCAAGTGGCTGTAGAAGCTCGGCTCCGAAGACAACGGGTGATGGCTTCAAGTCATTATGCTGAGGTACTATGGGAGAGTCAGAGACTGGGACTTGAGACCTTCCCACAACACAATGTTGCACCTATTTGAAAAGGTATCTTGCAGTGCAGGGACATCATCACCTCTAGCATCCGAGTCCGGTTGGGAAGTGGTCAAAAATGCCTGTTATGGAAAGATAGGTGGTGTGGCAATCATTCTCTAGAGACCACTTCTCCGCACCACTTCGCCATAGCTGTTGCACCATTGGCTCTGGTATTCAATGTTTTCGACATAAATCTCTCAGGGGGGATTTGGACACCGTCTTTTAGGAGGAATCTTAGGATGAGGAGATGGATTAGCTAGAGAGGCTACTTCTTTTCCTGTTGGACTACACTCTTGAGTCCACCATGACAGACCAATGGTGGTGGAGATGGGAGAAAGATGGAAGTTTTTGTCATTATATGACTTTATCTCTGCCGGAGGAATGCACCATCATTTTGCTCCATAGATCTGGACCACTAAGAGCCCCTTTAAAGTGAAGCTTCTTGTATGGAGGATCTCACATGGGAGGTTGCCGACTTGTTTCATTCCTCATGAATATCAATACCCTTTGCTGCTTATGTGGAGAAGAGGAGGAGACTCCAGACCATCTTTTCACTGGCTACTGCTTCTTGTAGGAGATTTGGTCGCATGTTAACAAGAAGGGTCTAGGCCACTTTCAACTCGTGTGAGTGTGTAGTAGCTAATGGGGGAATGGCATAGAGGAAGTGGCTTAAGTGGGATAGGCTCATCTAGTGGCTTATCCTACATGCCACCCTTTGGACTTTGTAGGGAGAAAAGAACAACTAAAGATTTAAGAGAGAAGCCAGAGTCTCATATACTCCTTCCGTCCTTCGTCTTGGAGAAAGGTGAGAGACTGGGCTTGTCTTTGTTGTAAAGCAGACTCACAAAACTCTTCTTTTTTTGGCTTGTTGGGGGGCTAGTGGCATGGATGGCAGTTTCGGCTGAAATCGAAACATTTCGGCCACTACCCGGCCGAAATCGAAACCCTGCAGTTGGCAAAAAACTAATAATTTATTTGGTTTCGGGTCGAAATCGAAATCGAAACGGGTTCGGTTTCGGACCCGACCGAAACCGACACCGAAACCGAAACTATCATCTATGGCTAGTGGCGGCCACACCATCTTGGTGTGAAGTGTTTTTGTCACATTTTTTATACATGTATATCTTTTTTTTCCATTTTAATACAAGCATGTTACTTTCCACTTTTTTTAAAAAGGAGATTTTTACTTTTTAGTCCCTAAAAATAGAGGTATTTATATTTTAGTCCCTCAAAATCTCAAATACAACTATTTATTTGAAAGTCCCTATAATCTTCTGTGTTTCACTAAAAAGCCCCTGCCATTCCCTCGGTACAGTACAGCCCACAAAAATGTTAACCATGTATGGTTAACTTCACCCATGTGTAGTAAAAGATGAAAAAACCCATGGTTATTGAGAGAGAGATATAAAGAGAAGAGGGGAGGAGAGAGAGAGTGGGGGAGAGAGAAGAGAGAGAAAGGGGCCGGAGGGGGTTTTCGGCCACCCACTTTGCCTCTTGTTGCTCCCAGACTCGCCGGAGGACAGGGGGACGGGGGAGGGAGAGAAGGCAGCCTAGGCCCGCTGGGAAGCTGCTCCCGCCTTTGGCATTGCTTAATTTGCTCCTGCCTTTGGCGAGGAGGCAGCCGTGGTACACGAGAGGGGGAGGGAGAGAAGGCGGCCCAGTCCCACTGGGAAGTTGCTTCCGCCTCTGGCGAGGAGGAAGCTGCGATAGAGGGGGGGGAAGAGAAGGCAGCCTAGGCCCAGCGGGAAGTTGCTTACACCTCCGGTGAGGAGGAAGCCATGGAACCACCTCGAGCCGCTATTGCGATGGCAGCCGTGCTACCCCCCCTCTTTCTTCTTCCTTCCTTGCCACCGTACGAGCCTCCCTCTCTTCTTCTTCCTTCTACCTCCTCTTCCCGTGCGCGAATGGGGCTCTGGCACGTCGCCAACGACCGTGCCGCCTTCTATTCTCTCCCTCTACCTCCTCTTCCCCCCCTTCCTTTTTCTTCTTCTGCGGCTGCAAGTGTTGTCTTACCGGTGCCCACAGCCACCAGCAGCAGCGGCAGCACAACGGCTACCCCCGTTGCCCCTTGCGTTGCCTCGATGCCCTACCCCGCGCCGGCGCTCTACCTTCGCCGGGCTTCGTCTTGCACCGCCCCGTGGCCAGCCTAGCCAACCCCCGAGAGATAGAGAGAGAGCAGAGAGAGAAAGGGAGGGAGCAATGCCGTGCAGGTGGGGAGCAGGAGTGGGCGAGCAATTTGGCTGGAGGAACTGCCCGTGGCAAGGCTGATGGGCGGAGGTAGGGCTTCCCGTCAGGCTGCTACGACTTCGCCGGCGACAGGGGCATCTCAGTGCCAGGAGCATCCGATAGTGTGTGGGGGTGAGTCGGTGGGGGGAGAGGGGGTGGGGGTTATTTTGGTAATTTTACTACTTTAGACAGAATATTCCTTTCCTTTTTAACGGTATATTCTCTTTTTCTACCGTCTGATAACCACTTGGACTTTTTAGCATGAGTTAGAAGATTGGAGGGACTTTCAGACAAATAGTTATATCTGAGGGACTAAAATGTAATTACCTATGCTTGTAGGGACTAAAAAATAAAAATCCAAAAAATGTCAGGTCCCTTGGGCCCTCCTGTGTCATTATTCCTCTTTCATTCCCTTGTTGTTTTGATGCGTTTGAGCATGTTTTATATGAATGTTAAGACTAAAAAGGATTCTTGATCAAACTGATATCTTCTTAGACTGTGTTTTTTTGTGTGTGTGTGGGGTGGGCTGGGTGGAGAGGAAATGAAAATTCGTTGATATTTGTTTCTTTCTTTCAGGCATTTGGGCGTACACCACTTATCAATGTTAGTCCCAAGAAGACTCTAGAGGGTGCTTTTGCTGGTTTAACTGGCTGTATAATAATAGCAGTGGTGTTATCAAAGATTTTCTGTTGGCCTACATCTTTGTTGAGGTATCAGACTGTGTTTAGTTGATTTTTCTCTCTAAGCTGATCATAGCACTTGAATGTCCCATATAGAAGTGTTCTAATTGCCAGATTTAGAAGTTTGATGTTTTTCAGTGATTCATCTCATTAGGTACCAGGTGACTTCCAAAATACCTTGCCTGATTCCTTTATGTAAAAGGTCTAATTTGATTCTAAAAATAAATTATGTTGGGATTACAATTGGGTTCAGTTGTGTTAGGGGCTCCATGAGGATCGTTGATCAAATCTGTTCATTTTTGTGCCTATTAGGGTTTAGAGTTTTATACTTATATGGTGTTGATAATGTCTTATTTAATTTTTCACATTGTGTCACCTAATTTCTTGGCATTGTAAGTTTTCTGCATGTGTTAAATGGCTTTTGCTAAACATCATTGCTTTGTTCGGTTGGAATGACATAGAGCTTCTTTCAAGTTCCACCCAGTCTTGGATATGCACCAGATCCTGGTGGTCCTTGGTTGATGAGGCATAGGTATTTATGATTGGTTGCTTGGTGATACTCTTTAGATTGATATGCTGCTGTTTTGGGGGTGGGTGGGAGAGATTTGCTAGTGACTCTACTCCACATCCAGCGAACAACATTTAACCAATTTCTGCGTCCCAACTTAAATGGGTCACCTCAGTGAGACTGACCAAGTAATGCCAACAATATGCTAACTATTCAAATAATAGAGAACAGTGTATTTAACAGAGCTTTTGACATTTGCATGAAAATGAAAGTACACAAAGATAAGAAACTATTGTTGTCATCTAAGTACAAGAAGAGAACACTTGGACTGTTAGCTGGCCTTTTCGCTGTGGCATCTGGTCCTTTTATCTCTCCTGGCCTTAGACATGGGGATCCTATTCATCCCTTTGTTTGTGCATGCTGTGGAATATTCTTAGCATGATGGGGCAGAAGGCTGGTCTCGTGGAGGATTCAAAAATTGGATGGAAGTTTAAATTATTTGTATTTTTCTTTCTTTAGTGATATGCCCAAGATTCTGAATGTGTTTTTCCAAAAGAGCATTAGAACTACAACTTAGTTGAAGGCTGATTCTCAGAAACCCTTCGACAATAGTCAGGACAGGGTGTGCAGGATATTCCTGATGTTTTAGTCTATCAATGGTACAAATACCAGTCAGATATCTTAGCTTGACATTGTTGGATGGTCCATTTTGACAAGCGGAAATGCATGCTTCAGAAAATTTGATTGATAGAACGCTGGAAACCCAAGATGTTTAAGGGAATTGGATTTTGCTGTTATTCTCTCTGCTTAATATTCCTGTAAATTGAGTTGACAGGAGTGAAGGTTCAAAAAGTTGCAAATCGGGAGAAAAAAAGGAAAGTGGGGACGGGAGAGGGAAAAATGGAGAAAAGAAAGTAAGACAGCAGAGCAGAAGAAAACATTGGGAAAAAAACATTATTTAAGATCCCCCCCCCCACTCACCCCTCCCCCTACCCGCCCCCCCCCCCCCCAAAAAAAAAAAAAAAAACGAATTCTTTATGTATGTTAACAAGTGGCTTAGCTGCATCCTGCGGCAGAAGAAGCAGTTGAGATATTGAGTGCTCAGGGCTGGATGCAAGAATCATTTTTGTTGGAGGGGGCATAAATATATAATATTTTAAAGGTTTTTTTGCATATAAACCATTGATAGAAGAGAAATGGCAAATATATCATTCTTGGAAATATATTAACACCCATATCATTACTTTTAACGAAATGTTGACAAAATGCTATCGTCATAACCCTTTGTTATCATTTGTGAACTTAACCATGATTATTTTTAAGTAGATCTAAGAAAAGACTGTAATGCTCACAGTCATCTCCCTCAAGGTTAGAGAGGACCCAACAATATCCCTCCCCCCTCTGACACCTCTCTCTCTCTCTCTCTCTCTCTCTTTCTCTCTCTGGTCGCCGACAAGTCGCGCGGCAGGGATGGGTGAGATGAGCTTGGACATTGACGTTGTAGGTGACGCAGGAGACCTGGCGGCCGAGGGTGACACTAACGACGAGGGGCTCAAGGGCAATGTAGTGGTGGACGAAGTGGGCGGGGAGGGGGAGGTTGAAGAAGACACAAAAGGGGGAGAGGAGGAAGCTGAGGGGCATCTAGAGGAAGGTAAGGAGAGCGACGTGGGGTTCCGGTCTCTGAACGAAGCGGCCGTTCGTGGAGGGGGGGGCAGGGGGTGCCGATACCAGAGCCCCCCTTGTTCTCTCTCTCTCTCTCTCAGCCTTCCGTCAGACGTCGACAACTCACCCCGGCCGCCCCTTCCAATGCAGGCCATCACCCCAACTAACGTAGCCCCACCAGCATTGACAACCACCTACCACAACGTCCACCAGATCTCGCCTGCCACACTCGTCGTGAGCCTACCTCAACTCGCCACTATAAGACCACATCAGACACGTTTTCTACAGTCTGCCCGGGTTGCCCGCCGCCACCCACAGACCCCGATGATTGTCGCAGGCCAGCTTGCCTCCTAAGCGCCACCAGACAATTGCACCCCCCCACCCCCCACTTCTTCCTAGTCGAGCACCGCAAGAGGAACCGCCACAGCCCAGCCATGACCCAACGCCACCATCGTGAGCCGGCCTTAGCCCACCATTCCAGGAGCTAGTCGACCTCATTTTCCGTGATCTACCTCGATCGCTTGTTGCCACTCGTAGAACCTCAATAGGTTTCGGTCTTGGAATGAAGCAGTCATCGTGGAAGACGGCGTGGATGGCGAGCTTCTCTGGGGGGACCTTGGCTGTCGACGGGTCCGTAGAAACCACCTGCAAGGCAAATACCATCCCCCTTTCCCCCTTCTCTTCTGGGTGGGGGAGGGAGGGGAGGGTTGAAGAAAGGGCATTTTCGTCGTAGGATGACTAACTAACGGGAATAGTAGAATCTTTGTGGAATATTTGTCTCTTTTATTGACGAAAGTTAACCGTGATAGTATTTTTACAACATTTTGTTAAAAGTAATGATACAAGTGTTAATACGTGTCCAAGAATGATATTTTTGCCATTTCTCTTCTGTCAAAGGTTTATATGCGGAAAAAAAATCTTATTTTAAATTTATTTAAAAAGAATAGATAATATAAAGTCACAAAAATATGTTTTTATTTTAATGGTTGTCGGCATTTTTTAAAAGAAGATTCATCTATTATTAAGTTTACACATTTTTTTTTTGCAATTTCATTGCCAGAATATACAATTAACGGATATTTCACCTCTTATCCACCTTTTAAGTTGAGTTCCTCTTAACATATTCATTTTCCCATGATTTAAGCTAAGAAAATAAGATATAAATAATACTATACATTGAAATTCTACAATTAATAAAAATATTCTTAATAACGCATTGTTACATGTCAATGTGACTTGGATACTTAACAAAAGGTAACAAAAAGAAAGTAATATTGAACATTGAAAATTTGGCTATATCTAATATGTGAGACACCCGCGGAAGCGAATACAGGGTGCCGCACATATGTGTACGTCACCGAGAGTATTAACACCTGTCGTACATGCTCTTAGACATTCCACAACATTTAACAAGCCATAATATCTGCATATTATGAACAAATGGTCAACTGAAATATTTTCATTGGTAATTTGTACATATGTACAATCATGTCACTGTTTCAAAATCTCACTTGACATGCCATTAACATTTGAGGGTTCAAAGGATGATAACTATCTACGCCAACAACTGCTAACACGTACACCACCCTCTAAGAAATCTGCAACTCTTATTGACTAGCACCTATAAAAAGAAAGTGGAAAATCATCTGAGTACAACGACTTAGTAGGATTCCTAATGTAAACCTAGTACTCCATCTTACTAAATACAATGTACATGTAGTATTTAAGAAATTAAACCATGTTGCAGATTAAACTTTTTTTTATGTTATGCAACTAACATGTGATTCTGGAACATAAAAAGCAGAACAATCTTATAAGCTGATAAATAAATAAGTAAAGCTTAGGTGGAATAGTAATGGGGGAGTCCCGTACCACCGTCTAAGGTTGTTGAGGTCAAGGAATCAAGTTACAAAACTATACATGGTATCTAAGAAAGACATGAATTAAAATAGACTTGAACATGAATTTGACTAACTTGAACTTGAAACATGAATTTAGAACGTGAGCATATATCTTGCTGGTTTTTCATATATAAATAGCATATATCTCATAAATTATTTATAAAAAGGAACAAGTTAACATGGAGACTAGTGGGTTAGCATATCTTGAACACAACTTGCATAATCATGATGTAACATGAAGCTCATACCCATATCGTCTACATATTAACCAGATTAAATTAATATGTATCACATAAAGTCAAGTTTAAGCTGAGGGACTATCACCCCGTAAGAAGCGAGCTCTTGCACATACATGCCCTCGATCGTAAAGACGTGCACCGAGTGAGTCCTGGCCGTGTACATAAGCTGGAGGCCTTATACCTCATCCCGAACTTAGATGGAGATTTGTCCTTCCTGTCGTCAAGGCGTATGTCACATTCCCGGGTAGGGGAAATGCAACGGTTTCTTGCCCCGCTGCCCCGAGATTCTCGAGCCGACGTGGGTGTTACACTGTTGTTGAACTAATTTGTTATCCCCTCAAAGCAATTAGGGGAAAATAAAATTCAGATCCAGTGGAAAAGCCTATGCTATCTTGATTGTTGGGTGATACATGTGCCCCGGAAAGATCTGTCGGTGTGCGGGATGAAAAAGACACCCAAAGGATGGTTAAATCTCGCAAGGGATTTGAATTTCCACAACTCATATGGTGAGTGGAATAATATGGTGAGTGAAATAGGTGAGGAGAATAAATTCAATGGCATGAAAACTCTCCCACCTAGCAAACAACATTGAGCACAAAAGCACCAAACCACACGTGGGAAACGTCAATTTCCCTTCCTCCACGTGAGGAATGAATAGTGGATGGGCTATTTATAGGGGCTGCCCCCTTCTATCCTCCCCTAGAGGGGTTTTTGGACCGGGTCCACCCCCATATGGGGGTTATGCTTCGAGTCCATCCCCCATATGGGGGTTTTGCCCCGGTTCCACCCCCAAATGGGATTTTGCCCCGGGTCCACCCCTCCTATGGGGGGTTTTACCCCGGTTCCACCCCTCCTATGGGGGTTTTGCCTTGGGTCCACCCCCATATGGGAGGTTTTTACCCCGGTTCCAACCCCCAAAGGGGGGTTTTGCGCCGGTTCCATCCCCCAAAGGGGGTTTTTGGCCCGGGTCCACCCCTCCCCATGGGGGTTTGCCCCGGTTCACCCCTCAAAGGGGGTTTTGGCCCGGGTCCACCCGTCCCCATGGGGGTTTGCCCAACCTTAATTAAAAAAAAGCAGTAGCAGCAGCTAACAAAAGCAGTAGCAGCAACTAACAACAGCTAAAACAAAGCTAACAGCAACATCAACAGCCCACAAGAGCAGCAGCAGCAGCAGCAGCTAACAGCAGTAACAACAAGATTAGCAGTAGCAACAACTAAAACAAAGCTAAGAAAATGGTTGCAGCTGCCCAATTGCTGAAACAACTGCAGTAGTAGCTAACAAGGTTAGTAACAACATCTAATGGGGTTGGTAGCAACAAAGTTTGGACCGGTTGCCTCCTCCTCCCCATTTAGCCATTTTGGTCCGAGTCCAATCCACCAAACTCCATGAGGGCTCCTCCGACCAGATGAAGGTTTCTTGGCCTAATTAGGGTTTAAATGGGTGTTCTACCCTGGTTAACAAGCAGTGCAAAAAAGAAAAATCTTCCAAGCAATTCTCAAATCAATAACATCAGCCATGATGGCAGACACACCAGTTGCAATGGCAGCCCAATGACAATAAGATCAGCTGTAACAGCAGCACACAATAATTGTAACAACAAGACACAATTGCTGCAATAGCCGCAAACCAAATTAGTAGCTGCCACAACATCATATAGTAGCTACAACAGTAGCACATAACCGCTGCAACAGCAGCAAGCAAATTTGATAGCTGCAGCAGCAACATAGTAGCAGCAGCAGCAGCACAATATCAGCAGCTAACAGCAGCACCAGTCGACAGGGGCAGCAGCAGCTAACAACAGCAACAACAAGGCTAACAGCAGCAACAGCAGTCGACAGGAACAACAGCAACAACAAGGCTAACAGCTGCAACACCGACAACAAACACAACAACAAGTCCCCCCGCTAGTGGCGGGGTGGACACCCCCCCTCCCCCCTCCTGCGCAGGTGGCAGGAGGGCACGGCTTCGAGCCGCTTTCCCCTCCCCCAAAATAAATAAAAAAACACAACAACAACAAATGCAATAGCAACATCAATGCAACAATTGCAACAAACGTAGCAACAACAGCTGCAGCAACAGCAACTAAGATTAACAGCAGCGGCAGTAAGCAGCAGCAACAACAACAACATCAGCCCTTATCATCATCAACTTAAGGGAAATCAACCAAATTTGACACAAAAATGGTAGCAGCAGCCCGGGTCCACCCTTCTATGGGTGGTTTGGACCGGGTCCACCCCCATATGGGGGGTTTGGACCAGTTCCACCCCCATATGGGGGTTTTGGACCGGGTCCACCCCCCCTATGGGGGTTTTCGACCGGTACCACCCCATATGGGAGGTTTGGACTGGGTCCACCCCCCATATGGGGGTTTTGGTCCGGTTCCACCCTCCCCAGATGGGGTTTGGCCCGGATCCATCCTTTCTATATGGGGTTTTGACCCGGGAACAACTCCTCAGTGGGGGGGGGGGGTTTGGCCCGGATCTATCCTTTCTCTGGGGTTTTGACCTGGGAACAACTCCTCAACCTGGGGGTTTAGTCCGGATCAAGCCCTAAATCTCCCATTTTGCCCCGGATGGAGGGTGTAACTGCCGGGACTCCCTCGGGGCTCTATAAATACCCCATTGGGGCCCTCATTTGGACACACGGAAAAGACACACGGACGCGGAGAGAGAGGCAGAGCGCTGAGATTTATTCTTCCGACTTTTTGGGCTCTGGCAAAGATATCAATTTGTTCCTCATGCAGAGATTGAAGAGTTTCTTGGTACGCTCCTTTTTGAAGGAATAAAGAGTTTTCATACGCTTTGACAATTTTGATGCTGATGCCTTCCCTTCGGATTTCTTGCCGGGATTGCTTGGAGTCGTCCCTTCGCCGGATCCATTTGTAGGGGAGAAGTCCACAGCGTTTGCCTCCTTCCCAGTGGCATTACGCTCTTTGGGTGGTTTGCCCTTAGAAGGTGTAAATGTTGAATTATCGGCGAAGAATATTTCGATCTCCGCGACCACTGAATTTAGTTGGTCTAATCCTTTGATATTCGTCCCTAGGAGCTTTTCGTTGACCTCTATTGACAAACTCCTCCGGCATATTGTTATAGCATTTTCCTGGGAAGGAGAGTTGTCGCATCTCATGTTGAAATCCCTTTTGCATTTAATGAAATCCAGTGTAGTTTCTCCTCTTTTTTATTTGAGTGAGCAGAGCTCTGCAAGGGACACTTTTTTCTCGACCGCTTGAAAACGATCGATGAATTTTTTCTGCAGATCGGTCTAGTTGGCCACATAATTGGGTTTTAATCTTGAGTACTATTGGAAGGCACTGCTCGTGAGGGAGGTCGCGAAATAGCGGAGGAAGTATGACTCTTTAAGTGCCAGCTCACCCATGGCTGTTATATAATAGGCCAGATGTTCATGTGGTGACCCCTGCCCATTGAACTTTTGCAGCTTTGGTGCCTTCGAGCAGTTCGGCGGAAGCTTCTTGAATTGGTGATGAACTGGGTATAGCACACTATATAAATCAACAGTGGCAATACTCTCGCCGCGTTGGGTGAACTTATCTTCAACAATCTTTTCTATCATACGCTGTTGGGGCGATGCCATCTTCAGTCGCCAAAGTCCGGGAAGATTGGACATTGGGTGGAGCACGAGGTGGCTCGGTCCCTGCTTCAACGACTACATTGTAGGGCGCAACCACTTGTCGGTTGACCATGGTGGGATTACCCAACCGTTGCAATCGTCGGGGGTTTTGGTTGTGCACCGGTGTTGCAGGCCTTTGAGTATTTGCGTTCATTTACTGCTTTAGCTCGAGCACGAGATTGGTCATCTCTATGTGCCAACGCTACATGGTTTCGAACTTGGCATCGTCGGACATTACTTGGAACGCAGCTCTTGTAGGTGGCTCGAAAATCGGGTTAACGTATCCACCCATGGGCTGAGTGGCCCCTTCTCCATAGACACTTATAACTTTATCAGGGTCCATTTCTTCTTGGGGCAAATTCTCATCATGTTTCTGAACTCGCTCTTGGGCCTAACCCTGATGTTTGACTCTGGTTGGAAGTTCCCACGTGGCCGCTAAATTGGGTCTGATGGTTTTTCCTGGTGGCATTTCTGGTATTGAGGTATACTGCGTCCACCGTCAGACTCGGGTCATTTGATTCGACAAGTTCATTTGGATTGGCAAGAATGCTAATAGCCTCCATCAACTCTCTGCTAGAGACATAACAGGTGTAGACCTTCATGCTATCTCCAGCTTCGGACATTTGAACCATCCTTCGCTTCTTTGGTAGTTGCCCCCTTAGGTGGGCTAGTGCCCTTAGCCTATCAAAGACTGAAACTTGTGTTGTCGGGGCCTTAGCACTGGTGATTTCTTCTGCTCGGATTGGTTCCGAGGCTTGAGTAAAGTTAGGTTTATGGTAAACCTCCTTTCTTTTTTGTCCTCGGGGACGTAGGGGTTTGACATCTTGAGATGTCGAAGAGTGAATCTTGGGCTGATCTTGAGCTTGGCCAGGCTTAGTTGCCCTGGCTCTTTTGATTGCGCGGGCCTCTTGCTTGGTGACCCAAATTTGCTTCATTTTCCGGGGGCGCTCTTCGGTCGCATTGCCCCCATTCTTGGACTTGGACTTCTTTTTGAAGTTTGCTTTGTCTTCATGCACCCTGTGAAGGAGTGCGAAGCGATTAGATGTTGAAATGGTCGGGACATGGTTGTCCAGTGGCACTATCGGCTTGTCGCCGTCGAGTCGGATGCGAAGATCTCCGACAAGAAACCGTCTTGCCGGATTTGGAGGTTGCCGCCGCGGGCTTTTTGCTTTGGCGGCTTCGGCATTGCCCCCATTTGGCAGGGGCGGCATTGTATGAACATTGTTTAAAAAGGCAGCGCCTCAAGGCACTAAGGCTTAAGCCTCACGGTGAGGCACTGGAAAAATGCCTTGAGGCTTGTGCCTCATGCCTTATACTTGAGGCTTGCGCCTTATTTTGATTGAAGTGATACGCCTCAACGCCTTCACTGCCTCAAGACACTTATTTGAAACTTATGCATCACTTGAAAAGGTGATGTAATGGGGTGTTGTAGGATAGACCCGAGACTTATGCTTCTTTTATTATCTTTAAAAACATAATTCACTACCTTTTTATCACTAGGCACTTTTTTTTTAACGAGGAGGGGATAACTGGGTTTAACCTCGAGACCTCCCCCATCAGGGGAAGGGTCCCGAATCAACTATGTTAGACAATTGGTTCATAATTGAGTACTTTTGAAATAACATGAATCCATCATTGAGCTGATATAGCATTAACATAAGAAAATCAATAGTGCTTTTAGCTCTTTTATGATTTTAAGATTATTTTATTAGTCTATTGAGGCTTACGCCTCATTGTGCCTTAAGGCTTACGCCTTGTGAGGCTTCCAGAAAGCGTCTCACAACCGCCTTAAGACCTTTCAAACTATGCATGAAACAATGTTGACCGAGAAGACTCGGTTTTGTGAGGGGTGGGGCTTGATACCCCCAGCTACGCCGGTTTCGGCCGGTGCAACCAATACTTCTTGGACGGCGGGGACGACCCCCAAAAAGAAAGGGGACCTGACGGCCGTCGGAAAATCTCCGAATACGATTGGTGTTGCCAGATAACTGTATCTGGTGTGGTTGGCGACAACGAGAGGACCGTATGTAACCGCCGCCATGGGGAATCGTGTCGGAGGTTACTTTTTTAAAAATTGATATTGAAGTTGGGACCTTCCCTGCTCCCTCCTGAAAGGGCAAACAAGGGAAATCTGGACCTTCGTAAAGGCATTAAAGATCTTTGGTAGAAAGATGAAAGGCATGAAAAGTTCCACCTGGTGTGCCAATATGTTTAACACGTGAGAAAAAATGTGGACACACTGATGATGAATTTAAAAATTTGTGGGTTTCGGGTATCATCAGCATGTTTATTTGCATTTATTTATCTTGCGTTTTGGGTTTATCAGATGGTTTAGGATTCGTGTACATGATTTTTCCCCACCGATCGGAGTCTGTATTAATTTACATCGGAACAAGTCCAAACACTTTTGATTAACTGTCAAAGATTCTCTTTACCCTTACGATATCAGATATGATATTGAGGGTTTACCTCAGGAGAAACTCTCATGTCCTAAGGTGGGGGTATATTTGTAATTTTCCCTTTGAGAGGGGTTCATTTGTAATTTTCCCATTGAGAGAGGCTTATTTGTAATTTTTTCGTTGAGAGGGGTTTATTTGTAATTTTTCTTTTGAGAGGGGTTTCTTTGCAATGTTTTAAAGAGGACTTTATCTGCAATTTCCCTTTGAGAGGGGTTTATCTGCAATTCTTCCTTTGAGAGGGGTTTATCTGCAATTTTTCAGCACAAGGAAGACATCCCTATGCGACCCTTTTGTTTTTGTGAATTTCTTTGCATTTTCTGGACATTCGCACAATTTTGCAAAAGTGCAGGGTAAAACTGAAATTTCTGAATTTTTGAGTAAAACAGGGACATTCTTCCAATTTTGGACATATTTTTTCTAAGTTTTAGGATTTTTTGAGAATTTCCCAAAATACATGGGATTTTGTGTAATTTTTCAAATCTTCTAAACTTTGGGATAAAACATGGATTTTTCTCCCAAAAAACATAACTTGAGATTTGAATCTTCCTCTTGAATTTCAGAATTTTCTTGAATTTTCCTGGTTTTTTGCACAATTCCACAATCTCTCAGGGTAAAACTGTAATTTTGACTGTTTTTGCAGAGTTCTCTCCATTATAACTCATCCAAAAAAATTCGTGAACTAAAAGTTCATAGGTTTTATTTTACATGATTTTTCTTTATTCAAGATGAATGGCACAAATTCTCTTCATATGAGGGCATTTTTATAAATATGCCCTAATGCAAGGTGAAAGCTCTTTTTTTTTGCTGGTCGCCCTCTTCTCCCTTTTATATGTGTTGGAGAAGGAGGCACCCCCGGTGGATTTTGGTGGAGGTAATACTTCTTTTGACTCTTAGTCTTCTTCATGTTCCTCTTTTGCTTCTTTTCTTCTTCTTCTCTTCTCTTTTTTTTTGTTTTTTTGGTTTGTTTTGTGCGCAAAGGAGCAAGTGGGGCCACCCTCGATGGTATTTAGCGGAGGGACCCCCGGTGGACCTGACTGGTGTTCCCTCGGTTTGTAGCAACAGGAGAGAGGGCAGGGGGGCCACCCCCGATAGAGTTGACCGGGGGTCTCCCCTGTCCGGTCTGTAGCAATAGCGACATGAGAAGAAGGGGTGGGGTCCCTCGATGGGATTGACCAGGGGTCCCCCCCTCCCGGTCCATTTTAGAAGCATAGGAGAAAAGGGGGGAGGGCGCCCCCGGTGGAGTTGACCGCCCCCCCCTCCAGTCTTCAACAACAGTTACAACAGAGGGGGAGTGGAGGTACCCCTGGTGGGCTTGGCCGGGTGCCCCCCCTCCTGTTCTTGTAAGCAACAACAACAACAACAGGGGGAGAGGGGGGGGTACCCCCGGTGGACACCACCGGGGGTCCTCCCCCTCCTCCTAGCCTGTCCGCACCAAGGAGAAGAGAGGGGGGGTGAACCCCAGTGGCTTTTACCGGGGGTGGCCCACCCCGGTAGCTTCCATCGATGGGAGAATGCGAAAAGGGAGGAGGGTGGTTCCCCCCCCCCCGTGCTCAGTCCATGGCTTATAAAATGGCACATGTCAAGAAGTTTTTTATCTTTTCTGGCCTTCTTTCCAGCAGAGCAACACGTGGTGTGGAAGCCTTTTGTTTGTTTGTAGTTGACCCCCTGTGGCGCTGTCTTGTTGTCCCTAAACCTCGGGGTAAAGGACATTTATTTAATGCCATCGGAATACTCCAATGCCACTATAAAAATTTAACTTTGTGTAAATTTTGTCAAGTGGGTGTATGGTTTTGTGCCTCCCACTAGGTGTTTGATGAAATGTCCATATGTCATAAGAAATTAAAAGCTTGACTTTGTGTAGACTTTTTGAGTGAGTACGTGTGGTTTTGGCCGCCCACCTCATGTTTGATGACACGTTCATGGGTCATTAGAAGTTAAAAAGCTTGATTTGTGTAGACTTTATGAGTGGGTATGTGTGGCTTTGGTCGTCCACCTCGTGTTTGATGAAATGTCCATGGGTCAATAGAAGCTAAAAGGCTTGATTTTGTTGAGGGGGTGTGTGTGGCTTTGTGCTGCCCCCCTTGTGTTCGATGAAATGCCCATGGATGCTTATGTGACGGTCTCACATCGTTTCTTGCCATGACATAATGCACTTTAGCTTCTGAAATTTGTTATAAATATCAGAAAATTGCTTGTGAATTTTGTGGGTTCAACAGTGGCTTATTTATAAATGGTGGGATTAGGGGGGCTTATTCCCAATATCAAAAATTATTGGGGTTTATTCCTAAAAGAACACATAAGAAATAGTATCTCAATTAACAGTGAGAAGGAACTCAATGAGAGGAGAAAGGAGGAAATAACATTGAACAAAAACAAATGTGAAGAGACTTGACGGAGGGAGGGAAGGAGGGAAAGCCAGAAAGTTCAAAGAAATCCTTTTGATGTCTATTGTTAAAATGGAAAAGGAGCCATAAAATGAGCACCCATAGTTGTCAAGGCGACAAGGCGACCAAGGCGAGCTTGGGGTCCTCGAGTGCCTAAGCGCTTAGGCGTCAAGTTCATAAAAAATATCATATATACGTAATTATATATATATAAATTAATCATGATTATTACAAATATGGGAAACAACACTAGTATGAACATAGAAATAAAAATGAATAGAAATGACATTGCAATAAAATATCAAAATTTATTTTGAGATAAAATTAACAATAAAAATTAGACTTTCAGAATGAATAAAATACTAACATGATGTTTGCCAATTTCTTCCAAAAAATATGCAAATCATACTCGAAACAACATACATATAATATAAAGCAGATACGAAAAGAAAAAGATATCTCCTATTATCACATACAATCAATAATAAAGTAAACAAACACATAACTAGGGAAGTACCATAGATGGCCACTGAAAAAAAATAAGACATACAAAATTCAAATTAAAATTTAAAATACTTTATTAACAAATTAACCCCATTATTAATTGAAAAGGGGGGAAGGCAAGATAGAGAGAGAGGGACTGAGAGAGATAGTTGCGAACTGTGTGTGTGTGAGAGAGAGAGAGGAGGAAGGGTGGGGGAGAGAGAGAGAAGGGGGTAAGGGGAGAGAAGAGATAGACAGATAGAGAGAGGGGGTAGGAGAGAGAGAGAGAGGGTGGGTCTCACTGTGAGTGTGAGAGAGAAATAGAGAGAGTGTAGTCCGAACTCGCCATCGTGCGCCATCGCACGCGGATCGAACTACGCGGTCAGGTCGCGGGAGAGAAGAGGGAGAGAGAGACGAAGATAGAAGGGGGCCGCCTAGGCGCCGCTTTGGGCTCCTAGGCCGCCCAAGCGGCGCCTTGGCCCGCCTTTTTCAAGCCCAACAAGGCGTGGGCTAGCCTTACCTTCAAGAAACCGCCTTCCCGTCTTAAGCGGCGCCTAGGCGGGCGCCTTGACAACTATGTGAGCACCCAACACGTAACTGACCTGGGTTGTTAGAAATAAAAAGGTCTCAAAGGAGTCCTCAAGAGGAAGCCTCCTTAGATGTAGGAGATTTTTTATAGAAACATTTTCTAAAAGGTTCAAAATTGGAATGGTTGGGAGTAGTGGAGGGGGGGCATGTGAAGAAGTTGGGTGGCGGAGGAAGTTTTCCCAGATGCCTCTCTGATGAGGGTAAGGGATTTCACACCGCTGTGACCTCCGGGTGCTGTTGTCTGTGTTCATTATCTGCTTTCTTTGCATTTTTTATGTGTAAAATGCATGGGCAAAGGATGATAAACCCCCTCATGTATGGTGGTAGGTTCCTATCTGCAGTTTATATTTCCAAAGCAGTCCTAATAGTGAAGAGAAAATGAAAATACATTTTTCTAAAAGCCCAAGTGGATCAGTTCCTGTGGGAATCAAATCAGGTTCATCCTATTCCATTATGTTGATAAGAGGATAATTCTCTAGACTTTGAAGTATACCCTTTGGAAGGGAATGGCTTAATGCAAAAGGCTTTAATCTTTTGAGAGGAGAGTGGAGATGTAAATAAACATGAGGACTGGCATTTCATGTACTGCAGTCATCGGTAGACACATCTATTATAAAGATGACTTGGGAGCTAAAGGATGATGAGAATGTGGATGCATTGCAGATTACATAATTGAGATGAGAGTATGACCATTATTGTAACTCCCTTCTTAGAACCGCTCCTTTAGGAGCTCATGCACTGCCCACCTCTTCATATTTTCTTTTTCTTGTTCCAGTTGCCAATCACTGCCGCGTTCCTCCTCCCAAGGAAGGAAGAATCAGATTGGATCGGCCAGGATCGGTCGATTCGATTGGTTACAACCCTAACCGACCCGAGTTCGATTGCCCGGCCCCTAGAAGAAGAAGAAGAAGAAGAAGTGGAAAAACAAAAAAGAGAAAAATGCTTACCTGCTGCTGTCACCACTGCTGTGGCTGTCGCCATGCCACCTGCTGCCTACATCGCTGTTGCTACCTGCTGTTCGCCATCACCGCCACCCGCCACTGCCTCCTCTTCCTCCTCTACCAATTTGTGCTTATTGTGAATCCTCTACCTGCAAGGGAGGGCAGAAATGGAAATAACCCTGTAGAGTTCCCTGAAAAGTAGGTTAAACATTTGTATAAAAACCCTTGTAAAGCCATGTAAAAATATAGTAATCTCTAACATATAAAAAAAGAGTTGGCCTGGATCGGCTGCGGATCTGGCTGATCCGGATACGGTTTTGGGCCCCCAATCCGAGCCAGACCTGCGGTTCTTCCTTCCTTGCCTCCTCCCCAGCCTTTGTCCTAGTTACTGAGACATTGAAAAGATTCTCTCCCATGTTAGGAGATCTCATAAAACCACTTCCTTCCATGGTCCGATGGTGTGCCAATGGGTTAAATGATGAACCCACTAATCTGACCTGTTGCCAGACCTGCCTGTAGCAGATTTTCGATCCCCACCTTTGAGACAATTTCCTTCTTCCCAGTTTCACTCTCCCATCCCCTTCTTTCCCCTTCCAAGTCCTCCTTGCTCCTCTGCCATGCTCTTCCTGGTCCTTGTCAACCCTGCTCATCCTCAGCTCATGAACTAAATCTCATAAAGCCTACCGAGACATGAAGTCGGCAACTCGGCATAATTAATAGCTCAACCTCCTTATTATCTGCAAATCAAATGGGAGTTTGTGTCGTTCTCCAACAGATATGTTTCTTGTACCAGATTAAGCTTCATGCTTTAGTGCCCAGTTCACTGAATACATGTACCTATGGCCTGTTCAATGTGGAAACTACATGTCGTTTGAAAATGTAGGCTGACTTACCAAACTATAGATGTGGACATGGCACAGGTAGAGCACAAATGTATTATGAGATCATGAGGACCTATGCATGTAGCTGCAAACCATGAGGATGTGTGGGAGATAGGTATCAGTTAGCTCTTATATCATTTAGATCATACATCTCACAGTGACTAAACTGGATGCCTGCATGAAGAATGGTCAGCTACTTCAGAAACCATTTATGTAGCAAATTGGAACATCATCCTTGAGAGATTTGGCTGTAATCCTGAAGAGCAGAAAGTCAAACTATTATCATCTGGTAGTGGGTATCCAAATCTGTGAAGTCATCCTTATGTATTTCTTATCCATTCGAAGCTTTGACATGAGACATAAAGTGCAGTCTCCAATAAGTGCATTCACCTGGCATGTTGTTCTCAAATGAAGAAGTGAGCAACTTTACAAAATGGGCCAAGGTCTACAGAGTCTGAAAGTGGGTGTAGGTCTCGAAGTGTCTCTAATCCGAACTGTGAACCTGCTCCCTGATGGCTCTGGAGGCCAAAGCACTTCTGAAGCATCAATTAAATGAGATTTACAAGCATAGTCAACATTTCATTCTAGGATTTGGATGGATACTAGGCATTTCTTTGGCGTTGTCTACCATTCCTGTTTGGCTGTAGTAGGTGATGGTAAGGAGAGCCATTTTAGGATGATACTGTACAAGCAGATGCATCTATGTTACTCATTCGGAAATTTATGTCATATCTTTGGCCAACGAATATCGATTGGTATGGAGAAGTGATCAATGGTTAAAAAACAGCTGGAATCTCACTTTAAAAAATCAGCAGTTCATGCATATCTTTTGTTGCCTGTTCTCATGGGATGCAAACCATTATTCCTAAAATCTGGAGGTACCAACATTCGCTGTATAATCATATGTATATTCTCATTGATACAAAATACAATTGGGGGACTGCTTAAACATACATCAGAGAGGACAGTCCAATTTCTGATTTAGAAGGTAATGGAGACCTGGTCTATGATATTACCAACGACTCTATGGAATTTTGGAGAGAAAGAGGCGACTACATAAGAATTCTAACAAATAACTGACATTTTCCAAATATTTTAGGATTACTCAAGTGATGGGTTTGCTGCTTCAGAGGTGCTGAAGTAATCATCCAGAATCCTTTTGAAGTCAAGAAGCTGGTGAAAGTTTCTAAGATAATTGACCATCTTTTATTTTCTTTTCAGCGTAGATGTAGTTCAGTGCACAGGACAAGCAATTACTATGTATTTTCGTCCTACGACTGTGTATTTCTTTCAATTCAATGAAAGTCACACAACCACGAATAAGTGGACATTGCCCCCATCTGGATGGCCATAAAGAGTGGACATGACCATGATCTGCAGTACCACCCGGCACGTACCGGTACAGGGTGGTACTTAACGGTACCGGCCTTGACGGGGCTGGTTCGGCAAGTTTGGTCCCAGAACTGGCCGGTACACATTAGAACAAAAAAGCCTAAACTGGACGAACTAGGGCGGTATTGGCCGAATCCGGCCGGTACACATTAGAAGAAAGAAATCCTAAATTGGACTAAATGGGAAGGTACTGGCCGAATCAGCCGACACGCCCCAGTTCACCCTGTTGGGACTGCCCAATAACAAGGGTCTGTCCTCTTACGGGCTGCACTTTGCTTTCCCGTGAGAGGAAGACCCTTCACCCCTCCCTTGCGCAGCTCCTCCCTCCCACAGCCAGCCAGCCAGCAACAAGTCGTCCGCCGGAGCTCCGGCGGCCACCAGCATCCCGCCGGACACCGCCGCCAGCGATCGCCCCACCGCAAATCAGATCCGCCCATCTGGGCGCCTCCAAGAGACCGCAGTTGCACAGCACTCACAGGGTGGCCACAGCAGAGGCGCGCCCACCTGGACGTTGGCGATCGCCGCCAACCGCCAACCCAAGCCGCTGGCGAGGAGCAGATCCAGCCGCCGGTGACCTGATCCGGCCATTTTTTGAGTTTTTTTTTACATTTTTTTCAATTTCTAAACCCATATATAAATATATTTTTATATGTGTGTGGGGGGGGGGACCGCTGAACCATTACCATACCAGCTGGTACTGGTTTGTACCAGAACCAGTACTGGTATTGGCCCTGACCGGTACCAGAACCGGTACTGGGTTTGCAGACCTTGGACATGACACTCTTTTCCCTAGACGTCCGTTGCAGCGGTTGACATGCAAGTATACATATTACCCAGGAGTAATGAATGATGATCCCTGTTCTGCCTTTTATCATCTCAAGGTAAATTTAGGTTTTGCCAACTGGTTTGGATTGAAGGAGTAAAAGACAGATTTCTTGCCACATTTTAGGAAGAGAACAGCAGACGACGTCTTGTGTTCCTTGAAAAGAAACAGAAGGCCAAATGAGAGTATCTCAACATAAGATTAAGGGTGAATTTCTTGAGAATGGAACTATTTTAAGTCAATTGTCCATTGAGTGTGTATTTTTCTTCACATTAGAAGGTGAAACTCTTGATGAAGGAACATTTAATATAGTGCATTTTTTTCATGTTAGAAGGTGAATGTCTTGATAAAGGCACTATCTTTGAGTCGATTGGCCCTTGACATGATATTGCATTTTTCTTCAGACTAGAAGGTGATATATCGGCACTTGATTACATGTCGATATGATCGTGAAAATTAAGGGATTCTAAGCAAGTTCTGCCTCCCTGTTGGTACTAGGATGACACTTCTGACAGCATCTGCTTGGTTTTAGTTGTAGGTGGCTGTTGCTAGGCATTGTATGGCTCTTAAAGTAAGAGCTATACAAAGGCTTGTTTTTTTCCTTCAGATATTACTGATAGCAAATTAACAGTCAGGGATTTTAGTGTGATATGCATATTTACATATTTGTTCAGACAGTCTTTTTTGAGACAACACAAGTTAAGTGTAAAATGTACTGATTTACCCTAAAAGCATGTAAAAGCAATTTTTATCTACTGAAACACGTCACATGTCATTATGGATATTATGCAAAAGCTGCTTCAGTTATGCAAACGTTCTTCCTTTTGTTGTAATTTGTTAAGCATTCTTTTGAAGCATAGGGTTCCCTTTTTCTCTTAGCAGTTTTATGAATGTCCTCATTCTTATTGTTTTATCATAGGACCACCCACACTCAAATAAACAATCTGTAGTTTTTCTTTTTTGCCTTTAGTTGTTTACTGACATCTTACTATATTTTCTAATGATACCAGTGCATCCGCATTTGGAGTTCTGAATTTTGTTGGTTCTTTGTTTGGTGACCTCATTGAATCTATGATCAAACGTGATGCCGGTGTCAAGGATTCTGGATCTCTCATACCTGGACATGGTACGATCCTTTCTTGCTAAGTGAACATGAATTGTTTGTGCAATTGGATGTATTAAGGATATTGACATTAACAAATCATAACACAATGCTTCTCCGGAAGGCTAGTTATCCGTTTGATGTTAATAATTATTACTTAAATCATGAAGTTTGCAACACAAAGGACATTGATAAATGTGATCTAACTCCTCTTAATACCAATATGTAGGAAATCAAGTGGTGGGTTAAATGTGGACTATTATTACTTTACTACAGAATCAGTAGAACAATATGAATAGAGTAGGACAATCCTGTACCTTGAGGCATGCTCATCTAGGAATCCTAATTGTTTTTTGCATGATATTGAGGAATGCTTGTTATCACTCCGCAAGTATGAAACATGTCCCTGTAAGGTCCATTGGCTAAAACATATATGCACATTGCACATGTCATATTGTTTGTGTGGAAGCCTTTTCAACTGCTTACTTCATGGTCGATTTTCTGTTAGTATTTTCACTGTGCTCTTTCCAAAGTCATTAGAAACCATAAAAGAGAATGATTTTCTTCCTTTTATTTTTAGATTGCTTCTGAATCTTGCAACTCATTAATACTAGTCATTAGATAGAGAAATATAAGTATAGTGTTTATGCAGGTGACCAGTTGTCTTCACTCTTATCCAGTATACAATTGTCAGGTACAGGGTTCAAAAAACTAGATTGTGAACCAGAGATGATGGCTGGTTTGGGTACAGTTCCGGTCAGCCTAAAAAATCTTTATGACCTTCAATAAACAACAAATGACAGTTAAAAATAAAATTCATGCAAAATACACTGATTAATAGAGTAGGGATAGGAACCAGCTGGTTATCCATGGGCTGGTTTCGGCCAGTTTCAAGCTTGTTCTGTCTGCTTCACTAACAAACTGGCCCGGCTTTGGTCACAGGTCACTATCATTTTTTTTTTCCAATTTTTTGGCTGGTCCAATTCAGAACTGGGTGAACCAGATCGGGTCAGGCTGGTCCAGTCGAGACTGGCCAGTTTTTAAAAACATGGTCAGGTTTATGGCTTTTGAACTTATGGTGTCTGTTGAACCCGTTATTGTCTCGGATCAACTGAGGTATATGAAAATTAAATAAGTCAGACGACGGTCACAAATTAATGCTAAGTACGGGCCGTCCTTACTACGGGTTAAAAACGAGTCCCGAGAACTCTTGTCGAGTGGACGACATAAAAGAAAAATGACCTCGCAGCAAGCAAAGGTCAAAAGGAAATTCTCACGTAGCTTACAAGGCGTCGGAGCTCGAACATGAAGTAATCTTGGAAGATCGGGACCACCCCACGCAGTGAGCGACGTAAGAAGCTACGAAAGGAAGGCACAAAGCAAGAGAAAAATGTCATTTTCCCTTCTCCCATGTGGACAAAACACAAAAACCCAAGGCATGAAAAAATGGGTTTTTATAGGGGCCCGGCCCCTCCTTTCCCCCAAAACTGCAAGTAGGACTGGTTAAATCCCCCACTTGGGGGGTTGGGACCAGTTAAATCCCCAAGTGAGGGGTTTGGACCGGATAAACCCCTCTACTTGGGGGTTGGGACTGGATAAGCCCCCATTTGGGGGGTTTGGACCAGTTAAACCCCCAAATGAGAGGTTTGGACCGGATAAACCCTCCCCCACTTGGGGGTTGGGACCGGGGGACTGGTTAAACCCCGAGTGGGGGGGTTTGGCCCGGTTAAACCTCCACTAAGGGGTTTTGGCCCAGTTAAACCTCCACTAAGGGGTTTTGGACCGGATAAACTCTCCCAACTTGGGGGGTTGGGACCGATTAAAGCCTTTAATGGGCCCTTTTGGACCGGATAAACCCCTATAACCGCCCCCCGGGTTCTATAACTACCCCAATGGGACCAGATGCGAGGAAGATTCTAACGGAGCAAGCTTAGACCTTTGAAGACTTGTGCTTTGGAAGACTTGTGCTCGCGTTTGTGCTTTTAAGGGCTTAGAGCGAGGGTATGTTACATAATTGCCCCTCTTCGAGTTTGCACATATGTTCTTATGTTTTAAGTAATATAATCTCCTTGTTGATTTTGGAGAAAAAGAATGTGATTCTATGAGATAATCAAAAATTACAAAGGCACCCCTAACTTTTACAAGAGGGTCCCGAGAAGTCCGGTAATTGTGTAAAAATCTTGGACATTTCTGAGAACTATGTACAAGTCCTGCACATTTGCAGAAATGTCTTGTAAAGTTCAAAATTTGTCTAAAAGGTTTTGTAATTGCTAAATGCTGCAGCAATGCCTTGTGTTTTCTTGAAGAATTTATAGAAATGTCTCGGGTCTACAAAATCCCCTGGATTTGCAGAAATTGTACAAATGTCCTCATAAAAGTCTATTACATTACAAATGTGTCTTATGGTTCGATCAAATAAGGACGGAGTGTGGAATCGACTCAACGATGCCGATTGAGGATAAACCTTTCAACTTACACAAGTTTCACTAGCGGATTGAGGATCAAACTTAAAAAGCTGCCTCGGGGTTGTAACCAAACCCTAGACAGTGCTAAATCGTCGTCAAACCCTAGTCAGTACTGGACTCTGAATCAACCTCAGTCAGCACTAAGCTGTAATTAAATCTTGATAAAAAGGTCAAATTGCAAATAAGCCCTAAACTTCTCAAAATTATTGGAACATGCCCACCTAGTCCGGACATTACAGAATGTCCTGACCTATTCCATAATTACACCTATCCTAGAGCTACATACGTACCCTTGCTTTGTCCAAATGTTACAAAAATGTCCTGGCCTATCTAGAAATTACATACATACCGCTTCCAATTCTAGAGATTATAAAATAACTTGGTTTGTCCAAAAGTCCCAAGTAAACCCATAAGACCTTAAAATAACCCTAGTCTCCCTAAGAATTGCATAAAGCCTCACCCCTTCAAGAGATGTTATGCGATAACTGTGAGTATGCCTTCGGCATCACGATTAATGTTGTATTGGTCAACGATTTTCTTTGGCAATTAATGAAGGGTATTCTGGCTTTGTACCGATGTAAATAAACACCGTGGGGAATGTCTAGTACCCGAACCCCAATCGTCTGATAAATCCAATCCACGAAATTGATAACGCACACGCTATTCAAATAACTAACATATGTGCATCGACGTTCAACAAATGAACATCCATTTTAAATTATTCTATGTTCAACAAGGTCCTATGCACCAGAATGCAGTAGCACTTCTATGAATGCCTTGTTATGCCCTTTTGTTTATTTAATTATGCTCATAGTTTTGTGTGCCTTGCAAATCATATTTTTCTCATCATTCTTTGCAAAGTACATTGCAGTGTATTGTGATGACCTTATTGGCAACAATGATTAGGAGCAATATTTGGATTATGTTTGTCAATTTCTTACTAAACCTTATGGGAAAATGGGTTATATGCAAACATCCCTAGGGTTGAGTTCATAATTGACGGTCTTCTCCTCTTGGGCTATGTGGTTTGAGTTGAGGGCATCAAGATGGATCCAAAAAGGTTGAAGCTGTTAAAAGTTGGCAAGCACCTTTTAGTATTTGTATTGTTTGAATCTCCCTTGCTTGGTGGCTTTCCTTTAGGGCTTCATTCAAAACTTGAATGCTATATCAACCCTATCTCTTAAGGGAGATACTTTGCAGTGGACTGAAGAATCCCAAGCTAGCTTTAAATTATCCATGAAGTAGATGATGGAAGCTCCCACCATCGAATTGTTGATTATATGAAAGGTTTTTGAAGTTGGTTGTGATGCACTGAACATTGGCACTAGTGATGTACTTGTTGCCTCCTTCAGTGAGAATTGGGTGAAGGGGGAGAAGAGCTACTCAATGTATGATGAGTTCTATACATTCTACTGTAAAAGTTCTATGCCACTAGAGGCATTATCTTTTATTTTGTCATATACACAAATGGGTAAATTCTTTTCAATCCTACAACTTCATTATCTGCCATGGGGGAAGGGGTGTTGGTGGTTCAGGTCTATGCTCCACCGCTGTTCGCCAGGGTTCACCTCTGGCAGGGGTGCTCATCATGAGAAGGGACGGGTCACCAGCCACCCTCCCACCTGCTTCAACTGTGGCCGTCGTGGTCACATTAGGCGTTTCTGCCAGCAGCAGGGATCGCGTTTTGCAGGGGATTCCGGCGGGCAAATGGGGCACCGTTCCTACTTGGAAGCTCTCAAGACCTTTCCTTCGGCGTTGGGGTGGGCCAGTAGGAGGTGCTGTGACGCAGGAGAGCTCCTAGCAGAAGCATTGCAGGGTAGACGGGAGGGTGTCTCTGTCTTGCCATGCTCGAAGGGTAGGCGATGGCTAAGGAGGTTCGGAGGCGTTTGGTGGAGGCTTCTGGTGGTGGCTGGGAGGTCTTGAGGATCACTTCGCTGTGACGCAGGAGAGCTCCTAGCAGAAGCATTGCAGGGTAGACGGGAGGGTGTCTCTGTGTTGCCATGCTCGAAGGGCAGGCGATGGCTGAGGAGGTTCGGAGGCGTTTGGTGGTGACTGGGAGGTCTTGAGGATCACTTCTTGCTCTTTTTTGGTGGTGGGGGGGGGGGGGAGGAGGGTGCTGTAGGCAAGATGGCAGAGGTGGGATGTCTTATGGTCGACAAAGCCCTCATCCGACTTTTGCGGTGGTCGAAGGCCAGGGGCACTTTTCCCAACCCGTCGGTGAGGAGGTACCGGGTCATCTTTGAGGGGGTCCCGCTCTATCTCTGTGACGATGGGGTGTGGATTTTCTGGTGAGATGTTTTGGTCAAGTAGAGGCCAGTAGCTTGGGTTTCTTACCTGTGAGTTCTCGTATGTTGGTCGTCGACGTGGTTCAGGTGGTGAGTCCCACGGACATTCTGGTAGTCATCAGGGTGGTCCTTAACCATAGATGGCAGTATTGGCCGAAACTGATACGTTTCGGCTGAAACGTATCGGTTTCGGCCCATACCGGTATGAGTTCGGACCTGCTCACTGTAGTAGGTCCGAAACTTAAAAAAACCATTTTTAATGGTTTCGGGCGAAATCGATACCAATTTCGCCCGAAACTTACCTGTTTCGGCCCGAAATCGGACGATTTCAGCTGAAACTAGACGTGAACTCAGGGGAGTTCACTTCTATAACTCCCTCAGATTCTCAGATCTGAGGGAGAAGGAAGCTGCTGCAGGCTGCTGGAGGGTCATTCAGGGGGAGGGTTTGCCGCCGGCGGCAGCGGTGGGGGCAGGAGCTCCATGACTGGGTTGAAAGCTTCAAGCATATATGGATGGAGAGAGGATGCACTATTATGTGTGATGACTGGACTGGTACCACGAAAAAGTCCATGATTAATTTTTTGGTCTATTGTATTGAAGGTACAATATTTGTAAAATTTGTAGATGCATCAAACTATGAAAAAAATGCCAAGTATTTGTTTCATTTGATGGATAAGATGGTAGACCAAATTGGAGAGGACAATGTTGTCCAAGTAGCGACTGATAATGAAGCTAGTTATAAGGTTACAGGGAAGAAATTGATACAGAAGCGCAGCCACTTATACTGGCTCCCAAATTTAAGGGTGTAATTAGGGTTTTATTTGAAGTGTTAAAAAGTTAATCATGGATTAAAATTAACCTACAAGAGAAATTTTAACCAACAACAAAAAAACTTTCAACAACCCAACAAAAAAAACACAAAACAAAAAAACCTCCAAATTTACCTCGACAAAACTACTCACACTGCAGTTTCCGCAGTGGCGCAGTCACCCTTGCAGCCTGCCATCCCGCGGCCCAGGCCACCACAGCAGCAGGCAGACGGCCCTGGCCAGCACAGCCAGGGTTGGCAGTATCGGCCGAAATCGATACGTTTCGGCCGGTACCGATCCGAAATCGGACCAAAACACTGTAGCAGATCCGAAACCATTAAGGGTTTCGGTCGAAACTGACCTGTTTCGGTCCGAAACCGGACGGTTTCTGCCGAAACCAGACATGTTCATTATTTTTTAAAATTTTTAAAATAGTTTCAACCGGTTTCGGCCGAAACCGAATCCGGTACCGAAACCGGTACGTATCGATTTCGGAACCGGCCGAAACCGGTACCGAAATCGATACTGCCTTCCTTGAGCACAGTAGCAGCAGCCCAGCCTGCGGCACGTCGGCAGCAGCAGCAGCACGGCAGCAGCAGCAACACGGTCGCAACAGCAGGAGGGGAGGGGGTTTCGGGGAGAACAACAAGTGAACTCCCTTTTTAGGGAGTTCACGTGAGTTTCGGCCGAAACCGTCCGGTTTCGAGCGAAATCAATATCGGTTTCGCCCGAAACCGATAAACTTAACATGTGTTGGGTTTGCTACAGTGAAGTCCCCCGTTTTCGTATCGGTTAGGGCCGAAATCGATACGTTTAGGCCGAAACGTTTCGGACGTTTCGGCCGAAACTGACAACCATGATCATCCGTGCAGGGCTAACCAGATTTGCTTCGAATTTCATTTCTTTGGGGTCTTTGCACATGTATAAGAATGAGCTGAAAGCTTTTATGTACCACAATACCCCGCGGGAATACATAAACAAGCCTAATGTTGATGCTCAGATGGATTATTTGGATGTCTGTCATATCGTGGAAGATAATAAATTCTGGGCCAGGGTCTCACGGTACATGAAAGTAATCACACCTTTCGTGAAGGTCCTAAGAATGGTGGATAGCGATGAGAAGGATGATATGGGATATCTATATGAGGCCATGGACCGTGTCAAATTAGAGTTGTAGAATTCCTTTCCCAGAGAATATGCAAATTGTAACGACCCCTGATCCGGATACCGAGAATTACAAGATACTATTCGAATCTCGACCTGCCACCCACGAGCCAAAGGGCTCGGAAGGGTTCATTGGTGTGTGGAGATACATCAAAATTTAAAATAATGCAGGAAATAACTATAGAATTAATTGTTTCAAATAACAGGAAATAAATTATATTTTCTATTAATAAATTAACTACAGAGTCCAGTCCAATAAAAGTACAGTCTACAGGGAAGGAAACGTACTCAAGTGCCGGGTACGTCCTCGGCTCTGGCGAGCTGGCAACTACGAATCTCAGCGCTGCACCTCTGAATCTCGAGGAGGAACCGCAACACCTGAAAAGAAAGGGGTGAGCCTCATCTCATTGGCTCAGTAGGGGTCCCGTAGATCCCCACCACTAAGCAACGGGGGTAAACAACATCGATAACAACGATAACAATAACTGCAATAACAGTAGCGAGTACAACAGCAACAGAAACAGAAGGAGGCGGTGGAAACATAGCTCTCTAACCTACTCCTAACGGCACAGAAAGGAAACCTCGATCTCGCAATCGGGACCACCGAACCATCAGTAAAACTACGGCTACGCTACTGAAAAAAAATTACGACATCTTTATCGTGAAGGCCCGTCCTCACAGACAAAGGCCCAACCAAGATCACGCGGTCTAAGGGTACAGTCACGACCTCGTCGTCGTGAACTCTACACTGTCTACGGGTGAGACCTCGGTAACCCTACCGGGAACCTTAGACCTCTACGTCGGGAAGCACGTAGAAACTACTTGAAAAGTCACATCTCGTAGACGGGAAACCAAACCACAAGTCAAGAGAGTCACGTGTCGTGTGACGGGAGAACCTACCCATTAGAAGTAAGGTCGGATGCGTCCACTGATGACTTAGTCCGCGCCTCGGGTGTCTACCTACTCGTCCCAGGCGAAAACTGAGACACCGTACAAGGAACCAAAGTCAAGGGTCTAGTTAGGGTCGTGCTCGTCAGCACACGTCCGAAGTCTCCGACCACGTGTGCACACACTGACTGACTGCGCTACGTCAGGCCCTCTAGCTGATTTTCTTCTCGGCCCGGACTCGAGCCGCCAAAGTGGGAGGCCCTACGGCAACCAGCCTAAAATCGTCTCTCTCGGGTCTAGCTCTCCACCACTCCCAAGTGGGTTGACACACGCGTACCCAGGCTAGCTATGACTAGTGGGGGGGTCACTGAACGTGGACACTCTCTGTAGAGAGGAAACACCAAAGTACCAACGGCTACACACGCACCCATCGCGAGGATCACGAAGTATCGAGTGGCTCGGTGCCACCTGATTCTGGATAGTCAACTAGACCTACTAATCCAACGGTCCTTGAGTACGCGACTCAGGCCAAGACCGTTGTATAATACGGCACCATACCGTCAATTCATCATAATCCAAGGGTCAGAAACCATGGTCAAAGAATCCTTAAGGCGGCTTATAACCGCCGAGTCCATTCCCTTTTCTAGGGAGATTAAGAAGTCCCCAGCCCCAGGCTGGGTCAAAGAACTCTCGGTCATTGGCCATACACATGGCTCACACGGAAACTGCTTTTCGAAAAAGCTAATATTGCGCGGGGACAGCCTCCCGCACCTACACAAATGCACGATGTCTCGATCTAGCGAAACACGCAAGCCCGAAATACACGGGGTCACCTGGACCCTCAAAATCATATGGGCACGCTAATCGATGTATCATGATTATTTCGAACATCCAAAACACGAAGTTGGTCCCTACGGGGTGTCCGGGACATCCACAGGATGAAAGGTCTACCAAAGGGTCACAACCAAGTCGACCGGAGGCCAAAACTGGCGAAAAAGGTTGGGTTCGGTCGACCTACCCCTGGGGTCGGTCGACAGGCTGGAAACGCGGTTGGGGGTCGACCACGTTAAGGTGATCGCAGTCACCATGAGGACCACGATCTTCCAAAGACGCGATGGATTGTGCGACCGTGTCCATGACCACCTTACCATGGGCTTCTCAAATGATCGCGGTGTCTGTTCACATCGCGTTCATTATCCAGAAGCTGAACGCGGTTGGGGAACCGACCGCGTTCTGGTTTACGATTCGGACCTTCGCGAACCCGCACGAAATCGTCCGATCCACACCCCATTCGTCTCGTACGAAGGGGAAAATACAAGGAAGCTACTCCTCTGCCTCTCACACACCGGAAGGACTAAAAAAAAACCACAAAATGACCAAGAAATGGGTGATTTCATCAATTACCCCAAACATGCACCCATGCCACTCACATAACACATTCGGCCTCAAATCATGAACAAAACTCGACCAAAGCGAGGTGAATTACACCCTGACATGCCATTAGCTCGAAATCTAGCATTTGAATCAAAAATCGCCACCCAAATCGGCAGATTCGTCTCACACCCCAAAACATGCATTTTAGCCCAAACAAAAGGGAAACCCACTCAAAATCGCTCTATTCGGCACGAATCGTGGGGAAACAAAGTACAAGGGTTAGGGATCCGTCCCCCTACCTCCACTCACGATTACCCGCGCCGAGGACGCCGATTCCACACGAAAACGGCACTCGAACCGATTTTGACGTCTTGAATCCGCGAATGGGAGCACGCCGCGCCGCCACCTTGTTCCTCGCTCTATCATCGCCGCTCGTCGCCCCCACGTCGTCTCCGCCTCGCCTGCCTCCAACTCCGTCGGCCGCCCGGAGAAGAGAGGGCGGGAAAGAGAGAAACGAGAGGAGAGAGGGAGAGAATGAGGAAGAGAGAGGGGGTGGAAGGGTTTATGTAGAAAAGGTTTTGGGATTTAAAAATCTAAAAAATAGGGAAAATGAGAAAAAATCACCCCCACGATCCTCTAAAAATGCATAATGCGTCTTCAACGTCTCAAAGTCCGAAAACATAACAGTTCACCCTACATGGGGATCCGAAGGCTCAATAGCCAAAAATCCTATTTAATCACAAAACTCGATTCGGGACCCACGAAAGCTCTCCGAAATCCACGGATTCTGATTCGAAAAATCCTGGGTATTACACAAAGTGGTGGAAAATTATTGACCATAAATGAGACAACTCATTACACCATGACTTGCATGCAGCTAGTGAGTGATTAATTTTATTGATACATTGTTCTTTAAGTTAATTTATATATAATATTTAGTTAACTATACACAAATATAGATTATTTCCTCTATCCTCGATTTACGTACAATGTCAATGCAAATGTTGATGGCGAGGTGCTTCAAGGCACTTTAAAAGTCATTGGGTCGTTTATCGAGGACATTAGAAAAGAGACTTCAGGCCGAAATAGAGGTTGGCCTTTATTGATTTTATTAATAAGACGTATCGAATTTACTTAAGTAGTTATGTTAATCTATTACTTTATCTTTGTAGATGAACAATTATAGAAGGATGACCGGGACATATTCTGACTCCCAATTGCAATACGCTTTGGGAAGAGTGAGTGCAAGTATACTAAATCTTTCTGCTTAAATTGAGTCAATATGTATTAGTCCATCACGAAGAATTGATCTTTATTTACATCTTACATTTATTTGTTTATGGTTGGTGGAACAACTGACTGGTGGATAATGGTGAACAACCGAGATGTGGGTAGTAATGCATTGGCTTTTATTGCCATTAGGGTGCTCAATCAAACAACATCAGCAAGCCAATGTGAAAGAAATTGGAGCACGTTCAGCTTTATACACTCAAAGGTTCGCAATCGACAAAGGCTGAACGGTTAGAAAAATTGGTTTACTGCCACTACAATATGAGATTGAGAATAAAAAAGGATGAAGTTGAGACAATAGCTGCGGGACAAACGCGTCGTAGTTGATACAACTCCAGAAATTGATGTGGACGTTCTATTTGATGATGACAATCCCTTGCAGTCTTGGGTGGAGATACGAGAGCAAGTTAATGAGCTCGTTTTTGATGTTGATGATAGAACATGGTTAGAGGGCTGTTTACACGCGGAAAATATAATCCCGTTCCGGAAAGGAAACAAAACATGCGTATCTGTATTTTGACCTTTTAAACTCGCATGTTATAATTTCTGCGCGCGTGATTTATCAGACGATTTAAGAGTTCGTGTACTGGACTCTTCCCCACCGAATGGAATCGATGTTAATTTACATCGGACAAGTCCGAATACCCTTGATTAAAACTGCTAAAGACTTTCTCTTGCCCTCATGGTACTGACCCTTTTGTCCGAGATATTAGTTCGAGAGAAAATATTTTCTTTCACCCCAAGGTGGGACATCATAGCAATTATCCTTCCCTGCGAGGGTTTATTTGTAATATTTCTTTCATGGAATGATTTTAATGTAATTTTCCATCAAAGCAGGGACTTTTATGTAATATGCCTTCCAATATTTGTTTTTTCTGAAATCTTGGTCATTTCTGCACATTTTTTTGGATATCTGCACCATATTACAGCTTTCGAGGGTATATCTGCAAATTAGGGTTTCTCTGTAGAATTGGTACAAATTTTCACCAACTTTGCATACATTAGGGATCATAGGAACTTCTCTATGACATTTCTGATTTCCACACTCTTGCATAATGTCTTGGGGACATTTGCACGGTTTCCCAAAGTATAGGGGTGAATTTATAATTTTACACGTTGGAAACCTCCCATAGGGTCTTGGATATAAAATAATTTTGGAATGTTTCTCTCAATCTGTCAACATAGTTGCATAAAGCTGCATTTGAATCCATTTGGAGTTCATTTGTACTCATTTGTACATAACATGCTTGATGGAGGGTATTTTAGTAAAGTTTCCTCCTTAAGTGTACTCTCCACATAAAGCAGGTTTTGTCAAAACCCAACCAAAAAGAAGTCTGCGACCTGCTGTAAAGGAAGGCTGCGCTGCTCCTTTGCTGCTTTGCTTGTCTTTTTGCTGTCTGTCCTTTTCCTTCCTCCTTGTTCTTCTCTTTCTTGTGTGACTGAAGCTTCTTTATATAGTTGCTTGGAGGGGCGGAGGAGCTTCTTTGGACCTCTCTCCGGTGGAATTTGAAGAGGTGACTTTTGATCTTCCTCCTCCCTATCTTTTCTTCTTCCTTTATTCATTTTTTTTCTCTTCTCCTTTCCTTCTTTTCTTTTCTTTCCATGGGCTGCGGGATGCATACAGGGCGGAGGGCTTCCCTCCGGCCTACATAGGGCGGAGAGAGCTCCTCCGGCCTGCAGCAGGGCGGAGGGAGCTCCTCCGGCCTGGTAGGTCCGGAGGGGTCCTCTTCATGCATTTTTTTTTTTGCTATAAAAACATCCTTGTTCAGCATAAAAAACTCCCAGTTAAACACTTAAAGCTTTAGTTGTCTGCAAGGAGGCCCTCTATTTTGTCTTCATCCTTTGAGAACATGTGGGTGACAGAGTATATCACCATCCATATATATTTCCCATGCACTTAGCATTGCACATCCTTTGGAAAATTGATTTCAGTTTCTCCCAGATTCTATAAACTGAGTCTCAAAATTGTATGCAAAGGGATAATGAAATAATCCAATCTTTCATAAAGGTACATTGGCCTCTACCTCTTTAAAGCATGTCTTGCCTTTTCATAAAGAACTCCTCTGATATATATTGTGGCTAATGTACTATATGTTATCCACTCTGCAGCTACTTTTCTCAATTTTCACTTCTGAGAACACCTGTTCTGTGCCTTCTTGTATAGTTGTATCATATGATTAAATTGTTCTATATGTAGATGTGAAAGAGAGCATTGCATGTAGATTGCCCTATCATCCTCTCATGCATGTCTTTACAAAATCTCTCTGCATTAGCTAAGTCATGAACTTTTGCAACTAAGTCCAAGTGGATAGGATGATCCCTGGTAACAGCTTAATGATGTGTTGGATTGTCATCCATTCACATATCTTCTTCATGGTTGAAAATGAGTACCAGAAATATATTGTCTTCTTGATACTCCTGACTGTCATTGACGACCCTTAGTCGTGCCTAGTTGAATACGTGCATATTTCTTCCTCAGAAGTTTCTGAAAGTCTGAATTTTGTAAAAATATTTTATGGGGTCAACAAATGCCCCCCACGGGACGGCGGGCGTCCCGTGCATTTCTCGACTTAGCCAACTTGTGGCTTTGTTTGTTGCATACCGCCATTGCCTTTAATTTGGGACTGATCAGTCATCTTTTCTTTTTGTTGTTTTGTGGGTTCAAGAACGAGGATTACAACCACCCTCATTATTTTCCTTTCTTTCCTTTTTGTTTTGACAGTTTTTCCAAGGAAACTCTTTCGCAGATGGCTGGCTTCCCCTCTCATGGGATTGAGTGGCCTGATGGCCCTCAGATTGCACCTTTTGTGGGGGCGGCTCTCATGGTTGATACTCTGATTTGCGGCGCCCGAAGTTTGTTCCAGGGAGCCGAGCTTCCTCCAGTCGAGGCTGTTCGCGACACCCTTTCGGCTGCTACGCGAAGCTATCACGGGTTGGGGTTGCCAAAAAAGCCATGGATGGCGGCAATGGACAGTGCTTGGCGAGAATTTCAGCAGCTGTATGAAGCCTCAAATCGGAAAGCCCAAGAATTAAGGATCAAACAGCTGGAGGATGAAATAAAGATAATATGTGACCAGATCCGCGGGAGGAGATCTCAGGCTGAGAGGATCCGAGATCGCCGCAGCTCCCTTGAGACCATCATTGCTGAGAGTAGGAGTCAGGCCGCCTCGCTTCAGGAGACCGTGCGGACCATTTTGCAGAAAATTGTGGCCTTGGAAGCTTCAGTTGAAACTAGTGCCAAAGCGGCTCAGGAGGCGCAGGCTGAGGAGAGTTCTCTTGTTATAGAGTGCTCAGCCATGGAGAAGACCATTGCTGCGAAGGAACAAGAGCTTGCTGATTTGATGAAGCAGAAGCCTTCCCATCTCTGAGTCTGTATATTTCTTTTCTTCAGCCCATTGTCAGCTTCATGTTCTTTTCCTTCATTATTTCACAGCCACCCCCAGGGGCTTGTCTTGGGCTCCATTTTGCTGATGAATAGTGGAATTGTCTATAAATTGATGAAAGCATGAATTCTTTTACTCTGACTTTGGATGATCTCTTTTTTTCTCTCTCTCTTCTTTTTTTTTACACTAGCTTTAGCGCCCTTTCGTGTTTTCGCCAAACTTAGCCCCCTTTAGCTTTTTCCAGCGCGCCCTTTCGGGTTTTCACGCTGAGGGGTTATCCATTTTTGCCTGAGACGCCCTTTCAGGTTTTCACCTCAGCCGGGTTTCTTAGGCCTTTTTGCCCTCAACCACCCCTGTGATGGGAATGGCTAAGTCTGCTGGGGCACCTCTATTTTAAGCCCCTTTTTTTTTCTACTTTTTTTTTTTAGGACCAGTGACATGGTGTGAAACGTATGAATCGCGAGGCTCACCCTAAACGAAGTTTGGGGAGTAGAAAGGAGTGCGTTCTGGGGCTGACCAACAATGTTGGGGAGCCAAAATATTGGGATTTGGGGCTGGCCAACACCGTTGGGAAGCCGAAACTTGGGATTTGGGGCTCTGATCAACGAGGTTGGGAAGCCAAAACTTGGGATTTGGGGCTGACCAACGCTGTTAGGAAGCCGAAAATTTGGGATTTGGGGTTGACCAACGAGGTTGGGAAGCCGAAAACTTGGGATTTGGGGCTGACCAACGAGGTTGGGAAGCCGAAAGCTTGGGATTTGGGGCTGACCAACGAGGTTGGGAAGTCGAAAAATTTGAGATTTGGGGCTGACCAACGAGGTTGGGAAGCCGAAAGCTTAGGATTTGGGGCCGACCAACGAGGTTGGGAAGCCAAAAATTTGGGATTTGGGGCTGACCAACGAGGTTGGGAAGCCGGAAACTTGCGATTTGGGGCTGACCAACGAGGTTGGGAAGCCTGAAAACTTAGGATTTGGGGCTGACCAACGCTGTTGGGAAGCCAAAAACTTGGGATTTGGGGCTGACCAAGAATGTTGGGAAGCCTGAAAACTTGTGATTTGGGGCTGACCAACGCTGTTGGGAAGTCGGAAACTTGCGATTTGGGGCCGACCAACGAGGTTGGGAAGTCGAAAACTTGAGATTTGGGGCTGATCAACGAGGTTGGGAAGCCGGAAACTTACGATTTGGGGCTGACCAACGCTGTTGGGAAGCCTAAAACTTGGGATTTGGGGCGGTGGGACATGAACGAGAACCGTTCAAAGCAACCGTGACTTTTGGATTTTCTTGAGAGGTATCTCCCTTGCTTTCCCTTACTCCTCTGCAACGGAGGGAAGGTCTTGTGTAGGTTGCTGCTTGAATTCTTGTTCAGGAGTGTAGTATAGCTTTAAATGCTTCCCTTTTAGTGGTGGGAACGGTGCCTCCCCTTTGTGATCAACGACCGCATATGCGCCTCCTTCATAGGCTTTTATGATGACGTAGGGTCCACGCCAGTTATGCTGTAGTTTGCCGTTGGATTTGCCTGCTATGACTTCTCTTTCTTTAACCATGACAAGATCGCCCTTTTTAAATGCTCTTTGCTTTACTAGCTTGTCATAGGCTTGTGTCATGCGCCTTTGGACTTCTTTAACTGGTTTGGCTGTGGGGAGTATTGCTAGCTTATGTTTCGCCATGGAGGGTTCTGGCCTGGGCATTTCGTTATAAGTCTAGGCAAAACAATCTTTAAGCTCTTGCCAAAGTTGCTTATACCCTTCCCTTTCCTCCTTCCGGAGAGCGCTAATGAAAATTGGTCGGGGATCGTCAGAATCCCCGAGGTTGAGGTCAACTTGTCCATCGCCTTCTAGTTCTTGCAGAGCTGGCTGTAGGTCGGCGTACTCCTATTCGTTGCCAGGCATAGCGGCGTGTGCGCCGTAGCACTCTAAGTCCTTGAGAGTGGACGAGGGTGATAACTCGTTTGATTCTGGAAGTATCCCTTCTTTTTGCGATTGCTCTGAAGGGTAGGTAGTCTCCTTATTAGAGGATGACTTGCTACATGAGGGCGAGAGCCCTAGGGTGTTGACCGAATGGTGAATTTCCATATTTGCCCCTTCTTGGCTGCGGGCTTGGCGCCTTGCTTCCCTTGTCCCAAACTTAGGCAATGCAGGGGCAGCCGCAGTAAGAATTGGCCTAGTCGAAGATTTCGGCCGATCCCATGGATGAGGTTGTGGGGGAGACACCCGATGATTTTGAATTTGAATAACTCCAGACTGTATCAAGCCTTCGACCTCGTCTTTGAAGACATAGCAGTTTTCCGTAGTATGGTCGGTCATTCGGTGGTACCGACAAAAGGTGAAGTCATTGCCCTTGTTTTCTTTAGTCGGCTTGCGAGGCTCTGGCAATGTTATAAGATTTCGTGCCATGCAGAATTCGAACAATGGCTCGGTGTGTGCTTTGATGAACGAGTATGGCGTCTCCATTCGCCTTGCCAATGTCATCACATGGGTTTTTTCCTTAATTGCCTCAAGGGCGCTGATCGGACCAGCTCTTCCCTGGGAGTGAAAACTCACAGAGGGGGAGCCTAGAATACTTGCTCTCTCTTTGATAGCGGAATGGGCCTTATTGATTTCCGGCTTAATGGCGGGCGTTCCGGCCACCATCATCGGAAGGCTATTGCTCAGCATGATCCCAGGTTGGGCAACGGAGTTCGGTGGAAGCGTACGATGCCTAAGTAGAACATCTCGCTCCCGTAATAACTCCTGCACTAGAGATTTTAATGCCTGATTTTCCTGCCTCGAACTTTCTAGCGTGGTAGCTTCTTTTTCTGGCTGACTATTGACTGGGGCATCGGCAATGGCCAGAATGGAGTCTTGCAGGTCCCCAACGTCAAGTCCCGCTAGTTGGCCTAAAACTGATTTCTCCATCTCTCCCAACTGTCGGCAGGCGGGTTGTAGTGGGGTGACATGTCCTTCACCGGGAGGGTCGGCGGGGTGAATGCCTAAGCTGTCTATATCAGGCAACTGCAATTGGAGACCATGACCTCCAGGTGCAAATTCCTCTTGAGGTTCGGTTATGCCGAGGTTACCCATCTAAAGGGAACTTGGGTCGCCAACTGAGGATGAGGACCCTATGGTGTTGACGGCATAATAGACTTTGAAGTTCACCTTGGGGTCATAGCCTAGCCCTCTTTTGTCATTTTTGGAGAAAGGGGCATTTGAACAGGCAAGCCCGTTGATTCTTTCGATAGCCATCCGTCGGTCCTCGGTTGCCTTCTAGGCTCCACTGTGGCTTCTGAGTGAAAGGAATCTGGAGCGGATTCTCCAGTTGTAGGCGTCAGGGACAGGGCCGTCAATCGGTCATCCCTGTGCCTCATGAGCTGTAGTAGGTCCTTCTGATCATGTCGCAGACGTCTAACTTCTTTTCTAAGTTTTCGAACGGCCTTCTGAATGGCCATGCATTCAGACATTAGGAAGTAGCCCCCTGTCAGACAGGTGCCTTGCGGGGCGGGGGCTGAGTCCAGACCATTTGGCACATCTCTCGCTTGACTTTTCCCAGAGGTTTTATGAAGTACATTCACTGAAAACCTTGATCCTTGATGGTCATGAGACCGAGGCGGGTGTTCCCTACTGTTGCTTTCATTTAAGATTTGCTCAGTGGCCTCATGAAGCCTTCTTCTTACCAAACTTTCTCCTTGAGTATCAATCTCTCCCCTCTGAATGAGGGTCTCGATACAATCTTGTAGCTCTTCACAATCTTTGGTGGGATGCGATATCACAGCGTGGAACTCGCAATACCTTGGATGAGCTTTTTCAACCTCAGTGTAGGTAGGAGGAGGGCCGTGCACCATAATGCGACCCTGCTCTAGAAGAGCGTCAAATATCTTTTTGGTGTTCTCTTTAGAAAAAGAGCACGAATGAGAAGGTCTCCAACCCGGATACCACAAAGTGGGTCGTGTCCCTCTGGGACCTGCTTCTTCCGCCCCCGGATCGGGGAATGTGAAGGCTGCCATTTGATAATCTTCTCGAGTTGACCGATGGCTAATTGCATTAGCCGAACGGGTCGCTCGGTCCCAGACGTGGGGTTGAGGAGGGTCAACCCGAGTCCCCCTCATTGTGATGAGTTGGTTTTGTATCATTTCCTCCAGCTCATCTTTGAAGACATAGCAGTTTTCAATAGTGTGTCCCAATAAATGATGATATGGGCAGTAATTGGGATCGTCTGTTTTGCTAACTTCTTCTGGCTTCTTGGGCTCCGACAGAGTTATCAGCTTATTCTTCATACAAAGGTTGAACAATTTGTGAGTATGCTCCTTCCTAAAAGAGTAAGGAGTCTTCATGCGCTGGGCCAACCTCATGGTCCGTGCCTTCCTTTCAGACCTTTTTTCAGAATCACTGGGCAATGCTGCTTCGCCGGTTTCAGTGGTGGGAGAGAAGTCCACCGCATTTGCCTCTCTTCCTGTCGTGGGATGCTCCTTGGACGCCTTAAGCGTTGAGGGAATGAAGGTGGGATTATCAGCGAAGAACATTTCGATCTCCGTGACCGCAGAATTCAATTGGTCGAACCCCTTGATATTTGCCCCCAGAAGTCGCTCACTGACTTCGGGAGAAAGTCCTCTTCGGCAGATTGGTATAGCATCCTCTTGCGTCGGAGGGTTGTCACACCTCATACTGAAGTCTCTCCATCTCTTAATAAAGTCCAGGGCGGTCTCTCCTTGCCTTTGCTTGAGCGAGCACAGTTCGGCGAGAGACACCTTCCTCTCGGCTAGCTGGAAGCGGTCAATGAACTTCTTTTGCAAGTCAGCCCAATCGACCACTGAATTTGGTTTCAGCTTGGAGTACCATTGGAAGGCACTACCGGTAAGAGAGGTCGCAAAGTATCGAAGGAGATATGACTCGTCAAGCGCGAGCTCACCCATGGCCGTTATATAGTAGGCCAGGTGTTCATGAGGTGACCCCTGCCCATTGAACTTTTGGAGCTTTGGCGTCTTTAGACAATCCGGCGGAAGCTTTTTAAACTGGTGATGAATAGGATAAGGCACACTATACAAATCGACAGTGGCCGTACCTTCGCCATGCTGGGCAAACTTATCTTCACCTATTTTTTCTATCATACGCCTTTGAGCGATGACTTCTTCAGCTCCCGGGGCCCAAGAGGATTGAGCATTAGGCGGGACCCTTGGTACCTCAGCTATCGCCTCGATCTGTAGGTCATAGGGAGGTACAGCCTGTTTGTCGACCCCAACAGGGCTAGGCGCCCGTTGCTCCTGCTGATGGTCTTGATTAAGCATCGGCGTCTGAGGTCTTTGAGCATTCATGTTCATCTGTCGCTTCATTTCAAGCATGAGATTGGTCATTTCAATGTGCCATCTCTGCATGGTTTCAAATTTGGCGTCATCAGACATCGCCTGGAAGGCGGCCTTCGTAGGTGGCTCAAAGGCCAAATTGGGATACCCATCATCATGAATGCTCACAACATCATCAGCATCTGCTTCCACTCGGGGTAGACTTTCACCTTGGTTTTGAGGGAATTCCTGGGCAATTTCTTGGTGCTGCTCCTGGGAGGAAGTTCCCGCTTGACCACTGAGCTGGGCTTGCAGACTCCTTCTAGCGGCGTTACGGGTGTTACGGTACACCGCATCTTTTGCCGGATTTGGATCGTCCGCCCCAATGGGATCATTTGGGTTTTGGGTTGACCGGATTGCCAATTTGTTCCATGTGTTGCCTGCCGGAGACGTAACAGGTGTAGATTTTCATACCCCCATCTGTCTCTGCCGTTTGCACTACTATTCGTCTCTTCGGCGTATGGCCGCCAGGATGAAGGGGTGCCCCCAATCTATCAAAGACGGAGGTCTTTACAGGAAGGGTCTCCGTTAGCATTTCCAAGACGGAAACCCGCGGCAGGGGTGTCTGGGCACAGTTGCTCATTTTAGCTCTAATAGGTCTTGAGCTTTGTGATGTGAATTTGGGCTTGCGATAAGCTCATAAGCCCCTTTTCTCTTCTGCCCTTGAACGGCACCTGACGATGTCACGTCAGCTTGGGGTTGGGTGCGTGCAGGCTTGCTGACCCTAGCCTGCTTGATTGCTTGGGCCTCTTGCTTGGTGACCCAGATCTGTTTGACCTTACGGGGACGCCGCTCGGAGGCCTCATTGCTGTCATCGGACTTGGTCTTCTTTTTGAAGCCTAGCCCATCCTCTCGCATGTTCTGTAGGAGCGAGAAACGGTTAGAAGTAGCTATATTAGGGACACATCGGTCCCGCGGGATCCTTGGCTCGGCACCGTCGAGCCAGACGCGCAAATCTCCGACAAGTATGGACTTGCCGGATCTTGAGGTTTTTGCTGTTGGTCTTCTGCTTTGTCGGCGGCGGTGCTGCCCCCATTTGGCGGGGACGACACTGGCAGTGAGCGTGTTCACAGAGAACACGCGAGCTTGGACCGGACGGAGCTTGCTGCCCCCAGCAACGACAGATGGGGCCGAAGAAGGCATCTCCGGCTGAGTGGCAGGGATCACCCCTAGAAAGAAGGGGGAACCGACGACCGCCGGAAAATCCCCAAACACAATGGGGACGGTGAGATAGCCATAGCTGGCATGGTTTGCAACAACGAGCGGGCCGTAGGTGACTGCCGCCATTGCGAGAGTTTCCTTTGCTTTTCGGACTGCTTCCTTCTTCTCTCCTGCTCAAATAGAGAAGAAGAGTTAGGGTCTTTACAAGGGCATTGGAAGAACTTTAGCAGTTAAATGAAGGGCGGGAAGAGTCTCACCGGGCGTGCCAGTCTGTTTACACTCGAAAAATATAATCCCGTTCCGGAAAGGAAACAAAACATGCGTATCTGTATTTTGACTTTTTAAACTCGCATGTTATAATTTTTGTGCGCGTGATTTATCAGACGATTTAAGAGTTCGGGTACTGGACTCTTCCCCACCGAATGGAATCGGTGTTAATTTACATCGGACAAGTCCGAATACCCTTGATTAAAACTGCTAAAGACTTTCTCTTGCCCTCATGGTACTGACCCTTTTGTCCGAGATATTAGTTCGAGAGAAATATTTTCTTTCATCCCAAGGTGGGACATCATTGCAATTATCCTTCCTTGCGAGGGTTTATTTATAATATTTCTTTCATGGAAGGGTTTTAATATAATTTTTCATCAAAGCAGGGACTTTTATGTAATATGCCTTCCAATATTTGTTTTTTCTGAAATCTAGGTCATTTCTGCACATATTTTTGGATATCTGCACCATATTACAGCTTTCGAGGGTATATCTGCAAATTAGGGTTTCTTTGTAGAATTGGTACAAATTTTCACCAACCTTGTATACATTAGGGATCATAGGAACTTTTCCATGACATTTCTGATTTCCACACTCTTGCATAATTTCTTGGGGACATTTGCACGGTTTCCCAAAGTATAGGGGTGAATTTATAATTTTACACATTGGAAATCTCCCATAGGGTCTTGGATATAAAATAATTTTGGAATGTTTCTCTCAATCTGTCAACATAGTTGCATAAAGCTGCATTTGAATCCATTTGGAGTTCATTTGTACTCATTTGTACATAACATGCTTGATGGAGGGTATTTTAGTAAAGTTTCCTCCTTAAGTGTACTCTCCACATAAATTAGGTTTTGTCAAAACCCAACCAAAAAGAAGTCTGCGACCTGCTGTAAAGGAAGGCTGCGCTGCTCCTTTGCTGCTGTGCTTGTCTTTTTGCTGTCTGTCCTTTTCCTTCCTCCTTGTTTTCCTCTTTCTTGTGTGGCTGAAGCTTCTTTATATAGTTGCTTGGAGGAGGGGCGGAGGAGCTTCTTTGGACCTCTCTCCGGTGGAATTTGAAGAGGTGACTTTTGATCTTCCTCGTCCCTGTCTTTTCTTCTTCCTTTATTCATTTTTTTTCTCTTCTCCTTTCCTTCTTTTCTTTTCTTTCCATGGGCTGTGGGATGCATACAGGGCGGAGGGGCCTCCTCCGGCCTGCAGCAGGGCGGAGGAGGGCTCCCTCCGGCCTGTAGCAGGGCGGAGGGGTCTCCTCCGGCCTGTGCAAGGCGGAGGGTGCTCCCTCCGGCCTGGTAGGTCCGGAGGGGTCGTCTTCATGCATTTTTTTTTGCTATAAAAACATCCTTGTTCAGCATAAAAAACTTCCAGTTAAACACTTAAAGCTTTAGTTGTCTGCAAGGAGGCCCTCTATTTTGTCTTCATCCTTTGAGAACACGTGGGTGACAGAGTATATCACCATCCATATATATTTCCCATGCAGTTAGCATTGCACATCCTTTGGAAAATTGATTTTAGTTTCTCCCAGATTCTGTAAACTGAGTCTCAAAATTGTATGCAAAGGGATAAGGAAATAATCCAATCTTTCATAAAGGCACATTGGCCTCTACCTCTTTCAAAGCATGTCTTGCTTTTTCATAAAGAACTCCTCTGATATATATTGTGGCTAATGTACTATATGTTATCCACTCTGCAGCTACTTTTCTTAATTTTCACTTATGAGAACACCTGGTCTGTGCCTTCTACATCGTCACTATTTGCATATGCACTTAACCATTGGATATGTATAGTTGTATAGTTGTATCATATGATTAAATTGTTCTATATGTAGATGTGAAAGAGAGCATTGCATGTAGATTGCCCTATCATCCTCTCAGGCATGTCTTCACAAAATCTCTCTGCATTGGCTAAGTCATGAACTTTTGCAACTAAGTCCAAGTGGACAGGATGATCCCTGGTAATAGCTTAATGCTGTGTTGGATTGTCATCCATTCACATATCTTCTTCATGGTTGAAAATGAGTACCAGAAATATATTGTCTTCTTGATACTCCTGACTGTCATTGACGACCCTTAGTCGTGCCTAGTTGAATACGTGCATATTTCTTTCTCAGAAGTTTCTGAAAGTCTGAATTTTGTAAAAATATTTTATGGGGTCAACAAGGGCATACTAGATGAAGATGAGCTAAGAGATCCAGAATTCAGAAGACCAACAAAGAGGGTCAGAGAGACTCATGTGCACCTGAGAAGGGACCGAGCTTTGTTTGTTCATGACACTGAACAATAGCCTGACTTTGAGCCAGCTAGACACTCAGAATCAGATAGCAGGTCAATCACTCCTAGAATGGTCAAGCCACCTCCATCCTTAAGAAGAAGTATATCAGTGCATAAGCTAACTGAGAGGACTAGTGTTGTTGCTCAAGAGGACCCAACAATTGAGTAGTTGAAGCAAATTTATGTGAGGCACACGTCAAGGGGAAAATGACTCATCTCAAAGATGAATGAAATGATCACATCAAAAGAGAAAATAACATCCCCAAAGGCTAAAAGGCGACTGATTTCTTATGGTTCTGATGATGATGACGATGATCTCAGTGCAGCTGCAGGTGCTACTACTGGCGGTGGCACATATGCACCTACTTCCTCCTTCCATGCTGGCACAGGCAGATGATACAATCATAGTGAAGGAGGATATGATTCACAGAGTCAATATGGGCATCCATCAGGTTATGGAGGTGGCCAACTAACGCGGACGGCGTCTGAGGAAGGATCGACGGCAGCTCCGAGGGGACGAATAGGATAACTTGCTGTCTCGCACAGCTCGGCCTCACACCGGGCGGTCTCACACCGGGTAATCTCTCAAAACTCACAAGAAGTAAAGAGGGAAGGGAAACACACAAGGCAAGGCACCTTACGTGATTGCAACTTCAAGCTTTCATTCATATATCATCATGTTACAATCCTTCGTAAGCCCCCCTTTATATAGGGAAAGCCCATTACACACATACCTCGCACTTTCACTTATTGTGTTTGTACCCTAGCCTAACAAGATAAAATCCAACAACCAACTATTGACTTTGTGGGTTTAATAAAATAAAATACAACAACTTTTGACTATGACTAGCCTAATAAAACAAAAGTAAATACATGTAGTAAAACATGTATTTTACACTCGTACAAATACTCAATACTCAAAGACATACAAATGCACACAAGTATATCTACTCAGGATGCCGAGTCTTCGAGTGAGTCTCCGAGCCACAAGCTCGGTGCAGTCGAGACGGTGCAGCGTCGGCTCCGAGTAGTGGACCCGGTAGTGGACCCGGTGGTTTCCCCATCACCAACAGGAAGCAGGCATGTATGGGTGGGGTCATCAACCATAATTTCAATTCCATCCAGTTCCACCCAGTAGCAGTTATGGGTCAACATCCTCTTCTCATCCTCTAGGTTCTGCTTCTTATGCTGATTCTGGATTCTATCAAGCCAACAACCTTACACTTCAAGAGGGATCCAGAGAGGGATGCATGACTTAGCTATCTCATTATTTGGTTATAGTGAATATACAGAATACATGCAACCTTTTTATGGGTATCAACATCAAAAGCCAGACGATGAGGGAGAATGTTCTTCTAGCTATTATCCATATTAGTGCATCATCATTTGGGTAAGGATTATTTAATTTTTGTAACATTTACTGTGTCTAATTAAGTTTATTGTACTGTTTGAACCTACTTCTTGCTTAATATGTACTCAAGAATATCACTTTAACATGTTCAATGCCTACTTCATGTTTATTGCACTTAATCCTATTTCTTTACCGTCAAATACATGTCTAAGGATTTTTGTCTGATTTTTATCTGATTATTTATATTTTTCTGATTATTTTCAAAATTTTCTGTATTTTTTGCTTTTTTAATAATGTTTTCAACTGGTTTCGACCGAAATCGAAACCGGTACGTTTCGGTTTCAGTCCCGGCCAAAATCGGTACCGAAACCGGTATTGCCAACCTTGTCCTTGACGGTGTTCTGGTGGTCATACGGGCGCTGCTGCTTGAGAGGTGGCGGTGCCTGCTGGCGTCACGCCTAGGGCATCAGGCCCCCTGTCCGGAGGTAGGAGACGATCGGTTCAGGAGTGTTTTGGCGGTTGATTTGAATTCAAATCGACTGCCCTGACAATTGGGGCTGGACCGGTCCTGTTCGGGCTCTTTGAAGGTTGGTTCGGGTTTCGGTTCGGAGCAGGCTAATGGGTCAGGCGGGGAGACCCGCAACTTATCCGCAGCTCCGTTTCGTGGCGGTTCGCCGAGACCCGCCATGGGTCGTCTCTCCCGCTGATAGCGTCGGAGGAGTGTCTGCTACAGCGGTGCCAGGTCTGCTGGTGGTCGCCGGTCAGCTCGTCATCGGCTCCCTCTCATCGTCGGCAGGCCTACTTCCGGCGGTGGACTCTTCAATGCGGCCTAGACAGGGGGGCAAGGGCGGCAACCGGCAACGGTTGGTGGGAAAGGAAAAGAAGTGGTGGTCGTGGGCTCGACGGAGAAGGGGTCCAGTGGGGGCGGTGGCTGTCAGACCCTCCTTTCTCCGCAACTGGCCCCCCACTCTGGCAATCTTAAGCAGGTCACTCTAGCATGTTGACCCTTTGTAGGCCGTTGGTCATCTGCGGTTGCTGCGGAGGCTTTGTCGGCTGTGGCGCAAGGCAGTAGGAGCTGGTTAGCATGTTCGTTTCTGAAGACCCTGTCCACACGACGGAGGCGTAGATAACTGAAGACGGTGTTCTTTCAGGCGAGGAACCCGGCCTTACCAGAGGGGTCGGTGGCTCTCATCACAGATGGTGGGGAGCAGAAGAGGAGATACCACATGATGTGGGAGGCGGTGCGGGAGATGATGGCGGCTGCTTAGAAAATACTAGAGGTGTAGGCGAGGGAGATGGCCAATCAAGTGGGTATCTCCTTTGGAGCAGGGATTAAGAAAGATGTGAGAGAAGCATGCACCAATATCTATAAGAGGTGGTGTGTGGCGATCCTGTAGGAGGAAAGGTCAACAAAGGGGGGTGAGGGAGGAGGTAGGGGAAGGGGAGATGAGGGATTGCACTGTGTCTCTATGAGGATTGTCTCATGGAATGTGAGAGGTTTAGGAGGGGTAGAGAAGAAGAGGGTGGTCAAGGAGCTGGTGAGGAGATGCAAGATTGACATTCTTTTCATTCAAGAAACCAAGAGTGAAGGGGAGGGGGAGTGTCTTATGAGAGAATTAGGGGGTGCTAGACTCTCAAGGCGTGTTGCTTCTCCGATGGAGGGGAGATCTGGGGGTATCATGATCTTTTGGAACCCCTATGAGGTTGATGAGGTGTTGGTCGATAGGCACATTAGCAGGTGGACCGTTTCTCTGCATTTCACTTCGGTGAAGGCTTCTCATGGGACTTCACCGGGGTGTATGGGCCACAGGGGAGAGAGGAGAAGCGTCTTCTTTGGGAGGAGTTGATCAGCCTACACCTCTCTTCGGGTAGGCCTTGATGTGTGGGAGGGGATTTCAATGCAGTGATGGCCCCGTGGGAGAGGCCGGGTGATACTGTTTACACAGGAGACATGGATGAGACTTCACTCCCTTCATTGAGGAGGTAGCCCGGGTGGATATTGGCATGGTGCATGGTTGTTTTACCTAGTTCAATATGAGAGCGGAGGCTTCTTGTTCGAGACTGCATAGATTCCTTATATCTGTGGATTGAGAAGATCATTATCCTCAGGTGCAGGTACTCCCTTTGGCTAGAACGGTGTCGGATCAGATGCCAATCCTCTTGAAGACCAGTCGTTTGCAGGATAGGAGGTCATTTTCAAGTTGGAGAGGTACTGGTTCAGAGAGGAGAATTTCATGGATACGGTCAGGGAGGCTTGGTCTGCACAGGTTACTGGTAGCTCTGCCATGGCTACTCTTGTCTCCATGGTGAGGCACACCGCTAATGTTCTTAAGACCAGGGGAACGAGCAAAACCCTCCCGGGGAGGGCGGCCAGGGATAGAATTCTACAGTAGGTTGAGGGTCTGGATAGCTTGGAGGAGGCATGTCTTATGGGCGTAGAGGATAGGAGGTTGAGAGACTCTGAGACGCCAGTTCGATGAGATCCTTTCCAGAGAGGAGACTCATTGGAGGCAGAGATCGAGGGACAGATGGATCAAAGAGGGAGATAGAAATGCAGCCTACTTTCACCGCATAGCATTTGGAAGGAGGGTCAACACCGTTACTTGTATGCGGGTGGGTGAACTTTTCTTCTCTTCAGATGAGCAGATCAGGGGTCTGGCGAGGGACTATTATTCTAGGTTATTTTTTGGGGACCACTTTAGACCGAGGATTGCAGATGGGCTTCTTTCACAACTTTCTCAAGAGGAGAGGAGTGCCATCTCGCAGACGTTCACTGAGGAGGAGGTCAGGCATGCAGTTTTTTTTCTTGCGGGGATAGAGCTCCAGGGCCAGACGGTTTCCCTTTGGTCATTTTTCAGCAGTGTTAGGATGTTATCAAATCTGATCTTCTAGCAGCAGTTAAGGATTTCAGGAGGGGAGAGCCCACTTGAGGGGAATAAATAAAACCCTCCTTGTTCTCATCCCCAAGAAGCAAGGGGCACAAGACTTTGGTGATTTTAGGTCTATCACCTTGTTGAATGGAACTTACAAGATCATCACCAAATTACTAGCAGTGAGGTTGGAAAGAGTTATGGACAAGATGGTCAACTGCTTCTAGGGAGCTTTTATCAGGGGACGCCATATTCACGATATTTTTTTGGTGGCTCATGAGTGTTTGAATGCTACGAAGACTCTAAAAAAGATAAGGGTGGTTTTGAAGTTGGATTTTGAAAAGGCCTATAATAGGGTCAACTGGTTTTGCCTCTTTGAAGTGTTGGAGTTTATGGGTTTTGGGGATACTTGGATATGTTGGATCAGGACTTGCATTTCTTGTGCTTCCTTTGCGGCTCTTATTAACAGAAAGCCGACTTCCTCTTCCACAGTGGCAGGGGTCTTAGGCAGGGAGATCCTATGTCTCCTCTCCTCTTTGTGCTAGTAACTAGTGTCCTTAGCAGGGTATGGCAGAGAGCAGAGGCTGCAGGTTTGATCAGGGGTTTCCAGGTTGGGAGAGGTAACTTTTCGATCACTCACTTGTAGTATGTCGATGATACCATCCTTTTCCTGGCAGAGGATGAGAGGTAGATGTATGTGGCGATGATTTGCTAGAGATGTTGGAGGTGACTACTGGCTTGAAGGTAAACTTCAGCAAGTGTTTGATTGTTGGGGTTAACATGGACGATAGGCCACTTTACCGGGCTGCTCGAATTCTGGGTTGTAAGACAGGGACTTTCCCTATTTCTTATTTGGGACTCCCTCTTACTCCAGGAGCTCTTCGATGTGCCGATTGGCTTCTTATTATTCAAAGATATGAGGCGAGACTGGCGGGATGGAAGGTGGGACTTCTGTCTTATGGGGGTAGATTAGTCCTTTGCAGATTGGTGTTGAACAATTTACTTATCTACTATCTCTCGGTGTTCTGCATCCCGAAGATGGTGATGAAGAAAATTGAAGCTATTCAAGGCATATTCCTTTGACACGACAGTGGGGGGAGGTGTAGGGGTTGGCATGACATTAGGTGGGGATGGGTGGCTATTTCTAAGGAACAAGGGGGCATTGACATCAAGAATGTGGGTGACTTCAATCTGGCTCTTCTCAGTAAGTGAGTTTGGAAGCTGGGAGCAAGGGATGAAGGTCTTTGAGCATAGCTCATCATGCAGAGATACTTCGGCATAAGGAGAGTTTGGGACCTGAATTTTTCAGCTCCAGTCCAAACATCTCCTATTTGGCACGGCATCTTCTCTTACATGGACATCATTTCTTCTAGAGTTCGAGTCCGTCTAGGGAAATGCGACATTGCCTTTTCTGGAAGGACAGATGGTGTGATGACTTCACGTTAGAGGCCTCTTTTTCTAGTTTGTTCGCGATCTCGGTGGATCCTCTAGGGACGGTTGACCAGGTGTTTGACCCCCACCTTTCTGGGGGCACCTGGGCATCAACTTGTAGGATGGACCTCACGAGTACCGAGTTGGAGCAGTTCCATGACTTTCTTCTCTTCCTCCTCGGCTTCGTCCCACGCCCCCTCAGGGAGGATGCGTGGATTTAGAGGTGGGGAAGGGAGGGGACCTTCTCTGTTACGTCTGCTTATATCATCATTTCGGATGATGGGGTGTGGCACGACTCTGCTTTCTTCATTTGGAGACCGAGGAGTCCGTTGAAGGTGAAGCTTTGATGTGGAGGATTTCCCATGGGGGGCTTTCCACCAGAGGCAGGCTCCTACGCTTCCTACCGGGCATCTAGTCGATCTACTATTTGTGTGGCTTGGAGGACGAGTCTATGTATCACCTCTTTGTAAGTTGTTAGTACTCGCAGGCTGTGTGGGACCCTCGGCCAGCAGTCGGATGTGCAACCCTTCATCATGTCTTGGAGCAAGAGTTGGCCCCTCAGAGGTGATCGTGTGGTTTGGTGGCTTATACTGCATGCCACTCCATGGTCCCCGTGCTGTGAAAGGAATAACAAGATCTTCAGAAGGGAGGCTAGAGCTATGTAGTTGAAAACGCGCCTAGGCGGTGAGGCGGGGCGAGGCGCCCGTCGCCCGCCTCGCCGAGGCGAGCGCCTCGCGCGCGTCGGCTGCCTCCGCGCGCGTCGGCCGCCTCCGCGCTGCCTCGCCCTGTCGCCCGCGCGGCTCGCCCGCTCTGCCGCTCGCCGGATCCGCGTATCGGGTCTCAACGACCCGATATGCGAGTCCGTCCGGTTAACTTCCCCCCCCGAGGGTTTCGACTGTGGGTTTATTTTTTTGCCTTCGCTGCTTCCACCTCCGCGGCAGTGGCGACTGCGAGTGTCCTCCCTCCGGCGTCCGGCGAGCGGCAGCGGCGACAGCTACCTCCGGCGTGCGGCAGCGGCAGCAGCTTCCTCCGGCGTGCGGCAGCGGCAGCAGCTTCCTCCGGCGTGCGGCAGCAGCAGCAGCGGGCGACGGGCTTCCTCCGGCTTCCTCCGGCCACTCTCACTCTCGGTATGTCCACTCTCTCACTCTCTCCGATCTCTCACTGTCTCTCCACTCTCTCTCTCACTCTCACTCTCACTCTCTCCACTCTCTCACTCTCACTCTCTCCGATCTCTCTCTCTCTCTCTCTCCGATCTCTCACTCTCTCCGATCTCTCATTCTCACTCTCTCCACTCTCTCACTCTCTCCGATCTCTCACTCTCTCTCTCACTGTCTCTCACTCTCTCCACTCTCTCACTGTCTCTCACTCTCTCCGATCTCTCACTGTCTCTGATCTCTCACTCTCTCCGATCTCTCACTCACTCTCTCCACTGTCTCTCTGATCTCTCACTCTCTGTCTTTATGTCTCTCCGATCTCTCACTCTCATGGGTGGCAGTGGGCTTAATAGGATTATATATGTTATTATTGTGCAGGGTAATCGACAATTGGCAGTGGACACTCATTCGTGCAGGGTAATCGACATTTGGCAATAAATAGTCAGTATTTTTTTTTTAAAATTGGGTGTTTGATTTATTTTTTTTGAGTTATTAACTTATTATTGCAATATGAATTAAATTTGTTGTTTAATTTTTTTTAAAGATGTCTACGCCTACACCACCTACTTCTGTGTCTGTTTCTGGTGGTGCATCGTCAAATGCAAGCACACAAGGGCCCAATGTAGAAAAGGGCAAACCAAAGGACATTGGGTGGAAATATGGAACCTCTGCCAATCCACAAAATAGAGATGAGATAACATGTAATTTTTGTAAAAAAGTGTGTAAAGGAGGGATTTATCGGCTGAAGCAACATATAGGCGGCCTAGGTACAAATGTGACAGCTTGCCATAAGGTTCCCGTGGATGTGAAGATAGAAATCCGGGAATACATGCAAAATGCCAAGAAAGCTAAAGCTGAGAAGTTACAAATGGTGAGGGAGATGGGAGGTAGAGATAATTTGTTGAATGATTCATGTCAATCTCAATCGCTGGAAGTTAATATATTTGATGACATTATTTCAAAGCCACCACGGATGAAGGGCCCTCTGGACAAGTTCTGCACTCTTGATCCAGAACAAGTGAAGTCAGTAAGAGATAAAAAATGGGAAAAGGAACATCGGGATAGGGTTTCCCAATATGTGGGTAGATGGTTTTATCAAGTTGGCATCCCATTCAATACTGTGCGTCTACCTAGCTTTCAAACAATGTTGGAAGCCGTAGGACAGTACGGTCCGGGATATAAAGGGCCTAGCTATCATGAGATGCGTGAGACTCTTTTACATAAGGAGATAAAATCAACTCAAGAGTTGGTGGAAGCCCAAAAAGAAAATTGGGTGAGATATGGTTGTAGCATCATGTCCGATGCATGGACAGATCGAAAGGGACGGACACTGATCAACTTTCTTGTGAACTCTCCAGGTGAGATTTTTCTTTCTCTATCTCTCACTATCGATTATTCAATATATTTTCTATTTCTTTTCATATGTCTCTCAATGTCATTATGTCTTACTCTCTTTCTCTAGGTGCTGTTTTCTTGAAATCAGTTGATGCTTCTGCACATGTGAAAGATGCCAAATTGTTGGCAGATTTATTGGATAAGGTTATTAAAGAAGTTGGTGTTCAACATGTCATCCAAAATGTGACAGATAATGAGTCAAGTTATGTGGCAGCCGGGAAAATGTTGATGGCAGCCCATCCTCATTTATTTTGGACACCATGTGCTGCCCATTGTTTAGACTTGATGTTGGAGGACATTTCCAAATTGTCTCCAATGAAAGAAACCATTCGTAGAGTCAAATTGGTTACTACATTTATTTATGGGCACACAAGGATTCTTGCTATGATGAGAAAGTATACAGATGACAAAAATCTTGCACGTGCAGCTGTCACTCGCTTTGCCACCAACTACTTAAATTTACAGAGTCTATTTGATTGCAAAGATGGCTTAAGAAGAATGTTTACATCTGCTGATTGGCTTGCTAGTAATAATCGGTGGGCCAAAAAAATTGAAGGGAAGAAGGTAGAGGGCATAATCTTAAAGACTTCTTTTTGGAATGGCGTGACATATTCGTTGCAAATATACAAGCCCCTTGTTATGGTTTTACGGTTGGTTGATGGAGAAAAGTCCGCGATGGGCTACATTTATGAGGACTATGGATCGTGCAAAGGAGAGTATTAAGAGTGCATTAAATGACAAGCTTGACAAATATGGTCCAATATGGGAAATCATTGATAGACGATGGGACTTTCAAATGCACCGTCCTTTACATGCAGCTGGCCTTTATCTTAATTCAGCTCTTTATTTCTCTAATTCCCAAATTGAGTATGATCAAGAAGTTAAGCAAGGGCTATATGATTGCATTGAAAAGCTAGTTCCAGAACCCTCATGCCAAGATGCGATTTTCAAGGAGCTTGCAGCTTATTAGTATGCTCAAGGGCTATTTGGGAGAGAAATGGCCATTAGGCAACGCACTTCTATGGTTCCTGGTATGGATGCTTTTCTCAATTTCTTGTCTAATTTTCATTGCAATCGCGGAGTAAGAATTATTGTGAAATGTGAAATGTGAATTGTAATCTCTTTGTGATGTAGCTACATGGTGGTTGAACTTTGAACCGCCACACCAAACCTTCAAAAGATAGCCATTCGGATCTTAAGTTTGACATGTAGTACATCTAGTTGTGAGCGCAATTGGAGTACATTTGAACAGGTTAGTTGACTAATTTCATATTCAAGTACATAAAAGATTAGTGTTTTTTGTTTAATTGGTTGCACCTAATATACTTGTAGGTGCACACAAAGAAAAGGAATAAGTTGGAGCAAAAGAAGCTGAACGATCTTGTTTTTGTGCAATATAATCAACGTCTCCATGCTCGTCATTTACGTGTTCAGCAAAGTGACTATGATCCTATTTCTTTGGATGACATTGATGATTGCAATGAGTGGATAGCTAATCCGCCAGAAAATGAAGATTTTGTGGATGAAGGAGAGGACCTCACATGGCTAGATGTTGAAATCGCTGCCGGTGTTAATGAAGAGGAAGGGCCAAGCACAAGGGCGGGAACCAAAAAGCGTCATCTAGGAAAGGGAAAAAGCACTGCCACATCTCACTCCATAAATGTGAGAGATGTTGATTCCTAGGGGACACAATCAGAGAATGAGAATGAGCTTCCAAGTGATAGCTCCTCCTCTTTTATGAGTGATTTATGATGAGGAGGCTTGAGAGTTGAGAGAGATTTGAACACTTTGTGTTATGGGATTATGTAATTAACTTGTTTGGTTGTTTAACTATTTTTGTTTTGTTATAATATTGCACTTGTTAGTTGTATATGCAGTTTTATGATATTTCTTGTTTAGTGTATATGCAGTTTTATGATATTTACTGTTCAAAAATATATATTTTTGTGATATTGTGACATGTAATTTTAATTTTAATTTTTTATTAATTTCTCTCCTCAAACGCCTCAAACGCCTCGGCCATCGCCTAGGCCTTTGAGGCGTGAGGCGCCCCCCTGGTCGCCTCGCTCGCCTCACGCCTCAGACTACATAGGGCTAGAGTGGAGGACTCTCTTATTTCTTTCACTTGAACTAGAGGGAGGGAATGGACGGAGGTGTTTTGTAATGTGAATACCCCCAACTCACCTCTTTTTGCTTTGGTGAGAGGGTGAACGGTCCCACACCGCCTTGGTGTGGCTTTTGTGCAGGGTCTCTTTTTGGGAGCTTCTTGTTTACACTTGTACACCTTCCTTTTCATTTAATACACACAATGGTACTACCCATTTAAAAAAAAAAACTTCATTATCTGCCATAAGTTGGTTCTCTCAATCAAGTTATGCATGCTTTTAGTTGGTGGCCCTTCCTTTTTTTCACGTTGTATGCAAGGTTTTAAAAACTGTTTCTGGGATAGGAATCGGTTGTGGCCAGTTCCTGTTCCAAGGCTGATTTTGGCCAGTTCTATCTGGTTTCCTCCATGTTGGAACTGGACTGGTCCCATCCGGTTCCGCTCTGGTTTGACCAGTTTTTAGTACCATGATTGTATGTGAAGCTAGTTAGGTTTGATTTCTATCAAGAAGCTTTATAAAGAGAGTGACTATTTTGGCAAGATTTAGATAGCTTGTTGAGATGGTCCTTTCAAGGACTATGCTATTCATGAGTTGTAACCCATCCAAGGAAATGGCCAATGTATTTCTAAATGTCCTCTCCAGGAAGAAATTGAGGAGCAGGCCCGTGATGGGGTCTTGTGGTAATTTTGGCTGAGAATAAAGTTCTTGCACTAAGGGGGCATTTCTATTGGTCAAAAATGACCAAAAACATGGAGCATCATATGGGAACCCGTATTTGCGAGATTGCCAATAGTAGGAGCTTAAAGTCCAAGACTCTATACTTAATGTACTAAATGCTTCGTAGGAGAATGTGAGATTATAATTTATTGTTGGCCTTCCAAGAATTCAAAGAGGTATGGATTGATCATGGTCAGAGACAGAGTCTCTGTTTCTATTTGTGATGTAGAATATTGAAAATGGAAGAGGAAAATGGAAATCCATTTTTCTGTTTTGACTTCCATTTTTGATTTCAAAGCAAAAAGGGGAATGAAAATGGAAGGATCCACCTCTGTTTCCCCTCTTCCACATAGAAGCTGTAGCTGCAGATGAAGCAGTAGCACTTAGGTTTGTCTGAGAGGATGGAGCCCTTGCTGCTGCTCCAGATCATAGCTACACTCTAGGTGGTGCAGTTGTCATACCCTGCTGTAATTCACCTCAAACATTTGGTAGGTGTTCTTCTTGGTACCAAAAATCTGTAGGTGAACAGAGAACAAAAGGGGAACAAGACGGAGAGCAATCATCATATTAGGTTCTTAAAGGAATGGAGAGGTGAAGGGGTGGTTGCTGGGGCTCACAGATGGGTTGTTGATGTAGAATGTCTGGCTGTTGGCCCCGTCAGAATATTTTGATACTGGGGTTCTGGCCAAGGTGGCTGCCAACAATGTGGTCAGTGGCAGCTTGAGCCTTGAGGTGGGTGATGATAGGAAGTGAGACAGATGAGGAGGATGAGTGAGACAAATGCTTGCAAGACGTGATTATTACATATTGCCACCCATTGCGCATTGTGTTATGCACACAGCACTATGCAGTGCACTGAGGCAGGGCTGCACCTCCTGTTTAGTCCAGCACTGTGAAGGACTGAAGGTGGAGTTCCTCCTCCCCTCCATGCAAGGGTTGTAGCTACTGCCCCTTACATAGCCAAAGCATAGGTGACCAAGAGACCTGGCTCAAGCCAGGGATTCAAGCCCTCAGCCTTGTTGGCCGGTCCCCATGAAGGGGACGAAAGGGACATACTTTATTATACTCATATATGTATGTATAAATTTCTATAATAACATAGACCATATAATATCACAAAATGGATGCGGAAATCAGATTTCCATTTTCACATCCAATTACTTCTTGATAAATTCTGATCTGATACACTTATACACCGGAAGGAAATGAATTTCTTTATAGGTTTTCCTTTCCATTTGCAAAATGCCAGAGTTGGACTGGAAATCAGAAACTAAGAGTGCCATTTACAGTCCTAATCATGGTGGTAGTCAATTGATTTTCTAAAATGCCCCATCTTATTCCTTATGCAAAGACTAATGATGCATCCATGGTGGTGGACCTCTACATTTGGGTTATGGTTAACTCAATGGCTTTCCCGAATCATTCACTTGGGATCATGACCTAAAGTTTATATGGTCCTTTTGAAGGATACTTTGGGGGGGGGGACTTTGAACAAGGCTGCGATTTGGTTGTCCCCAGACCCACGGTCAGACTGAAGTGGTAAACCTCGACCTTGAGAAACTCCTACAACATTATATTGGTAGCAACAAGAAACATTGGGACCTCCTGCTAGTTCATCACCCAAAGAGTGTCAAGTGTGTGACTAGGGTGAGTCCTTGAAGAAGCACAAGGAGCTAACTTCAATGTGCCATTAGATCATGTCCCACATCCCACTCTCAACCATTTTACTGGAGACAATAAGGGATGGGTCAAGTGAATTAGAAAGCTCCATGAACAAGGGAACTCTCAAATATAAAGAGCACGCTGATCATAATCATTGTCTATCTACTATTGAAGTTGGGGAGCTTGTAGGTTTCAGTCTTCAGAGAAAACATTTCCCACAACCATGAAAGATTGGTGCGCCCTTTTGTGTTCTAAAGAAAATTGGAGGTAATGCCATCACAGGGAGCTGCCTGGGCATTATCATGTCTCATCTACTTTCAGTGTCTCAGACTCGGAGCTCTATCAAAAAGAAGATGAGACATGATAGACAATAGTGAGGTCAGAATCAGTGGTTTTGAAAGCCCAAAGCTGAAAGTTATGGGCGGTAAGAGACCAAGCCATTTGGTATTTATTAGTAATTAGCTGTTTTGAAAAAAATTGAATCTTGTTTAAATGTTAATTATAAGGTTGTTGGAATCTCTTTCCCAACTGCTCACTACTAAGAGTTGATAGGAGATGAGTATGTTTAATGTGTTTTGGAGAGTTAAAAGCTTTTCTAACCCTTGGGGACGCCTTTTTGTACTTAGACATTAAATGGGGAGGTTACTAAGCCCAAAGATTTACATGAAATTTTCATCCATCAAGCAACAGAAAGATCCTTACTTTCCTTTTTATGCAAATTTTCTCTTGTATTATTTTTCTACCTCTGTCTCCATCATGTTTGTGATCAAGTGTTGTGACATGAAGATTTGCATATTGTATAGTGCTAAGGTGTTAATCATGTGCTCTTGTTTAGATTATCTATTAATAAAGATAGCATAAGATACAGTACCTACAATTTTTGTCTGTGGAATGTGTTTTTTGGCAATTTCGTATTTAATAGTTGTGTGGTAGTTGGCAGAAGTGTATAATATTACCTAACAACTTTTAAGATCAGCTGTAGATGCTGTTCTTCGAAACAAAAATGTGTCAAGGATTTTATATAACTTACGAATATGTTTTTGACCTAGATGTGTGTGCTTGCAGAAAATGATACTTTAGAAGTCTGAGTGGAGGCAAAATAAATATTTGACATGTCAAGCAAAAACATGTTTGTGATGAACATAAGGTAGCCATCACCTAACATCCCGGATGCCTTAATATCTGACCAATATTGTACCTTTCTATTCCACAAAATGTAATCCAACACCGTATCCATCTTATATTTATTGGCATATTTAAACTATAAGGCCAGTGACACATTGTCTTTTCTTTCCCATCTCAACCAAACTGTGTTACTACCATACTCCAGCCAAAAAATAAAAAAAGAAAGAAAGAAAGAAAGAGAAAATTCTACTTTCTGAAGGTTAAATCACGCACTACTCAGGAAGGTTGGAATTCCCGAGCAGGATACTGCCAAAGTCACTGACAATCTCCATCTGCACACAGGGATGCCTCATAAGGACCTATATGTGAAAATTATGCATATGCAAAAATTTGGGCCCTTTTTGTATTTGGGTCCTTTCATGCATGGTGGACCTGCCTGTGTGCCCTGTCTACATCCCCGCTGAATAGATTTATGCTTAATTAGTAAAGCTTTTCCAAGTCAAGAATTAATTGTCAGTGTCGTTCATGCATACATTCTTTATGAAGTGTGAATACATATCATCTTGCATGTGTTTTCACTCATACATGTCAATGGGAATGTGGTGCAGGAGGAATTCTTGATAGGCTAGACAGCTATGTGTTCACTGGAGCACTTGCATACTCGTTTGTCAAAATTGGGTTACCACTCTTTGGGGTTTGACAAACAAAAACAATGAAGTGAGCCTCGGATGAGGAGTGCAGATTCTGGGATAGATCTTTTGCAGGAACTTCATGAAGACGTAGACAAGCAATTTGACATTGTGCAGGACAGCATTGAAAAGATTTCATCAACAATTGATGAACACTGTAGATTTTACTTCCATTTTTGTAATCCATTCGATTCTCGATCTGATCAGAGTGCAGGATATGTGCCGGATATATTTCATTTTTTCTTTTTTTAGGAAAGGTACAATGAGTCAATTCATATATTATTTTTTTCCCTTGCATTTTGATCAAGATGTATTGATAAAAAAAATAGCATTGGTAATGTGTGTTTAGTTATTAGTCTCATTTGTTTTTTCAGCAACCCAGCATTTTCTTACTAAGCAATATGGTTTGCTATCAGCAGCCTTTGTCACCCATGACTGTTTTTTGTTTTTGATTGTCACTAAGAAGCATGTTATTGTAAATCCTATCGAGCAGTCCAACTGATCATGGCGCAGCCTGACACCTTCTAAATCAGACAACCTTTTGTAGAAAATATTGTATTGTTCTTTTGCTTTTCTGCATAAAATTTATGAATCATCTTTTATGAGTTCAATGAACAGTTCACTAATTATTGGGCCTCCTAAGAGTAACATACAGAGTGGCCCAATGTACAAGAAGTAATTAAATCTCTCTTCTGTGAGAGCTTAATAATGTTACATTCTGGTTGTATTTTTCCCAGAGTTTTTTTTTCTGTGTGCGTTTGACAAGTTTCCACGAAATGATGTTTGCCTACGTAGTTGATCCAGGCTTGCTTTCAAGTTGCAGTAGACTGGTCTAGCATTTGGCAACTGCAGTCAGGCCCTTAGCTCCTACTTGATCAGCTCAATGTAGCCCTCAGATGCTGAAGCACTCTGTTCATTATTTGACGCCTATCACAGGATTTGCAGTTTTGGTTGAAACCTAGCACCCCTGGACGAAGAAAGTTGTCTTTCTAGGCCAAGTTATGCTGTTGAAGTTTTGTGCAGGCAGTCTCCCTGCATTAAGTTAATGCAGAGGCGGTGGCTTGCCAAGGACAAAGATCCGAAGTTTCATTTCCAGTTCCATCATGAATCTTCTTTGTGAATGTTCAGACCCTTTGTAGGCAAGCATGAAGAACATTTTTCTTGCTCAGATTTTATGCTTCATGAATGTTCAAATTCGCTAACGAGATGCGAGGGAATTGTAATCTGGGTGTATCAGCATTCGATTGGATCTCCCTCTTTCTGCAGATTGCTCGAGTGAGTTCTAGAAGCCTGAGATCGACAAACGTACACAAGAAGATCCATGAAACATATTTGTGCAGATCCTGGAAAAGGTTTCCCTCCAGATTCTTCGCCAGGATTTATTCCCTCCACTTGCCATCCTTCTTAAGCAAGCAAGCTGCATCTTTATTCTCCTTTGGGTAATTGGATTCCTTACAGCCTCTTGGCAATTGGCAGGCATATGCATTAACTGGCTTCTAGGGATATATTCCTGCCTTCAGCACCTCCCCACCGAGATCTTAGCCAGATCTTTTGCATTATGAGGAGAAATCAGAAAAGTATGGAAAGATTGAGAAAAGCACAAGGGAGATCAGTCGTTCAGGTCGAAAATTATTGTAGCATGGTAAAAGCTGACCGTGATCGAAAAATAAAATGCCCTTTCTCAGTATCTTTTATCTTGGAGTTTCTGCCTATGATAGTGGGATCTATGGGCACATTCTAGGTTGCAGTTTTTTGGTATTGGAAAGTGTGATTCGTTACGCAACAGCTACAAATAAACTCTGGGGATATTCATACGTACGTTGAGTATGCAATGTCAATAGAAAGAGGGAGAAAAATTGATTCAGTGGATCGCCCTGGTTCAGAGAAGAACAGTGGTTATTTGATTCATTTGAATTTGCTAACTCACACGAATAAACTGGAAATAGCGTCACGTCTTCTTTTAGTGTCAACCACCTTTCTTTTTCAGCACTTCAACAATATTATTAATAACTTAGCCCATGATGTAACGTGTCTTCAAGCCTAACTTGTATATTCGGTTAATGCGACAGGTATGATACTACAAATATTTACTAGTATCGGCTTTTGGGTGTGGAAAGAATGTGACACCTTTTCTCCTCACGATTCAAGCACAAACTAGAACTAAACAAACGAAGCCACACAACACCTAACCTGCTGAAAGAATGACTTTACAATTTAGTTTCTAAGGGTCCGAGTAATATGCATACACTAATAAACACGGCTATGGTGGAGAGAAAAAGCCTCCACAGTGTGGTGTGAAGTGAGGAATTGTCATGCCAAAATGAGTGCTTGGTTTCCCTCTAATGTTAACTTTTCGTTGTGGTTGTGGATATGTGTAGCCTTGGTGTGGTGGGCACAACATGTCTACGGTGGGACTCGTATGCCTTAACAGTGCATGGATTTTGTTGCCAAAGGGTAGCTTTCTTTCCCAATGGGAGATTGGAGTTCCAAGGAAATTAAGTCATGGAGTCATGTTGTTTCAGGACAAATAATATCATCTTAAGTGGATACAAATTTGAAGGGGAGAACCCCCACTAGCTTGGAGTCCATCCTCTTATTTCTGTAGAGAGAGAGAGAGAGAGAGAGAGAGAGAGAGAGAGAGAGATGATAATTGATAAGGCCGTAACATCCACACAGATTACCGGGGTCCATTGTTTATGTTTAACGCCAGTCGTAGGTCTGCACCAGCCTTATCCCAGACCCACCCTCCCAAAGGAGAGGAGAGGAGAGGAGAGGAGACGATAGTGCCTACCCCTAATGAAGTCAACTTAGATGTGCATGCTAATAAAAAGACGTTCATGACATGAACATTTGTTTGGTACTCTACAATAGAGACTTCTTGTTATTAGGTCGATATATGTCGATACAGACATTTAATCTTAGAAAAGATCCTGCCAAGGAGAAGAAGAAAAGTACAACATAAAGCATGAAGGACACATGAGGGGGAGCCAAATGTGAAAGACTTGACAAAACGTGACCATGCGGAGTTTGTCGTCCTGTGGTGCTACTCCCATTCTCTCTCTCTCTCTCTCTCTCTCTCTTTTTAGGATCAAGATGGAACTTTTTGTTAATTAACTAGGTAAAGAGAAGAACCAAGGAGAGTTAGCCAGAGTAACTGGGATTAGTATACAAAAATTTGTTGCTTTCCTCGCGAGGTCACGAGCCTCCATGTTACATCGTCTATTAACATACTTTATGACCGAATTTCATATCCTTCTGTAAGGATTTGCAACTTTCTAAGATGTGCTTGATTCTCCATTAACAAGTCTTCAGACCTTTTGATGCATTTGTAATGTTCAGTGCATCTCCCTCTATCACTGGTAGGTTTGGGAGAATTTTTTGTTCTGATTTGACTCAAGAAAGTGTTAAAGCTTTGACTTCTACTGGATGCCTTTGCTGAAATCTTAATAGTCCATTTGCCTATTGTATTGGAGAGATGATCCTTCATAATAATTGCCCCCGTGCCAAAGTCTTCTTCAGTTGCTCCATCAGAATTTAATTTGAGATGACCAAGTGGTGGAGGTTCCCGGGACGTCAGTCTGCATGTTATTGTGGCTTTTGTTCTGTTGGAGGGAAGCCCAATCTTCAAAGTCATTCAACGCTCTAAGTAATATGAAACTTGGGTTAGATTTCTTACCCTGAAAAATTCTTGAGCATCTAGATTTCCAGATATTCCACATGATTGCAACACATAGGATTACATGCTTCCTGTCCTCCAAATTGGTGGGGAGAGGGGGATTCCACCAAGAAGTAAATCTATCTGCTAGAGAGAGTCTTTCATCTCCAGAAAGGTACATCCAAGGGGGAGTGGCCAACTAGACAGCTCTAACCATGTGACAGTCAAGTAGAATATGATGAATAGATTCAATGTTTTGGGAGCAAATATCACACAAAGGGCAAAATGTGTGTTTTTAAGTCTCTTTAACAGCCGAGCATTAGTTGGTAAGGTTTCAGTAAATACCTTCCATAGAAAACATGGGAACTTTCGCCAGAATAGATTTAGTAAAAAAATGGGTGCCATCTCATTCTAGCTTTGCACATAATCTTGATCTGAAATTCCTAGCTTTAAGTGCTGCAGCTATTGTTCTTTCTTTAACATTTTTGCTAAATAAAAAGGCCGATTTGCCTTTATTGATGGATTGGCTGGACCAACTTCCAAATTGGCATGTTAATCCCGTTCTCCTCATCATGGCTGTCAGGAGATAATGCTCTGTTTCATTATCCCCTTATCTGCTGTACCTAATTTCTCTCCTCTCACGGTGAATAACCGTTGGAAGAGAGGAAGAGTTTCCACTCTGTTTTCCGAGTCCCTTTAATGGCCTCCCCCTATGACGGCGATGAGGAATTATGGGGCCTGTGGACAGCGCCGAGGTGACAGAATGATGAAACAAGAACATGACCAACAAATACACCAGTGGTGGAGAGGGGAGAGGGCTACATAAATCCAAACCCACCAACCATGCATTTGTAATCCAAAAGAAGCTAGAGAGAGATGACGATGACGATGACGACGATGATGATGGTGATGGTGATGGTGATGGAAAGCGAATGTGAATAACCCATGAAAGTGACCCGGGGTGGGAGGCTGGGCCTGTTGGAGTTGACTATTTCAGCTGAAGAAAAGGCGGCTAAAGAAGAGAAGCAAAGGAGAAGGAAAAGATGGGATGCGTAGAGAGAGAGAGAGAGAGAGAGAGAGAGAGAGAGAGAGAGAGAGAAAGAAAAAGAAAAAAAAAGACAACACTTTGGATTAGAAGCCTGCCTTTGCCGTCTATGCCCCTTGTCCTCACAGTCCGAATTTCTGATCTAACTCAAGTCTGCACGTAGTCAGAAAAGAGTTCGCTATACTCTTATTCTTCAAAAGAGAGAGAGAGAGAGAGAAAAAAAACTTAATTTGGGAGTTGAATTGTCGACATTATAATTCAATGGAATTACTTTGCAAGTATTATTACCCTTCCAACTCCAGTTCTGCGAATAGAGAGGGGATTCAGAGCCGTCACGAAATAAATTGCCGGCTTGGGGGGCCACCAGTCTGGAGACCCATCCCCATACTGATACTGGATAAGGAGGTCTATAACACATTGCTATGATGGGTTCTTTTTGTCTAGAGAGAGAGAGAGAGAGAGAGAGGGAGATTGCGTTGGTTCTACGCGCCACCCTCATCAAAAGAACCATATACAAACCAATGCACTTCCAACAGGAATATGGCCAAGACGAGTAAAGGGGTGGGGAGGGGAGGAGGAAGCTGGAGATGGCATGCTGTGGTGATGAAGCATCCCAGAAAGGTGATCAGCAAGAAAAGGATGGCGCCCGGGGGGGGGGGGGGTTTGATGACAACCCTAGGCTAGCTTTCTGGTGCGCCCACCCACTCACCCACCCACCCACCCACCGTTTGCTTCCAGCTTAGCCCACCACAAATCCGATATCCACCCCACTTTGGGCTGCCGTTAAACACCACACCACACATGCATGGACTGTGGCTTTTCAACCTCCAAGAAGGGTCACCTAGTTAATCTGGGCGACCCCCATGCTCCCACCCACCCATATACATATGGCATACATGGTAGGGCTGTTCGGACATCTCTGTATCACCAGTTTGTCCAATGAGGGACATCCACCTGGCCTTCTCCGTCTCTGTGGGGAGGAGCGCTGGCGGGCCTATTGGGTTTGATGTGCAGCCCATTTGCGTCATGGGTGGTCCATCACCTGCATGGTCCAACCACCCCCCATTTGATGTTCTAGTTGTTGATGTGTAGGGGTTTTCTCAGATAATGGCTGCCACCCAACACAATTAAAAGAAGATTTTATCCGAGCAGGTGTAGAATGATCATTAAGGCCCGCTTTGATAGCGGTTTGGTCGGGTGACTCTCGGCGGATAACGTAGTCGCGGTTACGGTGGGCCCCGCATCTCCCTCACACAACTGAAGCTAATCGACCCCGGGTGACTTAATCGACCCTTAGGAGTCGATTAATCTACCTCCACCCAGTTATCAAAAGGGACCTAATTGTCATGATATGACTAGTTTGGATTCACATGCAGTTTGGCTCATGCTTCGTTGATGTCAAGTTTGCTAAAGGATCATGGAACATCTTATAATAATTAGGTCTGTGCGCATTAATTAGTATGTGCTCTTTCGTCGAGTCCATGCCGGGACCTCATTGTCTGTACTCTATATATGTGAATAACGCTGCAACTCGGGCAAGGTTGACTCGGGTTGATCTAAAAAAAGATCCACCCAACTTAACTGATCACCTGCAAAGGGTTCAAGTGAATCAGTTCATCCTCCACCTAAACTCCACCTTGTCTTGGCCAGCCTTGCCGGCCAAATTTTTAGGTTAACTAAGTTTGGGGTCTAATTAATTAAGTTGACCCACCCAAAGATATATATATATATATATATATATATATAGAAGTGTCTCTATACAATTAATAAAATATATATGTATCAACAAACAAAGCTACATATATCTCAGAACAGTACATATATTATTAAAAGTGAAGACAACCTTTTCTTTTTGGGGGGTGATATGATTAGTACTTTAAGATGTGTTGAGACTACTATTCCCTTCACTCTAGACGTTTCAAATTCCTTCTGGAAGAGATCAAAGAGACACTCAAACCAAACATAAATATGTAGGAGCAACATTTTAAAGATCTGCATGATGTCGGGGCTAGCGATCGATGCATAAATGTCCATTTAATTTGCATGTCATTATCAACAGTTGATTGGATGTTGATGGCATGCCGTGTAGGCATGGAGAAGCTGCCCATTTTTTTTTATTATCTTGTCAACTGGTTGTTTGTCCCTTAATTCTATGGTCAGCCATTCCCCGGTTGATTGGGCCAAAACTCTCTGCTACAAAACAAATTTTCTACCCTTTCGTCATCGTCCACTGTAGGCTCAGATCACGAGTTGATTGGGCCAATAATTGTGTTACCACTTAAAGCTAATCATGGGTTTAGATTTATTTTTATGGACCTAGCAGTATCACTTAGCGAGACCATTGAGTGCATATAGAAAGACCAGCACGGTTAGTATTACCAAGCTGTTCTAACTAAGATCCCACAAATATTCGAACTCTATTAGAATGACAAACATATGCTACCATGAAACACCTCCATATGTGAATATATATATATATATATATATATATATATATATATATAGATCACTATGTATAAAATGAAGAAAGATTGATCTAATTGTGATGCCCAAAACCTGCGTACCACATTAATTAGAAACTCCATCCAAGAGCGTAACGTACGGTCAAGGACAAAATGAAGGGGAAACAAACGTATACATGGCTGGGTGCTTGACGTATATGTGGTATGATTAACGTCGGATTTTGAATCTTCTACGCCTCCAAATGGAGGGTCCCTAAGCACAGAATAATATATGTATAGGGGGGTTGAATTGGAGGGGCAGATGGGATCCAATGAATAAGACTTGGCACTCCTTGTGGACCCTAGCTAGCTAGTTTGGGTCTAGCTAGCTAGTCAGGCCAGTTAATACATACCTGGATCGATCACAATGCATACTCTAGAGGATGGTGTTCGTGTGTACATGCACGAGTGCATGCGTATATATGTATATTGCATGTTTGTGCATGCTTAATTACGTGCATGCAAGGGCATAATTATGTGCACATGTACACTCGTATGCACCAACACGTATGCATGCGTGCATGCACGTCACACACGTACACACACACACACACACCAGAGAGAGAGAGAGAGAGAGAGAGAGAGAGAGAGAGAGGGAGGGGGGGGGGCAAGCAAACTGAGAGGCCCCCTTAATTTTGATCCTAAAGGAGCGCATCTACTTTGCCGGAGGACCCGGCCCGAATCCCCCACCCCCTTGGAAGAGGCTTCTCAATGACAAAAGCTGGTGCAAGCCATACCCTTTTGCCACATCCCTTTGTTTGGGTGATGAAAAGTTACATATCATTGTACTTTTTAGTGCATGGAGAGAACCCCCCGGCCCTCTCTCTCCTTGGGAAGTGAGGGGACTTTGAAAATGGTTTCCCCAGCTCTCTTTTAAACTTTTCTTTGTTACCAGTAGTGCACCAGCACTGATGATCATGTCGTTATCGTTTCCGAAAGAATCAAACTTATAATTCACTATATATATATATATCTTGGGGTACAGATTAATTGGGCGGAGGAGGGGCCGGGAGATCCGATCGATAGGTATACGTAACTTTGGACCACCACACCCACCCAGCATGTGTGTGTGTGTAGGTATTTTATGTTTAGCTGTACGTACACGCATCTGGGTTCTCTTTTAATTATCTCCATCTTTTCTCTACCGTGAGAATCTCCTTTCTACTGTGGTTGAGATGACTAAAGGCGGCAAAATCGCAACAGGTGCGTGCTCGATCGCGAAGAAGGGGCCGGGCGGGCGTAGTCGGGCAGTGCTAGCTAGTGACAGGTGAGGGCCACCTGTTTTTTTTTCCCCCTTAATTGCGTATAACGTGTTCGATTCTCTTTCATAATGAGGGAGCTTATGTTCTACTTGCTCTTGTTCCAATGTTTGTATCATCTCGGCGCCACAAACTAAACTAATTAGGATCGATGATGCCATGCACACCGGCCAAGATCTCTTCCCCCACCCCCCTCACCTCTCTCTCTAGCTAGATCTCTCTCTCTCCTTGTTATATTTGGATAAAGATACAGAGGAGTACTCTTATGGTTCAGTGACACATGTGAGGGAAGTCTAGGTTCTAATAAAAATCTCATATAATTTGGCAGTTGGTGCGAGAGGGGAACAATTTAATTTACTAATTTTTAAAACGACATGCATGTCCGAACGAGTGCTTCCCATGTAGGTGGCAGGTCTGTACGTAGCAAGAATTAATAATGAAGAAATTAACTTTCATGCATCTAAAATGCATGCGTGCTGACATGGGTATAGTATTGTCGCAACAGATGCAGAAGAAGTTCCTATATATTTCAAGGAGAAATACTTGGGAATATTGGAATGGTACTAATTATAATAAGGAACTATAATCTACGAGTACTGTGAACTAGCTAGCTAGGCTGATGATATGATAGCCAGGGAAGGAATGAATTAATTAACAGGTAAAGATCTAGAACAAGCGGACCACCCCATGGAGTTGTTAATTGGGAGCACTTTTCTATCTAGAGCTAGCACTGGATAGATAGATTCTGCCCGGTGCATTCAAACCATTGGACGCCCGGGCCTCCAATTATTACAGTCCAGCATCCTCTTCAATGCGTGAATCTTCGCAACGGAGATGTGATTCTCTCGTACGTCTAATATTGCAGGCGGGTAAGGGGAGATCTTGCCCACATAGATCTTAAATGAATCTTCCCTGTATTATCTTTTGCAGATCAAATTCTGTTTTTCCAACCAAAATGCTCATGATCTAGCTTCAGATGAAACTTCCAAAATGGATGGATGATCTTGGGAGGTCACCGGCCTAGATCAAGTGGTTCCCAATTTAACTAGCGAAGACGTATAAATTTGGAGTGTCTCTTTTGAAATATTGTCTCCGCTACGTCCGGAGGCGATTATGATTTTATCCTTTTTTACTAATAAAAGGACTCTCAAAGGAGAAGATTTGAGTATTGTTTTATAGCACATGCTAATCTTTGTAGTTTCCTGAGTATTGGGCCGGGGTTCGTCGCCCCAGCAAACCAACAATACCTAAGGGTGCAAGAACTTGATCCACAAATTGGTCCAGGGATGGACATAAAAATAGACAGAAAAGGCACTAATCTTGTGTGAAATAAAAAGGAAAGAGTAATGCTTTGTGCACCGAATCCGGTGCACAAAGTCATGTCAAAGTGCAACGTTTAATCTCGTTGACAAAAAAAATGTGAAAAGACTCGTTCTGCGCAGAAAGGGACGCCCACGACATACTAGTACGGTGCACATTTTCGAGTATTAAATACGGAGCGCGCTCAGCAAAAAAATACAAGAATAAAATATTTTTTGGAAGAGTGAAATATTTTATTCTAAAAATGAAATATTTGATATAGAATTGAAACATTTTTTTAAGTTTCGTTCTTATAACAAAATATTTTCTTTACATAGTGTTTTATCTTTATAACAAATGTTATATTCACGTAACAAAATATTTCATTTCTACAAAATATTTCATTAGTTTATTTTTGAAGTTAAACAAAATATTTTATTCATATAACAAAATGTTTCATTCATATATAGAATATTTCACTCTTTCATAAAATATTTTATTCTGCGTTTTCTCGCTGAACGCGCTCCATATTTAATACTAAAAAATATGCACCGTACGGATTTAACGCGTGCATCCTTTTCTACGCAGAATAAGTCTTTTCACCTTTTTTCTGATCAATGCAATTAACCGTTGCACTTTGACATGACTTTATGCACCGAATTTGATGCACATAGTATTACTCAAAAGGAAAGGAACTTGTACTTGTGGTTCATATAGAAGTAACAGGATATGATCGAAGAGGATTGTGAGATAAATGATAAAAAAATATCTAGGATATTCATAAAACAGCAATTCCACTTGCATTATGTAGAGGCCAGGCCATGCATCAAAACATGGTTTGCCCGAATCATCACCCCAATTTTGCATCATCTAGAAATAATTCTGAGAGACTTGGAATATTTGACAAAAAATAACCATTTTCAAATGAAAATTGAGTACCTTCGCTTATGTACATAAATATATTTTTTTGTTGGGGAGGGCGGCGAGGGAGGAAGAGAGATAAACATAAAAAGGTCAAGGAATCTTCTCCCCATATTTTATAATTTTTTAATAATATCAGGTCTGACTCGACCCAACCCGACATAACTCAGATCCAGGTCAAACTCAAATTTTAATATTGATAAATTAGATCAACCTAAATATGATTTGGGTCCGACTCATTGACAATCCTACTTCACGCTCAAACGAGGTCGGAAAAAGAGTTCCTCCATGTCCAAGGGAATGATGCCCAAGACATGACGACAAGAACCCATTTGTGTTCTACCTCGCCTAACGCTCTGATGCACACGACCACCATGGCAGTACCACCTGTGTGTGTACGAGCGCGCGCGCGCCTCCCAGAAGATCTGATCATCTCTCATCCCAGATCGAGTTTGGCACGCAAAGAAATAGATAGATACGTACATACATACGGGGCCACGGGCCGGGGCGGGGCGGAGGGCGCGCGGAGGTGGGGCGCCTGAAAAGAACAAAGGCAGCCGACCACTATCAGGTGTTGTCCCCCCGCCCCCGCCCCCTCTCTTTACAATGCGAGTTCGAAGTGGTGCCAAGTTGTGTGCAGCGCAGATGATCGATATTGATCCGTGCCCCCATGCAAAGGCTTCGTTGCTTTTGATACACACACTCCACACCCACTTTCCATTAATAACACCCCGTTTTGTCCTCCGCCATCCTCCATCCCCTCCATTGCCATGCGTACGTTCGCCACCACATCCTCCTACCTCGGTGTGTGCATGCGATGTGGCTGTGTGTGGTCGCCCAAGAGTCCAAGGGCGAGGGCCGGGACGACGACGTCGCCAGCGCCGCTTTTGGGGCGCCGGCCCACGCCCCTTTCGGCCCCCCTCCGGTCCCACGGCCGGCGGATGCGCCGACTTTGAACCGGAGAGGTTTTGGAAGCTGCGGTGGGGGTGCTAAATGGCTGTTTTCTGCGGCATCCAGTTTTGGATCTTGGAGTGATGATGGGGAGAATGGGTTTTTTGTGGAGACTGGAGAGACAGAGAGAGAGAGAGAGAGTTTTGAAGTCACATGAACACGAGAGTTCCATGTTGTTAATTAGCTTTTGGTTCAAAGCTTTGCCTATTCTTGGTTTTACAAGGAAAATGTTAGCACATTGTGCTGAGAAAGGACATGACATGTTGTAAACCAGACAGTAGAGATTAGAATCTCCCCCCCCCCCTTTTTTTTATAGAAGGCAGGAATGTTAGCATATCATGCCGAAAGGGACGTGACATGACTCCTACCCAATCCCTATCATCCGATCCAAGGTGGGTTACGTACATAGGGGATATTAACTTCACCGTTTAGAAGATCAAACTTGAAGTTTTGGCGTCCTCCGTCCGTCTAATTCTGAGATCATATGACAGAATTGGAGTTATGGTCTACCACACTACTTAATTTGGACACCGCATGTTAGTGTTTCTGTTTTCATCATATTAATCGAAGAGACCAAGTAATCAGTTTTGACGGGCCAATGCACACATCAGAGGAGGTCAGTTACTTATTAGACGACTCTGACTTATCAACCAGAGGTCAACAACTCAATCCCACCCTAAACTTCTAACTCATCAATCAAGTCTGCCCAGTGTGCTGCTGGTTAATTAAGAAGGGCTGCCAAACGAGCAAACCCGATCCCAAGGTTTGCGGCGACGATGACAAAAAAATAGCCAGTAGGGTGTGGTGACAGTTGGAAGATGGAGGCGTTGTTTCAATCTCTTGGTTTCTTGTCCTCTGCCCAGTTCTTTCGGCGAGGACGATGACGACTGGACGGGAGCGTGGCAGCGCACTCCCCCCGCCCTCCCCCCGTCTCTGATCTGATCGCCCGGGACCACCGTGCAGCTCGGCCCAATTTTGATGTTAACTGGCCATCTCCCCTGGCATGATATGACCGTGCAATCGAGATCGAGATCGAGAGAGAGAGAGAGATTTGAACACAGCACGCCACTGCATGTAAACTAGGGAATGGGGCTTCACCCAATGGGGTTGCTCCTGGTCAGGTCACTGAGATCACCGGTCGATCCCCTGCTCCCCCCCCCCCCCAACACCCCAAAATGATCCATGAAGGCTGACTAACTGGCCTGGACAAATTTAACGGAGGAATAGTTGCCAAAATCATGGCAACGGGAATGTCGGTTTAGTTAGAAGTTGGGGGTGTCAGGTGGGATAATTCATGATCAAACTCGATAAAAAAAGCTCGATCCAATTTATCGTGCTAAAAACAAACGAATCATTCCTTGCTTTGGATTTGTGAGCATGATTAGGATATGAGAGTGTTTCTTTAATATTATAGTGACATTAGAGTCATGCTCATTTAATAATAATTCACTTAAAATATATTGGATAGATATCTCTGTTTATAGTAAGTGCTTGTCTTTTGAGCATTATTAAGTGTTTAGAAAATTTCATGTTAGTTGATAATGAAATGAATCAAACTCGAGGATCCTGCGTGAGTGAGTCGAACAGTAAAAGATCTTATTTCATAGTAAAGAAGTCTCGGGTTTGAATTTCGAAGAGAAGAGATTCAGTCCGAGATTTACACATCGTGTTAGGTTACACGTCACCGAAAAAAAAAGAAAAGAAAAGAAAAGAATCAAACTTGAACACCGTGCAACTCCAGCTCAATGAAAACTTGGTCGAATGTAAGCAAAAGCCGATAATTACATAAATGGCTTCCAAAGCTGAGTATCCTCCCTTCGAAATTATAGAAGCCTAAAATTATGTCTCTTTTAGAAGTTGTGCCAAACGCGGCCAATGAGAGAAAGCAAACGCGATCATATCTTACAGAGGAGGATAAACAAATAAACGCACCGTATCTCTTCTTCTTCTTCCCTCCTTTTTTGAGAATATAAGCTGAATAAAAAATGGGATAATCTCAAAACAAATTAAGAATGCCAATTCTTTCGACAGCAATTCTTAAAAACTTTTGTAAGTCCCCGAGCATGCTCTTATTAATGAAATTAAGGATGAACAGACAGGTTTCTTGCGAAGAGCCTCCGGAGGATGCAAGATACTATAAGTTAGTAGCTTCTTTCTTGTTTCCTTCCTCTGATAGCAAATTGACACACTAGGACAAGTCATTGCCTTCAACAGCTAATCCTTCCTATTGACAAAATAATGCACACTTGTTAGACGTCAGACGCCAACTTGTTACAGCCAGCACTGATAAGAGAGTTTTTTTTTTCCATCTCTTTTTTTTTTTTGGCCTTTTGGTGACACATTATTGGCCCCTCTTTCATTTTCTCTGTCTTCTTCTTTTAAGAATTTTAACATATAAAAATATTGGCTTGTGACACAATCAACTTTTGGGTGCAAATGGGACAGGCTCTTACGATACAAAAACAAATACTAAGTGGGTGTAGGCAGATGAAGAAGCAAGTTTTTAAAGTTTTCAAGTGAGGGAAGGAGGTGCCGCTGTCCTCGTCTAACATCCAAGGGCATGTCCTGACGGATCCATCTATTCTGCCGGTGTCCACCACCAAACAAACGGGGGGAGAAAGACTCACTCCAGCGGCAACATGGGGCACCCCATTTCTTTATGTGCCCGTAGGAAGCTTGCCCAGGACAACACCACCATTATCTTATGCTGAGGGGGGTCCGTATGCATTGGCTAATGACAGTGACGAGCAGGCAAAGGACATTAGATGAGCAAAGAAGAGAATGAAAAATTGAGAACAACATGTGCAGCCGGGCGCACCCCATGTGACCCATCAGCATTATCCATTATTCAATGTGAAGCCATGAGTTGTGGAGGACAATCTTTTGCTTGGGGCATGGAGTCCATCACATCAAAAGTGAAAGACAGCTTACTACAAAAGGAATTTTAATTTGACGGGGGTGGTGGTGTGGAGAAATATTAACTCAAATCTGCTATCTCGAGGACAACATGCTTATATGTCCTAATTCACCACATTTGTCATTATAGTACAGGGTTAAGGTCAGGAAAGATTTGGGAAGAGAGCGTGCAGAATACCAAATGCAAAGATATAGAACCCCATAATGAGAATTGTTAGTGAACTAACTAAATCATACAACTAAACCAGGAGGAGACAGGAATACACATGTGACTCGGGCAGCATTGGGAAAACTGTGGAGAAGGTGATCTTAGGTTAAAAGCCTGTTTCTCTATCACATGACAAGAGAAGTACAGGCCTTGTTACCATCAGAAAGTTGGATTCTCCGATTATCATGAGCTTTTGGGGAGACAGCAAAGGACACCTTTGTTGTGCCACTCTCTCTCTCTCTCTCTCTCGTCTCTTGTTGAAATTCTGATTGGATTTTTCCAAGTCTAAAGGCGCACAGGTCACGTTTGGGAGCAAGCGTGGGCTGAGAGTTTCCAAAGATTTTGAATGCAATCGAGAAATGCATTTTCCAAACACTGACTTAGATTGTGAATGGACCTCACTTGGGGGATCAAAAGCAACAAAATCAGCCATCCAAGGAAAATAAAGTATGGAACCGGAACTTTTCTCTTTCTAAAAGAACAATTGACTCACTGAAATAAAAAAGCAACAGGGGCAATTGTCCGTGCAAAGGATACTTTTAGATAGAATGGCATTAGCTGCCTGCAATATAGACATTTTCAATGAAACTAAAAATATTTCTGCCCAAAGGGCCAAAGACGTGTGTAATTGCACCAAACAGCAAGAAAGAACACATTTAACAAAATGAGAAATGTTCAGTCAATGTTATTCACCTGTTTCAGAGTGTCTACATGGACTATGTTATCAGCAAATAAGACGACGACTTCTAGGTTTCAAACATTGCAAGAAGAAGAGCATTACTTTGAAACTTCAAGACCATATGGAATGGATCATCAGACAGTCATCCAGACCATACTGCTTTATGGAACAGAGATTTTAGAATAACAGCTCTATTTTTTTATCAAAAGCATGGAAGGAAATACATGGCTGTGAACTTGATAATTGTCAACTTCAGATGCCTACAACAGTCCAGTCACTCAAAGGAAGTTTTCCAACAGCACAATCACCTAGAATTAGCTTGGTAGAACATCAAAGATTTTGAGTAGTATGATGCATTTAATTATTATGCATTCAACCATCTTGAAGGTATTCACGACCAATGTCTGGAGCATCCCACACCAAAGACAATGGACTGTTCCTGCTTCATATAACATACTAAAATGAAATACATACGCAGAAACATTAACCCAACTATTCTGCTTGGTTTTAAAGATGAAAGCATGTACACTTCATATTAACAAATCCTCCGACAATTGGTCATCTTCAAGGAGGCAGGAACTCCCATGATTGGTGGCATGAAAGGAATCACAGTGGTGGAGCCAGTCCCACATGCCAACAGAAGAACCATATGCCATCTATTTTTCATATCAATGGGCTTTGCCCTTCAGCTGAAAAAAAAGTACATCCAATCTATCTCTTGAGAAATAGACTTACATCCTTTTGACCCTCAAATACCACTTAATTAAGTAGGCAGGACTGATTGGTTGGCACTCCCTAGCTTATTAAGGCTCTGACTGCTTACTGGTAAGATATATTTCATTCACATCGCCCCAGGGGCAGATAAGCAGGACACAGGGCTCCCACAAACTTCTGATTCATCCTATAATATCATCACCACAACCATCATGAAACCAGCACCCTCCAGTCTGGATATTCATCCTACGGTATGAAGCTTGAGAAACAACCTTTCCACACAAGAAATGACAGCAAAAGAACATCGTATGGACACTGTTCCCATGTTCATAATTACCATACAAGTGGTATCTCTGATTAGACATCAATCTTATCCAACCAAATTGTTTTGGAGAATTGTCTTCTTCAAAGAAAAAAGAAAACAACCAAAAGGGCATCTTACAGTCTACAGAGAAGGAAAATCTACATTGCTCCTAAAACATGATATGCTACACATTATCCAGTGACAAATAACTTAGAAATCCTAACATGGTATCTACATGTTTAAGTTGTTAAATGGAACAAAATTCGCATTACTTAGCAAATTACCTAGACTAATGTGCACTTCACAAACTAATAATTAGGCTGACATGAAGATTCTAACTAATAAGGATAAATAACAAGGAAATTGTATGCGGTTATCCAGCACATAATGTCCAGTTTTCTCAATGGAAAGTAATGGTACAAATGAAGTAAATTATGGAGATATAACTTCATATTTGAGAGCAAACAAGTAAGTGCTTTATTGAGAAATTTCTCACAATGCTTCCCAGAAGCAAAATTTAGACAACAGAACCATCCACTGATACTGATTGGAATAATCTTAACAAAAAATGAATAATGTTATAAAATCATGAGGTAGTAAAAATAGCATGCAAACATGCACAGAAGTGAATGTGGCAGCATAATAGTTTTAAAGAAAAAAAGGAAAAAACAAAACCCAAATTACTTGGACACGTGATGTCACTTAAATGTGGAATCAATAAGTAGCAGAGCATAGACATGTAAATAATACTTCAAACACCATAGGCTGTCAAAATTCTTAGTCATTTGCTTTTGTGTCGAGTGTACAACCATCATGATCAGAAGCAAGTGTTGCCTCTCAGATAACATCAAGTGCCAATGATGAATGACCTTTATAGAAATGCTTTTCTATTAAGGGATCTGTCTTAAGAACATAACAATTCAGCATAGAGAAGAACCACAGGCATGGCAAAGTAAGATGCAAAAGAAGGTAGTCGCCATACAGAAATTGGGGGGCTTAAGAGTTATTAAGCCAGAAAGATAATAAGTTGGCTTTCTGACAGACAAAAGAGGACTGTTACAAGATAACATGCCTGTGAAACCGGTACTTTTCAGCACCTCCACGCAGACACCGATACAAGTTCCCCGTGTTGCCAGCATAGGAGAAGTGATTGCTGGCGCTTCTCCACATGGAAACCCCTGACCTGAAACCTCTTCAAAAGGCACTCGGCCTGCGTCTCAGTGAAATTGCTGAAGGGCACAGATACAAATCCACATGAGCTAAATAGAGCCCGCCAAGGGACCCCCTTGTCAGCTGCACGGTAGCACCCCAGGAATGTATTCTCGATCCTTGGTTGCAGTAGATACCGTTCAATCTTGTTTGCAACATCTAGCCTAGTGCCTGCAGCATCAATGGAGTCCAGCAGGAAGGTTGCCGATTGCAACGAATGGAGGAAGTAACGGGAGAACGCAAGCTCACTGCGATCACACCCATGGTCCACAGACACCACAATCTTTGGTGTCAGCTGCTTCACAAGGCGCAGAAGAGCTGGGATTGATGGGTAGGCCAAGCCCACAGGCAGATTCACTGCAATTGCTTCATTACTTTGCACCACATTGAGAAGATTTGTGGGCTCAAAGCTGTCAATGCTCAAGATGTTAATTTCAAAGGGTATGTTGAGGTCATTTGCAAACTGGGAGAGGTTCTCCCTGGTGAGGCCGAGCTCGAGGGGGTGGTTGGAATAAAGAGAAGCAAAGGCAGTTATCTTCAAGGACGGCGTGGCGGAGGGGGCAGAGCAACGCCTTTGAGCGAGCTCTTGCATGAAAGAGGACCACTGCCCACCCACTCCAATGTCAAAATCAATGATATGGATGCGATCACACCCATCTAACTCTTCCAGGAGGGCCTGAGTACAGGTAAAGTTGGCGAATTGCAGAATTGGGGATACCTCTGAGAAGGCCTTGTAGGCGCTCAGCTTGAGGACGACATCTAAAGGTGTAGACAAAGCTGCGGATGATGAGTTCCTCTGCAGAGGTGGGGATTTGGAGGGGAGGGCGCCGCCGGAGCTGTCGGTGATGACGCAGTGGAGGGCCTCCTTGCAGTAGTAAGCAGACCTGACGAGGGGCTTCCCAATGGGGGAGAGCTGGTGATTGAGCCGCGCCAATATCCCACGCGCATTCACGAAGTTCCTGGCCTCGACCAGTTCGGCGGCCTTCAGGAGCTGGTCAACCAACGCCTGCTGCTGCTGAGCAGCCGTGGCCGCCGCAGCCTCGTCCCCCGCCACTTTTGGCTTCATGGGCACCTGCGGAAGGTTCTGGTAAGGGAGAGGGTTTAAGCTTTCGACACCCGCCGTGTGTTGCTGCTGCTGGAGCCGCCTGAGGAAGGGGTCCTTCCCGGGGTCGGGGAAAGGGGCCCCAGGGGGCAGTTGGCAGCCAGGGTCCGCTATGGAGTGGTGGCGTTTGGGCTGAGGGGGGAGGAGAGGATGGTGTTGCGGCTGCTGGTGGTCTGGCTGGGCGTAGGGCAACATGGGCAGGAAGAAGGCCGGGTTCGGATGAGGGGGGTGCGCCTGCTGCTGGCTCAGGAGGAGGTTGGGGCCGAAGAGATGAGGTTTCTCCTCCACGGTAGGTTCCTGGAAGAGCATGCCCGGCGGCAGAGATAGAGGGAGTTGCAGGGCGTTCCCGGCCGGCGGCGAGAAAAGGGGGTTGGGATTAGAGTTGTTGCCAAAGATGGGGCCTTTGAGGCCCTGCAGGTGCCCTGAGCCCGGCGAGATCGGCAGAATCCTACTGTCGATGTTGGCGCCGCCATTGTTGCTGTTCAGAACAGTGAACCCTCCAAGAGAAGTCACCGGGGAAGAACAAGAGGAGGAGGAGGAGAGGGGAGGGGCTACCAAGGAGCCCGGAAACCCAACCCCCATTGCCCCCAGATGCTCGAACCCGACCACCGGATCGACCAGCCCGGGAGGGCCCCCGAGGACGCCGGCGCCACCCTCGAACTCCATGGCCCCCTGGAGAATGACCTGGTGGTGGCCCTGCTGCCTCAGGCCCCCGGCGGAGGCAGGGTCCTCGACCTCCCCCATGATCCACTTCAGGAAGGACTGGTCGTGGCCGGGGGAGGCGGCGGCCCCGCCGGGCTCCGCCAGCATCACGCTCTCCCAGTCCTCCATGCCGAGCCCGCACTTATCACCGCCCAGCAGCCCAATCTCCAGGCCTGCCGGGATGGGCTGGAGCTCCGCCGCCCAGTCCTCCCTCCTGCCTTCCCCAATGCCGCTGCCTCCGCCGCCGCCCACGGCAGCCTCCGCCGGGGCCGAGATGGGGGTGTCCTGGGAGGGGGGCCATTTGTGCAGCGGGTTGTCGGAGACCGCCGCCACGCCGGCGGAGTCTGTGGAGCCGCCGCCCTGGGAAGAGCACAAGGTGGACGTGGACGTGGGCGGGCTGGGGCTCCTCCTGTGATCCAGAACCGACCTGGGTTCGACCCCTCCCTTCTTGCCGATGCCGACGCCGCCGCCGCCGCCGCCGCCGCCGCTGCTACTAGTAGCCGCGCTCCTCCACAAGGCCCCTGTCGTTGCTGCTGCTACTTCCACGGCCCCCTTACCCTGGAGACCAAAGGGCGCCCCCCTCATCTAAAATCTCGACCGAAGCTGGTCTGGGGACCAGATGGAAGAAGACAAGCGCGGAGGGAGTCCCCTCCCCCCGTCCGTCCAGCTCTGCACAGGGAGGAGAGACGATGAAACCCAGAAAGCTGCCGCCTTTGCCTCCTCCTGTTACATATATCGGCCTACCGCAAGGTGGGTTATTGGAATCCACAAGAGGGCAACAAGCCCAGGCACGGTTCCATCGCACAAGGCAGACCCATGCAGCAGTAGCGGCTCCCCCAGTTGCACTCTGCCTCGCCCTTCTCCACAGCTCTCCCTCTGCCTCATCTCCTCTCCATTTTCTCTTTGCTCCTCCCTCTCTCCCCCCTGTCTCTCTTTTTTCTAAGCTTTTCTATATGTCTCTCTCTCTTCTATCCCCCTCTATCTCTCGCGTCCTTCAAGGCCTCAACCTTGTCCTCCCACCCTTTTTTTGTTCATTTATTTATTCTCGTGTTCTCTTCCCTCTCTAACTGTCCCTCTATCTCTGTCTATTTCTCTCTCTCTCTAGTCCCTCTCCAGCACAGGCCCTGTTGCAGGGGTGGTCCTGCGGAGAAGGAGATGGAGGGGAGGGAAGGGGCGTGGTCGTGGTGGTGATAGGAGTAGAGTACTGTGTACCCCTCCGGCCCTCCCCCCTGCCATGGATGCGTGCAACATTAAAAAAGTAATAAAGTGCCCCCCCCCCTCTCTCTCTCTCTAACCCCCCTCTCTAACCGCAAGTTCTCTGCAACCTCCTCTCTCTCTCCCCCCCCCACTTGTCATCTTAATCCCTTTCTCTCTCTAAACTTGTAAATTATCTATCTTTCTGCCACTGAGAAACTTTTTAATGTACGTTGTGTCTGCGATGCACTGCATCCTCCCTGCCGCTGATTGGCCCTATCCTTCCCTCTCCATTTGTTTTTCCGAATTTAATATTTGAGATTTTTTTAGTGCCTAACCCTAATAAGTTTTATTTAACTAAAATTCTCTTTAAAAGTTGTGACATCGTAAAAAAAATTCTCGTAGGAGAAATACACTGCCGTAAGTAGAGATCCCAAAAATATCAAAAAATCTAATTACGAGTATCATCCGACCTGTGATGGGTCAACTAATATCCGAATAAATAAATATAAATTTAGATTCAAATATGTTTAAAATATTTATTTCATATTCGAATAAGATATATATTTAGTGTCCCCGAATTTATATCCGATCCGAACTCATTCTTAATAAATAATAAGTTAGTGTGTATGTTAGGCTTGTGATTTTAATACGAACTCAATCGATTATCTTCTCTGTTAGGATCGTGAGTTTGACCTTCTTGGTAAAATTATAAGAATATTTTTATAAAATATAAAAATTACTTTAGAAATAGAAGAATTGACTATATTTCTCTTTTTTTATTTCTCATAAATCTCACATTCTTTTATATATGTAGACTCATATTTTATAAACAGATAAAGATATCCACGGATATATCTATATTATTAACGGATATACCCATATTCATATTTGCGAAAATAATACGATACCATTCAAATATGATATTCGTAATTTTATCCTGCCTTCAGTTAAAGACCATGTTGGGTTTAAATTTTCTCTCCAACCATACGTGGAGATGGACGGCAAAGTAAACAGTCTCCTTAAAATCATACTCTTATGCTTAATAGGGTGGTTGGTTGTTTTTTTTACCTTTTTTTTCTCTCAATTTAAAAAAAAGAGCAAGAGATCTTATAACCCTATTTGGTATGCCTCTTCTAATTTTTAGGGAGAAAATTTACTCCCGTGTAAATCTTCCTCGAAAAAAAAACATTGGATCAATTTTCTTTTTAAAAACACTCAACGCCTCGCTCTCTCCCACTCGCGACCCCCTCCCCTCCCCCGCGTCTCCCCTTCCCTCTCCCTCTCGCCGATTGCCCCTCCCCCTGCCTTTCCCCCCGCCGGCCTCCCCCTCCCCCCTGCCTTTTTCCCCTCCGCCCCCCCCTACGGCCCTCCCCTCCCCTCCCCGGCAACCCCCTCCACCGACGTCTCCCCTCCCCCGCGGCCCCCCTCCGCCGGCGACTCCTCTCCCCTCCCTCTCGTGGCAGCCGTCCACCCTCCCCTCTCTCCTCTACGCAGGCGTCAGCCGTCCGCCCGTAGCCGTCCGCCCTCGCAGCCGTCCGCCCTCCCCTCCCTCTCCCTCCCGTTCCCCCCGCCGGCCTCCCCCTCCCCAATGCCTTTCCCCCCTCCGCCCCCCCTCCGGCCCTCCCCTCCCCGGCAACCCCCTCCGCCGTCCGCCCTCCCCTCCCTCCTCAGCACCCTCGCAGCCGCAGTTGTCCGCCCTCCCCTCCCTCTCCTCTGCCGTGCTAGCCGCAGCCGTCCGCCCTCCCTCTCGTGGCAGCCTCCCGCCCTCCCGTCCCTCTCGTGGCAGTCGTCCACCCTCCCCTCTCTCCTCTGCGCAGGCATCCGCCGTCGGCCGTCCATCGTCCGACGTCCGCCCTCTCCCTTCTCGTGGCAGCCTCCTGCCCTCCCCTCCTTCTCCTCTGCCAAAGCAGTCGCAACCGCAGCCCTCCCCTCTCTCTTCTCTGCGCCGGCCTTCGCAGCCCTCCGTCTTCCCTCTCCTCTGTGCCGTGTATGCCAAATAGGATTACAAAAATTTTAAAATTTATGAAACGGCTGCCAAATAAAAAGTGACAACTTTCGTCAATTTTAAATTTTAAGTCAAAAATTATGTTGACATATTTTTTTAGATAGAAATAAATTTTAAAAAAATTATTCTCAAACACCCCGTAAAATTTAAGTGCAATTTTGACACTATGGTGTTACAAAGAAGACCACTATGGCGTTATGTACAGAAAAGTGGTATTTATTTTGCATATAATAATTGATACTTTGCAAAGGGATGGTGCATGAGGAATTAACCCTATTCTTTAAAAAAGAGAGTACAATTTGGAAAGGTATGCACATAAATTTATATAAAAAAACGCCTCTTAATTAATGTTTTATCATTTATTTTGAAAGTTTTGCAGGGAGCGCAGCCCAAGCTGGATTTGCGCCGGGCAGCTGCAGTTTCATGGTCATCAAGTTTCACCTTCTATGACGTTAATGCCCTTCCTCCGTACAAAAATTTAAACCAAACGGTGAATCTACGGTACTATAAGCGCGGGGCATTATCGTCATTTCAAGGGAGGTGCCGCTGCTCCGGGCCAGGCTTTCCTCGCCGAGATCTCGAGACGAAATCCAACTGCCACGTGGCAGTACGTCTCAGCGAAGCAGCAGGTACGCTCACCGGAGTCTCACGAGATTTCGCCGGGACACGTCGGCGTTGAACAAAAACAGTATGCAAATTGGTTAGTTATAGTTGCAGTATATGGTCCCCCTTGCGAATTTACTTGTAGCTATACACATTTTAGAAATGGTTGATTTAATATATACCCATCTGTACATATGTAATATTAAATAATTATTTTTAAATATCAAAGATTATATGTATAGTTGTTATTCATTAAATTTTCTTTAAATACCATTAAATGATGAAAATAACCCTAATGTTCATATTAATTCCAAATCTCAACACACAAAACTTTTGGGTATTTTCATAGTGATATTTGTGAAACATTTTGCTAATAATAATAGTATACATGATATGAGACATTTAGATATGATGATTTTAATATTTTATATATAGGGGTGGTATATATAAAATTAATCTTTTAAAAATATTTTATTCTTATTGGATGTTAATTCTGAGGATGTACAATTGTAATGGTATCTTTATGTGTGACGTAAATAAGCATAACTCAGGTGTTTTTATATTGACTAAGGATGTAGATGACCCATAATGTTAGTTAAGTCGAATTTAGGTCGCGTTTGGTATCACCTTGAGAGAGGATTCTAATGATTAGAATCTCTCGACAAGGTTTCATCCTTACCAAATGAATTTTGATGATATCGAAAAATGTGCACCGTCGAATTTTTATTTTAGAGAGAGATTGGCACAATGAGTTTCACATGCCCGCAGTTGTAAAAGCTCGTGAGACCGAGCTTTTGGATGATGGGGAAAAGATTTTGAATATCAAAAGTCAATTGTATCCTTGGTAATCTCAATACTGGCACGAGCGACATCCCCGGGGGACGCTGCGCGCCCAGCCGTCTCCCCCTCCAGCCGCAGGTTCCCTGCGGAACGTTGGGAGCGGGGGAGCTCCCGCCGGGAACTCCCCCCCCTCTCTCTTCTTCTCCTCCTTGGAGGTCCTTCGCCAAGTTTGCCTCTCCGTAGCGCTCCCTGATTTTTGTCAGGAGGGTTTGTTCTAACCCTTCCTGGATTTATCAGAGAGATCAGAGTTTTCTCCGATCTCCTCTAGAACCCTCCCCCTCCTTCCCCCCGCTTTAACCTCCTGCCCTCCTGCTCCCGCCCCTCCTCCTTTCTCCGACGTCCCCTCTCCCCCCCCCTCTCCGTTTTCCCCGCTTTCCCCCTCCTACCTCAGCCGACCTCCACCCCATCCTCCCCTCCCTCCTTTCGCCCTCCTCACCTCCCCCTCTCCCGCGTGTTCCCCCCCCTCCCGCGTCGCTCCCGTCGCCATCCGCTTCCGTCCCCCCATTCCCCCGCCCTTCACCCCCGGGCCACCCCCCTTCGGCCCCCCCTCCCTCCCCCCCCTGCCGCTCCTCTCCGCCCCCCCCCCCCTCCTACGCGGCTTCCCCCACCGGCCGCCCTCTGTCTTCCCCCCCCCCCTCTCCACTTCCCCGCCTTCCCCCCTTCCCACCCTAGCCTACCTCCACCCCATCCTCCCCTCCGGCGTCTCCCCCTCCTCCTTCCGCCCTCCTCACCTCCCCCTCTCCCGAGTCCCCCCCCCCTCCTGCATCGCTCCCATCGTCCTCTGCCCCCGTCCCCCATCCCCACGCCCTCCACCCCCTAGGCCACCCCTCCGGCGTCCTCCCTCCCTCCCCCCCCCCCCACCGCTCCTCTCCCCCCCCTCCTGCGCTGCTCTCCCCCGGTCGCCCCATGTCTTCCCCCCCCTCCTAAACCCCTCCGGCGTCCTCCCTCCCTCCCCCTCCCGCCGCTTCTTCCTGCCCCCCCTGCACTACTCCCCCCCTGGCCGCCCCTCAGTCCCCCCCCCCCCCCCCCCGTCCGAGCCCGGGGCCCACTCTCCCCCTTCCCCTTTCGTCCTCCCCCCGCCCTCCCCCATTCTCCTCCTCCGGCGCGCCTCCTCCTTCGCCCCCTTCCTCCTCCGTCCTCCACCCCCCCCCTCTCCGCGTCGGCCCACAAACCCTTTTGTCTCCCCCAGGCCCTTCGGCACGGTGCGCCCCGGACGAAGAAGAGTTCAACTGGTTATATATGCAGGTGACAGGTATTCTACCCTCGGTTCATCCAGAGCTCGGAGATTCTGCACTTATCCCCAAGCACCTCTTCGGATGCTTGACTCCCAAGCGTCTCTTACTCACCGCTATTCGTATAAGTGATTTGATAGCCTTGTGCTCCTCGAGGATGATATCAGTCGCCTTCAGATCGACAGCTGTCCCATCGCCGTCTTCAGGAGCTCCCAACCCTCTGGTAGCAGCTGCTGTCCTCTTGTATTCATCTTATGTTGCTCGATGGGTTGTTGTCACCAAGGGTCAGAGAGGGTTGTTTCTATGTGGTTTGATCTACATGTACTCCTGTATTATGTGTTTAGTTTGAAATGAATGAATCTATCTTGCTTCCAAAAAAAAAAATCTCAATATTGGCACGAGACATTAAAGTAAAAAAATGAATTCGTAGACTGTTGTCTCTTCTCTCACAATGTTTTATCAAATGAGCCACGTTACTTTTGAAATATACATGCTCTCACCTGACAAATCTTGTACGCATTAATTGCCGAATAGAATAGATGTTTTTGAAAATTTTTAACTCTTGGACATAGTCAGCTCTCAACACTAATTTGGAGAGCAAGCCATGCCTCTTAAAAGAGATTTTTTATAAGAAAAAATGTTTCATAATAAATAGGTCTTAATTAGCATGATCTTAAATGAGTTATGATCGAATTTAATCCACCCAAAATTTTGAATGATGGTCTTTATTCAGGGTCAAATGGCTTTCCACCTATTGTTTGGTCCATTCATTTGTAGCCTATCTTACTAGTCTTTTAGAGGGTATTTGATATGGTATAGCATAAAGATGTACAAATGTATTGTTATGATTAAATTATTAAGAAGGGTCATTGTGACATAACACTTTTATAAATATATATGTTGCAACAATGCAACCTTGCAAGTTGCACCAACAAGAAGGCCATCGTAGCTCAGAAGATAGAAAGAAGAACGCGGTGTCGGCATGTTAGAAAAAAAGGGGTTGCTGTTGAGGCAATCGCATGTGACGTGAGATTGAGACTACTTACCATGATTATAGATGAAATAAAATAAAATGTGATTTATAAATGGATCATTAGTAGAGTTGGTACACCACGTTTGAAAGAATTGTGGAGAGAAATTATAGACTTTGGAATTCCCATCCTCTCCCCCACCCAAGGACTTTCCCAATGCAATCTTTTCCGATTAAATTTGGAGAAGATAGATTTTAGTGACCAGTGAGAGATGGAGAGAGAAAAGATCGTACCCAAAAATCTCCAAAAACGATCAAAATGTGCTTCTTCACTTCCCAGAGGATTTTAAAAAAAAATCCACACCTTACTCTCCACCAAATGCAGTCGAAGAGATTGATGTGAATCACACTTACAAACTCCGAGTTATTTTGATAACAAGTTAGGTTAAGGCGAATGACTTCTCCGGGGTAGCTCATCCTCCCTTAACTTAACTTGTTATCAAATTGGTCTTAACTCGAGTGGAGTAACTCGTTCCACCTATTCAAGTAGAACGAGTTAATCCACTTTAACCCTATCCTACTCGGTTAAGAAAAAAAGTATCAAACATGGAATAAATCACCAAACCCCAGTTAACTCACCCTAACTCACCTTAACCCATTACCAAAGTGGCCCCAAAGAATTGTGAGCCAATTAACCTAAAAAAAAATATGTACGTACTCTTAACATCTTTTTAGATAACTATAAACCCCAACCTTTACCAAATTTATGCATTTATCCTTAAAATATTGAAGAAAAGGTTTCTATACCCTGAACCCTCTAGGTTATTGTTAAGCACATTATCTGTATAACCTTATAATTAACTCTGACTAGCAGATTTAAGCAATATGTCGGTAAATTAAATGAAGATAAGACTACAGAGATAATTTATAAAATTTTCAGGGGTATATGAAATAATTAACCCAAAATGCAATAGATACCGATGTTATTGACTTTGGAAGGGTGAAGTGCGACATGAGTTTTTTTTTTTGGAACAAACAAACAAACGATCTTCATTCATTGTAGAGGATAAACACAGTACATGGACAACATTGACACAGAAACTAAACATAAGCTGCCATGTTTGGCACATACCGTTGACAACACGTAGAAAACACAGGAAGATAAGTAGGAGCTGTAGAGACCATAGATGCCCAACGGGGTGGGGGCTTCTGAAGGCATCAAGGAAGAGACAGTCGTTGTTGAAGGCGTCGGGATCTGTCCACGAGGAGCACAAGGTTGCCAAATCGCACTGAATGATGGCGATGATAGAAAGATGCTCGGGTGACGAGCATCACGAGGGATGCGTGGGGATGAAGCTCAGGATCTCCGAGCATTTTAGGGATCGGGGGTGGAAATCCACAACTTTCGTCGCGGAGCTGGCTCATACTCCGTCGGGTGCTCGCAGGAACTCCCATCGCCGAGGGGAGGACTCGATCAGCGGAGGAAGGTAGAGTGGGAGAGACGGTATGGTTCAAAAAGGAGGTAAGTGAAAGGCAAAGAGGGAGGGGGGATGGGGAGGACAGGTGAAGTGGAACGGGGAAGGGGCCGACGAGGTGATTGGGAAGGGAAGGAACAGAGGAGAGACTGGCCAGAGAACGGGGGGGGAGGGGGAGGCCTGAATAGGGAGAGGTGGGAGGGCGGATGGGGTTAGAGGTAAGGGGGCGGAGGGAGCATGGGGCAAAAATAGCAGGAGGGGTGGGGGGAAATGAGGGGGGTGAGGGCGTGGGGTTGAATGGAGGAGTGGGCTAGGGGGGAGCACGGCTAGGGGAAAAGGGATGGTGTGGGCGGAGAGGGGGAGGCGAGGAGGGCCTGCGGGGTTGGGAGGGAGAGGGGGGTCGACATGGGGTATTGGCCAGGGGGGAGACGGTGACGAGATCATGAAGGGGGAGGAGGGGGAAACGCTGGTAGGGGGGGAGATGGAAGGAGGATGGGGGTGAGAAGGCGGGGGAGGAGGAAGAGGTGACTGAAGAGAGGGGGGTCGGTGGGATGGGAGGGATTGGCGACGTGGGAGAAGAAGAGGGTGGGGGAGATCGGGCCGAGAGGGGGGCAGGACTGGGGGGTGGGGAAGCGGGGGTGGGGATGGATCCGGAGGGGGTGGTGGAGGAGGTGCCGGATCAGGTGGGTGGGGAGGGGGGAATGCTGAGGGCTTGACGGGGTAAGGGCGACGCCGACGGGGGAGACGGGGGGGGGCAGGAAGAGGCGATCGGTAGGGGGGAGGGGGACAAATATGCGGATAGGGGAGCGGAGGGAGAGGCGGAAACGGAGGGGGGGTGGAGGAGATGGCGGATCAAGACGGAGGTGGGGGGGATGGCGGGGGGAATGGCGAGGAGGGGTGGCAGGGGGATCAATGGGGAGGGAGGGGAAGGGGGGAGGCGGGAGGAAAGGAGGACGAACCTGGAGGGGGGGGGGGGGAGTTCCCGGTGGGAGCTCCCCCACCCGATGTTCCATCGGAGGAGCTCCGGTGAGATAGCCGCTGGATGAAGTCGGCGAGGGAGCCACCGTGAGACGGTGAGGGTTTTAGGGGTCGGTGGGAGCTCCCACCTACCCCCGTTCGACAGATAACCGACTGGTACTTCAAGGGGGACTTGAGTTGGATAAGAATATGAATGCATAACGAATTTTCATCGGATAGAAATGAAAATGGACATGAACATAAAAAGATTATCATATTCAAACCTTACGTGTTTGTCTAATTATAAAAGAGTCGTTTAGCTCGACATAGAACTTCATAAAACTCTATTAAGAAAATATACAATGTTTTATGTCAAACAAACCAAATGATCCTTAAGATGGTGTCTTTTCTGTTAGGATTTCTTATATTTATTTTGAGCACAAGTGATGTACAAACACTATTTTGAAATAATTACATGTGTTCCCTCAACATTGTGATAATCCTTTTAACGATAATTGTAAAAATAACCTCTTATTTTAAAAAAATATATAAAATTATTGTCCTTATTTAACCATTGTTATAAGTAATCTCGTTACAGGTTGCAATACTTATAAGATATATGTGTCATTACTCGCCGTTAGTATTATGTTAAAAAGTGTTTAGCCAAATTTGAAAAATATCAAAATATCTCTAGTCTCTCTTAAGTTTTTTCTCTGTTCATATATATATATATATATATATCTCATTCTCTCTCTTTGGCATAATATGCCCGTGAAAATGATATTTTTATAAAGATAATTTTGTCTAAAAATTTAATTTTATGAATCTAAATGGACATTATAAACAACAACTAACTTCAGAGGTAATTTTTACACTAATGTTCATTTAAGAAGATTATTTATAGCAATCGCTAAATAAGGATGTTATAATTATCAAAATAAGAGAGTTAGATTTACAACTATCCTTCTTTCTAGTGTCCAGTGTATCCTCGTAATAATAAGCAATACTATTATAGCTTCACCATTCTTGTTTTACTACCATCAAAATCAGAGGAATATTTTCTTGAGAAGGTCACCGAGACATACAATATAAGGTTTTGGAGATATAAAATAAAATACAAAAGAATATATCAGGCAAAGTTACTTAAAAAATAGCAAAATCAATCTTTTCACTCTTAATCTACCCAAATTAACATAAGCAAATCAACCTTTTTCAGGTAGGCACGTAACAGTAATGAGATACACGAGGAATTATGATTCATTAATTAGCATGGAAGGGATTTTCTTCCAGCGTGTCCCATAGTGATAAGGAAGATCTAGAGCCCCTTTGCCCAGCTGACTATTTCAAGATCACATCTTTTAATTTGATATAAAAGTTCATAAAATATTATTGATATTCGTCGTTAGTGCAACTCTTATCGGATCAGTACAACTCAACCAACACCTCGTATGGTACCATGGCAAACCTCGGTCGCGATACAATTAAGTCACTCACCTCGAGTCATTCAGGGTTAGTTTGAGAACGGGTCAAGTGAGAGAGAAGATTAGAGATTGAGCGGTAGATCTCATCTCTCTCCTCACATACAAAGATGTTAATCAAAATCGCTTAATGCAAGTGACTCTCATGAGTCGTTTACATCAACCGAGCTCGATTATCAAACCTTCCTTTATTAAATAACTCAAGTGGGCTCAATTAAACGACTTCACCGAGTCGGTCTAAGTCATATCGTACCAACAAGACAGACTTTGGTCATCCGCCTCAATGAACCGGTAAACTCTACATCAAATCAAATGACCTCTTGGTGAGAAACGATGTCCCTTGCTTTGGACTTTGGGTAGCTCGTTGCACCAGCGGGTCAATTTCAAAGAAACGCCGAGACCCCAGTACTACCGCCCCATCATTTGGGGGGGGGATCCTCACGCATATGGGTCCAGGGACGTAAGATGACCATATCACTTTACTTATAGGCGTCTTGATTTTCGAAAAGGAAATTTATCAAAGATGGTGTATAAATGTTAAATTATCAGATATCATTACCGTCAACATAATTTTCTTATCGTGTTATTTGTATTTAAAAGGGGACAAACTAGTCTGAAAAATAACTATGTCGTTTAAAACTAGCTAAGCTACTTGACTTGTACTTATCAAACATGTGATATGAGCAAGAGTTTTACAGACAAGTGAATGAAGATAGCGATGCTGATAACGGGGCGCACCGTGAAATGGGTACATCATGGGGTTTTATGTTTCAACAGGTGGGAAGATGAAAGTCGTAATAAAAGCGTGTTCATACTAAAAGCTGACTAAAAAAAAAAAGGGCAGATAATGAGCGGGGTTTGCCGACCCGTCCGACCCGGCCGACCCAGTCTTTTCGCGGGACGGGTCGGGTCGGGCGAGTCGCACTACGACCCGGTCCGCCCCTGTGCCTCTCCCACCCCCGGCGCCCCCCGCCCCCTCCTGCTGCGGCCCTCCGACGCCTCTCCCACCTCCGGCGCCCCCCCGCCCCCCTCCTGCTGCTGCCCCCCACCGCCCCCCTCCTGCTGCGGCCCTCCGGCGCCCCCCGCCCCCCTCCTGCTGCGCCCCCCCACCCCCTCTCCCACCTCCGGCGCCCCCCGCCCCCTCCTGCTGCGGCCCCCCACCGCCCCCCTCTCCCACCTCCGGCGGCCACCACCGCCCCCCCACCTCTCCCACCTCCCCCTACCCCTCCTGCTGCGCCCCCCCACCGCCCCCCTCTCCCACCTCCGGCGGCCACCACCGCCCCCCCACCTCTCCCCCCTCCCCCACCGCCCCCCAACCTCCGGCGGCCCCACCACCGAGATCGCTCCCCCCCGCCCCCACCGCCCCCTCCCTCTCCCACCTCCTGCGGCCCCCCACCACCCCCTCTCCCACCTCCAGCGCCCCCCCGCCCCCTCCTGCTGCGCCCCCCCACCGCCCCCCTCTCCCACCTCCGGCGGCCACCACCGCCCACCCCACCTCTCCCACGGTCCAACCTCCCCCTCCCCCTCCTGCTGCGGCCCCCCACCGCCCCCCTCTCCCACCTCCGGCGGCCACCACCGCCCCCCCACCTCTCCCACGGTCCCACCTCCCCCTCCGGCTGCGGCCCCCCACCGCCTCCTGCTGCGGCCCCCCACCGCCCCCCTCTCCCACCTCCGGCGCCCCGACCCGCCCCGACCCGCTCGTACCGAGCCGGGTCCCGCCTCGCACCGCACCGGTACGTGGCGAGACGCACGGGACAGAGCGGGTCGGTCCGTCCCGTCCACGACCCACGGCCCGTGCGACCCGGCGCCCGCCTGGGTCGGGTCGGGTCGTGCGGGTCGGGGCGGGACGGCAAACCCTGATAATGAGGACTCTGGACAAAAAAAATAGAATACGAATAGTGTATTTGCCCTCATCTTATTTGAAAGAATTATACCTCTATCCTTCCTTTAAACTTTTGGAAGTGAATGAACTGAGAAATGTTAGTGGCTGTCGTGATTTTTGCATTGGAAGAATGAATGATCACGCTCCCTTGTTTGAAAGGACTCGCTCTCTCTTTTGTCTCCCTTCTGCTTTCTTGTTGACAAGGCTCTAGAAGTTGTCTCTTAAATTGTGTTAAGGAGCTTTGTTGTCGATGTCTCCAACTTTGATAGTTATTTATAATATCTCAAAATCTCAAGTTATTTTATGAACTCTAAGTGTCGCTTTGACATTCGATTAGAGTATTGGAGCGGAGGAGAGAGAGAGCGATGAGTCTAATCTCTCTCTCACATTTAGCTCTCCTAATCGAACGGTTAATGTGCTCGACCCCCGAGATCAAACGCGCTAATCACATCTGATTAACAAAGTGACCCTAAAAGAGTTGTGAATTATAACTTACTTGGAAGTCTTGGAAAACTTTGGGACATGGTTAACTTTGGCACTCCTCTTGCAACATCCATATGTTGACGCTACAGTTTACCTTTGTCACCATCCTTTTGGATGAACCTCGGGTTTGGGAGGAAGGCCATAGTTTGCAGGCCCAGACCAGAGTACAGTTATTTCTCCAACGAGTCACATCACATCTACTAGAGGGGGGCAAAAAGGACATAAGGAAACGCATTTAAAAGCCAAAAACATTGTGCCCATGCACAGTCCTACCTATCATCATCATCCTCATCTTATTCATACTCTTAAAAACTTCACCAACCTGTCGTCTTGTTGCTGTCCATAACGAGGGTAATTGTAGCTTTTTATAAGCCGCGTTTGATTTACACAAAAACACATGACTCCGTGATCACAATCATCATCGTGTTAACCGCAAAAAAGACCTTATAAACGAGGATAATGTAAACCAGCTAGCTCGACCAGGGTTGGTTTATGCCGAGGAAACTTCTTGCAAATCAAAAACGAGGGCGCAGGCGTTTTATCATGGGATCCAGCCATAATAATTTATAAGAACAGCAATTACAAGTGATACATATTTTTTAATATAAAATAGAATTATTATAACCTCAAGATAGTTTTCCGTAAGTCGCAGCCGAACAAATCAACTGAAAATTGAAGAGAGGAGGGCTCCCCCCATTTCATTGGAAAATGAAATTGTCTTGCATCTTGGGTGCACGTTCTTCGGGTTTATGGTGTTATCTTCTCAAGGACTCGGTCTCTCCTAGAACAGTCTTGTTACCCAACCACCGTTCGCAAGAAGTAGGCGATTTCATCTCTTTCCTTGGGGTTCTAGTAAATTTACACACATATATGTAATGTAACTTCCATGTTAACCTACCCCTCGTCCTATCATCAAGTCCTGATTGCTCAATTGGTACCTCACGTCGCCCTCCATTGATGGGAAGGACGCGAATACGAAGATCGTTGGATATGTACAAAGAACTTCATCCTCGTAAGATTGTGGGATCTGCCGGAGTAATTTGTTAGCAAAATCTAACCCAAAAATGTTTAAATCTCAAGATATGCACGGTATTACTTCTTAGCTCCGTCGGACGGTGAGAATATCTATTTTCTCTGGAGACTAATAAATCATGGATCAACATTTCTCGGAGATTAAAACGAGGTTAAACCCGGTAAACCCTCACCCCCCCCCCCACGCGGTAAATAGAAGATTTTTAGAAATACCCAAAAAAAATGTCCTCACCACTAAAAAAACGACATGCAAAACGGGGTGGGGGCAGGGTAGGCGGCGGCGGCGGCGTCGGCGGATGGGGGGGGGACGGGGGCACGGTGAGCTGGGCGAGGGCGACCAGCGGCAACATCAAACACATCCCGCAGAGAAGACGCCTGGATATCGCGAACAACATTCCTAAACCTAACGAAATGCGATCGGGAATTGGGATCACGTCAAAAATTTGGTACGCTACTGATGAAGGGATTCTGAAAGAAATCCCAAGACCACGAGCGTTTTCAAACGCGGCCTCATAGACTAACCTAGCTAGTCTTCTCCTCAGATCTCTTCAATAGAGTCTCTCTCTCTCTCTCTCTCTCTCTCATGAGCTAGCCACACAAACGAGATCATTTGGGGTGGATAAAGACAGGCAGATGAGCTACAGGGACAAAGCCTTATACAGCGATCGCCCGGAAGGGTTAAACTCTGCTGCAACCCAATCCGTCCTTTCGTCGTCGCTGTGTCAGAGCTCACTTATGATAAAAATGTTAGTACAGCCCCCTGTGGGGGCTCCCCCCTGCAGCAGCCGAAGAGGGGGGGGGGGGGTGGTTTGCAGCCTCTGCAGATCGTCGTACACGGGAACAAGCCAATGCATGGAAGGGGACAGAGGGTGGCAGCAGCCCCAAACGAGTAAACAATCTGAAGGGAGATTAGGAGGGGGGGGGGGGGGCGTTTGTGGTGGTAAAAGGTGATGCAAACATGGGGGTTATATGTCCCCCCTCCCCCCCTCTTTGTCCACTCCGAAACAGAGGTCTTGGCGTTAGGCAATTTCAAACCCCATTTAAACACCAACTAACTCCGTGCTTGGTGGTTCATGGCACTTGGCAATAGCCTTCTTAAGTTTCATGAAGTTACAACCGTTGATAGTGGAAGTGGGTCCAAATTGCAATCATTAATCGTTTTTTCATAAATAACTTAATATATATATGTACACTTATATATATTCTGATATTGTCTAAGATGATAACGTTTAAATATGTATATATTATCTGTCTTGTAGGTGGATAATCAAATATTTAGTTAAGTTTAAAAATGAACACACACACACACATAATATATATATATATACATATATATGTTCTGCTTTTAAGATAAGATTAGGAGGGCGTTTGTGTGGTGGGTAGGGAAGGAGGGGACATGGTTAGGTTAGGAGTGGATTGTTTAGGAGAACCATGATTTGGACCTGTCAGAGGGGACGGCCTTTGTTTAGACCAAGCCCCCATGTGATGGCTTGCCATCAACACCCCCCTCTTGCTCCCCCCACCCTTTCCTCCCACCCAATGAAATGGAAAGCGACCCACATCCGCCCTATGAACACAAACCACCCTACGATAAAACACACACAGCCATGCCAGCCATTTGAACAGCCCTTCCACCCCTCCAATCCATCCCAACCCCAAGGAGTTCGATTTTGTTTCTTCCTTCCTATGGGCCTTGTTCAGTTTCATGCATAGCTCTCCGGGCCTGCTGAGAAAAGGAGGGCGGTGACATGTTATTTCCTCTGCTCTCAAGGCTCTTAGGCCCTCAAGCAATGCACACCCCCAAAAGGGACCATCTCCCTCTTTGGCTCTTTCCCCCTTGGCTTCTCTCTGTGTTCCCCCCCCCCCCATGTCCTTAAAGAAGAGATTTTAGAGAGAGAGAGAGGAGGCGCAAAAGTGGACAAAGAATTCGTGAACTATGTGGTATGTGTGTCCTTGGCGACATAAGTGAGAAAATCATGTTGGCTTGTTTGTTTGGGGAGACACTGATGAAAGTGATCCTACGACCGGCCTAGTGTGTGTTATTTGTGTTTTGTAGAGGGGAGGGGGTGGCCTGGCCTCTAGTTGTGTGTAAATGGGAAATAATTGGTGGTGAGAGAGTTGGGACCACGTGCAATAAGGCTACCCCGGCCGTGGGAGATGGCAGAAAAGGGACTTCTTGATCACATGGCGTGTGGTTAATTTAGAGCAAGGTTTGTTATGACAGTGATTTGTATTGTCTCGTTCAAATTCAAATACGATACGATATGATCTGACTCGTATAAATTCAGATCTAATTTAACCGAGACGACCGTATCGATTTACTCCAAATATGATACGATGCGATAGACTCGGTGAGAGTCGCACCGAAACAACGAAGTATGGTATAGAGGGGCGTTAAATCTCCCGAGTTATGTTTGCTTTGACTCATTTACGAGACTTTGTGTGACGTAGTTACTTAGGAAGATGGGTCAAGTCGTGTCAAAATCTATTGAGATTTTCTATAGTTTTCGATCATTAGATAGACATTAACTTCTATAATTTTCATTAAATATATTTTTTTATTGACAAAAGTAAACATAGGAGTCCAACTACCTGAATGCTCAGTCTTCATGAGTGAACACAAATGAAACCCACCATATCGTTTGTAACCTTTCCCTTGGCTGTTATTGAAGCACCGGTCCAACTAAAGCCATAGAAAAAATATAGTTTTTCATGGTGGCTGTTGGTGGTAAGTGTTCAATTATATGGGCACACATAAGTTCCCCGCATGATCCAAGGTGCATGCATGCCCCCTCCGTCTCTTGCACATTACTAGATTTTCCTCTTCTTATTAGCTCCTCTTTCCCCTACACACACACACACTACTCTCTCTCTCTCTCTCTCTCTCTCTCTCTCTCTCTCTCTCCTCTTTAACCATAAACAATGGCAAACTTTAAGTCCATAAACAATGGCACACTTTAAGTGACGCTCCCCTTTATCATCCTGCGAAGGGGACACTGACATTAGCGTAGGACTCCAGCTTTTGTAACCTGCCTTGAAGTTTTTTAAAACCACCGTCATCTTCCCCGTGGTAGTACCGCTTTACACATTGGGTGACAGTTTAAATTATCGCCACACTCTTCCTGCCTTCTTCCTCGGCCCGGCGCCATCCCATGCTTTGTGCTACCAATCATGCCCATCAATGGTAGAAGACAGGATTGGGTGTGGCATTTTTTTTCTTTAACTGGTATCTGACTAAGTAATAGAGATGGATGAACATTTAAATCACTGGGGGGGGGGGACTTCGATAACAAAATAAGGGTAACATATGGTGAGTTATTTCGCCTATCTATCTTTAACTTAGTTTGGTAGCAAGTTTAAATTATCAAATTGATCAGGGTTAAAGTACTTATTTCAAGGTTAATTCATTCGACTCTTTCACATAGAATGAGTTAACCACATGATAAAGGTAAATTATCAAATTAAAAAGAGAAAATCTAAAGAATAACTTAGTCGGACTCACCCGAGTAACATATTCTAACATGTTACATATCAAACTCACCTTAAAAGAGTTTATCGTCGGCTGTGATTTGATGGGTCTAGTCTAATATGAGATAGTGTTAATTAATTATTAGGACTCTTTCTTCTCTTGTCCCCATTAATATAATTTCTAATTTAAAGTGATTATTTATCTCGATCACTGGATTTGTTTTTTGTTTCCTAATTAACAAAATCAAAAGTGCGATCAGGTCAGTAGTCGAGCTAAGGGCCAACCTATCTACTGGCTCAAACTGACAGTAGACAAAAAACACATTCGTCTCATTCTTCATGTGTGAAGCTAGTTCTCGGGAAAGAATCCTCCTTTCATTTGTCACTCTTTTAGTGGAATGTACTTAATTTGTATGCCCAATTGTCACATCAACATCAAAACTACCACCTATAATGGTCTACATTACATAGCCAGGTCTCCCTTGCATAATGAAATTAGGTCAGTGTTAATCTGACTCAACATAGTTGCATTTGATCGATATGTGTTCTTCTAGTCTTGATTTAATTATATCTCAAAGCTCTTGATAGAATGCAAATCTTCAATGATATCAGTTGATTCCGACTCAATCATAACCAAATGACAGAAGAGATTATTAATATTATTATGATGTCTTAATGACTAGTCAATGACCAAGTAGACTTATTAGTCCACGTACTGATACTTGGGGAACTAATTGATGTGCTGAGCACTGGGGCAGAGGCAAATTAAGACTCCTTGGGATTGTCATAACCCTTGGGGGCAACAAACCCATTTTAAAATCGGCCTACTGCATGGAGATCACCTTTAGTTTATGGCATATACATACGTACATACATATATATATCTATATATATACTTAACGGAAACATGATAAGATTAGGTTGGGCAATGTACATGCATGCAGCTCCCTCCACTGCATTATTGGTCCCTTTTCTTAATTATAAACTTATACCTCCTCATCATCATCATCACAAGCTATGTTGTTTAACCTTAACATTAATCCATTGTTCAAAACATGGCGTAGAAGAATGGCTCGCTTTCGCAGTTGTTCCATTGGGTTGCTGGTTGGTGTGGCCACCCTGGTCTTTAGATTAATGGAGGTATACTATATATTGGTTGACATAGTGGGGTGTTAGGTTTCTATATATAATATGGTGTAAACAGGTTAATAAGTTGAATAGTTTAGGGGGCGTTTGAATTGTTGCGCTAGATAGTACATCGCTAGTCATAATAGATGTCATACACTAAAAGAATATATATATATATTATAACAAATTTAATACACATCTGGACCTTTATTAAATATACGTATATATATTAAAGTTTTTAGGGTCTCAAAGAGTTCCCTTCTTCTACCTCTTTGACCCTAACTCTCTCTCTCTCTCCTTTCCTATCGATTATGATCCTTCGCCTTCTTATGATATCGATTACAATATTAATACACCAAACAAATGGGGCATTATAATGATCTTAGTATCTATGCTCTGATGGAAAGTTAGTGACAAATTGGATACATCGATCGTAATGAGCCATATATATATAACTCATCACACACCAGAAAAGAGAAGAAGAGGAAGGAAAGGGGGGGGGGGAGAGAGAGAAACTTTTAGGAATCATGGCAAAGTGCCCAAGCTCTCCCTTTTCGATTGGATGCAGATGCAGATCAATTATTCTCCTACTCATCTGGAATGGACTCCTTGCTGCTCTGATTAGGATGCTGTATGATCTTGAAATAAGCCACAAACATGTGGAATCTCATTAAATTGCTGTTTAAGTTTGGGCACAAAACTTTGATTGACAGATTTTACATTTGGTATATATGCTGTGCTGGTACACAGTATCTTATATTGCGTCCACGTCGAGGTGATTGATTTCCTGTCCATAGTTTTTCCTACTTGTTAAAATGGAAATAAAAAGAAACATGGGAATTGTGCTTGCTAGTGTAATTGACCAATCTGTGTGACCAGTTCCCCTTTTGGATGTGGTGCAGAAATTAACTTGGGGGGGGAGCGGGGGACGGGACGCTAAGGTTGATAGTTCACCTGTTTTGAAACACCAGAACATGTAACATGGATTGTCAAGATGTTGCCATTAATCTGACTATTATGAATTGGAAAATGGTTTTTATTCAACACCTTTTCTTCGCACCAAATTGTAAAATGTCTGCTCAATTTCTACTATCATTTGATGATGTGGTATGTCAAATTTGTGTTGTCAATGAATGATGTGAACAGACGGGTTTTCTTCCCCAATTCATCAAGATGCACCAGAACAAAAACGTAAGAGTTATCAAATTATCTTTCGATCAGGTGAGAGGCTTGAAATTTTCTCCATTCTACGGTGTTGTTGCTGTGCAACGAGACTGTTCCGGTAAAAATACGAGCTCTATGATTGTATAATTCTTTGCTAATGAGTCTTGAAAGTTTCGAGAGAGAAATGGATCTCGTATTCGAAGAATGGTGATGGGCTGAGGCCCATTTGCTTGGGAATGGGCTGAGTAGGCTCATTTGCTTGGGAACAATCCACTCATTTCATGATGTCATAAATTAATATCTCTGAGAAAAGGAGTAGGAGAGGGATGATTTTGATGTTGGGGATTCAGGAGATGTGAGATGAAGAAATCCTCTTGCTTCCTTGGAGAAATTCTCAGTTAAGAGAGAGAGAGAGAGGAGGGGGGGGATTTAACCCTGAAAATCACTAAAATTCTCTTTTCATCTCTCCCATATACTTGCTTCCCAAGTCAAACTATATTTTCCGATCTCACCCACCTTTTTATTGGTTTCTTGGACATCAAGTATGATCTTGACTAATGTTAGAAAAACTTTGGATGGGGGTCCAGTTTGACTTGCAACATTTGACCCTGAGACGCATGGATTCGGATCAAGATATGGGTCCTTATTTTGACCTGAGGTCAGGTTCGGTTCGATAGAGTCAAGAAATTTTTGTCAGTCTCAACTGGTGATCCAAAGAAAACCTTTGAAACCCTTCAAACTTAAAATTCCAATTTCATAGAAATTACAGTGAAATTTTCAATTAAGGATAATCAAGCCTATCCCATTGATAAATAATAGGCCCTTAGTATTATGTTCTTACAAAATTACTGACAATAAAAGAATCAAGAACAACCGTAGTGTCCAATGATTTGGCTTGAAATTTCATTCTTGTAACTTTTAGAAAGTTACAACTAATGACATATACAGTACTTATTTCCTCGACAAGGAGCATGAATACCGTTGCCTCCCAACAAAGTATATATGTAGTTGCGAAGCAAAGGCTCAGCGCAATTGTTCAATGCTCTCGTTAGTCTAAAGTTCACCAATTATAAATGAACATGAAAGGAATTACTGCAGAATGTGCTTGCATCTTTTCTATGTCACCCATAAGTAATAATACTCCAAGAAATCGAAAAGAGTAATTCTTTGAACACCAAATTCGAGATACAAAGTCACGTCATTATGCAACATCCTCTCTCATTAGTTCAAAAATAAGTGAAAGGATTATTTCTTCACAGAAGAAAATGACGTTCGCATTTGACACGTGCAATCCATTTTTTTGCACATTAAATGCAGAGCACACTCGACAAAAAATTATATGACAGAAATATTTTGTAACACTGAAATATTTCACATACGAACGAAACATTTTATTACAAGAATGAAACATTTGTTATATGAACGAAATATTTTATTTGACTAAAGAAATAAATTAATAAAAATATTTTATAAGAATAATATTTTACCATATAAACAAAATATTTTGTTGCAAGAATGAAATATTTATTACATGAACGAAACATTTTATTTGACTATAAAAAAATAAATGAAATATTTTATAGAAATAATATTATTATATGAATGAAATATTTTGTTATAATAAACTTAAAAAATATTTTAATACTGTACGAAATATTTCGTTTATATATAAAATATTTTAGTTATATATTTTCACGTCGATTGCACTCCACATTTAATATGTAAAAAATCAAATCATACGAATCTGATGCGGACGTCATTTTACGTGCGAAAATGATCATTTCACCTTATTTTTAGAGCAATAAAAAAAATGTTACGTGACGACGTGACTCTGTGCACAGAATAAGGTACACGAAGCATTACTGGTCACAAAATTTGTGACAGATTGATCAATGATTTAGGATTCATCTGATTAGAATGGAGAGAGAAAATTTCTCTTTAATGAAGCCGAAGCTGATCATTGAACAAGAACGTAAATCTGCTAATCGAAGGGCTAAGCATGTCATTGGTTCGTAAGAAAAAGGTAAACCATTAGGCTATGTTTCCCTACAAACATATGAATGTACACACACAGACAAAACCTCTTCAGCAGTTTCTACCACCACGATGATAGTTGATGAGACACGTGAGGGCACAAGAACTACCAGCTGGGCACATGAATGTTCATGTAACAAAGATTCTTGAAAATAGTTAGACGAAGATAAGCAAGAAAGAGCTGATCCAAAAAGACCTCATGTTTCTGGCGGTACACCTTTACAAAACTGGTTCATTGCTGAGCAACAATTATCTCATGCATATATATATATATATATATATATATATAAAATGGGATATAGAAGGTTCATATATATGAAGCTCACCCATGCCCTTCGTACGCTCATGCTAAAAACAGAAAGAGGGATAGATATGCAAGCTGGTGGAATGGACAGATGGATTGACTGATGGATATAGAGAGGTAGATTAGATAGAGAGAGAGAGAGAGAGGATTAGCATGGCAATGTGTATTCTTTTTGAGTCACTTCATCTGTTGTTTTCTAATTTCAGAAAACTTTTGCAATGCTCTAATAATAGATAGGTCCAACGTTCATTGCTCCACTCTCACCATCCCTTCTCCTATTTATCCATATGCCCTTGGCCTAGTCCCAACAGTTCAATGGGAAGTTTCCACATGCCCATCCATCAGGCAATGTGCATGAAGTCAAGATCCTTTTCTTTTTTAATCTTTTTGGTAGATTTACATGTAGTCAGAATCTCCATTAAAGATGATGTCATGGTACTGAAATGAAAGGAAGCAAGTTGCAGAAGAATGAAAAGATGGACAACTGGAAGAAATTTAAAAACAAAAACACAGCATAAAAGAGGAGAGAGTTCACTGGCTTAGGTCACTTTATATAGGCCATGCTTCATGTGTGGCCATAGTAGTCCTACCTTTTTGCCTTGTCCCAAAAAGAGGTGATGAGAGGAGCAATGTGCAATCAGGATGTCTTCCACCCACTTGAAACTTAACTATGAAGAAATAAAATTGAAAAAAAAAGTGAAACATGTTGGCAGCCGTGTTTGGGTAAATAATGCATACATTGTTTGAAGGGTATTTTTTTTTGCAAATAAATCAGACTTAGAGATGAATTTACAAATTTATCATTATTGGAAACATATTAGCAATCACATCACTATTTTTGTCGAAAAATTTTAAATTATGCCATTGTGATTAACTGTCGTTGACATGGATATGAATATTTCACAAAAATTTCAAGATTCCCATCAAATGACCGTGAAACGACTAAAATATCCCTTTCCTTCTCACCAAGTGGAGAGAGAGAGAGAGAAAATCCCGTCAGAGTGGTAATTGTCGATCCCGCCTCCGTGACTTCTTCTTCACCGGCGTTGTCATGGAACTTTTTTTTTAAAACTGGGGTTTGTTCTTTGGTGAAGCCATCTTCCGGTCTCTACTGAATGAGGCGTGTGGGAGGATCGTGAACCCGATCTATGGCTCAGTGGGGCTGCTGTGGTCGGGGAGCTAGCAGCTGTTCCAAGATGCCGTGGAGGCCGTGCTCAAGGGCGCGCCCATCGGCAACCCACTCACCCAGCAACTCCCCCCACCCTGCAACCCCTCCTCCTCCGCTGACGCCGCCGCGCACCTCGCCCATCCCCATTCGATCGGAGTGACGCCTGCAACATGTGATCACCGGATCTTTCGTCATCTCTAGGCAAACGCCGCAGGAGAACAAGAAGAAAGAGGCAGGAGCGAGACGGCTTCCCTTTCCCATCGACTGGGAATGTGCCCCAGGGGAGCTGCACTCTACTACCGGAGATCGGAGGCCATCGACGATGACACCCTACGACCCGCCAATGAGGCAAGGGGCAATACTGGCGAAGGTTTGGGAGGGAGATACATTTTTTTAATTTATTTTTAACTAAAGATATTACTATCCTTTTCTATCTCTAGGTAGGGCTAATCATGAGTACATTGACGGGTGATAATTGGGGTTACGACGATAACATCTTTGAATTTTTTTTATAAAATTAATGATACGTATGTTAATATGTTTTCAGAAATGAAAATTCGTCTATGAGCGTGATTTATTTGTAAAAATCCCTTATTTGAATGGTAAAATAAGGCATGTAATACGAATGTGATTTTTTTTTTTGACATATTTGTACCAGATAAAGGATTATCAAGCATCCAAGTCTATATATAGAGGAGGACATTCTTTTCCTCGTCCTACACAAAGGATGTGTAAATTATTTCCTTCCAGGATATCAAAAGAAAACTTTTAGCCGTATCCTTCCAACGAGTTCTTAAAAAAAGACGAATCACCAAATTGTTTGTTATTATCTATATGTCTAGATGTTAATGAGTCTGATATAAGAAAAGATATAAATGGTAGCTGTCAGGTCAGATAATGGCTTTGTCCTCATCAATATTCTTTACTAAAAGGACCCTTTATCTCCATCCTCATGTATCCTTAGCTGTCGTAATTATGGCATCTAATTAAAGATTAAAGCATGCACAATCCCGTACGTGATTATCAGTTTCCTTTTAGGTAGGTTTTGTGGGGGAAAAGGGAAAAATCAATTTCCATAATGTAATTATGCACAAGTTCTTTCAAACAAATCGACAAATTAAGGTTGTCGGTGAGTAGAGTTGGGTCATAGACCTTCCAGCTAGACTGTGTCACGTGCCAACATTTTTGGGCCCATGGGTTGAAAGCGAGTTTAAATTCTCAAAAATATATAGCCCGACTCTACCTATTGATAGGTCTAACATGGGTATTAATCGAGCTTTACATGAATTTAGCCTGACTCTAACCATTGGTATTAGGCAGGTTTGGCCCACCTCAATCTACTGTATAGACTTCAAAATAGAGCAAGATGGACCCAAAATCATGCAAAATCATGGTTGGACGCAAGATGGATAATGACTAAATACAGATTAGGGTGAGCCTAAATAATATAAAAGGGTTTTATAAATAAAATATTATTACAAACAAAATTATAGGTAATTCACTCATGGGAATATATTAGTATATATATTCCTATTATCTTGAAAAACTTATAAAAATGTCGCTGCGATTAACTGTCGTCGACAGAGCTTAGAATATTCCTCAGAGATTCTAACATTCTTGTTAAGTCATAGTTAAATAACTAAAATACTCCTCTCCTTCACATCACACGCGCGCGCACGCACACACACACACAGAGAGAGAGAGAGAGAGAGAGAGAGAGAGAGAGAGAGAGAGAGAGAGAGAGAGAGAGAGAGAGAGAGAGAGAGAGAGAGAGAGATGGGAGGCGTCTATGCCGACCACGTCGTGATGGAACTCTTTGTCGAGAGGGAGGGGGGAGGAGCTTCGCCAGAAGTGACGGGGGGTGGGAGGGCGGAGTAGCAAGGGGGTGGTGGGAGGCGGGGTCGTTGGAGGTGGCGGGGGTGGGACGGCATAGCAACAAGGGGGGTGGTGGGAGTCGGGGTCATCGAAGGTGGCGGGGTGGTGGGAGGCAGGGTCTCGGAGAGAGAGATCAGTGATGTCGTTGTTGTCATTTAATGCTACATAGTGGTTTGCAGGGGGATAGGGGGGAGGAGGCATTGATGAGGGAGGACGATGCCCCATTGGTGTCATTTGCTCCTACGTAGTGGTTTGCCAGGGGACAAGGGAGATCAGAGGCACAGATGGGGGCGGGGATGCACGGGCGACGATGGTCAAGTGTCACCTAAGCCAAGGGTTGAGATAGGATTCAGCGACGCCGCCCCCACTGCAGAGGATGACGGTGTGGTGCTGGCTCTGCGAGTGATGGTGTGAGTTTGGGAAGAGGAGGAAGAAGATAGCTCTCTTTATATTTTCACATTAAAAAATATTATTTATTTATATACCTCCGTTTGATCTGTCATTTTTATTTTAAAATGATATTTATGATTTTTTATAAATAACTCATATTCTAATAGAAATAACCATGAGTATTTTCATCTTTTTTTCATGTCCGGTTAACTCTAATCATGGTTAATTAGACGGGTGATAACGGGAGATTATGACGATGACATTTTTACAAATTTTTCAAGATAGTAGGAATATATATGCTAATACGTTTCTAAGAGTGATATATTTGAAGTTTTACATATAATAATGATTACTTTATAAAAATGGCAGATCAAACAGGGGTATATAAATAAATATATACTTCAAAGTTTCTATTTAAGCAACATGTGACCTGTAAGAATCAGCGTTTAACACAAATGAATGAGGAACAAGATAAGGACAGTTGTACTTGTCATGGGGGCATGCAATAGGATTAGTATACGATTAGGACCTCATTTAAAAACAGGTGATCAGCCATAAAAAGTTACAAATAAAATGTGATATGTAGCCAAGATAGACTGTGACAATAGGACAAATAATTAATCTGATAATCGGATTTAAAAGTAGGCATACCGTAAGCAGATATGGATAGTTTTCCGGTAATAAAATTTGACATCATCTCATCTCTAGGTTACGTTTGGTTGGAACAGAGGTTGGGTGTGAGATCTTTTTCAAATTATATAGGGAGAGAAGAATCTATCTTGAGATATCTCTAGGAGATTTTAAAATCTCATTTCTTTCCTCGTGATCTCTTTCTAAATCTCAAAACTCGCATAAAGTAAAAGTTGATTTGACACGAATATTTGAAACTAATTTTAAGAGAGTAAAAATTTTAATGATTGAAATCATCAAATTTCTCCCCCAACATCCGTAAATATCCCTCTATGCGAAGAGAAAGAGATGTGATTTTTTATCATTTATTATAAGAAACATTGAACTATTTTGACCGTTTTTTCGACACAAAAGACTCCTAAGCAATCCAACGTTGAGCCTCCGCTCACGAGCCCGAACGGGTGATGTTGGGCTGGGGCTGGTCATGGGCATTGGTTTAGAAATCAGGCTTGGGCTTGAGTTGAGATGGCCTTAGACTAGGCATCGACCTAATATTTATGAGTAGGTTTGATCTTAGATTTTTTCTTTTTTTTTTCTTTCAGTCAAGCATGATTTGCATCAAGTATTACAAACCTCTCCTTATTTGGAGCACAATTGTGAACTCTTTGTTTGTAGCAAACATTGTATTTTCCAAATTTGGATCCAAATTCCGCTATTGACATGGCAATTATAATATGAAAAAAATGGCATGGTAATTATATTACAATTAAACATTTCATTTAGATCTATTGTCACAAATATCCTAATATATTCTGAATGATTGCCGTTATACATCCGCAGAAAGTCTAGTTTGTTTACTTGGAGTGAAGTGTGAGTTAAGTGGTAGAATGAAACCCTCAAATCAGCCCCAGACACATCCCTCCCTTCAGATCAGATTTATGGGATCCTCTCCTCCAGTGACCTCCACAACACATTGCCACTAAGAAGGTGATCTAGGTGCTGTGATGGGGCTGGGTCACTAGCATCAATATTCCTGTAGGGGGAGAGAGAGAGAGAGGTGCCATGGGGATGGCGTCAATATCCCTGCAAAACTCCAAGACCTTTGAGTCAAGGGTGAGATCTTGGGCTTGGGACAATATGAATTTCATAGTTCTGACATAGTCCAAGTGGGGTTGGGAGGTGTTCGTCAAGGGATAGTACTAGAACATGGAAGTCGCAACTGCCTCTTATGGAGGATTTGCTACTGCCACCACCAATGTTGTAGTGGAAAGAGAAGGGGGAGGAGCGAAGAGAGGAGTAGATGGGGGAGGAGAAGGGAGTGCTACGGCTCCCTGCTGCTACTAGGGATCGAGGGGACCACACACCAGAGAAGGGTTCCCTATCCGACGTCGGCAACCACTCTACCGAGGGTGGGGAATCGTGGATGGGATCTCTCTCTCTCTCTCTCTCTCTCTCTCTCTCTCTCACACACACACACACACACACACACACACACACACACACACACACTCACTCACTCACTATGTGTGTGTGTATAGGCAAGCCAATGCCCGAGGGGGAAACCCCGAGATTAGTGCGGACAAGCCACAGCCCGAGGGGGAAACCCCCTATGCTCTCTCCCCCTCCCTCCTGTGCGAATATGTATTCGTTTGGCAACTATCCCCTCACTACATAGTAGTAGCCATCACCCCCCCCCCCCAATCGTACGGCCCCCTTTCGTTGGCATCACCCCTCTGTTCCCTCATGTTGTTATGGGGGGGGACCACACACCGAACAAGGTTTCCCAATCCAACGTTGGCAATTGCTCTACCGGGTATAAGGGGAGGCGCTCTCTCTCTCTCTCTCTCTCTCTCTCATACACACACACACACACACAAAACAAGCCAAGGCAGAAGGGGAGCCTCCTTCGGCACTCTATCTCTCTCTCTCTTTCATACACACACACACAAAACAAGCCAAGGCAGAAGGGGAGCCTCCTTCGGCACTCTCTCTCTCTCTCTCTCTCTCTCTCTCTCTCTCTCTCTCTCTCTCTCTCTCTCTCTCTCTCTCTCGTGCAAGCATGTACCCATTCGGCAACCATCCCCTCCCCCACCGTATTAGCCATCATTTGCCCCCATCTCATACCCCTTTCATAGGCAACACCCCTCTCACTGCAACTATTCGATGATGTTGTTGGCGGCCGATTGTAGTTTCCACTACATCAATGGTGTCGTTCGTGCGAGTCAACGGTAACTACAGCTTGTGCCCGGCGAAGCTCATCGGAGAGAGAAGAAGGTGTCTTCAGGAAGGAACTCAAATTACATTTTTAGTGTTTTGTATGCATAACAATTTCCACAACATACTACTAATACATCATGAGAACTACAAGTGTATAACAGTAAATATCTAGGGTATATTAGGGGTGTGTGTTAATAGGTATAAATGGGAGGTTTATTTACAATTATATAAGTTTATAGTGATATATTTGTAAAAAAACCCATTATATTGTAGATATTAATGATGTTACTTTAGAATGGATGTTATTTAGTAATAGTATCATTTGGTGATTGAGATGAAGATTCATTTAAGTCACCTAAACTAACTCTTTTCTCTCTATATTTATTTTTTATTTCTAATATTTGTGGGGATAACACTCTGATGTTTAAGCTAGTTGTAGAGAAAAAGAGTTAAAGGATTAGGGTTTGGTCACCTGAGATGGCTTCTCTTAAATGACATAGTTCCCTTCTTTTTTTACACAAAAGGTTGTGTTATTGCAAAGGAGATGGTAGATCGAGGATGATCATGGATTCCTCATCTTCACCTTTGTGAACTCATCCCGTCATGGGTCAATTGATGGTAGCTCCCCCAATGGTCGTGGGATTGTGTGTGGAGAGAGTCATGCCATCATAACCCTTGATTATCCTGATTAACTAGGACCCTCTTTGATCGAGGTTATCCCTAAGTTAGCTTAGATTTTATCCCAAAGTTATTTGTTTTATTACTTTGATAGGTAGATTAGGTTAACATGGGCTAAAAAATGGTTAACTCTGGGTTTGAAAGCCCAGCTAGAGAGGTTCGTTAGTTTAGCCCAGAGTTAACACAGTCATGCACTCTCGCACCTCCTTCTCTCTCTCTCCTCTGCTTTGTGTGAATCCCAATCGCCCCACCACTTGACCACCGATGACGACGTTGTCACTGTTGACGATGATGTCACCCCCCACCGCCAGAGACGTCGCCCCTCCCTGTAGAGCCTCGCCTTGCCCAACCACTCGGCAAACGCCGCTATGAACGCCCTCCCCCTCCCTTCGATGCCTTCGGTGAAGACGCTGATGTCGTCGCCTCTGGATCCCCCCGTCACCGTTGATGCCCCTGCCTCACCCCTCTATCTCGCTCTCTCTCTCTCTCTCTCTCTCTCTCTCTCCTTTGCTTTCTTCTTCTCTATGAATCCTTCCTGCCTCACCACCGACGATGACGTCGTTGCTACTGATGATGCCACCGATGACTACACTCACCCCTGCCACCGTTGACGCCGCTACTGGCAGACACAGCCTTGCTCTTCCTTGCCTGCCCCCTGCATTGCCTATTTGTGTGTGTGTGTTTGTGTGTGTGTGTGTGTGTGTGTGTGTGTGTGTGTGTGTGTGTGTGTGTGTGTGTGTGTGTGTGTCAGAGGAAGGAGATGATACTGTAGCATAAACACTGTTGCGAAAAATATTGTTCATCTCCCAAAATACTGTTCAAATGAATGGTGGTAATTTTTGTAATTTTTTGTAAAAAAGATACAAGGAGGCTTCCCCTGTCCCTGTAACAGCCGTACGAGTACTAGGGAGTCCAGTTCGATTATGTGTACAGGTAGGCATAAAGCTTTATAGATCCGTAGACCATTTAAGATAGCAAAGAACTCTGCTTCAAAATGGGTCACCGTACTATATGGGAAGGCAAAGGCCATCAGCAGAAGACCCTGGGAATCTCTAAGGGTTCCACCTCCTCCTGAAGGACCAGGGTTCCCCCTGGAAGCTCCGTCTGTGTTCAGCTTCTTTCTGCTAACGGTCCTTTGTTTTCTGTATCGGTTTATGTCAAAGGGTCGATCTGTCTTTCAATATTTCCTATCTTCCTAGGAAAAAAACAGCTATAGCTCCTACGAGACCTAACAAAATGAGTAAACTTGAAGGGAAAGAATTTTGGTTAGAATCATTAACAAAATTGATCAAATAATTTTGTTGATACATTCGAGTAATTAAACGTTTCACAAGTAATGAGCTAAATTTTTTGCCGTAACCTGAAATTTCCAAAGTAACATTGGATTTTGGGCGAGTAGAGGCTATGAAATAGTAGAGAAAAACATTGATGTCTCCGCTCGTGGATTAAAAGATCCTGACTCTCTATTTTCAACGAGACTGCATACTCACATTGGGAGGATTGTAGATAAAGCAACTAAAGTTACAAGGTATTTTTAGCAACCAACAAGGCATTTAACCCAAATCAATTTCACGTAACATTTTCTAACTTACTGCTCAAGTCTGACGAATGTCGTTCATGAGCTGAAAAAGTGGAGATCAATCGACTACGATCGGATCTCCACACCCGATTTTCCTGGACTATTCCGTGTACCTGCCGAGAGTTGGAGCTCATTGTTGACATTGTTGAAGTGGACTCACTTTCTTTAGCTTCCCTCCTTCAAGGACGTTCTAGTATTGAAAGCAGAAGAGGGAAACCTCTAGGCCCATATATGTGTATAAGTCTTTCATTCAGTCTAATAGAGGTATGGCGGCTAGGGCAGACAAAGGATAGAGTGCCAGTAAGCAAGCAGGTATCTATTAGCAGGAAGCTTAAGGCGACAAGTGGAAGGCAAGAATAAGGGACCTAGCCTTCATAAGGACCGCAATTGTATAACCACTAATTATGATGCATGTGGATACACGATCACAGTGTCGTCCCGTCCTCCTATCATAGATGTGTCAAATTCCCATTCCAAGGAGGAAGAACCATAGTTAGAATAGAGAAAAACATATCCAAATAATGCTTAAGAAACGAATCGGGCACCTATGGAAAGAAGAAACCTTCTTTTGTTTTCATGTCTCTGTCTCTCTATCTTTGGAGCAGCGATGGCTGGCGACAAATATAGCCAAAGAAGATGAGATGGGACAGACTGTCAGAGGTCGCATCGGGACTACTAGAGGAAAGCCCCCCCCCCCCACTAGCGGCAATAGATAGATATTCCCTGTGCAATGGAGGAAGCTCTTGAGGGGGACAAAATCGTAATTCTAGGTCAATCCCTTCAAAGCTGGATAAGTGATACCTTGATGGACATGGATCCTTGAGACCCAGGGCAAGTACTTCCCTTGACCTTTCAGTCTGTTAGCTCTCCTCCTGTCCTTTCTGTTGTCGGGATCTTTTTTCGACCAATCAGATCAGCCCCGAGAATGAGAAAGATGACCGCGTGCTCTAGAACTCCAACACTTCGGCTGAATAATTAAGGTTAAATCTGTGTGTATGTGCTGGAGCAATTTGGAAGTCGCTCGATGTGTAATTGGGCTTCTAAAAAAAGTCCAGTTATGCACCTATGGTTGTCTCACCAAGGAGCACTATATTGCAGTCTTATCTTTGACGAACGGGATAAAGAATCATTATTATCTCGCATCTCGACACAAGAAAATGGAAATCCCCTTTCTTGTGTTGAATAGACCAAGGTGCTTTTGTCCATGGGAGGTGCTTGCGTTGGAAAACATATCCCTTGCTCAAGAACTAATGTTTTGAGTAGGCAAAATGAGCATTTCAATCGGTATTTTTAAACATTTATCAAGGGGGTGCCTGGTTGTCAATCAAGTTAAGTCTAGCTGGCGAGTTGTCTAAGCCAACCAATTAGACGAACGAGGAGTTCGTCACGAGCCTGCAGATGTAATGCAACGGGGAACTGTTGGGTATGTTGTGCTGATTGCACATCTTTATCTTGTTTTAGATCTTCCATCTCTAGCATTGGCTAGCGAAGCAGTAGTGGCAGAGGTCGAGTTGATAAGACTCAATTTTAGGCTTGCCCTTGCTTTCCTCAAGCTTACTTAATGGATAAAATGGCGGCATGCTGAATACATGAAATAGCACACCTTTTTATTTCTTGGTTGGCTTTCTCTTATAGGCTTATTTTCTCTAACTTGACTTCTGAGAAGGAAGAAAAATAATAGCTATTGCGGTTAAGGAACTAGCCATCGTGGCTGCACCTGTTAAGTTACACGATCTTTAAGACAAAGACTCCAGTGACAGTGAAGGCAACTATCAATTGATCTTTAGGGATAAAGATCAATTTGACCTAAGAAAGTAGCGGCATCCACAGGAAGCAACACGCTAAACTTAGGTATGCCTGGCAAGGGGTAAGAAAAAGAAGAAGAATTGGCATGGAAATTGTAAGCCCTTAGAATTCTAGACACTGTGTTATCGTGAAATGGTTACCCGAAAAGGACTTTCCTTTAGGATTAGATCCAATGAAAGGGATCACCCTGGAAACCAGCATCCAAGAGAGGTCAATGAAATATGGCTTCCTCTCATTCTTCTTTGGCACCTACGGTATAGATTGGAGGTATTTGACGTTCCCTCCCAGTTCTATTCTCAAAAGGATCAGTCGGTTAGAGAGCGGGTTCTTCTGAAGACCAAAAGACAGGCCTCACTCGTCTCGAGAGAGGAGAGCTTTTCATCTGCCGCAAAAAAACCACTCCGAGCTTAGCGCCCTCTACAGGATTACCATGCTTTCCTTAGGTCAATCAATCAGGTTAATCCTTCCCAACTAAAAGGCTCCAAAGGAGCTTGAAGTTCATCCATCCGGCATTGGATGTGTCCGTACCGAAGGGGGGGAAGTCAACCATAGATAAGTGACGCGGATGGCATCGGAGGACGGATCGACGGCAGCTCCGAGGGGACGAACAGGACTTGATAACTTGCTGTCTCGCACAGCTCGGTCTCACACCGGGCGATCTCTCACCGGGTGACTCTCAAATCTCACAAGAGAAAGGAGGGAAGGGGGAAAACACAAAGGGCTATGCACCTTAGGTTTCAAGCTTCTTTCATTCATATCATATATCATATGTAACAACACCCTTAGCCCCCTTTATATAGGGAAGGCTATAACATTCTTACCATTGAACTTTTCCTAATAGCATCTATACCCAAGCCTAATAAAACAAATCCCACCAACCATTACTTGACTTGTGGGTTTAAATAAAATAAAATATATACACTTTGACTATGACTAGCCTAATAAAACAAGAGTAAATATACATGTAGTAATACATGTATTTTACTTACATATACACATAAATACACAAATACGTAAATACGTACAAGTAAAATACTTAGGATGTCGAGTCTTCGAGTGAGTCTCCGAGCCACAAGCTCGGTGCAGTCGGGACTGTGCGGCGTCGGCTCCGAGTAGTGGGCTCTTGGACCCGATGGTGTCCCCACCAACCCTCCCGGGGCGGCTGGAACTCGACTTCGTCGAGTAAGGGGGGACATTGCTGTGGTAGTGCTCCAGCAGATCTGGATAGAGGCACTGGAGATCTTTCCGGCTAATCCAAGAATCATCAGAAGGCGGTCGGTCCCGCCTGTAATGCCCCGGATTTTTTCGGATCTTTTTCGGATCATTTTAGTGGGTCTCGGAGCGTATTTTATATTTTACACGTGTTTTTCCCTGATGTGCCTTCGGAACTCTGTGCAGGGCAAACCGTTGCGTTCTCTGACTCCAGGACTGTACCGGCGCGTTGTGTTCCTCCCGAGGATCCCGGAAGTAATTTTTCATAATTTTCTGAATTTTTAGAATTTTTGAGTTTTCTATGTATATTAACCTTTTCTCTCTCCCCTCTCATTTCTCTCTTCCCACCCTCTCTCTTATCTCACGCTCTCTTTCTCCCCTCTCTTCTCCGGCGGCTGACGGAGCGAGGCGGGGGCGGGGTGGACGCGGCGTGGGCGAGGATGCGGGCGAGGATAGGCGAGGATCGAGGCGGTGGAGGCGAGGCGAAGCTTGGTGGCGCGATCGCGAGCCGGCGAGGGTTTCGCGGCAATTTCTTCATGGATCGGCGTCCACGACGCGTCGTTTCTTCGGTGGAGGTAGGGTGATGGACCCCCAGCTTGTGCATTCCCTTTCCCGTGAGTTTTGTAGGACGTGGTGAGCCGAGTGGGCGTATTTGGGGATTTTTGGGAAAAATCCATATTTTTGGGGTTGAGTGTCGATCCGCTGTTTCATTGCATTTTTGGTCGATCCGAGGTCATAGATGCATGCTAGGGGCTATTTGGGGGCTTCCCCCTTGTTTTCCCCCTCTCCCGTGGAGGTATGGGGGCGTGGTGAAGTTTTTGGGTCGTTTCCCGCCGTAGCGTTCTCGGGACGGTGTGACGGTCGTTCCAGTGACCGTCATAGTGTGTAACGCGCCTAGGCAGGTGCGTTACGCTCCCTTTGTTTTGAGTGTTGGCGTTCGTGGGCCTGACGGTCCCACGATAGACCGCCACAGGGCTGTGACGCCCTGGTGCTAGACCGTCATAGTGTTTCGATCGTGGTTTATGACCGTTGGGGTCACGAGTCTCTGACGCGCCTAGGTAGGACCATCAGAGCACTGTGACGCCCCTGAATGGGAGCGTTAGAGCTGACGCAGCCCATTCTTCTGACGCGCGAGTGTTGGTCCATCAGAGACTGTGACGCCCCGAGTGGAGTGCGTCACAGCCGGTTTCTTCTTGCCTTCTGAAGCACTATGTTGGGTGCGTCAGGGCATGTGACGCACCAGGGTTGGCGCGTCACAGCCGGTGTTTCCCCTCTCGCGTAATGCTCTTGTGTTGGACCGTTAGAGTGATGTGACGGTCGAGGCTTGGACTGTTACAGCTTGTGACGGCCCAAGGTTAGACCGCCAGGCACTGTGTTGCACCAAAGTGGTTCTCCGTGCTTGCCACGTTCGTTTCGTGTTGTGTAGGTCCCAGGTCGACCCGGTTGGGACCCAATGGTCGACCTGCGGTCTTATGAATGTCCCAGACACCCCGAGGGTTCTGCGTCCGTGTTTTGAGGGTGTCGGGAGGACCGTGCTACCTCGATTAGCGTGCACATAGGTGTGGTGGGTCCGGGTGATCCCACGGGTTCCGGGCTTTCCTTTTACGCTCGATCGAGTCACCGTGGATCGGTGTGTGTGGGGTGGGGTCTCCCCCGCATCTCGTGAGTTTCTTTGAAAAATGATTCCCGCGTGGGCCATGTGTTTGGTCTTGGACGGCGAGTCCAGTTATCCGGCCTGGGGCTGGAGGTTTCCCGCCTCCCCTGAGATGGGGAATCGGCATGGCGGCTTGTATGCTGCCCTGGGAATCATGCTTTTGCGCTTTCTGCGTGGCCGAGGGTGTGGCCGTGGATGGTGAGTCCCATTTTTTTTCTCCAACCGTGGTCACCGTGCGACGATGCCGGTATGTGGGATGATCCCCGTACGTCGTCGGGTTCGGACATTGTTTTCCATTGACTTGAGAGTCTACTCCTTGACCCTCCACTAGTCGTAGCCTGCTTACACGCGTGTGATCCCACCGGGGAGTGGTGGAGAGGATACCCTGAGGACGGTTTTAGACTGGTTTCCGTCGGGCCCCTCGTCGTTAGCCAGAGTCCGGCTACGGGGGAAAACCGGTCAGAGGGCCAGACCTAGGACGCGTGGTCTATGTGTGCACATGTGGTTGGGGGCGGTCCGACCCACGCTGACGAGCGTGACCCCAGCTAGCCACTCGTTGTGTTTCTTGTGCGGTGTCTGTGCCTCTGGTAGGCGCTACCACGTCAGGCAGTTCACCTGCGGTGCAGTGTAAGACGTCAGGGGACGCTACCGACTGTGCTCCTAGTGGGAGGTACTCCTGTCGAGTCGTGAGTGACAGACTGTCAGTCAGTCTCTGTGACTTCAACCTTCGGGTTCTTGGTCGTGTTGACAGTTGAGTTCCGGTGTTTTGCCATGGCGCGTATGTCGATTTTCGTGCCGCGAGACTAGTGCTAATAGCTTTACCGAGGTTGCATCTTGTTGTGCAGTACATGCGACCGGACGGTCGGGGTTGCACCTTGGACAGCGTGTCTAGGTTGGCCGTGTCTTAGGAGAAAGGCTTCTACGACGTGATTATCGTGGATTTTTACTTCGGTAAGTGGTACTAGTGTGGTTCGGTAGCCCCTGTGAGCGACGTCACGCGGTTCGGAGTTCGATGGTGCGAGGAAGAGGATGCGGAGAGCGCGCGGGCTCCTCTTTTTTTGTTTGTTTTGCTGTTTGCTGCAACACAGAAATGATAGAGAAGAGAGAAGGGGCCACCACGGGAGATTGCTCCGGTGGGGCGAGCGGGACAAGTATAATATAGCAAGATATGGGGTTCAAACGGCCATAGCGGGAAGTGACTCGCCGCGGCCTCGGGGGGACGGGAATGGTGCAGAAATTAAATAACAAGAATTGAAACGGCCATTGGGGAAGTGACTCGCCGCGGCCTCGAGAATATGAGCAGAATATAGCAGAATATGAAAGAGAATATAAGAACAGAGATTTAAACGGCCATTGGGGAAGTGACTCGCCGCGGCCTCGATGATATGAGCAGAATATAACAGATTATAGAGAGAATATAAGAACGGAAATTTAAACGGCCATTGGGGAAGTGACTCGCCGCGGCCTCGATGATATGAGCAAAATATAATATAATATAGAAAGAATATAGGAACGAAAATTTAAACGGCCATTGGGGAAGTGACTCGCCGCGGCCTCGATGATATAAGCAGAATTTAACAAAATATAAAGAGAATATAGGAAACGGAAATTTAAACGGCCATTGGGGAAGTGACTCGCCGCGGCCTCGATGAAAAGATGTGATCGCCAGGGGCCGAAAGACCCCAAAATAAGAAAGTGATCGCGCCTACCTCAAGAGCGGGACATGGCGGGTTGCTTCTTCCTCTCCTTCCGGCCGGCCGACGGAGAGGGCTTTCCTCGGGTACCCTTGCAAAACAACGACAAATAAATGACAAGTGGATTAGAAAGATGGAGGTGTAGTATTCAAATCCTCGCGGTAAAAATAACGAAATGATGGCAAGACACACACCTGGTTGGTGTTATCTTTTAAACCCCTCTCGGACTCGAGTAGGAGGAAAATGAGATGATGGATGCAAGAAGTATAAGAGAAGAGGCGCCCTTGTGAAGGGGGATAGAGGATGCAATATGATGAATGTAAAGAACTATGGAGAAAAAGGGGAAGAAAAGGCTTATTGGATGAGCCGAGGGTGAAATCCGGCGGAGCTCCGGCAGCGTGGGGACGACGGGGAAGCGCGGTGGATGAAGACGACCTTCCTCTCGCGAGCGTGGGCACCCGAGAAGCCGGCAGAACCTCCACCTACAAAAGACCCCACGGGTTAGAAAAATGACTCCGTAGCCTCTGGGCTCCGGCAGCCTATCGGATCACTGCTTAGCTCCCCTAGAACTGAGGGGGTGGGCCTCTATTTATAGAGCTCCGGAAGGTGGAGGCGTCCAGGACCCTGGACACCTCCATCAGGGCCGAAATAATATTTTATTCTATTTTTATTGATTTTTTTAGAATACTTTTATGGGGGCGTCCAGGGTCCCGGACGCCTCTAACAGGTCCACCGAAAACCGACGACGGCCGCACGCGGTTTGGCACAACGCGTGGTTTTGTGAGCGGCGCCTCGTGATTCAGAAATGGGCGCGTCCAGTCAGCTGGACGTCTCTAAATTTGGCTTTTTTCACACACGACAAACCGTCGTTCGGTGGGCGGCGCCCGTGAGGGAATTTATGGAGGCGTCCAGGGTCCTGGACGCCTCCAAATATATATTATTTTTATTATTTTTTGTCTTTTATGCCAGGGCTGGATTTTTGATTTTTTTATAATTTGTTTTTATGGAGGCGTCCAGGGGCCTGGACGCCTCCAATAATATATATTGATTTTTTTGTTTTTAATGCCAAGTGGCATTTTAATCATATTTTATTTTTATTTTAATGGAGGCGTCCAGGGGCCTGGACGCCTCCATTAATATATATATATTTTATTTATTTTTAGGGCCCTGAGAAAATATTAAAATAAATTAAAAAGATGGGGGCGTCCAGGGGCCTGGACGCCCCCATTAAGACCCACCCGGGTCTTTAAATCAGGCGTCGGCGGGCGCCCGGCAGACACCCTTCTTGGTCCCGGAACCTCTTGATGCGTCTGACTGGTGTTGATGCCGTCCGAATGCCGTGACGAGATGATTCCGGATGCCGAAAAAGGCGGAAGAAGACTCAGGAAAAGGAAGCACTCGAGCGATTCGAAATGCGTAGGCCATCGCGGGGCGTCGTATAGTAATATGAGACTTTCTCATGAGACGTCAAGAATGGCGTGTCTACAGCTGCCCCGCCTTGGCGTCTGCTTTGCAAGGGAGCGACACGTAGTGGAATGGTATCGAAGTGGACTGAAATGAAGTGGGAGCGGACTGATAAGTTGATGCCAAGGTGTGATGAGACACGCTTGTGACGTTACTGTTTGGAATCTTTCCTGAAGTTTCAATGAGGCGACCTTGAAGGAGGTCTTTCAAATATTGACGATTGCTTGGACGGAGATCAAATAAGGGAGGGTGAGATGTGCACTCAGGCACGAAACAAAAGAAGACCAACTTCTCGGTGTGGAAGTACCTGGGTCATAAACCGGAGGTTTCACCTTTGGGGAGCGGTTACCAGCCAATGTGGAAGTGCTGCGGCCAAGGTGGGTCAAAAAGGTAAAGGAATATCTGAGGGTCTGTCCAAACAAGGGTCTCCTTTGGAAGAGCAGCGTAGGGCTGTCTCAAAGAAACTCAGTATTTCATTCAGAGTGGAATATCTCATATTTGTAGGAATTGAAACACAACGGCTTTCACAATCGAATCGCTTGAATGATCTTCCGCAATAAATCAAAGTCCTATATGAATGCATGCTGGGTTTAAAGAAAAATTCAAAACAAACTAAAATAGAAAATAGCCAAGGATAATATTGTCAACTTGTGAAGAACGGGTCAGGATACCGACCCGGTGAGCTGATACTGGGCTGGGGCCCGTTTATCCGCGTACCAACTCACTGAATGGAACCGTCGTCCCCATTCTATCACAAATTGACGGCCTATCCGTACAACCCAAACTCTTCCGGGATCATCACCGTTTTTGTTGAAGGGGAACTCAAATCCCAGATTCGTTCGGGCCGCAAGGTCCTTGACATGTTCTAGTAGCGTAGGTATCATATACTATGATGCATGACATGGTGGGACCAACCAATGAAAGGTGGGACAGGAGATAGGACAAAGACGTCCGTTAGTAAAACCTGCACAGGCCAGCAAAGGTTAGCAACATCAAAAGGTAGCAGAATCGCACCACAGTTCAAAGGAGATCCAGACAAAATCTTGACAATGACCACTGATGTGACATGTTCTGTCCTGTAGCACCCTTCCCTTCCTATAAGAACTCCCCTTAGGCTAGTTCATTCAAATGCACCAAGGTGGGTTTTGGAAGCTCAGGAGAGGAAGGAGAGGAGAATCTAGAGATCTTCAGGATGGAAGGAGAGTCTTCCCGCGTTATGAAGAGGAGCAAGCCTAGCAGCGAGATTAGGCGACTTTCCGACCTCGAGGGTCATCTGAGTGGGACGATCATGTCGCATATGGTAAGCCGACTCTTTTCAAATTTCTACACGTGAACCTTCTTCTTACTTCCTTCATTTCTTCTTCTTTCCTCTCCCAGCCATATCCACTCTTCCCAGGCCCGAGGAAGTTTTCCAAGCTGCCATGGCTTTCAAAGCTGACTTCCAATATCTCCATTGGTATGAGGGCCATACTCTCGAAGTGGCATCTGCAGGGGCTCCTTATTCACGCCAAGCATTACGAGAAGATTCGTATGGACTGGGCGGCTATGGGCGCGCTAGTGGAGGTCTGGCATCCCCAGACCCACACTTTTATCTTCCCGACCTTCGAGGTGACCATCCTCCTCGAGGAGGTGGAACTTCTGCTTGGTTTGAAGAAATTCAAGAGTGACGGGAAGGTGAAGGCTATGCGGATGCTGACACGGGGTACTTCTGAAAGCGTTCTTGGAAGCTTCATGCCGCCCGACGCAGCTAGAAAGGTCCGTACTCAGAAGGGGATCGATCTCCAAAAGCTCGCGGAGTGGGTCATGGACGCCCTGAGAGGGTTACCAGACGATGACTATTTGGAGGGAATCATGAAGGGGTTCACTATCTGTCTGGCGGGTGCTCTCTTGTTCCCTTATACCGACAACATAGTGGAGGAAGACCAGCTGAGTGCTATCTGCGGGATCTGGCGTGGAAAGAGGGTGGGACCCGCCGTCCTTGCCTATCTATACAGCGGCCTTACCGCCTCGAGTATGGGTAAGCCTCCTTTTGGTTGCGCACTTGTCTTGAATTGCTGGCTTGATTTGCACTTCAAATTCGACCACCGCGAGGGGATGCCAACTGCTTCGAAGCTCTTCCAACAAAGCCCGCTTCACCACATAGCCGACGTGTTAGGCTTTGGTGGTACTGTAGTGAATCGCGTTCCGTGGCTGAAGAAACGTGAAGACTGGCGGTCTCACTTCCGCACCGTGACACAAGGCTTCTTTACTTGCGCACCGGCATGTTTGCTTTCGCTTGATCTTCTCATGAGGCCTTCTCCCGAAGTCGATCTTCAACTGATCGGCGCGACCGAGTTTGTTCTTTACAACGCGCATCGGTGCTGCCTCCAGATTGGCATCCCACGCCATTCGTTCCCGCCACCGACTGACATTGTTCCTTTGAAGAAAAGGGAGTTGGGCACTGAAGCAGACGCGAAGGAAGCGAAGGCCATTAAAGCTCCCTGGAAGACAAGTGTTGCGGGAAAGGCCTTAGCGCACGTGGTGGAAGAATGCGAGCCGTGGAGGGCTTATGTAACCGAACTGGGGAAGTTAAGGCCTAAAGCGCCTAAGCCCCTGATGTAGTTCACTCTGCTTTTCTGATGGAATAAAATTTGGCATTTGGATGTTTCGGACCCCCGTCCCCTTAATTATTATCTTTTTTTATGGTTTTTCTTTTTCTTTGTGTTTTTTATTTTGTTTGGATTATATACATATTCTTATATAAATATATTATATTTTTTTTGTTTGAAAATTTTTTATTATGGGGGCGTCCAGGGGCCTGGACGCCCCTAATTTTTATTTTATTTTTATTTTATTTTTTTGTTTTGGGGGCGTCCAGGGTCCTGGACGCCCCAACTTTTATTTTTTTATTTTGTTTGATTTTTTTGTTTTGGGGGCGTCCAGGCGCCTGGACGCCCCAAAATTTTTTGAATTTTGAAATAAATAAAAATTAAGGGGGCGTCCAGGCGCCTGGACGCCCCAAAGAAGCTAATTCCTATTTATAAGGGTTGCCCCCCCCCCCTTTTGCTCATTTACTGTTCAATCTGACGACCCAGTCACCCAGACGACCTATTCTTAGTCCCCATGGAGCGAGGAGGATCGAGCCAGGTTCCAGGGAAGCGAAAACGACTGGCTCGTCGTGCGAGGAGGTTGAGGGATGATGCCGAGGAGGCTGCAGCAGAGGAGATTGCTGCGGAGGAGGGGATGGAGGTGCCTCTCCTGGCCGCGGAGGCTGCTGCGGATGCTGGTGACGCGGGAGAGGACGATCACGACCCGGTAAGTACGCTCGGAATCCTCACTCTGTGGTTCAATAGGCTAAAACGGGTGTGCGAGAGGCTGTGAGAGAGAGGCGGGTAGTGAGAGAAGGAGGCGTCCAGGGACCTGGACGCCTCCATGTTTTCTTTTTCTTTTTTTATTTATTAATTAATTTTCGTAAATAATAAAATGAAATAAAATAATATTAAAAATAAGGAGGCGTCCTAGGCCCTGGACGCCTCCATAAAAATATATATATTATTAATAATTTTTGTTTTGGCCATTTTTGGGTTTTTTCTAAAAAAGAAAAAAAAGAAATTGGGAGGAGGCGTCCAGGGCGTTGGACGCCTCCACAAGAAAATAGAAATATTTTTATTTTTTTATTTTATTTTTTTATTATTTTTTTTAAAAGAAGTAAAAATAAAATAAAGAGAATAGGTAGTATATATATACAGTGTTATTGTTTATTACTGTTCATGATGCTGATGTGTTCTTTGTTGGTTTTGTGGTTTGCAGGGCGTGATGAAGGGCCGGATCAGCTGGTCCTTGGTGGTGGCAGCATACCGTGGGCTGCCGGATTTCCAGAGGGCGCGTGTGGACGCCATGGGCTTTGGAGCTTTCCTTAGGATCGAGCCCTTCCGGCTCGACCTTCCTCTTATCCAGGCACTGAGGGAGCGGTGGCACGCACCGAGCCGGGCGTTTCTGATGCCCTGGGGGCACATGGTGCCGACGCTGGAGGACGTTGCTCGGATCACCGGGCTACGAGTTGACGGAGAGGCAGTCAGCGGGGTTACCTACCCCGACTACCGAGAGAGTGCCCTGGACCTGCTGTGGTTAGAGACGAGCGTGACTGATAGAGACAGCAGGGTAGTCGGCCGAGTGGAGATCATGGAGGCGCTCGGATTCGTCGACCCGCGTCAGCGGGTTAGCGAGACTGGAGCAGAGTTCTTGGCTCGACTGGAGGGGGATGCTCGTGCTGCTTTCACCCAGGACCCGAGCGAGCGGGAGCTGGTGGATCTAGACCTTCGGAGGTTTCTTTTCTTCTTCCTGGGCCGCCTTCTGCTGGGGACGAAAGGGGATGGCATCCACTGCCGTTTCCTCGGGATCTTGGCGGATCTGGACAGAGTGGGACACTATGCGTGGGGGGCGGCTCTGCTTGCCCATTTGATTGCTGATCTCTCCCAGACTTCGGAGAAGGAGACGACAGTCAGCGGCTTCGCACCTTTCCTCCAGGTAAACATTTTATTTATGCTTTCCCACAGTTAAAAATGCAATTATTGTACTAATGATGTATGATGGATGCAGGTGTGGAGCTATTACTATTTCCCGATGGGGAGGGCTAGGCATGGGAACAGGAGGGCCGTGCCTCTGGCGCGGCAGTGGAGGCCGGTCGTGGTTGCAGCACCCCACGGCTACCAGCTGGCGTCACTTCGTCGGGAGCTGAGCGAGTATCCTGAGGCCATGGTATGATGCGTATGATTTTTTTGTGTTTATGCATGTGACTGAATGGTAACTAACATGATGTATGTATGGTGATGCAGGTGGTGTGGAGGCCCTACCTGGGCATGGGCGATGCTGGCCAGCCCTGGGTTGTAGCGGGTCTTCCTCGCTTCAGGCGGGACGTGTGGGTCCATTGCCTGAACGAGATTGAGCCGCTGCGGCTTAGACTGGTCATGAGGACGTTGGGGCTGGCCCAGGAGTGGGTAGACGTAGATGCGCCGGCCCGCATTGGGCGGAAGACCAAGGGGAAGGCGAAGATTGTGGACTGGCGTACGCGCTTCCCAGCACAGTACCAGGACTGGCAGCAGGGCGGGGTCCCAGTGGTGTCCCATGTACAGGACAGCACAGACTACATGAGACGGTACCGAGCTACGTACGGGGACCGCCTCTCCTTGGGTGGTATGGCAGGGGTAAGTGAAATGAAACTGCTCCACCTTTCTATATGTATATGCATGGGATACTAACTTATGTGTAATGCAGGATGCTCGTGATACCATGATCGCCGACCTGCGGGCCCAGTTGGCGGACGCCAGACGACAGTTGGTGGCCATCCGACAGGAGTTGGAGATCCTGGTGAGTTTATGCAATGCATTTTTTGTGACCTGGATTTTTGATGCTTAGCCTTTGACTGACGTTTGCCCCGTGTTTCAGCGGGCCCACCAGACAGCGGCAGCCGCGATGGCTGGTGGAGCGGGTTCCAGTTCGCGGGGCCCTCCTCCGGAGGTTTCTGCCCTCCAGGAGCAGCTGGCGTACGCGGTGGCTCGGGCTGAGGAGGCCGAGCGTGACCGCGAGGCTCGAGTGAGTGCTTGCTTGGCCGCGACCCTTTTCTAGCTACTTTCCTTCTATCACTGTTCTCTTACGGTGCATGCGTGCCTTGACAGGTGGCCGAGATCCGAGAGGCCCTGGTGCGTGCTGTTCGTGCTGAGCAGGAGCGCGATGCCCGGGTGGCAGAGCGTGACGCCCGGATTGCGGAGCTAGAGGAGGAGCGGCGACGGGAGGCTGAGGAGCTTCCTCGCGACGTAGTGGATCTGCGGATCGCCCTCGAGCTGTCGAGGAGAGAGGCGATGAGGGAGAGAGAGGAGAGGGAGAGGGATAGGGAGAGCGTGGAGAGAGAGAGGGAGAGGGATAGGGAGAGAGAGAGGGAGGAGCGACAGCGGGATCAGACCGAGAGGAGGGCTCTAGAGGCCCAGCTGCTGGAGCTCCGATTGAGTCTTGGCACGGCGGAGGGGAGGCTTCGGGAGAGCGAGGAGCGGTACCAGAGGGCGAAGGAACGCGGGGCGCGACTTCGTCAGTCTGGTTCTTTTTCCATGGGCAGCTACCTGGTTTCTTCGGCCGAGGAGCGTCGTCGCGCCTTCGAGGCTGGAGTGCCACCGCAGGGCGAGGCGAGCACGGCTTCCCAGGGTTCACAGAGGTCGCGGAGGCCCCCTAGGGATCTCCGTCAGAGGAGGGAGGAAGGAGATGACCAGGAGGGTGACGGTGAGAGTTAGAGAGTTGCTTGTACGTCACCCTTCTCACTGTATGATGTACTTTCGGCTATTATATGAAATGGAAATGGCTTTTGTGTTGTGTGTACTTTTCTCTCTCCCACACTTTCTTTTTTTGCACTGAGTTGTCCCTTGAGGCACGCTCCGCGAGACCTTGCCCTGAACAGCGGGGAACTATGTTTTGCACGGGGGGATTTTGTTTCCTTTCCCCCCTTTTGGGCGCGTCCAGGCGCGAGGACGCGTCTTAATCCTTGATTTTAAATTTAAAGCGACGGGTGGTCCTTTCTTCTCCCGTGCCTTACCCGCAAACGAGCCCGCCTCCCGCCGAAACGCGCTTGCCCCTTTTTCGTCTTCCTCCTCTTTTGATCGATGGAGTTCGGTGGGCCCGACCGTGGTGAAGGTGGAGAGGGACGAGGAACTCCTCGCCCAAGGAGGGACGCGCCCGAGCACGGAACGGCGTCCATGGAGGAGGAAGGGCCGCTTCGGGCCCCCGAGGGACCCGAGGGGCCCGATGGCGTGGGAGGAGGTGAACACGGTCCGGTAGGTCCTCCGATCTCTTCCTCTTTTAATTCATTTTGGGTTTTGAAGCGAGTCGGGCGAGGAGGAAAGGGTTCGGAGAGTGTTGCACTCAAATGATGGACGCGTCCTAGACAGGGGACGCGTTCCTTTTGACTGATATGGGACCCCTTTCTTGGTGCAGGACATGGCAAGGACCCTGGGCCTGGCCGATGAGTGGGCGAGTGCGGACGAGCCGAGCCGCGTCAGGAAGGAGAGTCGTGGCAAGGCGAGGCTCGAGGACTGGCCCGTACGTCTCCCTGGACAGCAAGGGGGTGTACTGGTGCAGGACAGTGCCGACTTCCTGCGGCGGCAGAGAGAGAGTTACGCGGGGCTTCCCCAAGCTGGGGACACGCGTGGCATCGGCGGCTCGCGCGCCCAGCTGTCAGAGACTAGGCGGCAACTGGCCGTCGCTCAACATGAGCTGTCGCTCCTGGTAAGTTACGTGCCGCCCTTTTAACTTCAGATTTTGGAGTTTCACTGACGGCCGTTGTTTATTTTGTTCCAGCGTGCCCAGCAGACAGCGACGGTGGGAGCGGCTGGCGGATCTTCTAGCTCCTCGGCCCCTTTTCTCGAGATTGCTTCCCTCCGGGAGCAACTTGCCGGTGCGGTGGCCCGTGCGACCCGGGCGGAAGAGGAGCGTGACGCCTGGGTGGCGACTGTAGCGGAGCTGCGGCATCGTGGTGAGGAGAGACCTTCTCCAGACATCCTGGAGTTAAGGGTTCTTCTGCAGATGATGAGGAGAGAGGTAGAGAGAGAGAAAGCCGAGAGAAGGTCCGAGCGACAGCGGGATCTGACCGAGAGGAGGGCCTTGGAGGCCCAAGTGAGGGAGCTCCAGCTGGGCCTTCAGGCCGTCGTACAGAGGCTAGGAGGGATGGAGACGCGCTACGAGAGAGCGCGAGAGTTCGGGGAGCGACTCCGCCAGTCCGGTCGCTTTGCCGCCAGTGGCTTCTTCGCCACGCCAGGGGAGGAGCAGCGAGTCACTGCTGCGGAGCAGGCGCCCAGAGGCGAGGCAGGTGCTACTGCACGGGGATCCTGGAGGCTTCTGAGGGACCCTCACCTCGGGGGAGAGGAGGAGAGTGCCCGGAGAGATGAGTGATGGTGAGGATTGGCGGGCTAGTGGACCCGTCACCTCTTTATGTTTATGATGTTTTTGACAGCTTATGTAGAATTATGAATGGAGTGATTTGATTTTCTGATGCTTGTTTGTCCTCTTGTGCGTTCCTTCTTCCCTACACTTCTTCTCCTTTGCACTGTTCCCATGTGACGGATCTGTCGAGACTCCGCCTCGAGCGGAGAATCACGTCTTGTTGTGACCATTTTCCACGGGAATCTGCCGTCGAAGTCAATACTGACGGCCCTAGTTCCTTTTCCCGGATGTTGTGCCAAATTTTGCGGGCGTCCTCCAAAACATGATAGGGTATCCCTAGACAACATAGGGGCTATTCGTCCTATTCTTCGTCCAGTCAATCACCCTGTGCGAGCGGTGAAGCGACACATGGGGCCGCTTGGCCGGTGTCTTATGGCGAGGGCTATCATCGACAGGTGATGGAGGTAATCTTGGCCCGCACTCCTTCCATTTCTATAAATTCTTGTCCCTTTTATCTTCCCAGGTATATCGAGGAATAACTCGAGGAGCACAAGTTCTTACGGGAGAGGAGGAGTTCAAAATTCTGAGAGTTGGATGGAGGGCGAATCTTCCCATTCCTCGAAGAGAAGCAGGTCCAGTGGTAGTAGTTCCAGGAGGCTTTCAGACTTTGAAGGGCACTTCAGCGAAAGGGCCCAATCACAACTCGTAAGCCAAGTTTTCTTGCCCTTTTCTCATTTTTTCTTCCTTTCTTCTGACCAAACCTCACCCCCATTCCTTGTATGTGTAGGTTGTGATGAAATCACAAATCTTATGGGAGTTGGTAGTAGCAGCGTACAGGGGCCTCCCAGATTTTCAGAAGGCGAGGCTAGACGTGATGGGATTTGGTACCTTCCTTCGGATCGAGCCGATCAAGCCTGACCTGGTCTGATCCAAGCCTTGTGTGAGAGATGGGACCCAGTGAGCCGGGCATTCCTGATGCCCTGGGGGCACATGGTGCCCAGCTTGGAGGATGTGGTCCGGATCACAAGCCTGAAGGTAGAAGGCGAGGCAGTGACCGGAGTCACTTACGCGGACTACAGAGAAGGTGCCCAGAAGTTACTGGGTTTGGACCTAGATGGTCGGAAGAACAGGTCGGTAGCTAGGGCGTCCCTCATGGATGCATTAGGGCTCACCGACACTCGTCGGCGGGACGACGAATCCTCAGAAGAGTTCATGGAAAGGATGGAAATAGGATGCCGTGCCGTGTACTGCACAGATTTCGGCAACTGGGAAAGATGTGACATAGATTTGAGGAGATTTCTCCTCTTCCTTTTGGGGAGATTGGTACTGAGCTCGAAAGGGGATGGTATCCAATGTTGCTTCCTGGAGCTGCTGTCAGACCTTGGAAGAGTAGGGTATTATGCCTGGGGAGCCACCATGCTGGCACACTTGTTTGCAGGCCTATTCCAAGAAACGGATCGTGAGATGACTGTGAGTGGTTTCACACCATTCATCCAGGTATATATTTTTTTTTTGGTTTTGCTTGTTTTGTATTTTTTTTGTTGTTTTCGCAAGGTGCTGATGACCTACGCCAAGCAGTTATGGAGCTATTATTACCTCCCTATGGGGAGAGCTCGACATTGGCGACCCGTGATGGTGCCGCTAGCCTGGCGGTGGGAACCCGTCATGAGTGCGGCACCCCTAACCTACCAACTGATGGTGTTAAGGCGGGAGCTACAGGAGTTCCCTACGGCGATGGTAAACTGGAGACCCTACTCAGACATGGTCGATGCCAACCAGCCGTGGGTTCTAGCAAGTCGTGGCCGGTTCGGACGGGAACTATGGATGCACTGCCTGAATGAAATCGAGCCACTTCGGCTACGATTAGTAATGAGGACTTTAGGACTGGCTCAAGAATGGGTGGATTCAGCTGCGCCACCTGGTGTCAGGAGAAAGACGCGGGGACCGGCGACTTGCATTGACTGGCGCGTGCGATTCCCCGAACAGTATGAGGACTGGCAACGGGGTGGCACGATTGTAGAATCACAGGCGCGGGACAGCGAGGACTACTTGCGTCTATATAGGACAAAGTACGCAGAACGGTTCCAACCCCGGGGACTTGTGGAGGTAGGTTTCCCCTTTTTCTCTTCTCTTCTTTCTCCTTTTCTTGGTTTTTTTTTGGTAAAAATGCTGACTTGTAAGGCTGCAGGATGTCCGGGATGCCATGATAGCGAATTTACGAACTCGCTTGGCAGAGGTGGAACAACAGTTGGGCGATGCCCGCGGAGCTACGAGCGCCTTGGTAGGTGTACAGTACGTTCCTAGTTAAAACCCCAGATTCCAGATGTTGGCTGCTAATTCACATGGTCGCAGCATGCCCAGATTGGCGCAGCCTCCCCAGCGATGGGAGTAGGTGGTGCCTCTTCCAGCTTGTGGATTCCCACCTCAGAACTTGACTCGCTTCATGAGCAACTTGCTCACGCCACGCAGCGTGCTGCGGAGGCAGAAGGAATGCTCCGTATACAGGTAAAAGTTTCAGCGTTGAGTTCTCTTTGTTTACGCCTTATCGCGTATCTGAGATGGTACACTCGGCAGGAAAAGGAGACGGAAGAAGCGCTTGCCCAAGCTGCGCATAAGGAGGCTAGGATAGCAGAACTGGAGAGGGAACTGCGGCGTCATCCTGATGACGACTCATCCAGGGATGCTATGGAACTGAGGATCACTCTCCAGTTAGAGAGGGAAGACCGTGAGAGAGAACGGGCAGAGAGGGAAAGAAACGCAGAGAGAGAAAGAGCCAACAGTTTGGCTGAAAGGGAGGAGCGAAGGGCCATGGAGGCCCAACTATTCGAACTCCGAATCGGCCTTGGTCTTGCTGAACAGTGGCTGAGAGATGGTGAGGAGCGCTACCGAAAAGTACGAGAGCGTGGCTTTCGTGTTGGTAGCTTCTCTGCTGCTTCCGCGGATCAACGCCGGGATGTGGGAATAGGAAGAGGAGTACAGAGCGGCAGGAGTACCGCTTTTCGTAGTTGGGTAGCACCTTTGAGAGTGTTTTGCCCGGAGAGTAGTGGGACGAGTAATGCAGAGAGAGAGGGCGGAACTTGATGTAAATTTTTTTGGTTTTTTTTTGGAATAAAACACAAGGTTTGGTTTGTTTGTTTTTTCACCTTTGCTTCAGTTACCTGAATCCCTGCACATATCACTGAAACAAACAAATCAGAATTTCTGTTCTGACTTGGCCCCTTGCTCAATAAGCAAATGGTCACTGTGACTGTCCTTGATAACTGGTCAAGGGGCCAAGCCTTTATTTAACGAAGGCAAGGGAAAGATGCGGTGATGATAAATGCGACAGGCAAGCACACGAATGCAAGCGGTATTAAAGTGAGATGCTGCACGCAAATGTAATCATGCAAAATTGACTTGTTTTCTTTTTTATATTTGACATTTTTTTTGTTTTATCATAAAAAGATTTTTTTTGTTTGCAAATATGTACATTTCTCTTTTCCATTTTTTTTGTACTTTTATCATTTCAATTTTTTTTTGCTAACGCCCGGCAAGCACCCAAATGGCACCTAACCTGCGTGAGACAGGGGTTTCTTACTAACCTCCCAGGTATCTTAAGTGCACGTCTAGGTTGATTTGGGCCTCTAGACCCCTCGAATGACGATCCCGCCGGCTAAGACTTACCCTGATGACAATACCGTCATGCCATGCTTAGGCTCCCAGTTGCTTCCGACCACAGGGATTCACCCAAAAGGTGTTTGAGGTAGATGATTTGCCCGACCCGGGTCTGTTTCCTCACAACTCTAGATGGTATAAGATGGAACACCCTGGAACCCTAACGACCAACCGCGCGACGCTGACCCGGAATCAGACGCCGTCGCACCCATAGGTGACGCGCTTGCATTGGCCTAAGCCCGAGGTTAAACAAGAAGACATCAAGGTGGTAAACAGGGGTCTTGACCAGCCAGAAACACGGAGACTCCTTCGCAGCGATAGCTTTTGCTTTTTCAAAGTAGGCAACCAAAATGTGTATATTAAAATAAGGTCGCAGACCCTGGGCAGTCTTCACCTTTCAGAAACTCCATCGAACCTTCATCTTTAGAGGGAGAAGGAAGAGCGTAGGGGATAAACCTCGTGAGAGGACTGGCAAAGCCGTTAACCCGGCGAGCGAATAAGGGCCCATTAACTCTTTCCTTTTGGACAACTTCGGACCAAATCTCGAGCATTTACATTCCACGGCCCCCTTTTGTGGATTGAGACTTTTGCTTTGAGGGGTTCCGTTTATCGTACCAGGCACGGTCACGACCAAGCTTTTCTCTTGATTTTGATTTTGTATTTCTTTCTGTGAGGGAGATATAGTCGTTTGACGTTGGTGGGCTCCCTCTTCGTATGCCTGCGGGGACACTGCCCTCTTCTCGTGCTCTGATCGATGCTCGAGGAAATGGGTCCTACTCTTGCCTTTGGGGTTTGAGTTTCGGTTTCTCATGCTCAGCGTTTTAAGGGCGCCGACTGTCTCATTTGGTCGAAGAGAAAAGAATAAAGATTACAGCTTCCGGAGATCTTCTAGGTGTGGCCCTACCGTAGGTGATGCTACCAACTTTCTTGAATAAAATACATAAGTGAACACATGTTAGCTTCCTTCGAGCGAGCATAGGCCGACGTGGCCGGACAGGGGTCTCCACGGTTCTGGCAAACCAAGACCCGGTGCCTACCAAGCCTTAATGGGCCCTATCCTAATATGAAGGTTAGATGCAGGGACTTAACTACATGGTGCCTGCCAGGCATCGGCATTTTGAATTTTCCATATTTTTAGTGGTTTTCAATATTTCCTTGTTTTTTGATGTTTTTTATCTTTTCATCATTTTTTTTGTTTTGTGCTAAGGGTAGTATTTCTTAAGATAAAGCCCATTCCAAGGGTGGGATAACTCGGTCCCTTCGGCGTTGACTAGCTTGTAGGCGTTGCCAGGGTGCACGGCTTGAATTACAAATGGTCCTTCCCAATTGGGTTGGAGCTTAGAACGCGGCCCTCCAGGTTTGACAAAAATTCTTTTTACGACCATCTCACTGACTTTGAATTTTCTCTCAACGACTTTCTTTTGGTAAAAGCGAGCGAGTCTATTTTGATACACACGCGCGTGTTCGGCGGCGGCCAGCCGCTTCTCATCCAAAAGTTCCAACTGGGCGAGGAGTGAATTACGACGATCGTCGAGGGGAAATTCCTCATCCAATTGTACCCTGAGAGAAGGGATCAGAGTCTCGTACGGGACTACCGCTTCCATACCATAAGTGAGGGCAAATGGAGTCTGCCCGGTGGGGGTACGGATTGAAGTGCGATAGGCCCATAGGGCTTCGATAAGCTTTTCTGGCCAGTCTGAAAACTTACTAGACTCGCAGGTTTTTTTGATGATTTTGAGCAATGTTTTATTGGTGGCCTCCGCTTGACCGTTACCTTGTGGGTAATAAGGCGATGAATGATGCAATGCAATTGCGTACCTTTTGCAGAGGTCCTGTAGGTCCTGAGAAATGAATTGTGGCCCATTGTCGGTGACGATCGTGCTTGGGACGCCGAATCTGGCGAGAATGTTCTTTATGATGAACTTGCAGACTGTTGATGCCTTGATTTCCGTGTAAGCTTCGGCTTCGGCCCATTTGGTGAAGTATTCCGTTGCAGTAAGGATGAAGGATTTCTGCTTGGTGAGGGAATTGGGATCACCTAGGGGGCCAATGATGTCGAATGCCCACATGGAGAAAGGCCATGGGGAGGATATTTGATGAAGTGAGGAAGATGGTGAATGGATTTTATCGGCGTGAAGTTGACACTTGACACACCTACGGACATAGACAGCACAATCCTCTTCCATAGTGGGCCAATAAAAGCCTTGACGAATGATCTTCTTGGCGAGCATCTGACTATTCACGTGGCCACCGCACACACCCGAGTGCGTCTCTTCTACACATTTCCAAACCTCATCGTCACCAAGACATCTTAACAGAATACCAGTAAGGCTCCTCCTATAGAGTAGACCTCCAATCAATGTGTATTTCTGAGCCACCCTTCTTATGGCTTTCTTGTCCTCTGTGGTGGCCCCTTCAGGATAAGACTGATCTTGGCAATATTTGACAATTTCATAGAACCATGGTTTCTCTTCATCAGCCAGTTCTTCTTCGGCCTCTACCAACATGAGCTCCCTCTTCTCAAGGATATCTTCCTGCAGGATCTTCCTTGCTATCCTGTCTTTGATGTTTACGTAGGAAGCATCATCGACTGCAGGGGCGTGAAGTTTGTAGATGGAAATGGACTTAAACCATCTTCCTAGAGGGAACCTTATGGATGATGCCAATGAGGCGAGGGCATCGGCGAGAATATTCTGATGACGAGGGATATGAACAAAGATCAGTTTTGTGAACAGTTTGGCAAAGGCAGCAGTGAGTTCTTGGTATGGCTTGAGTTTGGGATCGCGAGTGCGATACTTAGTGAGTACCTGGCGAAGGATGAGTTGACTATCACCTACGACTCGCAACTCAGTGATACGAAAAGAATGAGCGAGTCCTAGGCCAGCTAGAAGAGCTTCATATTCGGCTATATTGTTGGTGACTGGAAATTTGAGCTGGTATGCCAATGGGAATGTGAGGCCTTCCGGCGAAAGGAGGGCGGTGCCGATTCCTCTCCCTTGAGAATTCAGAGCTCCATCAAAATATAGCGTCCACATTGGCTCATCTGATTGGTTGATGGACATTAGTTCCTCATCTGGAAACTCTGATTGGACGGGATCGAACTTGGGAAGAGGATGGTGAGCGAGATGCTCGGCTATGGCATAACCTTTAATCGCCTTTTGCTGGATGTAGGTGATGTCGA